>CM060937.1:423468071-424718071 GCA_030765085.1 Allium cepa
TACTTTCATGTAAAACTTGGTTAATCCCTTTAACCCATTAATCAAGGAAACTTCTTCAAAACTCCATTTCAAAATACTTTATTTATGCCATGGTTTTCTTTTAAAATGAGATTGGGTTATTTGTTTTGAAAATAAGGCTTTCGACACCTTAAAACATCACTTTCGAAACCCTTGAATAACCTCATTCGAAAGCATAGAAAACTTTCTTTTCAAAACATTACATATATACCTTTCGAAGCTCTTCAAATCATCTCTTTCGAAGTAAAAATTTCCTTTCAAAAACATCAAAACATTACTTATTAATTCTTAGAAACATAGCTTCGAAACCAATGAAAGCACCCCGTTCAAAACCATTGTAAGTATCCCTTCCGAAACCATTGGAAGTATCCCTTCTGAAACCATTGAAAGTATCCCTTCTGAAACCATTGGGTTTATATTTAAAAATATTATTTGGGTCAAGGTGAATATAAACGAAAGTATCTTTTTCGAAACCATTCTTCATCATATAAAAGTATTGGGGAAAACTTGATGGCATCGACACCATCCGTTCGAAAGCTTCAAATCATTTAAGCAAAATACCGAAGGATAACATCAAAACTCCCTTTCTAAACTATTGCCTTCGAAACCCTTAGACCCTTTCGAAAGTATTTAGGAAGCGGCTTAGCATAAGTTTAAAACAAAGGCACCCTTCGAAAACATTGATGACTTTAATACCCTCGAAAGGAACACAAATGGCAGCATGGTTTCGACCAGGCCGAAACCATCATTTTCGAAAGCCTTATTTTAAAACAAAGGAACATATTCGAAAGCTCATACTTTAAAACATAGGTTGGCAACCCCTTTCGAAAGCTATTTAGAAAACTCCATTCGAAAACATACACTTCAACTACATTGAAAGCTTTAGTAAAACAAAGGCAGGCGCTTAACTTTTTAAAACAAACAAAGTTATCGACTCCATCGGAAGCAATGCTTTCGACACCTTGCCTTCCGCCTTTCTCCAATCCACTTTGTATCAATATAATTGATACCATGTGTATTGGTTTCGACCTAGGTTGATCTTGACTAAGATGGTTTCGACTTGGTCGAGGCGGAAGCATGGGGTCGAAAGGCAGCTTCTAAAAGAGGCAGAACATACTTTTTTGGTAAAGGATGAATTAAAGCCAATAAAAGCGAATTCTATCTAACTAACCTGCCCACGTGTAAACATGTGATTGGTTGCCTCAACTTTTCAAATTCTTTACCAAAATAACTGCAGCTTAATTCCAGATCTCAATCAATATTAATTTAACAAATAAGCCCTTCCATTAAGCAAAACCAATAATGCAAATAATTCCTTCTTCTAAAATAATTTAATTTCCATAGCAAATCACTTAGGAAAAATTCTCAAAAATTCCAGAAATTCACTTTCAAGTTTTCTTCATGAATCATGCTCGTTTAAGGTCTTTGTTGGGCGATAAGCAGGAAGAGTTTGAAATTCATTCTAGTTCTTTTTTAGTTCATACTTTTAGGATTCAAAATTTCAGACCCAATTTCTTCCTGAAATAATCGAAATTAAATTTAAACTCGATTTCATTATATTTTCCTTTGAAAATTCATTATAATCTTTCCATAGCTTGGAAAATTATCAAAATTAAAACCCAACTCCAAAATCATGTTTTACATAACATAAATTTTTCCATGGCATTCAAACATTAATTCAATCGGTTTTGCCAAAAAACCGCATATATTCCCTTTTAAACAATCTTGTTTAAATCAAATAAATTATAATTCAAGCATATTATCATCCAAATCAACATAAAAACGAATTTAATCTTAAATTTGAAAACATACGATCATAAAACAAAATAGAAATGGTATAAATTATTATTCACCTTGATTAAGATAAGGAGATTGGATTGAGATTAATTTCCCCTGGCTTTAACCTTAGCTTTACTTTGAATTATCTTCTCATTTCTTCCTAGAAATGGCTGGCTCCTCTTAATTTACATTTGTATTTTATTTTTGAAAATGATGTGAATGGGAAATGAAACGTGAAATGTGTAAGGAACGAGAATATATATAAGGGTAAGGGTTATGTGCGACCATTTCTTAATATACCCTTATGTAATTAGTTAACTTAGGAACCATTCTTAAGCCCATTTCATTTATTAAGCAAAACCTTAATTTATTTTCATATCTTAATCCCCTTATCACTCTATTATTTATATTATTCTATTTAATTTATCTAATTAAATCTCCTGAATAAGGTTATCAAAAATTAGGGGTGGGTGTTATAAAGTCTATTGAAGTATGACTTAACTGATACCACGTTGGAACTAATAATGAATTAAGTAGAATGATGATATCTTTAAGACCCATAAGGAAGTGTATAAAAGGATGATGAGTGCTCGCGATGGGTTTGGGAGTGGGTTTCGACATAGATGAATGCATTGGATGGAAAAATCTCATCTACTCTATTCACTTCATGCTTCTTGCAATGTACAATAGACACATATGCTGCTGTTAGAAAAAACAAGAAAAAGGTGCGTAAAAAAATTAATATTAGCGCTCAGTGACACCATAAAGGATTATTATAGAGAACCAAAGGGTACCGATGACCAAGTTCAAAGAAAATGTGATGCACTAAAAAAATGCACGAACTGACACAAACATTAACTACCGATAATATTTGATTAACAAGTCCATCCATTAACCGTTATGATTTTTAATGTTCCTTAATATATTTTTTGTGTTGACTGTATCGCTTTTTTATATTAATTATAGTATAATGGTTTGATTTTTAGTGTATACATAATTTATTTTTGCATTAATTTAAACAATTTATCCATGTTGGGACTCGCCTGTTTGGCAATAGGCAAAATAGGTAAATTTCAAAAATAATTCCCTTGTTAGATCTTAATCGGCCTATGTAGTCTGTTAATTAACATTAGATCCAATATATTTATTAAATAAAATCATATTTTGCTTAAATATTTCATAATTAATTATTTAATTAAATGTGTTTTGAAACGACCCGCAAATCTGTACCCCTTGAATCAACACTATTCTACCTAAATCAACTCAAGTTGCATAGAAATACGAACCATTTGGGTTAAAGAAGAAGAGGTAGAAGAAGAGAATAGAAAACAACAATAGAATCTAACCATCGCAGCGGAGTAAATATAATAGATAATAAATAATCTTTACTCAAAATCAAATATATCTGTTTACATATATTACATCATCAGAGTACATCAATCACAGCTCAACATCAATAACATACAACTGGATACACAGCTACACAACACAGCAGAATATGTATATATATAAACAAGTACGAGAGTACGCATCGTCATCCTGCTCGTCTCCTGAGCTCCACAACATCATATCCTGTATCCTATAATACTCGGTCTGACCCGAGCATTATAGTTAAATAACACCCGAGTCAGTCTGGAATACCAGCGTGAGAAAACCACACTCAATTGATTATTAAAGTTTTCAAAAATCCTTTGAAAACAAAAGCATCTCGTAAGACCACGCCACAAATAAACATGTCGGGTTTTTACCTTACGATAGCTAAAACAATTTTTATAGAAATCCTCTGATATTATAATAGGGTCTATATACAAATACTTATAAAATAGCCGAAATTGTTACATTCATTAAATTCCAGCTACTAGCCACAGAGTAGGTAATACAAACAAAACTCGTACAAGGCTCGTAGGGAGAATGGATTTCCAACTAATGACTAGGCACTGGGGTACCACCTGTCACAGTACGGGGCCTAGATCACCGTACCGAGGAGTACGCCCGCTCCCCTGCAACACAAGGCCGGGACTACCCCTTACTGGATAATCCTGAGTGAGATCACCCACCGGTTGGGATCAGCAACTGCCCACTAAGCCGAAATAAAAAGGGACATCTAGACTGGAATGACCTCACCCTGCTTGGGTGCTACCCACCTAGCCTTGCTGCATATCCCCTGATTTTCAGTCATTCCCATTTGATGAGGCTTGAGGCTAAGCGTTACCTTTATAGAACATATTCCTTAGAATGCCCATCGTCCACCTGACGATGTTTCGCAAGCATTCATCCATACAAGTCCGTCCCGGGTTCGAACGGAACCGAAGGCACTATTCCTACTACATCCATTTTGGAAATATCCTCAGGATTAGTTGCGACTAGTCCTTGCACTTCACTGCTCCATTGTAACGACCCGTAAATTTCGACAATTAAATTTTTAATTAAAAAGGATTTTGAAATTTAAATTTTGTAGAAAAGGGAAATATATATATATAAAGGAGGTAAATTAATACTAGATGAACGCTAAATGAAAATTTATAGCAACGGTAATTAAAAATCTTAATTATTGTTAAATTTAATAGAAATCTAATGATTGAGATAATGGAAGATTTATACCCTTGTGTAAGTTGCATAAATAAAGGAGAATTAAATTTATAATTAATAATGAATTGTAGAAGCGGTTATTTAACTTAATTGTTGAAAGGTTAGGTGAAATATCAATAAAGGAATAGTGTAATTTGTTGCACTTGAATAAAATATAAAATAAAGAATTAAAGACAAAAATTTAAATTACCTATGTATTAGTAAATTGGTAAAACGGTAATTGTATAAGAATTAAGATAGTAATACAAATGGCAGTTGCTGGACAACCAATTTAATGCAAATTCAAAAGTGATTGAGACGACTGTTGGGTTTTAATGGAGTGTAAATAAATAGTCAAAAACATTATAATATCTTAATTTAAATATGATTGTTTAATTAATACTAAAAGAATAAAATTGAAATAGTATTTAATGTAATAATAACTATAATAAATTGCAATTGTATAATGGAAGTAAATTGTTAATAAATGGATGTAAATATTAACTAATTGATGGAAATAAAATATAAATGAATGTTTGGATAAGATCATAAGTAAATGCAATTAGGTAGCATGTATTGGAAATAAAGTTCATTTAAATATTGATAAATTTAATGTTGTTATTAAGAAAAACGTTACTTTAGTAATTTTTAATATAGTAAGGGGTGTGCGAACGCGAATTAATGGAAACGTAAAACTTATTTTAAGTGAGTATTTGAGTGTAGACTTATGAAATAGATTAATGACAATAAATTTTTGTACGTTATTTATTCTATTAGTTTGTTAAGTTTTATTTTGATCAATTTCAATTAATGCACTAAATTATTGCAGTTAGTGTGGAATATTGGTAAGTGAATAAATAAGATGTAACCTAGATAAATTTCCATTCATAGTATGATGATTAATGTGATATAAAGAATGAAACCAAAATGGAATGAATTAATTGAGCTTCTAACTTTATTTATGCGTAAAGTTAACAAAATTTCCAATACGGTAAGTTATGCAAATAAAAGATGAAATTTTGGGAAATATTTATGTATTGGAATATAAAAGAAATGTTAATTAGGTAGTTGAGTAATAATTGATTTATTTTGAGTTGTAATCCAGTAAAATCAAATTTATTAGAATTTATTGCAATTAATTGGATTAATAGCAGTAACCTTTGGAAATTGGAACTTAGTAAAAATAATCTGGATTGGATTTCAAATAAATAGGTTAGAGTGAGTAACTGAATTACATACTATGAATAAATAAAACAGGAAGATTAAATTTAATTAATATAAAATAGTTGATTTATTGCAAATAAAAGATTATGTAAATATTTAGTTAGGTAGAATTAAAGATAATTACATAATAAGGTATGAATCCACTTCTAATTTTATTTATGGAAATGAAAAGAGTACCAAAAACAAGCTTTGTCGGTATATTTAAGTTTAATGTATAATAATAAGTTAATGGTAATAAAAGAAGTTTAAACATCTGTTAATAGAGAGTTGAGTTTAAATCTAAGAATATTAAGAAGTAGATTTTTGAATACAACATTTGATCCATCCACTTCAAATGTATAGATAGGATAATCGCTGATTTTTGATTTAAGTAGTGCAAACGGAGATTTATCTATTTATTGGAATTGGAATTTATAAGTGTATAAATAGGAAATAAGTGAAATTTATTTTAAATACTCATAAATGAAGATTTAGATGAAGGTGAGAATGGTAATGCTTTAAATAGTAGAGACGTACACAAATCAATGTAGGTAATTAGAAATAAAATATTGTCGAAACGATAAAACGTTTCTTGTGAAAAATGGATGACATAACGAAAAAGGGTAATGTGTTCACTTGAATATAAATTGAAACTTATTTAAGGTATTAATTACAATGGATAGAGATTTTGGGTAACATTGTAAATGATATGTAAGTAATGCAAATGTATGTCAATAGTAAGGGATTAGGATGAATTAAAAATTTGTAACATAGGAATTACCTGCCTATTTGTTAATAAAAATTTGAATGGTTAGTAAGTGATAATAGAATAAGTGTACATTAGTGGAATTGAGGTAACGTTGGTTGTAATGTTGAGAAAATAAATGGGTATAGTAAAGTTTAAGTGAAATTGTAAGTATGTATAGGGGAATGAATTATTGCAGGGAAATATTTGGTAACCATTGCAATAAATGTAAATTTGTGTGCATTAATATGAAATTTAGTAATAGGTGTGAATAACTTAAATTTCTTCATAGGATAAAGAATGATGGAAATAACGTTTAATTAATATATCGGGATTTAATTGATCATAAAAGGTTGATTGCAAATCAAATGAAAAATGCTTAAATGGGAATTAAGTTATTTATTCATTTGGATTTAAAGCATGATTGAAATTTTTGGAAACTGAATAAAACGTTTTATGTTGATTGAAATTTAAGTTGGAAGTAATTAAGATAAATAAAATATGTATAATATGGAATTCAAATATACATAGAAATGTGGATTTTAGTATGTAAACGTAATCTATTGAGAATGGATAGAAATTTAATCTGTAATTATTACAGTAATTTAGAATTTAGTTGAAATTTGAAATTTATCTATGTATTTGGAAATTTATGGAATTGTGAATATATATATATGGAAATTTAAATGAAGCATCTAATTATACATGTGTGAATACGCTTAAAATGCAATGTAAATGTTGAGAAATAAATAATTTAATCCGTAACGTGTATAATTAATATCCTTTTGGGACCACTTCTGTTTGCACGTTAAAATTCGTGCACACCTATCCTGTTGCGATCTATCTATAAATATGCTGTGATAAACCCAAGCCTCCTTTCTATTGTCAATTGGCTGTACGTTCATTTTTCTTCATCTCTTTCTTTTCCTCAATGGTTACAAAACCTAATCTATCTACAATTCAAATTTTCTAATAAAATTCAAACTCTCCACAAAAATTCCAGAAAATTTATGATAAAGTTCTCGAGACACGTAATCTGCTGGTACAATTCGTTTTCTGTTTTGGATATTCGTTTGACCAGAAAAAATTCGACGATGTGCTGTAGCTTTTAGCTGACGTGGCCACTGAAGTTAAGTGGGTTTTGTTTTATTTTATTTTATTTTGTTTTTGTTTTTGTTTTCAAATCGTTTAAAATGAATATTTTTTTCATACGTTCTCCGATTCACGCGAAATTTCTTTTGTTAGGATCGTAATTTAATTCCAGATCCATTGACGCTGGTTTGGACAAATTCTGAGACCGTCGAATTTTTGGGTTTAAATCGGATTTAAATTCGATTTAAATTCAAAAGGTGAGTGTTTTAACCCACTCACAACTACTAGAAGCTTTTATGTTTGTTAAATTAATTTTAGAAATGAATAGAAATTTATTTATGAGTATTTGGCATGTTTATTTTATTCATATCTGTTGAATTGCATTTATTAAATTTAACTGTTAATTTAATTAATTTATTGCGTATAAAATTTACAGTTAAAATTTATTTGTTTGTATATGAACTGCTAGTTAACAGTTATATAATTTATTACTGAATATAGACTGTAGATTAATAGCTGTTAAATTTAATTTGAATAAAATTGCCAGTATTACCTGTTATGTAGTACCAAAAATAATATTGTTATTGATTGATATTGATTGATGATTGCGATTTGGATGATGGATGATGTTGATGAATGGATGTTTATTGTATATCATTAAGTTGCAAATTATCATGCATATTTCATTTCATTCGGGATTGTGGTTTGAAATGATATATAACCGCAAAATTTTATATTTTTTAAATTGCGGATTGAAATGATAAATATCTGTATCACTTGACCATAGGATAGAAAATTTTATACAGGCACCGCGGTCTATATATAACTATTTTAATGTGATTTCTATGGTTTGGATGGAATACGGTTTCTAATAATCTTAAATTTTATATTGTATAAATATTATTCTTCCATATATATACATATGAAGTTGAAAATTTTGAAATTAAAAGGTGTATAAAAATCTTTATTTAAAAATGGAAGAAAATTAAGAAAATGGAGTTTAATAATTTATATCATATGTTTAAATGTTAAGTTTGGAAATTTTAAGATATGATATTTATAATTGGATTTTTCCCAAAATAAATTGAAATGAATATTCTAGTATAATTTGAATTGGGAAAATATATATATTTTATTACTAGAAATTGAAGTCTTATTATTTATGGATTTTATGTGAATATTCAAGACTAATTAATAGAACAACTGATCTGTTGAAAGAATAAAATCCAATTTTAGTTTGAAATATTGTTACTCAAAATGGATATACGTATATATAAATAAATTGAAGTGGTTTTGGAACTTGAGAGAGATAATATAAATTTTGGTTTAGACTTTAATAAAGAAATGTATTTGTAAAGCCATGAGAACTATTTTCTTTACAAAGTAACATTTAAGTTAAACCATTTAATTCATATACTGTTGAATGTCCAAACCATTCAATTTTTTTTATAGAAGTTATGGTTTTAAATTACGATTTTCAAAATATTATGATTTGAAAATATTTGATTTTCAGACGTTATGAAGTTAAAGCATTATGATTTTGGAAAAGAATTATATTTGGGATAAGTGATAAAATATGGTTTTGGGTTTTGAAATGATATCGTATTCATGGTTATGAAATGGAATGTTTATTCTGATTTTTAAAGTATAACCTATTTTTAAATGACCGCGGTGTTATAATAACGATGGGTTGGCAAATAGACCGGGATCGGATATGGACATACTCTCTGTCGATACCGAAAACCACTTTGACTAACCGTGTACGCGGTGGAGATTCCAGAATGAAGTAGGTGGTGGTGACGTTTCCTGTAAGGTAAATACGTGGACCCGACTCCCGTGAGTTGGCATAAGGTGGCTAAAACATGAGCGATTCTCAGGCCAATGAGGTCATTCCTCTGATCGGACCCTCCTCTTCGATATTATACTTTGATTTTGGATTGATTCAGTGGCCACTTCTATATTTTGATTTTGGGGAGATAGTCCGAGGTGGGCGGTAACTGCGGCTACGTGTTTCCACCAGCCTGGATAGCAATTGGTATATCTACCCTGGCATTGCCTATTTGTGCCGTGTCACCTACCATACCGAGCCTTTACTACGAGTTTCTATTTGTGTCGTACCTATGGAGTATCCTCTGGTAGCTTCCCGATCAGGAGGTATTACGGTACTGTATAGACTATTGGCATTATTTGTGTTAAGGGCTATATGGGTAACCCCTTAACGCTATTAAAAAGTAAGTTTATTTTATAAATAGACACTATTATAATAGCGCAATATACTACATAGTAAATAGTTTAACGGATCCTTAGGAGATGTAAATCCCGAACATCTCTTGAGTTACTGTACTCATATTTATTTCTGTTAATTTAACTCACATAAGATCCTTTAGTCTGACTCGAGTGTTTTTGTCTTTTCAAATTCGCTCGGGTCAGTCCGAGCATTTCAGGATCGAAGATTTTAGCTTTGGAGGACGAAGACGAAGAATCCGTATTATATTATTTATAGTATTGCACCACACTCTAAATTTCCGCTGCATTGTTATTGGTATGTGTAACTCTGATATGTATTATATAAATGGTTTTGTAAACAGATTTATAAACTGTATATTTGATTATTATATTTTACCCTTCCGCTGTGAGATTCTGTTTAGTTTTTTTCTTCTCTGTTTTTTTTTCTTCTTATTTACCCCATAATAATCCGCCCTTCCGTATGGTTTGAATTGGCACGTGTGTCGGTTTAAATCATGCGAAAAGGCGGGACGTTACAGTTGGTATCAGAGCTTTGGTTTAGCGATAAACTTGGCTTTGTGGGGTTTGACTCTTTGTTAATAGGGTAGTAATACCCTATGGGAGTCGCTGAGTGTATATATATATATGAGAGAGCGTATTTGTTAGTATTAATAAAAGATTTTGATATTGTGTTAATCTGTTCCGCTTTGTATTTATAAATTCTGGTTGATGCATGAGACGCTATATCATCAATAGGGATTTCTAAACACTTAATAGGACAGACCGACATAATATCCGTTTTAATATAGGTGAATGAAATAATTTTGCCTATTATATTTTCTATATATAAAATAAAGTTTTAAATGATATTATGTATATATTTGATTGATATAGATTGGGTGTTAGGAAATAAAAATATTTATAATAGTTGAAGCTAAGTTGAAATTAGAATAAATCAAATTGGAGATTTTAGAACTTAAGTCCGGGATTTTAAAAATTTGCTTTCAAAGGATTTATGAAATATAATGCTTTGGTTTATAAGTATTTTCTTCTATAAATATTTCATTTTAATTCAGAAGAATTGTTTTAAAGAAGATTTTGGAGAAAATAAATTTTGTACTTTCCTCTCTGTCGCTGGAAAATAATTTCGGTGATGGCGGCCGCATCATCGACTTTCATTTTCAAGTTTCGAAGGGGAAAGACCACTGTAGTAAATTCTACTGCAGATTTATTTTGAAAATATCTAAAATTTTAATTTTTACAAAAATAATTGAGATATAAAAGTAGTAAGAAATTATTTATTATTATTTTTAAGATAATTTGAAATTTGACCCGGTATTTAATTCTTAAATTTCCATTAATTAATGGTTTAAATTATTTTAGTGAAATAAAAGGTAAGTAATTAATGAAGTGAAACCTCTAATTTAGAGAATTAATGCTAAGTTATAAAGGAAGTTAAAATTTTAACTTATAAGAGAGGTAAAGATTTATTGAACAATGAATGAATTAAAAGAATTTAGATAAACTTGTATAAGTTCAATTGCATTTTTCTTTAACATATATATAACTTACCAAATATAAAAAGTTGAAATGTTAAATGAGAGATTGGAATTGAATATTTTACAAGCAGGAATTTTGGGAAATAATGAAGGATTCAATGAATTGCTATTATAAATAAGAACATAATGGTATAAACTTAAGTTATAATTTGAATTTTTCCATAATTTAAGATAAGTATTATTAATAGGTGATTTTAAACTTAAGTAAATAAAATGAAATTCTTTAACAAATAAAAATTGATGTGTAGGGTTATAAACTTAAGTGTGATTTAAATGCTACTAGTTTAATATAAGTGGAAGTGGGAAATTAAATTGTTACTACTATTAAATATAATAGAAACGTCAACATTTAATAAATGAATGAAATTAAAGGTAAGTTGAAATTTTAATTTATAAAACGAATATATATTTGATGAACCATTAATTAATTAAAGGAATTGAGAAGAAACTTGTATAAATTTCCACTTACATTCTTAAAACATATATAACTTACCATATAAGAAAAGTGCAAAGTTAGTAAGAAAATGTAAGGGAAATTCTTACAAGTGAAGAGTAAGGTAATGAAAGTAATCAATGAATTTGCTGTGATAAAATGAGAATTAAATTGTATAAACTTAAGTTAAAGTGGAAATTCTACTATATAAGTAAAGGTAAGATTATAAATAGATGATATAAACTTAAGTAAATAAAATAGGATACCAATATAATGAATTTTGTAATAAATGGAAAATGAAATTTGTAGAAAATGAAGAAATCCCTCCATAAATGAAAAAAAAAAAGAAAATCAAACAACTAAAGCATGAATTAAATGTATAATAAGTTAATTTGGTTGTTGGTTTGAATTGTATTGTTTGATTTATGGTTGTTGGGCAAGGAATTTGAAGTTTTAGATGAATAAATAATCTATCTTTGTTCCGTCTAAGACTGTTGAGTAAAGGATGCACTTGATAGTTATTTTCATTCCATACAAATTTCAAGTTCTGAACCCGAATAACTATTTGTTTGATGAATTAAATGGTTGCTTTGTCTTGTGTAGGTATGCTGTTTGTAAGGTTGATGGTTGTTGTTTTGTTTGGTTGTTTAATGGTTGAAACCACTTAAATATTTCACTTTATATAAATTTGTATATTTTAGCTAAATTAACTAATTTTGTAAATTTAAATATTGATTTCGAAATTCTTCTTTTCCCTTCTTTTCCTTTTCGGGGACGAAAAGTTTTGAGTGGGGGAGAGTGTAACGACCCGTAAATTTCGACAATTAAATTTTTAATTAAAAAGGATTTTGAAATTTAAATTTTGTAGAAAAGGGAAATATATATATATATATATAAAGGAGGTAAATTAATACTAGATGAACGCTAAATGAAAATTTATAGCAACGGTAATTAAAAATCTTAATTATTGTTAAATTTAATAGAAATCTAATGATTGAGATAATGGAAGATTTATACCCTTGTGTAAGTTGCATAAATAAAGGAGAATTAAATTTATAATTAATAATGAATTGTAGAAACGGTTATTTAACTTAATTGTTGAAAGGTTAGGTGAAATATCAATAAAGGAATAGTGTAATTTGTTGCACTTGAATAAAATATAAAATAAAGAATTAAAGACAAAAATTTAAATTACCTATGTATTAGTAAATTGGTAAAACGGTAACTGTATAAGAATTAAGATAGTAATACAAATGGTCGTTGCTGGACAACCAATTTAATGCAAATTCAAAAGTGATTGAGACGACTGTTGGGTTTTAATGGAGTGTAAATAAATAGTGAAAAACATTATAATATCTTAATTTAAATATGATTGTTTAATTAATACTAAAAGAATAAAATTGAAATAGTATTTAATGTAATAATAACTATAATAAATTGCAATTGTATAATGGAAGTAAATTGTTAATAAATGGATGTAAATATTAACTAATTGATGGAAATAAAATATAAATGAATGTTTGGATAAGATCATAAGTAAATGCAATTAGGTAGCATGTATTGGAAATAAAGTTCATTTAAATATTGATAAATTTTAATGTTGTTATTAAGAAAAACGTTACTTTAGTAATTTTTAATATAGTAACGGGTGTGCGAACGCGAATTAATGGAAACGTAAAACTTATTTTAAGTGAGTATTTGAGTGTAGACTTATGAAATAGATTAATGACAATAAATTTTTGTACGTTATTTATTCTATTAGTTTGTTAAGTTTTATTTTGATCAATTTCAATTAATGCACTAAATTATTGCAGTTAGTGTGGAATATTGGTAAGTGAATAAATAAGATGTAACCTAGATAAATTTCCATTCATAATATGATGATTAATGTGATATAAAGAATGAAACCAAAATGGAATGAATTAATTGAGGTTCTAACTTTATTTATGCGTAAAGTTAACAAAATTTCCAATAAAATTTAGATACGGTAAGTTATGCAAATAAAAGATGAAATTTTGGGAAATATTTATGTATTGGAATATAAAAGAAATGTTAATTAGGTAGTTGAGTAATAATTGATTTATTTTGAGTTGTAATCCAATAAAATCAAATTTATTAGAATTTATTGCAATTAATTGGATTAATTGCAGTAACCTTTGGAAATTGGAACTTAGTAAAAATAATCTGGATTGGATTTCAAATAAATAGGTTAGGGTGAGTAACTGAATTACATACTATGAATAAGTAAACCAGGAAGATTAAATTTAATTAATATAAAATAGTTGATTTATTGCAAATAAAAGATTATGTAAATATTTAGTTAGGTGGAATTAAAGATAATTACATAATAAGGTATGAATCCACTGCTAATTTTATTTATGGAAATGAAAAGAGTACCAAAAACAAGCTTTGTCAGTATATTTAAGTTTAATGTATAATAATAAGTTAATAGTAATAAAAGAAGTTTAAACATCTGTTAATAGAGAGTTGAGTTTAAATCTAAGAATATTAAGAAGTAGATTTTTGAATACAACATTTGATCCATCCACTTAAAATGTATAGATAGGATAATCGTTGATTTTTGATTTAAGTAGTGCAAACGGAGATTTATCTATTTATTGGAATTGGAATTTATAAGTGTATAAATAGGAAATAAGTGAAATTTATTTTAAATACTCATAAATGAAGATTTAGATGAAGGTGAGAATGGTAATGCTTTAAATAGTAGAGACGTACACAAATCAATGTAGGTAATTAGAAATAAAATATTGTCGAAACGATAAAACATTTCTTGTGAAAAATGGATGACATAACGAAAAAGGGTAATGTATTCACTTGAATATAAATTGAAACTTATTTAAGGTATTAATTACAATGGATAGAGATTTTGGGTAACATTGTAAATGATATGTAAGTAATGCAAATGTATGTCAATAGTAAGGGATTAGGATGAATTAAAAATTTGTAACATAGGAATTACCTGCCTATTTGTTAATAAAAATTTGAATGGTTAGTAAGTGATAATAGAATAAGTGTACATTAGTGGAATTGAGGTAACGTTGGTTGTAATGTTGAGAAAATAAATGGGTATGGTAAAGTTTAAGTGAAATTGTAAGTATGTATAGGGGAATGAATTATTGCAGGGAAATATTTGGTAACCATTGCAATAAATGTAAATTTGTGTGCATTAATATGAAATTTAGTAATAGGTGTGAATAACTTAAATTTCTTCATAGGATAAAGAATGATGGAAATAACGTTTAATTAATATATCGGGATTTAATTGATCATAAAAGGTTGATTGCAAATCAAATGAAAAATGCTTAAATGGGAATTAAGTTATTTATTCATTTGGATTTAAAGCATGATTGAAATTTTTGGAAACTGAATAAAACGTTTTATGTTGATTGAAATTTAAGTTGGAATTAATTAAGATAAATAAAATATGTATAATATGGAATTCAAATATACATAGAAATGTGGATTTTAGTATGTAAACGTAATCTATTGAGAATGGATAGAAATTTAATCTGCAATTATTACAGTAATTTAGAATTTAGTTGAAATTTGAAATTTATCTATGTATTTGGAAATTTATGGAATTGTGAATATATATATGGAAATTTAAATGAAGCATCTAATTATACATGTGTGAATACGCTTAAAATGCAATGTAAATGTTGAGAAAGAAATAATTTAATCCGTAACGTGTATAATTAATATCCTTTTGGGACCACTTCTGTTTGCACGTTAAAATTCGTGCACACCTATCCTGTTGCGATCTATCTATAAATATGCTGTGATAAACCCTAACCTCCTTTCTATTGTCAATTGGCTGTACGTTCATTTTTCTTCATCTCTTTCTTTTTCTCAATGGTTACAAAACCTAATCTATCTACAATTCAAATTTTCTAATAAAATTCAAACTCTCCACAAAAATTCCAGAAAATTTATGATAAAGTTCTCGAGACACGTAATCTGCTGGTACAATTCGTTTTCTGTTTTGGATATTCGTTTGACTAGAAAAAATTCGACGATGTGCTGTAGCTTTTAGCTGACGTGGCCATTGAAGTTAAGTGGGTTTTGTTTTATTTTATTTTATTTTATTTTTATTTTTGTTTTCAAATCGTTTAAAATGAATAATTTTTTTTCATACGTTCTCCGATTCACGCGAAATTTCTTTTGTTAGGATCGTAATTTAATTCCAGATCCATTGACGCTGGTTTGGACAAATTATGAGACCGTCGAATTTTTAGGTTTAAATCGGATTTAAATTCGATTTAAATTCAAAAGGTGAGTGTTTTAACCCACTCACAACTACTAGAAGCTTTTATGTTTGTTAAATTAATTTTAGAAATTTATTTATGAGTATTTGGCATGTTTATTTTATTCATATCTGTTGAATTGCATTTATTAAATTTAACTGTTAATTTAATTAATTTATTGTGTATAAAATTTACAGTTAAAATTTATTTGTTTGTATATGAACTGCTAGTTAACAGTTATATAATTTATTACTGAATATAGACTGTAGATTAATAGCTGTTAAATTTAATTTGAATAAAATTGCCAGTATTACCTGTTATGTAGTACCAAAAATAATATTGTTATTGATTGATATTGATTGATGATTGCGATTTGGATGATGGATGATGTTGATGAATGGATGTTTATTGTATATCATTAAGTTGCAAATTATCATGCATATTTCATTTCATTCGGGATTGTGGTTTGAAATGATATATAACCGCAAAATTTTATATTTTTTAAATTGCGGATTGAAATGATAAATATCCGTATCACTTGACCATAGGATAGAAAATTTTATACAGGCACCGCGGTCTATATATAATTATTTTAATGTGATTTCTATGGTTTGGATGGAATACGGTTTCTAATAATCTTAAATTTTATATTGTATAAATATTATTCTTCCATATATATACATATGAAGTTGAAAATTTTGAAATTAAAAGGTGTATAAAAATCTTTATTTAAAAATGGAAGAAAATTAAGAAAATGGAGTTTAATAATTTATATCATATGTTTAAATGTTAAGTTTGGAAATTTTAAGATATGATATTTATAATTGGATTTTTTCCAAAATAAATTGAAATGAATATTCTAGTATAATTTGAATTGGGAAAATATATATATTTTATTACTAGAAATTGAAGTCTTATTATTTATGGATTTTATGTGAATATTCAAGACTAATTAATAGAACAATTGATTTGTTGAAAGAATAAAATCCAATTTTAGTTTGAAATATTGTTACTCAAAATGGATATACGTATATATAAATAAATTGAAGTGGTTTTGGAACTTGAGAGAGATAATATAAATTTTGGTTTAGACTTTAATAAAGAAATGTATTTGTAAAGCCATGAGAACTATTTTCTTTACAAAGTAACATTTAAGTTAAACCATTTAATTCGTATACCGTTGAATGTCCAAATCATTCAAGTTTTTTTATAGAAGTTATGGTTTTAAATTATGATTTTCAAAATATTATGATTTGAAAATATTTGATTTTCAGACGTTATGAAGTTAAAGCATTATGATTTTGGAAAAGAATTATATTTGGGATAAGTGATAAAATATGGTTTTGGGTTTTGAAATGATATCGTATTCATGGTTATGAAATGGAATGTTTATTCTGATTTTTAAAGTATAACCTATTTTTAAATGACCGCGGTGTTATAATAACGATGGGTTGGCAAAGAGACCAGGATCGGATATGGACATACTCTCTGTCGATACCGAAAACTACTTTGACTAACCGTGTACGCGGTGGAGATTCCAGAATGAAGTAGGTGGTGGTGACGTTTCCTGTAAGGTAAATACGTGGACCCGACTCCCGTGAGTTGGCATAAGGTGGCTAAAACAGGAGCGATTCTCAGGCCAATGAGGTCATTCCTCTGATCGGACCCTCCTCTTCGATATTATACTTTGATTTTGGATTGATTCAGTGGCCACTTCTATATTTTGATTTTGGGGAGTTAGTCCGAGGTGGGCGGTAACTGCGGCTACGCGTTTCCACCAGCCTGGATAGCAATTGGTATATCTACCCTGGCATTGCCTAGTTGTGTCGTGTCACCTACCATACCGAGCCTTTACTACGAGTTTCTATTTGTGTCGTACCTATGGAGTATCCTCTGGTAGCTTCCCGATCAGGAGGTATTACGGTACTGTATAGACTATTGGCATTATTTGTGTTAAGGGCTATATGGGTAACCCTTAACGCTATTAAAAAGTAAGTTTATTTTATAAATAGACACTATTATAATAGCGCAATATACTACATAGTAAATAGTTTAACGGATCCTTAGGAGATGTAAATCCCGAACATCTCTTGAGTTACTATACTTATATTTATTTCTGTTAATTTAACTCACATAACATCCTTTAGTCTGACTCGAGTGTTTTTGTCTTTTCAAATTCGGTCGGGTCAGTCCGAGCATTTCAGGATCGAAGATTTTAGCTTTGGAGGACGAAGACGAAGAATCCGTATTATATTATTTATAGTATTGCACCACACTCTAAATTTCCGCTGCATTGTTATTGGTATGTGTAACTCTGATATGTATTATATAAATGGTTTTGTAAACAGATTTATAAACTGTATATTTGATTATTATATTTTACCCTTCCGCTGTGAGATTCTGTTTAGTTTTTTTCTTCTCTGTTTTTTTTTCTTCTTATTTACCCCATAACAATCCGCCCTTCCGTATGGTTTGAATTGGCACGTGTGTCGGTTTAAATCGTGCGAAAAGGCGGGACGTTACATCCATCTTCGAATCCAAACTCGTTTTCACGAAAACGTACAAACCGGATCGAAGTGGTTTTCGAGATATTAATCTCGATCCCGGTCTCTTCGAAACGATCAATGCATTTGTCCAATATTGATAGTTGGTTATTTAACTATCAATTTATATTCACAAACAACCATCCAACCAATAAATAATTTCCCAAATTATTTATTTATCTCAAAATATCTTTACAAGGTATATTCTCACTTTCAAATCCCTTTGAAAACAGTTTTCAAACTACCTTCCTTTTTCTCATAATAAATTCCGAGTATTTCATTTCACTGGAATCACCAAGTGCAAGATTTTAGAGTTTTAAAATAATTTCAAAACACTTTAATTGTAAAGTATGGTTAATATTTAATTTAGAAAATCTTTCTTTAGTAATTAATTTAAAATAATGCTTTAAACAAAATACCAAGTCATCCTTTATATAATTATTATGATAATAGATAAACAAAAATACTTACTTTGGAATTTACCTTTAAACACTTAAGTTAAGACTACTTTAATAATTTACTAAAATACATACTATATAAACATTTGAAAATAAAGTTACTTAATAAAATGTAAAACTAGATTTCTACTTTTAAAACCAAAATACTAAGTTACTTCTTAATAATTATTGCTAGAATAGATTAAAGAAAATACTTACTTTAAATATTAGAAATAATAAATTTTACAAAATTTGCTTTTTTTTTTAAAAAACAACGTTAAAACATTTAATTTATATTTGCAAATTTACTTTTAAAAACATGTACTTGGTCATCCAGAGAAAATTTCAACTTCAATCACTTAAATCAATTTCCCCAAATTGATTTCCAATTTATTTTATTTGGAATAAATTCTTTTACTTATCGGTTCATTTCAAAATTCAGTAGTTATGGTCTTTATTATTATTATTATTATTATTTTTCTTCAGTTTCTTCTTTACTCTTTCATGAATTCAAATCTTAAATTCTAAATAAATGCTTGTTCTTTTTCATTAATAATACTGCATTTTAAACTTCATTAATTTTCTGTTTATTCAAATTTCCTTTCCATTCTCAGGATTCAGTTATTAAAATTTAAAGTCACTTTATTTCTTTTTTCCAGGTTATTCTTAAATTTATTCTATAATTATTTTACTTGTAATTTCACTTCTTTATTTTCATTTCCAAAATCAAATTTATATTTTTAATAATTCATTATACCCAATTATATCAACCAAGCCATAGCATTCAATACTTCCACATAATTTATTATAGAATATCATATAATCAGAACAGAGAATATTAAATAATTTAAATAAAAGTTGAGGGGTCTAGTTGGATACCTCTAACCTGTTTTCCCTGCATCCACAGATGTTAGCACGATATAATATGTCAATTTCAAATTATACCATACTATATCACATCAATCAATCTCAACCATACAATCAATTATTTAAATTTAATCATTTAAATTTTTAAATGCCGCTGAGTGAGATTAACTCACCTTTGTTTTTGTTTGACAACCCACTTCCATTTTAGCTTGTTTCCACCATTTCTTGACCTTGTATAAATATTATACGTTTTATTAACATTTGAAATGGTCTAACCATAAGTTACCATTAAATAAATTTAATTAACTAATTTTCCTTTAATATATTATTTTTGGTAACTAAAATAAATTAAATAGTTTAGTAAAACAGATAATTCACCATATCTATTAATTTAAAATAAACCGGCAAATTAGAATTTGTAAATGCATGTTTATTTTTATATTCTGAAACTATATATACATACCTTTAAGAAATAATTTATATGGACTAGAAATCTTAAAACAAAAAAATGAATTCCTATATTAATTTTCTATTACTGTAAATCCTATTACTGTGCCAAACCAATTTAAAAATATTGACTTAAATTAAAACAGGTGCTATTATACTTGTCAATTAAACTTGATTTAAACCACTATTTTACCTCAATCCAAACGAGAAAGCAACAGCCGAACCACTCAACCAATGGCAAACTCCACGACCCTGGCCTGACATGGTAGCCTACAACCCTAACACAGCGACAATCTCCTGATTGCTGCTCCAACGAACTCGCGGCCTCCATCGGAAATGAACTCGAGCCGTTGTCGCCTCCGCCTTCGAGCCTTGTCGAAAACCGTGCCCAGCTCACGATATCCCCTCTTACTCGATTTCCATTATTCACTCGAGCTTCCCACTGCTACAACCCTCTGTGCCTTCGTCCCCCTCCAACGCGAGCGCCACTCAACGACGCGGCCTCCTTCCACCAGCACGGCATATGAGTACGCGAGCCCCTCTTATTTCACGAAGAAAAATCAATTTGGGAAAAAGTGGCTTCGGCCTGATATTTATTCTATTTTTATTTTATTTTTTTTAAAAATCTCGGTTTCGATTCTGAAGATAAGGCTTCGGCCAAATTTTATAAAAGAGAAATTGAAGCTTGCGTTAGAAGCTAGGGGTTGAGATTTCTATAAAAAGTTTTGACTAAGTAAATTAAATTTAATTAGATTTCTTTATGCATTTACGGTTCGTACGACCAAACGGTAATTCCGAACCTTGCGAAAATTGAAATCCGACAATAATATAATATTACGGATCCAATGGAACTGGTTTCGTCGAATTCCAAGACCGTGCCTCGGAAGGTTATTTTGTTAAATTCAATTTAAAACAGTAAAAATTTTAAAACTGAATAAATCACTATTAAATTAAAATTTACAACTTCTATTATCCTCTGTACTATCAATATAGATTTTACAAGCCTTCGAATTATTTTTAACAGGCTTAAAATTCTAGATTCAACAATTTACCCAATTTCTAATTATTAAATTCTATTATTTAATTATCAATAAATAGCGATATTTGTAATTCAAGTTAAGATTTCTCTATTGAATATTTAAAATCAATTAAATATTCCGATTTCAATTGCTTGAAAATTTCGGGTCGTCACATTCCTTCCCCCTTAAAAGAATTTCGTCCCCGAAATTACTAGTTAGGAAGAATGGTCTAATACCCGTTTACCCTTTCCCCCCAAACCAAGCGGTTTCTAAAAATTCGACATCTTACCAACTATCTTTTTTTATAAAAGACCCATTATTATTCTTATTAACCTTCCAAACTTTTCCAAAACCTTCTATAGTTTTCAAATAACTTACTTGATCAACTATCCAAATTATAATTCAAAACTAAATTTTGAATTATCAAAATTTTCTCAAAATTTTTCTAACTCCCTAAATTCCCGAAAATTTTTGTCAGCGTCTCCTTTGCGCGGCTAGCTCGGTACAACTACAAAATGGCTCTACGGCCTCCCAAATCCAAAAAGAAAACAAAAAGCCAAGTGGCTCAATCCAAATCCAAATCCCAATCAAATTTCATATAGAAACTTAAACATATACCTTTTTTGTCGAGCATTTCAAACTTATCTTTTGAAATCAAATCCAGTTCTCTTTTCCCTTAATATTACCTGCATATCCTACTTGACAATAATACCCCATCACAATATTCCAAAAACATTTTATCGACTTCCTTACAAAATGTCAACATCTATTCATTCGAATATTAACTTAGAATATGTTTGTAATATCAATTTCCAATTAAGAAATTCACCATTCCTTACTTAAGTTTAGTACAAGCATTCTATATGCCTCTTTGTTTGTTTCCACGTTACCACTTTAGTTAATATTTATTTCTATTCTAATTGATTCTTTCATTTCCATACGAATTCAATTTATCTTTAACTCTGAATATTTAAATTTTATTTTTCATTTATAACTAATTCATGTCATTATTTTAATTAGTTTCATTCACTAACTTATTTTAGTTTCCAATTTGAATTTGTTTGTCGTTAACAAAAAATTTCAAAAATTTCTAACTCCCAAAATTTCTGAAAATTTTTGGCAGAGTCTCCTTTGTACGGAGGAGCTTTGCAATTTGACAAAAGATATAAATATATATACATCGACCCACACGGTCGGAAAAACCAAAAACATTTCATATTTCCTATTTTTATTGCGTAGGCGTACCTTATTTAGCATTTTAAGCAAGCAGCTTATTTATTTTTAGCAAATAGCACAACCAAATCCAGCCACACGGCTTCCAGGTACCTGTACTTACTCAATTTAAACATGTAAGTGCCAAATATATGTAGTTAAACTATATTTCATTTAGTTGCAATGGTTAAAACATATGAATTCTAAAGAAATGAACATCCAATATTATCCGTAAGCAATTTTTACAAGTTTCATACTAATTCAACTGTTTCAATTAATTTATAAACCATTTTCATTCAATTTGAATGGTTTTCAATCCATTCGTATACCACTTCATCAATTTGAATGATTTAAAACTCAATCGCTTACATTTAATTTATTCTTAAGCAAGGTGAACTCATATTTAATTTAATTGCTTTCAAAATCAATTTATTTTACCCTTATCAATACATTGAATTTTAATTACTTCCATTTACATCCAACGATAATTTATTCCATGCAATTCGACGAGATTTATGTGAATAAGTAAGTTTTTATGTTTTATAACCAATTTAAATTGATTTCAGCTCAGTTCATACTTAATTCCATTCCATTTTTAATTTATTCACAATTTATATATTCTCATCTTCATTGCATTTAAATTTGAATCCATTCACTCGCATTTTATTTTATTAACCAAACTAGTTCGTAGAAAACCAGTAACCACTTAGGTTCATCTTCATTACCAATTAAATCTCCTTTTTATTTTGGTTCATTCACAATTATTTATTTAGCTCGACACATTCCATTTAAATTTCATTCACAATCCATTCATTTACGTTTTATTTCATATTTGTTTATTCCAAACTATTTTATTTAGCTCAAAAACAATCCAAGCTATTTCATTCAATAACCATTTCAAAAAAAAAATTCTTATAGACTCCAAGTTATTTCAAATCCTTAACATTTTAAATAGTTTGCAATTATTTTTTTAAGAATTTTCATTCCATTAAATATTATCTGTAACTCACCGAGTTCTATTTCGATTTAAATTTATTTTCACTTGATTTAAGTCCAACCCAATATCATTAAACTTAATTCAAGTGGATTTAAATTCAACTCTCTTCCATCTATTCAGCTTAAGTCAATTTACTTCAATTTATTCAAATTTTATACTTAAGCTCATTTTCATTTTACAAGTAAATTATTCTCTCTTATACTCAACGTAACTCAATTGATTCCAAGGCCATATCCAATTTATTTCCACATATTTGGATTTTATTCGCAATACAAACCATTACTATTTAATCCATTTACATTTTTATTTATTTGACACATTCCTAACTATATTTAATCTGTTAACACTTCAAGTTAAATTTTAATTCATAACTCAAGTTTCGAATCCACTATCCATTTTCAATTTTTCACCAATTTCATGGACTCACAATTCAATTACATTCTCAGTTCATTTAATTAATTGCAAGGCCACTTTCAATTATATTTCTTCACTAATGATTCAAGTCGAATTTGATTTATAACTTGAGTTTTATTTCCAAACTTCATTATTAGCTTACAATTCAGCTTTTATTTAACTGCATTGAGTTCTCATTACATATTTCATTAACTAATTTATTAACAAATTAGTTCTTCCCTTATTTATAATCCAACACTTGATTTTAAATCTCAAAATCTCTTCATTTAATTTTCTTAAGTTCAAATTTATTTTATAATTCAAGTTTGGATTTTTATTCTATTATCCAAAACATCAAACAATATTTAATTTGGATTTTCTATTCCACTTTCAAAATTTATAAGTCACAACTCATTATTTACACAATTCCATTTATTTTAGGCTTGAATATATTCTTCTTTTATTTTTAACTCAAGTTTTACACTTATTTATAACTCAAGCATATTTTTGTTCCATGCATTTTTAATTCTTTTATAAGTTATTTTGATTTATTTATTCCAATTCCAATTCCAATTCTTATCCAATTTAATTTCCATTTATTCAGGTAAGAATCCAATTCCATTCAATAATTCAATTGAATTCTTATTCCAATTCAATTTTAGTTTAATCTCGGATTTATTCAACTTAATTCGAATACAACTTAATTCGAATACAACTGGATATTATTTTACCCTATTTAATTAATTTTCCATCCAGTTGAATTTTATTTTCCAATCCAAGTTAATCTTATTTTTAACCTTTCACCTTAAATTCAAATTTCAACATTCAAAGCTTATATTTCCTTTCTGATTTAAAAATCATTTCAAATTATAAGCTCTCAACCCATCTTATCATGATTTTTAAACTTCCGTCTTTTGGTTCAAATTATTTGAAATCTTCAACATCTCAAATTACAATTCTTAAAAATTTTAAACCAATCCTGGCTTTATTCCCCAACAAATTTCCTGTGAAATTTTCAAAAACAACTTACTTTTCCAAACAAATCAATTTGATAGCAATCCTTCACTTAGAAATTCGAAAATGAATACTGATGATGCGGCCGTCATCATCAGGATTATTTTCCAATAATCCAAGTGATTTCAATGCCATATCACTTTCAAAACCCATTTAAAACAAATTTCCATTCAGAAATACCCCCAAAACAATAATGTTATCATTTATCTTCAAAACACTTCGATAACATTCCCAAAATCTCTGAAAGTTTGAATTTCCAAATCCTGCTTAAATACATTTTAACTATAATTCATTTGTACAATTTATGCTTATACAAATTTCCATTTGATTGTGTTTCAATTCATAAATTACATTTATAATTCATATTTATAAATTTCATTTTATAATGAATTTATTCCCCTAAATTTTAGTTATATTTCAATTTCTAGTTAAATTTTTACTTAACAATGATAATACTTTAATATTATCATTTCTAACATCCAAGCAACCATATATTAGCTAAATAGTTTTCAAAAACTATTCTTTATATCAAAATATGTTTTTGGGTAAAATTATTTCATTTACCCACATTTAAAACAATACCGTGTCGATTGTTCTATTCAAGTGTTTAGAAACCCTTTCAATATAGTTGCGCAGACTGTGTCGACGAAGGTTCATATGCCACTCAATAAACCAACCAACACAGTATTAAAACAATTTATATTCACTAACAAATACGCACTCATATCTATTTATACGCTCAAACTCATTATAGAGTACTACAGACTCTATTTTAAATGAGTAATTCCCACCAGAGCCAAGGTTATCACCAACCTAAGCTCTGATACCAACTGAAACGACCCGCAAATTTGTACCCCTTGAATCAACACTATTCTACCTAAATCAACTCAAGTTGCATAGAAATACGAACCATTTGGGTTAAAAAAGAATAGGTAGAAGAAGAGAATAGAAAACAACAACAGAATCTAACCATCGCAGCGGAGTAAAATATAATAGATAATAAATAATCTTTACTCAAAATCAAATATATCTGTTTACATATATTACATCATTAGAGTACATCAATCACAGCTCAACATCAATAACATACAACTGGATACACAGCTACACAACACAGCGGAATATGTATATATATAAACAAGTACGAGAGTACGCATCGTCATCCTGCTCGTCTCCTGAGCTCCACAGCATCATATCCTGTATCCTATAATACTCGGTCTGACCCGAGCATTATAGTTAAATAACACCCGAGTCAGTCTGGAATACCAGCGTGAGAAAACCACACTCAATTGATTATTAAAGTTTTCAAAAATCCTTTGAAAACAAAAGCATCTCGTAAGACCACGCCACAAATAAACATGTCGGGTTTTTACCTTACGATAGCTAAAATAATTTTTATAGAAATCCTCTGATATTATAATAGGGTCTATATACAAATACTTATAAAATAGCCGAAATTGTTACATTCATTAAATTCCAGCTACTAGCCACAGAGTGGGTAATACAAACAAAACTCGTACAAGGCTCGTAGGGAGAATGGATTTCCAACTAATGACTAGGCACTGGGGTACCACCTGTCACAGTACGGGGCCTAGATCACCGTACTGAGGAGTACGCCCGCTCCCCTACAACACAAGGCCGGGACTACCCCTTACTGGATAATCCCGAGTGAGATCACCCCACGGTTGGGATCAGCAACCGCCCACTAAGCCGAAATAAAAAGGGACATCTAGACTGGAATGACCTCACCCTGCTTGGGTGCTACCCGCCTAGCCTTGCTGCATATCCCCCGATTTTCAGTCATTCCCATTTGATGAGGCTTGAGGCTAAGCGTTACCTTTATAGAACATATTCCTTAGAATGTCCATCGTCCACCTGACGATGTTTCGCAAGCATTCATCCATACAAGTCCGTCCCGGGTTCGAACGGAACCGAAGGCACTATTCCTACTACATCCATTTTGGAAATATCCTCAGGATTAGTAGAGACTAGTCCTTGCACTTCACTGCTCCATCTTCGAATCCAAACACATTTTCACGAAAACGTACAAACCGGATCCAAGTGGTTTTCGAGATATTATTCTCGATCCCGGTCTCTTCGAAACGATCAACGCATTTGTCCAATATTGATAGTCGGTTATTTAACTATCAATTTATATTCACAAACAACCATCCAACCAATAAATAATTTCCCAAATTATTTATTTATCTCAAAATATCTTTACAAGGTATATTCTCACGTTCAAATCCCTTTGAAAACAGTTTTCAAACTACCTTCCTTTTTCTCAGAATAAATTCCGAGTATTTCATTTCCACTGGAATCACCAAGTGCAAGATTTTGGAGTTTTAAAATAATTTCAAAACACCTTAATTGTAAAGTATGGTTAATATTTAATTTAGAAAATCTTTCTTTAGTACTTAGTTTAAAATAATGCTTTAAACAAAATACCAAGTCACCCTTTATATAATTATTACGATAATAGATAAACAAAAATACTTACTTTGGAATTTACCTTTAAACACTTAATTCAAGACTACTTTAATAATTTACTAAAATACATACTATATAAACATTTGAAAATAAAGTTACTTAATAAAATTTAAAACTAGATTTCTACTTTTAAAACCAAAATACTAAGTTACTTCTTAATAATTATTGCTAGAATAGATTAAAGAAAATACTTACTTTAAATATTAGAAATAATAAATTTTACAAAACTTGCTTTTTAAAAAAAACAACGTTAAAACATTTAATTTATATTTGCAAATTTACTTTTAAAAACATGTACTTGGTTATCCAGAGAAAATTCCAACTTCAATCACTTAAATCAATTTCCCCAAATTGATTTCCAATTTATTTTATTTGGAATAAATTCTTTTACTTATCAATTCATTTCTAAATTCAGTAGTTATGGTCTTTATTATTATTATTATTATTTTTCTTCAATTTCTTCTTTACTCTTTCAAGAATTCAAATCTTAAATTCTAAATAAATGTTTGTTCTTTTTAATTAATAATACTGCATTTTAAACTTCATTAATTTTCTGTTTATTCAAATTTCCTTTCCATTCTCAGGATTCAGTTATTAAAATTTAAAGTCACTTTATTTCTTTTTTCCAAGTTATTCTTAAATTTATTCTATAATTATTTTACTTGCAATTTCACTTCTTTATTTTCATTTCCAAG
Source organism: Allium cepa (assembly GCA_030765085.1). Classification (NCBI taxonomy): domain Eukaryota; kingdom Viridiplantae; phylum Streptophyta; class Magnoliopsida; order Asparagales; family Amaryllidaceae; genus Allium; species Allium cepa. The sequence goes on from CM060937.1 coordinate 423,496,074, forward strand.
ATCAATTTTATATTTTTAATAATTCATTATACCCAATTATATCAACCAAGCCATAGCATTCAATACTTCCACATAATTTATTATAGAATATCATATAATCAGAACAGAGAATATTAAATAATTTAAATAAAAGTTGAGGGGTCTAGTTGGATACCTCTAACCTGTTTTCCCTGCATCCACAGATGTTAGCACGATATAATATGTCAATTTCAAATTATACCATACTATATCACATCAATTAATCTCAACCATACAATCAATTATTTAAATTTAATCATTTAAATTTTTAAATGCCGCTGAGTGAGATTAACTCACCTTTGTTTTTGTTTGACAACCCACTTCCATTTTAGCTTGTTTCCACCATTTCTTGACCTTGTATAAATATTATACGTTTTATTAACATTTGAAATGGTCTAACCATAAGTTACCATTAAATAAATTTAATTAACTAATTTTCCTTTAATATATTATTTTTGGTAACTAAAATAAACTAAATAGTTTAGTAAAACAGATAATTCACCATATCTATTAATTTAAAATAAACCGACAAATTAGAATATGTAAATGCATGTTTATTTTTATATTCTGAAACTATATATATATACCTTTAAGAAATAATTTATATGGACTAGAAATCTTAAAACAAAAAAAATGAATTCCTATATTAATTTTATATTACTGTAAATCCTATTACTGTGCCAAACCAATTTAAAAATATTGACTTAAATTAAAACAGGTGCTATTATACTTGTCAATTAAACTTCCAAATTAAACATGATTTAAACCACTATTTTACCTCAATCCAAACGAGAAAGCAACAGCCGAACCCCTCAACCGATGGTGAACTCCACGACCCTGGCCTGACACAGTAGCCTACAACCCCAACACAGCGACAATCTCCTGATTGCTGCTCCAACGAACTCGTGGCCTCCATCGGAAACGAACTCGAGCCGCTGTCGCCTCCGCCATCGAGCCTTGTCGAAAACTGTGCCCAGCTCATGAGATCCCCCCTTACTCGAATTCCATTATTCACTCGAGCTTCCCGCTGCTACAACCCTCTGCGCCTTCGTCCCCCTTCAACACAAGCGCCACTCAACGACGCGCCTCCTTCCGCCAGCACGGCATATGAGTACGCGAGCCCCTCTTATTTCACGAAGAAAAATCGATTTGGGAAAAAGTGGCTTCGGCCTAATATTTATTCTATTTTTATTTTATTTTTAAAAAAATCTCGGTTTCGATTCTGAAGATAAGGCTTCGGCCAAATTTTATAAAAGAGAAATTGAAGCTTGCGTTAGACGCTAGGGGTTGAGATTTCTATAAAAAGTTTTGACTGAGTAAATTAAATTTAATTAGCTTTCTTTATGCATTTACGGTTCGTACGATCAAACGGTAATTCCGAACCTTACGAAAATTGAAATCCGACAATAATATAATATTATGGATCCAATGGAACTGGTTTCGTCGAATTCCGAGACCGTGCCTCGGAAGGCTATTTTGTTAAATTCAATTTAAAACAGTAAAAATTTTAAAACTGAATAAATCACTATTAAATTAAAATTTACAACTTCTATTATCCTCTGTACTATCAATATAAATTTTACAAGCCTTCAAATTATTTTTAACAGACTTAAAATTCTAGATTCAACAATTTACCCAATTTCTAATTATTAAATTCTATTATTTAATTATCAATAAATAACGATATTTGTAATTCAAGTTAAGATTTCTCTATTGAATATTTAAAATCAATTAAATATTCCGATTTCAATTGCTTGAAAATTCCGGGTCGTCACATGTTTATTATTCGTTATGAATATATCTAATATATTCATATACATTAATGTGGCTCCACAGTGATATAATAACATGTGTATAAATATATGCATATATATATATAGATATTGGAATTTATATCTATTGTGTATGTGCATGTGTGTGTGTATTGTACTTACATATGCATATAATATTTCATATAAATATCAAGCATATAAATGTCTAAGCATATATATATATATATATATATATATATATATATGTACACACATACACATATATCTTTGTGTGTGTATGTATGTGTGTTTGCATGTGTGCGTGTTTAAATATACTATAATATGTGTATATGGTTTGTGTACAGATAATCAAACTACCATATATGTGTGTGTTTGTGTGTATGTATGTGTGTGTAACTTAGAGACACATACATACATGAATATATATATATATATGTATGTATGTATGTATATGCCTCTGTGCGTGTGTGTATATATATATATCATATATTGCCATTTATTTAATATTATACACACACACATATTTTCGAAATCACTTGTATATATAAGATTGAATATTTACACATTAGTTAAGTAAAACACATATTGATATATATACATATAACATAAAATTATAAATTCAAATTTCAAATTTAATTTTGACACAGTCAAAAATATATTAAATTCAAATTTTCAATTTTGCATCTGCTTCATAATATCCTAAGTTCAAGCATTCAATTTAATATCTAGAATTTAAAATCCATTTTTAAATTAAATATATATATATATATATATATTCATATAATAGTATTTGGCCTATTAATATTTAATAAAATATACACATATAATTTTGTAAATAAATATAAGTTAGGAAATTTTATGTTTTAGAAAACATATTAATATTTATTTGCAAAATGTTTTGGGCCAACATTTTTTTTAACTTGGACGTCAACCTAACTGTACATAAATACAATTTTTATTATATTAAACTAATCAAAAATTAACACACACACCTATATGTATATATATATATATATTAATCCAGGAAAATATTAATATCACATATATTTACTAAAACATTTAAATACGTATTTTTATGTATTAAATTAAACATAGCCAATTTAATGATGTCAAAATGTATATATATTTATAGTTTACAATTTAATATTTACAATTTAAAATTAAAACAAATATTATGTTAATGTCATTAAATCATTTGAATAAACATTGATATAAGTTTTGCAATGTATACAAACATAAACTAAGATATGGATGACATATGTAAATGATGATAAGAATTTATACCTCAAAGATCTAGCCTTTAGAAACACATTGATTTGAAATGCTCCTACAATCCTTTGATTTATCGCTCAAAATCACTAAAAGTGAATGCACCACTAAAATCTGAATGTAGTTAATGTTTAAAATGGGTAAAGGGATGTTTGGCCAAGGACATGGGGAAGGAAGACGGAGGTAAAGATAAGAGAATAAAAGTGAAACATGAATAGGTTTGGTTAAGTATTTAAAAGGAGAAAAGGAAGAAAATATCTCACACCTTTTACTCATTCTCCCTCTTACCAAATCCAACAAAAATATCTCCTACCCCATTCTCATATGGCCAACCATAATTTTCCCATCATATGAACCAAATACCCAAAAGCATGTTAAGTAGTTAGTTATATTAAACCTTTTAAATGTACATCGATACACATATATATATAAATTTTACATATGCATCAATTACTAATAGCACCCATAACACTTTTAAGGGCTACCTCATTTACTAAATACAATTCGAACATCAAATATAGCGATAACTAATAGTTCTTGAATACTAATTAATCTAATTAAGTAATAACACCTTATAAACTAATCAAACTACATGGTAAGTTGAAAATTTTGATGTGGTTAAGTGACTTATAGGAGCCAATTCAGTCAACGATTAATATGAAACAATTCAAGTATCAATATTCATATGTCACTTTAGCTAGTGGTGTGATAGCATGGACGAATTCATAACTATATCGATAAAATCTAATTTTACATTTTCTTAAGCGGTATCTTTTTGTAACCCTAATTTACACTCGTTCTCTTCGTCAACACTATATTACTTTAGGATGTATGGAATTTGACATGGTCAGCACTCCAATAATATCCATATTTACTAGATCTAAATAAAGTCCTTACTTAATATTAAAATTTATTACATATTGTTCTACTCTGACCAAAGATGACCAAAGATTTTAATTATGAGTTGGTTAGAGTTAACCGTGATAATATCCTCATACGACTGAGTAGACAAGTTCTCTGTTGAATAGAGTTTCACTTCCTACGCTTTTACTCACACCAACTATATTTGCATATGGTCACTATGTCATGATTTAACTATAATAAGAGTGGAGTATTTACCTAGAAATTCTACCGTATTCTCAAATCAAGAGAACATGTGTAACATCGTGACATTAAGATTTAATATTTGACCTACTTGTTATCAACCAAAAGAAAACACTTAGAAAAGTCACTCCATAATCATCCAATAACTATGAGTGTATAACCACTTGGTTCCCCCAACAGTTATGAGCAGCACATTACTCAACATTTGCGGAGTGTTACGTACTCTGGTCTTGACATGTGTACCTATATCCTTTCTCGAAACAACTTGGCTAGGAATATTTAAAATAAAATTTTATTATAACATCCAATAAAATTTTATAGGAAATTGATTAATTAATAATAAGGCTAAAAATAGAAATTTCAAAAATGTTAGAATTTGGCCACCAAAGTTACACCATTGTGTTTATGGCAATTTTCTATCAACTTTTGGATATAAAGTTTCGTGGTCGGAGCTCAAACAAAAAAGTTACTAACATATGAAGTTTTCGAATAAAAAATAATTCAAATGTTTTTAATTCAAAACGTTAAACAACGTTAACATTTAAAATAAGATAAAATTGTAATAAATATTTTAATGTTAAAGGAAACTAAACATTTAATAAAATGTTGATGTGAGGTTGTAAAATGGGAAAGAAATTAAGAGATGACGGTAAGTAAAGAATAAACACATGCGGCAGGAGGCTAGTCAACCGCCCATGGTAGGCCCAAACCGGTTGTAGCGACTATGATTTGCATTTTCCAAGAACGACCTAGATTTTATTGTTTTTAACCGACTTAAATCCTATATTTTAAATCCTATTATTTTAAACCGACTTAAATCCTATGATCAACAACAAAATTGAAACGATAGAGAAACTCCATCATTCTTCTTCTTTAATTCTTCGATTCAGAATAAATCAGATTTAAATGTAATAAGTTACACGCACACGCACACGCACACACACATCTTTTTTTTCTATTTGTCTCAAATCTCTAAATTCTGAATCTAACCTTATACATACAATTAAATTATTATATATTCTAAAAGAAGGAAACTGAAGGAGGAAGTATGCAAAGGCATAAAATCGAATCCAAATGTAGACAGGGAAACTATCTGTTAGTGGAAATCTTAGGTTTCCAAATTTTATTCGTTTATGTAGTGAAAGTTTGGATTTATGCCTTGGGGAAATTTTTATATGAAATACCCAAAATCTAAACCCTAAAATTCCCCCAATAAAATGTTAATTCTTGGATAAATTAGAGTCTCAAGTGTTTTACGTTAATATAGGTTTGTTATTTGCAATTTAATTAATATATGTTCTATTCAACTTCGACTTCTAATTTCTACTATTGTGAAGAAGGGTTTTGAAAGAAAAATAAAATTAGGAAATGGTATGCGAAATATGGATTCTCCTATTCATAGTTTGCACCGTCTATTTTCGTAATTTAGACAGATATGAATCCCTTTCTCACTTCAAGTTGTATATGCCAAAGTAGAATAGAATATAAAAGTTAAATTGTGAAATTTTATTTCCTTGAAATAAAGGCGCTGATTCTATTATGTTAATGTATAATATGTTCGGTATTTGATTCCTTTTTTCTTGAATATATATACAAGTCTGTTTTGTCTAGCTAAGGATATTAGATATTTTGTAAAAAAAAATTATGGAACTTAAGCTTCTACAGATATGGAAGTTCCTGCATTTTAATTATTAGTATAGGAAGCAAAAATCTTAGAACATGAATATTTCTACACACTTGAAAATATTTTAACTAGCCTAATATTTATGTACGTATAAATATATTAATAGCATATAAATAGGTACATATAAATCATATCGTATAGAATAAATAGGTTAATAAACTGAATTTAACCCTATTGAAAAGAAGTTTACAATAATTATGAAAATTAATCCATAATTATAGGAAAAATATGGAGTTTTCCTTATATGGCCTTAATGCGTAAATGCGAGTAAGGTATAATACACACACACACACGCATATATATATATATATATATATATATATATATATATATATATATATATATATATATATATATATATATAAGGCAGTATATTCGAAGAGCAGAAATATAACTAAGTTATAGGTATTTAAGGTCAGCCAAAAGCATACATAATTCTACCCGGCTAATTTAGCTACCGGTAGTGTGACTTTGGGACTCATGTGAGATATCGCATATAATAAGTACCAACGTTGGATGCGATGTTAGTCCCAATTCTCTATGGTAAGTTTGCTCGGTTAATTTGGCCACAATCACCTATGAATAGTCGGACTAATATGGGACGTAATGGTTTGGGTTATAGGTCATAAGACGGATGTCTCAATACGGGTCTGCTTCTGGGTTGGAGGTATTAAGTGGCTGTTGCAGGTCCGTCTCCTTCCCACTCAAGAAATATTAAATGGTTGGGACTATAATTTTGGTGCGACGGTGAGAAATCTCTAGAGGAGGTCTGCTTTAGGATTGAGGTATTAAGTTGTTGTTATAGGGTATGCCTCTTTTCCATTAAAGAAGTATTAAGTGGCCTTATGTGACTTCGTACAATATCCAGTTAGGAAGTACCAAAAAGGGATCCGCCTTAGGTTTAGGTAATAAATGATGGGGATATGCATAGGGTATAGGTATTAAGTAGTTAGAATCTTCCTAAGTCCTATCAAAGAAGTATTTAGTAACTCGGGTGCTTTCTCTCACATCGTTAAGACATGACTGATGGAGATGGGTCGTTAGACCCTATAATTGCATTGCATACACATTAGAGTTATAAAGTTGGACTGGAAAGGGCATTTGGCCTACAGTTAAAGGTAAGTTAAGGTGTTTGATTGGAAAAGTCTTTGGCTTACAGTGGAGGTATACTTAGTAGGATAAAGTATAGAATGCGTAAGATATATTTCTTATCTAAATGATACTACCCATATACTATTACAATAAGGCTTGAGATATTCATTCACTAGACATTGTTTTTCTAACTCCCTCCTTATTACAACTCATAGGTTAAGGGGGACTATAATGACCTGGAATTTTAGAAACTTCGTATTTAAATATCTGAATTATTTAAATGTTTGTATATTGGATTAATTGTTATTAAAATGATTTAATAAAAAATTTAACCCCCATTTAAATCATAACTAATAATGGGAAACTTGTTTTGGATTATAAAAATATATTCTTTGAAGAAAAATCGATAATGTGACCGAAAATCGGTTTATCAATAAACAGCTTTTCGATCGATATAAGTTGTTTGAACTATTATATACTTAACTGATGATCAAATGAACATATTACCAACTAATTAATACACTCTCATTTTCATAAAGCATGGAATGTTCTAGAAATTCTATTATGATAAGAGATAATTTTACGAAAAGGGTATAAGAGTAATTATGTAATGACCCGAGAATTTTAACGATTTTATAATGTAATTAGCTAAAATTTTCTTGAAATTTAAATAATAAATTTTGAAATAAAGATTTGATATTTGAAATGCGTCTAGTTAATTTTAGTGATTAGTAAAATTCTATTGAAAAATATGAATGATAATTTATTTGTGGAATTTCAAACTTAAATTTAATCAGTTTGTTTGTTGAAAATTTAATATTTTCGAAACCTAAATATTTTCATACAAAAAAAATGTAAATCATTCTATGAGTAAAACCTTGTATTTCGTTTCATCAAATTTGAACTGCTATAGCCCCGTTTATCTTATTTTCGGCATTTTAGCAAAATTTTCGACGGCGAAAAATTGAGTTTTTATAACCCAATTGTATCTCTGATATCTTACCTTTCTATTCGTCTTCTTGTGCTGACCTTCACAGTATATTCATTTCTACAATTCGGTATTCGTTACACGAAGAAAATGGCAAATCAGTTGATTTTATTAGCACCGTATTTGTGTCTTTTGGTTTTATCTGCCTTTTCGTTGCCAGCCAAGTAAAAACCATCAGTTGTTGCTGTATAAAGTCTGAAAAGCAACGTTTGACCCTTCGTATTTCATTGATTATCGTATATTTATGCACCTGTTCATTTCGACCTCATATGTTCAGTTTGGGAAAAAAAGAGCAAAGTTTTTCTTCTTCTTGCTTTTCACGTTCGTTCCTGAAAACTCGTTCTTCTTCCCCTAAAAAAAATTGGCAGAGCAATTAAATCGCTTTATATAATACCAACTCGTACCCTCATGCATGAAACCCAGAGCAAGGACCGTGCCTCCCCTCCTCCAGACCCTAAGCGACCCATTCCGTGACCATGCCAGATCCGCATCGCCATCTCCCCTCTCCAGCCACGCCCTTAACTCAAGCACCACCCACGGTGGCACCAAACTCGACCTCAAGCAGATACTCCCCAGATCCACTCACCGCATCACATTTTCCCTGACTCGAGTTTCCATTGCTCATGACCCGAAGACATGACAGTGTTTCCCCTTCCAGACACGAAGCAGCCTTCTCCGACGCCTATACCCCTTAAATCCACCTGATCGGCCACGTTTTACTTGACCCGGGTATTTCCTTCTCTTGCCCGAAGTATGACGCGTGCTTTTGCCTCTACGACAAGGAGCCAACCAGACCCGTGCTCAAATCCATCGATCTTCCTCGGCCGATGCCTTTGCCCTGAAAATCGAAGCTTGTCCGCAATCAAAACCTTTTTCTGTCAGTTCTTTTATTTTGCTTACGTGTGTGTGTGTACACACACACAGGGGCTAGAGTTATAATTGCTATGCACTACTTTAGATTTGAAATTGCTCCCCTCTTGTTCTACATACCAATATATATATCCACTGATGCTTTGATATGTACTTTATTTACTTTATGATGTGTTGACTTCCGTCTGGCAGTGGTCTGTATATGGGACAATGCATTGTTCTGCAAGTTGCTGTTACATATGTCCTATTGACAGAAGCGTGTTTGTTCGATATATATATGCGTGTAGGCTTATTTATGTACTGCAAACAAATAATAGGTGGTGCACCTATACACAGATCTTCTATTCCTTCTTATATTGTAAAACCAATGTATATATATGTGGCATATGTACATATATTTATTTCCGTTAAGATTCTCGTGCTGAAAATATCCGTCTTTATCGCAGCTAATTGAAACATCATGCCGTGTCCGTATCCATGTTAGTGATTTTTCTAAGTCCATCGTTCATTAGCTATGAAAGGTAAGAAATCACTCACGATTAATATTCTTGTGCTTATTAAATTAATTTCATAGAAAATATGACGTTACTATGAATTGTTAATTTTTAACTATTAAATATGACATGTTGTGGTTTTTCAATCGATAACTTCTGCAAATTTACGACGCTACATGTTTTTTTTATCACATATGCCAGAAATCGTTATATTATTGATCTCATTCTTCAAGTTCTCTTAGTTTAGAAATCACAATGGGTTGAAATGATACATATCTGGACGGACTTTAGAATAGGAGAACTTCGTTATGGGTTGAAATGATAAACCCAAGCAATTTTCAGTTACTACTGAAATTTTGGAATTGCGGGTTGAAATGATATACACCCGTAAATAAAAAAAAATTGCAGATTGAAATGATAAATATCCGTATCACTTAACAATATGATAGAAAATTTTATACGGTCATCGTTGGTCTATTTTTGAACCAATTATTTAAAAGGAAATGTATGAGTTTGGTTTTGAAAAGTAATAAATATTCTATTTTATTATTGTAAAAATAAATTTATAACCTTAAAGGTTGATTTTGGAAAAATATTATGAGTTTAATTTAAAAGTAATTTGTAAAATTTTACTTATAGTTTATTTTCTAAAATATATATAATAAGATTTTAAAGTAGATAAATAAAAGTTAAATTTATTTTAATTGTATAAAATTAATTTTATTTAATATATATATATATATATATATATATATCATTTTAAAAGGGTTCATTTAATTTATTAATATAACACATTATTTAAATTGGTTATTAATTTAATTTAAATAGAAATCCATTCAGATCTTAATAATGTGGAAATGATTCATAACCCGTCTTAACAAAGGTGATTAAAGGAATATTTCAAAGATTAAATAGTATAACTTGAATATTCGTTTGATTTAAATTTATCCGAGATTTTATTTGAATATTTATAAGTTGATTTTATAAATGACCACGGTGTGAAATAAGCGTTTGGTTGTTAAAGAGACTAGGATCAGATATTGTCATATTCTTTGTCGATACCGAAAACCACTTTAACAACCGTGTATGTGGTGGAAATTCCAGAATGAAGTAGGATAGTTTGGCGAACGATTATGTACGGTATTTACATAGCCTTGGCTCCCGTGAGTCAGTTTGATGTGGCTAAAACAGGAGCTACGTCGGGCCAAGTGAAGTCATTCCTCCTATCGGACACATTTCTTCGAAATCATATCTATTGCTTTTTGTGATTTGATTTTAGTATGCACACCTTTGATTTGGGAGTGTGTCTCGGGGTGGGCAGTAGTAGCTGCTATGCGTTACCACTAGTCCGGATCAGCAAATGGTATATCTACCTAGCATTGCCTCGCGTGCCTTGTCACATGCCCTATAGCGCCTTCTATGAGTTTGGTTTGTACCATACTTATATAGTGCCCTCTGATAGCCCTCCATTTTACGGAGGAACTAGGGTACTGTATAGACTATGAGAACATATAAAAATGTGTTAAGGAAGATATGGGCAAAGCCTTAACGCTATTTTGATATTTTACTTTACTGTAGACATTATATATAGCGTATTGTACTATGTATATAGATAGTTTATCAGATCCTTAAAGGATGGAATCCCAATATCTCTTTAAGTTATGTTGCATTTACTTGACATTTCACTTGAACTTGATTTATTTGCATAAGAATGTTAATCCTGATTCGACTGTTTTGTTTTTGCTTTACGCTTGAGTCAGCTTGAGTGTCACAGATTCATCCTTTGGAGCTGGAGTTCGGTCGAAGATATAGCTTATATATTTACCTATTTCAACTACAGTTTATTTCTGTTATTTCCACTTGTATGTTCAAACTTGTCATCTACTTTGTACTAGAAACTTCTATGTACTGGGATTTCTGATGTATTCTATTTTTAGACTATGTTATTTCTGTAGTAGTTTCATCATTCCGCTGTTTGTTGTAAACTCTGTGTCTGTGATTTTGTGATTGATTTTTTACTGTATATGCTAAGTTATGCCAAATAAATATGTTACCAATCTGTTATTTGGAGCAATTCAATTCCGACATGCGTGGATTATTGTCGATTTGAATAATTCGAAATACCGGGTCGTTACAAATTAGCTATAAAGAAGAAGTGACATAAATTTGTCATGATAAGAAGCAACTGATGCATTAGGGTTTTGAGAGCTTTTTGGTATATCCCCACTCACATTCCTAAGCCAATATTAGGATGGGTACACCCTTAGATAATATTCACTAAACTTACAAAGCTTGAGTTGTAAAAAACAATGGCTTCTTTTCTTCTTCATCTCTTTTGTTCTAAAAGAAAATGTTGCAAGTCAACTCCAAACTTTGCCACAAGGCATAGTACAATATTAAAATCCCATCCACTAAGTTAAAACATGAAGAAGTGGAGATATGCTCCCCATGAAGGGGATGGCCGTAAGTAATTGTGGGGAAGTGGAGGACTTTGGGGAATGTGAAGGAGAGGAGGAGGAGGAATAGTATTGCAAAGTGGAGGCTTGATTTTTGTTCATGGATCTTGGTTATTTATGTGGGCCAAGGCGAGTTAACACCTCACTTTTAATGGAAAATATAACACGTATATGTTGTGTTTGATTATGTTAATGTTGTTCGAATTGTTGTTAACTTATGTTGAAAACAATGGTTGGAACTTCTTACTTTAAAAGTAAGTGACATATGTGATCCATGTACATGGACTTCAAAAAACTTGGAATGGACCTTAATGGAATTGTATGACATATGACTAAACTTATGTAGTTAATGTCCCGCTATTACCCCGCTATAACCCTGATATATCTCATAGCGGACTTCTACTGCTACGATTTTTCCATATAACCCCAAATATAGCCTTTCCGCTATAAGCCCCGCTATTTCAACTATGTCCCGTTATTCCCGCTATATTCCATTATTTTCGATATATCTTCTTTAAAAGAAATGAACTGAAAAATGACATTTATACATTATAAAAATTATGAAATTAATTTATTTAATTGAATTTTAATATATTTTCATAAATTAAAATACTCTAATATTTTACTAAATTCAATTATGTTATATAACAGTTTTACATTTATTTACAGTATATTCGCACATGTTTTTATTTAATATTATTTATGTATTAATTATAATTCAACTGATGTTAATTATCCATTTGATTACCGTTTATATATTTGTAAAAACATTAAGTACGAGTTTTGTATGCTATTTTAGAGTCATCCTCTATATCCCGCTCTATCTTCGTTGTATCCCCACTATGACTTTTTGCACCTAAGCCGCATTGAATCTATCGAGCGCTTTAACTGCATAGAACTAGACCTTGAACAATGCACATAGGTGGTAGTTAAACATAGGTTGAGATATGACATGGACTTAGAAGTACACTTTTAACGATAGTAGTTGTAGAAGCTGTTCGAAATTGTCTTGTTTTTGACAATTGTTGTGGAACTTTGTACAAAGATCCATAGGGATTTCTAGCCATATTTACAATGTTTAATATGTATATTTGTTGCTATTAAAAGCTTGAATGGTAAAAAGTTAAGTAACATCTCGAAAACGGTCAAAACATCACTAGTGTAAAACTGCCCCGTTTAACCTTATTTTTTAACTTTAATTGTTTCAAAAAGGACTTTAAGTTTAAGCGATTTGTTTCATTCTTTTTAAAAGTATTACTAACTATTTTTAGAATATTTTAAAAGTGGTTTGAGATATCTATGAATTTTTAGGAATTAGTTATGAATTTTAAAGAGAGAAGTTTTAGAATATAACATGTTCTTTTTTCGAATTTTGTTGATTTTTCAAACTTGTTATTAAGTAATATTTAGATAGATATTTTAAAACCTATTATAAGTATTTCCCTTTAATTTAAATATTTTTGAAATGATGTTAGAATTGCTGAAATGGCCAAATAGTTTATTGTTTAATTACTTATTAGAAAAGTAATTAACTATGCTTAACACTAATAAACCGAAGAAGTAATCTTATCTATTTGTGAGAGTTAACATTGATGTCGAGTAGGGATGGAGCAATAGAGTTCTAACCTACCAGACTTCCCTCTAAATTGAGGAATAGGTAAGTGGAAAATGTCGGAACCGTGTTAATCGTGTTGATTCCTTATTGTTTATGGAAATCATTAATATTATACTTAACACTAAAAGCCAAAGAGATACACTTGAGATTCAAGAATGAAGTGTCTAGACAAGGTTTGGAGCAATTAGTGCCCAAACTTACCTGGTTCATTCTTGGGTGAGGAATAGTTAAGTTGGAATACCGGAAATGAGTTAAGCATGCAAATCATTATTTGTATAAGCAATCATTTTAGAACTTGATAGTTAACTAGTTTATACTGAACTTAACTGAATACGAACTTTGAACTTTAAATGGGTGTTTTAAAGTAAATGGAAAGTACAAAAGCAATTTTGGATTTATAGTATCGATGTTTATGCAACATCTATTTTAACCCATTTAACTATACTTTTGAAAAGTAATTGGATCTTTAAAATAGATTTTTAAAGATAATAGAATTGTAAAGTGATTTTGGGTTTGCCATAAATAATGTTTTGGTAACATTTGTTTTTAAACCCTTGGATAATATTTTATAGTGTTAAAATATGGTTAAATAAGTTTGCAAAATTCTTGGATCTTTAAAACAAAGGTTTGTGAAGATAGTAACAAGGAGGAAAATTGTTTGGGTTTGTTATGACAATGTGTTAATCACATTCATCTTTAACCCTTTTTTATTATACATAGAAATGTAAATAGATCTTTAAAAGAATGATTTAAAGAAAAGCAAAAGCGAAATGGTTTTGGGTTTGTAGTGACAATGTTGAGTAACATTCGTCTTGAACCCTTTTGAATGGAGTTGTGAAAATACTTAAGTCCTTAAAATGGAGATTTTGAATGAAATAATAAGTAATGGAATATTTTATAAAGAGATAGAAAATAAGTACAAGTTTATTAGGTAAATGAAGTTTACTAATAAAGGAGTTCCAATTAATAAAAGGATTAACTAAATGGAAGGGATTATGAGTTGTTTAAGTAACTTAATCATACTTTGTATGGCTTGATTGTGTTTTGGACGATGATAGTGTTTGGGTGTTTATTTGATGAAAGGTAACCTGGACTTAGTTTCCACTTACAAAGGTTACTTGGTTTTCATTTACAAACATCTATCTTATACTGAATATTCGATTTGTCGAATATCGACTTGACCTAATATTGACTTAGTAATAAGTAATTGAAAGGCTTCACGATTTCATGTTAATGAGAACCCCTAGGAGGAGTATTGGTACAAAATGTTTCTAGCTTACGCTTACTTTTGAAAGAACTGGAATTGATTTTACTGGAAATTCATCAATTGGTTTTGAAGAATGCGGGATCGGCAAGTGTCCTACTTACCGAATACCACTTCAAAACTAGTATACGAGTTCTATGTATTGGAAACGGTTGAAGAAAGGGAATCTATGTAGAGATTTAAGATATGTTTAAGATGCTCGAACACATGTAAATGTTCGCAATCTATTCCGGATGTGGGAATCCATGTGCGATTCTGAGATCTATTGAGATATGTGAACCCATGTGTGGTTTCAACATCTACTCGAGATGTTAGGAATCCAGTTGGGGATTCGTATGTTGATTGAGTGATCTAGACTCGTCCGAAAGTTGTCGAACTTAGCCTCGACATTGAAAATGACTTATACCAAAGTAGGGTGCAAAATATCAGGTTTAACTTACCCATGAGGGTATATCAACTCCAGATCTAGAGTATGCTTATCGATATGCTGCGTGCGGGAGTTGTTAATACTTGCTACCACGCAGTTCATTGGTAGGCCAGTTATGTCTATCTTAGAGTATATCCCATTTAGAGATATACGATGCTCGAAAGGAAGTTTCCAATCCTAGTCGTAGAGTTCAGATCGGCTAGATTCGAGGAAAGCTCCTGGAAAATCCATACACCTATATGAATGTGCCTTAGCGATATTTATTATATACCTATTATTGTTGTGGCATTCACACAGTAGTATTTGATATGATTTATGTGCTACACTAGACATTATCTATCATATCACTATATATTAAACCTAATGAAGGGTTGGTTTCTTTGAGGGAAAACCATTGTGGAAATCTGTATGGTCTCAGTGGTTTCTGTAACTTGTCACTCATATTTCATAAGTTTTCTCACGTTGGTTTACCAAACTGATCCCGGTGTTATTTTCTTTGAATGCTTGGGTCGGCCCTATGTATGTTTTCAGAGTTAGTCGTGGAAGCTTTGGAGCTTCTGGAGAAGAATTAGAGTTCTACCTATCGTAGTATTTATTTCTGCAGCATTACTTTGTGTGTATCATCAGCATTTATTAGGACAGATTGTTATAACTGTCCGGGCTAATTATTATAAGTCTGAAAAGCTTTGTATCTTAGGATGATAGTTTATACTATCTTTTGATATAATATATGATCATTCTGTTGTGAGATTCTGATATTGTGTTCCTTCCTTGTTCTATTTCCTTTTCTTTTTATTTTACCTTAATAATTCGTCTTTTTGGCACTTGGATGCTCGGCTCGTGAATACCGTGAATGTATTATGTTGACATTTGAGGATCGAAAAGGCGGGTCATTACAGGAATGATGCTGATGGAGAAGACAAAGGTGGTAGCGAAGATTTATGCCAGTTTAGTTATTTATCTATGTTATAGATGTATTCAGATGTACATAGATTTCAAATAGGTTACCATTTTAATTCGAGATATTCTGTTATGGATATTTTGGGATAATGCGTCTCGAGGATTTGGTTTTTATGATATGAATACTTATTTTTGTTTATATATTTTACCTCCTCCATTGTTAGATTTTGAAAGCATAGATATATAACTATGAATATGTTTATTATATCAATTTTATTAACCAATAGCTAGCTTTGGGATGGACCTAAGGTTTGATGGGATTTATTGGGTCAAAAATTAGGCCCATTCCAGAGAGGTTGTTATATTTGGTGTCAGAGCTTAGGTTACCTGATCAATAGGTACACATGAGAGTATGTATTTGCTATTTTTAAAATATTTTTAAAAAACTACCATAGATACACTCATTTATGAACATACGCAAACAGACTAGGCAAATTTTATATTTTAGCTAAAAGTACAATCATAGGAAGTCATGACTAAAACGTTCAAACCTACAAATAGTTGATTATGGTTGAAAACAACTACTCAAAGGCTAGGAACCCTGCCACCTAAGAAATAACTACCATACGATGTATGCTAGAATGGTTTAAGAAGTACCTATAGTACGTGAGGCAAGTTTCCATTCCTCAACAAGCTGCACTAGTGGAACCAATTTCTTTAACCATCAAAAAAGCACCCTACCTATAAGACTTCCTCAAAATGTGTAGAGACTTTCGGAATATTGGAGGACAGGCATATACGGGGGCTAAAGATTTTATTGAAACAAAGGCTTGGATTAATGACTATGAATGTATATTTCAAGAGCTGGGATGGGAAGATCGAATCAATAGTATGATGGTTCAATGGCATTTAAAGAGGAGAGGCTGGATTAGTGGATCATAGTGGTTGAAGAGAATGCTGATAAATAAATTACTTAGGCTAAATTTAGGGCTCACTTCGAGTCACGATTCATGTCCAAAGCTAAACTAACTTTACAATTGGAGAAGTTTAGACAACCGAGGCAAGGAGACTCTACATTAAAGGAGTACATCGATAAGTTCACGAAATTAGCTAAGTTTGGATTAATTTTGATTCACATCCTTGTAGAGAAGGCTAAGAAGCCTATAAAGGCCTAAATTCTCCACTTATGGAGCTACCTTTGACCCAAATTCCCATGGGCACCACTTATGAGATGTTAATTAAAATGGCCCTACTTTAGACTGTTGGTATTAGGAAGAAGGAGAAGTTAGGATGTGTAAAATCAAGGTGGAGCAAATAAAGGGATATTCTACGCTAATAGGAAAGCCAAGCAGAAGATCAAGTAAGGAGGTGCAACATGCCATAGGTGTCAGAAGAAGGGTCGTTGCTAAGGATTTTAAGTGAGTTTGATAAAGGAATAATTCAAGGGAAGGTACTATCACTGCCATTAGGAAGGGCGCTATAAATCGATGCATGAATCTAGCAAAGGAGGGACAAGGTGGGCAAGCTTATGTCATCTAAGTTGTACCTATCTCGAGTAGAGCTTCTCCTTGAGACAAAGGAAAAGCTATGATGGAGGGTACAACTATTATCTTTGGAAACACTATTCACAATTTATTTGACTAAGGAACATCATATTCATTTATAGCTAGAAATATATTCAACTCCTTGAGTTTATAATCCAAGTTGTCACTAACCCAATAGCCATATTAAATCCTATTAAGGGGCCGACACATCTTTCTTTGATATATAAAGACTTAGGAGTAGATATATGTAAAGTTGATGTTACATGTAATTCATATGTTCTGGGTTGCGAGGGGTATGGACTTATCGTAGGTTTGGATTAGTTATCTTACCATGGGCTTTCTTAGATTGTGATAAGAGGATTGTTTGGTTATGTTAAGTTACCTATATTCTTTAGACCTATCAGACGATGAGTTAGCTTTAATGCTAATAGTTAGAGGCTATCCAGATGTCTTCTCCCATGTTATCAGTCTTCCACTATAAGGAGAAATAGAGTTTAGGATTTATCTCGAGGAGATCACCAAACCTATTGCTTTACCCTTGAAGAACATGGCCTCTAAATAAAGACGCAAGCTGAATAAGCAAAGATAGCAGTCTCACTAACTCGCTTAACTAATAAAATTTTAGTTTTTGCATGGGATGAGAAATGCATATGAGCATTTGAGAAGTAGAAGGAGCCATTGACTAGTGTGTCAGTACTTTCTATTCAGGATTGAAAGAAGCCCTTTACAGTTTACATTGACGCGTATAGTAAGGACTAGGAGCTATTTTTATGCAAGATGGTAAATTGATGCCTTGCAAGCAGGTAATTGAAGGACCATGAGAAAAGGTACCCCACTCATGACTTAGAGTTAGCGGCTATCATTTTCGCTTTAAGACTTAGAGGCACTATCTTTTGGGCAAAAGATTTGAGTTATTCACCGATCACAAATCCCTTGAATACCAATATTCCCAAAAAGATTTGAATGTTAGGTAGCAGAGATGGATGGATTTTATAGCATCGTATGACTTTGAGATACAGTACGCCCCAAAAAAAGGAACATTATTGCCAATGCCCTTAGCTGGAGGCATGTTACTCTTGGTGTTATACATGAGTGGATGCTGTTGGAGTTCCTCTTGAATTTCAATTAACAACCTCCATCTAAGCCCAATCTAGGCTATCTGGCAGCAATGGAATTTAGGCCAGCATAATAGACCACATAGCTCAAGAACAGAAGAAAGACGCGATAATAATAGACATTTTGGGCAAGTTTGGTAGAGGAGAACATTTCCTATGTCGGTAGGTATGCAACAAACAAGAGAGGATATTTGAGGAGATATGAACGCCTATGTGTTCCAGTAGTGGCGGATGTTTTATAGGAAGTACTAGTCAAGTGTCACCGTTCTAGGATGAATATTCACCCTGGTGGGGATAAAATGTATAGGTGTATGAGGTAGATTTTCTAGTTGCCAAGGATGAAGAAAAGGGTAACTTAGTATATTTATAGGAGTTTGACATGCCAAAAGATAAAGGCGGAATAAGGGAAGGTTGGAGAACTGTTATTGCCATTAGAGGTGCCGACTTGGAAGTGGGAGCATATATCGATGGACTTTATGGACGGTTTACCAAGGATTTAAAGAGGCAATGAGGCTATTTTGGTTATAGTGGTTAGGCTCACTAAAAATGCCCACTTTATTCTTGTAAGGAGTAATAGGACTGTAACATCTCTAGCACCAATCTATATAAGAGAAGTTGTATGACTTCATGGAGTTTCGGTAAGCATTTTTAGTGATAGAGTCCCCTTATTCACTAATGAATTTTGAAGGAGTGTGTAGTCAGCATTGGGAAAGATGTTGAATCTTAATATCACTTACTACCCACAGACCGGCGGTCAGATAGAAAAAGGTGAACATGATTTTGGAATATTTGTTCAGAGCTTGCATCATGGATTTTGAAGGACATTGGGAGCAGCATTACTGTTGGTAGAGTTCATGTACAACAATATTTAAAAAGCGACGATTGGTATGGCACCCTTTGAAGCCTTATATAAAAGGCCATGCAAGTCTCTAAATTGTCGGCAGGAAACTACGGACAAAATTCTACTTGGATCAGATTTAATCCTTGAGAACTCGAAAAATGTAGAGATGATTATGCAACGAAAGAAGGACGCACAACACTGTTAAAAGTCGTATGCCGATAGGCAAAGGAGGGAGTTGGAGTTTTCGGTTGGGGAAACTTACATAATAAGTAAAGCATCCAAATAAGTTAGCGGGAGTCCATGACGTTTTCCTATGTCATATTTGAGGAAATGTGTACATGACACCGACATTATAGTGGAGCCTAATTAGTTAGTAGATATGGAGACAGAGCCAACAACATCTCATGCCACTGCATGCATAGTGGAGCATGGAATCAGGAAGCTCTCTAACAAATAAATTAGGCTGGTACGAGTGCAATGGGGAGATAATCCAGCAAAAAAACATCAAAAATCGAAGGGAAGGTGAAGGCTTCTCATCTTCAGCTTTTGTTTGGTAAAATTTCTCTCTCTAAAATTTGTTATTGTATAGGTTTTGGTTGCATCGTGGTTGTTAGATTGGATGGTATGGGATGGTTGCCACACTTTTTTTAGTTGTTTTTGCACTCATTTTGAATCTTATGCTTATTTAGGGTGCTTGTATATATGCTTATATGTCACGATCTTACATTCATGATAGGATTGAGCTCACATATAGTATGTTGCGTGTATAATCACGTTGCATTTTTGAATGAGTAGATGACTGTGTTGATAACATGATTGTATAACATGGTTTTAGAGTGCTCATTACACTATCTGTTCCATAGGGATTTCGGGAAAGAAATTCTTTTTACAAAGGAGAATGTAATATCCCTTAAAAATAATAAATAAATAAATTAATTAATAATAAGTCTAAAAATGGAAATTTCGAAAACATCGGAATTTGGCTATGAAAGTGAGGCCATTGTATTCTTGTTGATTTTCTAATCAACTTTCATATATAAAGTTTCACAATTGAAGCTCATACGAAAATGTTATTAACGTTTGATGGTTTTGAATTTAAGATAATTCAAATGAATATAAGTTTAAAAAATTAAAACAACGTTAACGTTTAAAAAATTGAAATGGTAATAAATATATAACATTTAGGGAAGCTTAACATTTAATAAGATGTTAATATTAGGTTGTAAAAGAGATTACCACAAGTAATAAATTATTGCATGCGCCAAGAGGCCGATCGACCGCTTCTACTAGGCCGTTCGATCGCAAGTGGTCGAACGCCTATGGTAGGTCAGTCAACTGGTTATTTTTCTAGCTAAAATACGACCAGATTGTTTTATTTAAACCAACTTAAATCCTACGATTCAGATGTGTTCTAACCCTTATTAATAAGAGGCTAGCCCGCTCACTTTTATTCATTAAAAATTAAAACGCTAGAGAAACTTCATCAGTCTTCTACTTCAATTCAGAATCAATCGAATTTAAATGTAATAGATTATACATATATACACGTTATTCTATTTCTATTTGTCCTTAATTTATGAATGCTAAATCTTATACACACACGCACACAAATGAATTGTTGTATATTCCAAAAGAAGGAAATTAAAGGAGGAATTAGGTGGAGGCGTAAGACCAAAACCTAAGGAAGATAAGGAAACTATCTATGAGTGAAAATCTTAGTTTTTCACATTTTAGAAATTTTTGTGGTAAAAGTTTCGATTTGTTTTATGCATTGGGGAATTTTGTATACAAAATCCCTAGAATCTAAAACCCTAAAATTCTCCTAATTAAATGTCAATTCTAGGATTAATTGGAGTCTCAATTGTTTATGTTAATATAGTATAATTTTATTGGTTGTATGTAATTTAAATAATTTATGTTCTATTTAACTTTCACTTCTAATTTCTATTGTTGTGATGAAGGGTTCTGAAAGAAAAATATAATTAGGAAATTGTGTGCAAAGTACGTATTCTTCTATTTGTTGTTTGCACTATATATTTCCATAATTTAGACAATTATGAGTCCCTTTTTAAGTTCAAGTTGTATACGTAAAAGTTGTATAAAATATAAAGGGTTTAGATTGTAAAGTTTGTTTCCTTGAAATAGAGGCAGTGATTCTATTGTGTTAATGTAAAATAAGTTCGCTATTTTTTTGAATATATAAGCAAGTATGTTTTGTTTAACTAAGGATATTATGTATTTTGTAAATTATTGTATGAAACTGAGGCTTGAACGGATATGGAAGTTTTGATATTTTAACAATTAGTATAGGAAGCAAAAATCTTAGAATATGTATATTTTTACGCACACTTAGGATTAGCCAAAATTTTACATATGTTTAAATATATTAATAACATATAAATAGTAACGTATAAATAGTATCGTATAGAATGAATGGGTTAAAAATATCATTTAACTCTATAGGAAGAAAGTTAATAATAATTATGGAAATTATTCCATAACTAAAGGCAAAATAAAGAGTTTTTCTTATATACCCTTAATGCGTAAATGCATATAATGTATAATATATATATATATGTGGAAATATATTCAAAAAGAGGAAATTTGACTAAGTTATAGGGATGGAAGGTCAGTCAAAAGCATACATAAGTCGGCCCAGCTAATCTGCTTACCAGCAATATGACTTTGGGACTGATGTGAGGCCTCGCCTATAATAAGCACCCACTATGGATGCGAGGTTAGTCCTAACCTGTAAGTTAAGTTGGCCGAACTAATATGGTTACTAGCACCTACGGATGGTGGGACTACTGTAAGACACCACGATGTTGGTTATGAGTCATACGATGGATATCCCATTATGGGTCTGCTTTTGGGTTGAAGGTATAAGTGGCTATTGTAGGGTCTGCCTCCTTCCCACTCAAGAAGTATTTAATGGCGGGATTATCTTTTAGGTGTGGTAGTGGAGAACCTTTGAAGAAGGTCTGCTTTGGGATTAAGGTGCTAAGTGGCTATTGTAGGGTCTGACCCTTTCCCATAAAAGGAGTATTAAGTGGCCTTATGGAATTTCTTACGATGTCGATTAGGAAGTGCCAGAGAGGTTCCACCTTCGTTTAGGTATTAAATAAATGTGATCTACCTATAGTATATGTATTAAATGGTCAGAGTCTGCCAAATTCCTATTAAAGAGTTATTAAGTGGCTTAAGTGCTTTCCCATGCATTGTTAGTACATAATGGATGGAGATGGGTTGTTAGGCCCTGTAGTTGTGTTGCACCCTTGTTAGAGTTATAAATTTGGACTGGAAAAGTTCTTTGGCCTATAATTAAAGGTACATCATGTAATGGGACGGGAAAAGCCTTTGGCTTACAGTGGAGGTATACTTAGTAGGATAAAGTATAGGACGTAAGACAAATTAGTTATCTAAATGATACTGGATAAATTTTATTATGACAAGATTTGATATTTTCATTCACCAGACATTGTTATCCTGACTCCTTTCACATTAAACCTACAAGTTAAGGGATGCTACTGATGGAGAAGATGGAGGCGGCGTTAAAGGTTTATGGAAGTTTAGTTATTTATCTGTGTTTTTAATGTACTCAGATTTACCTAGTTTCAAACATGTTGATGTTTTGTTTTGAGATTTAGTACTATGGATATTTTGAGATATTGTAACTTTAAGATTTGGTTTTATCATATTAGTGTATATTTTTGTTATTATATTTTATCTCTTATGCCGGTTTTGGAATGGACCTAAGGTTCGATGGGCTTTTATTGGGTCGAAAATTAGGCTCGTTCTGGAGAGGGTTGTTAAAATTATTTTATATTATGACTACTATTCATGACTGCAACTATTTCCAGCTATAATCACATAACATTTTATTCAAGGATTTTGTTATTAATATACTTTATATTAATTATTCAATTAATTATATCATATAACAAAGTATATAACAGCAGATAAACACCTTTATTACAAACAAGATTGATTATTGAGTTACATATTTCACACATTACATAATTGCCCCTAAGACATACCCCTAACTTTCTCAATCTCCCACTTTCACTTGGGACCAATTATGTATTCTCATTCCCAATCCTTCAATCGCTTTACTCCAAACTGACAAAGTTAGTCCCTTTGTGAATGGATATGCCATACAGATTGATTATCCACCTTATCAATCAACACCTCCCTATTGTTAATAAACTATCTTTATCATGTGGAACTTTCAGTGTATGTTTTTGGACTTTTAATGTGCCCTACATTATTTAGTGGTCTATATCATTTCATTGTTATTACAATGTAATAGAGTTCTCAACATTTGGAATTACCATAGTTTAACCATAAATTTGTGCATACACAGACACATATAAAATGTAACACCATCTGTAAAATTTATGCTAGTTAATTAATAATTAGTTAGGCCTCAAAAATGAAATTTTTGCAAATAGTGAAATTTGGCAATGAAACCTGCGCCATTACATTCGCGGCGGTTTTCTAAGCAACTTTCATATTTGAAGTTCCACTATCGAAGTTCAAATGAAGAAGTTACAGACGGTAAACGATTTCAGAACGAAAATGATTAATAAAATAAAAGTTGACGTTTATAACTAATTATCAGGACCCACAAGTCGACCCCCTTATTAGGCAAGTCAACTAGTCGTGGTTGACTTCTATAGAGTGGCAGTCAACCTATTTATTTGTGGCTAGTGTTTGCCCTTGGCCTAATGGCCTAGATTTAATATATTCTAATCAAACGTCAATGTTGATTCGAGCATCTATAAAATTCAGGCCTAACCCTCCTTTCTCCTCTCGTATTTTTTGGAAGGAACAATAAAGCTTTTCCATTTCCTCTTCTCCACAATTATCCTAAATTATAATGTAAATTATACATACAAATTAGAGAATGTTAACCTAAAAAATGGATCAAAACCCTGGGTTGAGTGTGAAAGCACCAGCCATATTTCTCAGAGCAAACAATATATAGAATAAATGTAAAAGGAGCGCAAAAAGTAAAGTGACAAGAAGATTTTTATAGCGATTCGGCTGTTAGTGAAGCCTATGTCCACTTTATAGCTTTTATTAGTTGATTACTGTTACAAGATTGATTTGCTTTACAATATGATTGAATCACCTAAGTTAGATCTAAACCACAAGTACTTGGAGGCAACCGAAGGATCTCAGTTGCACCTTTGTGACTGTTGTATAGGAGAAGAAGAGTGAGAATAGTAATGGTAGAGTCGCAACAGCTAGTCCCGAGATCCCTTTCATATTGCAGATGGGATGGTATTTGTAGGGGTTGGAGAGCACTTGGGCCAGAGCCACTTTTCAAGAACCCAGTAGTCGTTATGCGGAGGAAACCCAAGAAGTTTGGAAGTTATTGGGGCAAACTATTTGGATCGGTACTGATCCAATTGGATCGGATCGGTACCGATCCAAATAGTTAAGCATTTTTTATGCTTCGACTACTTGGCTGCTTTCTTACTTCGTTTTGATGCACTTAATGTGATTTCGTAGTTTGTTGACTTGTTTTGATGATGATTCACCTGTGGACTAGATTAAACTGTATTTCGAGTCAAATGAACCTTTACCCCTTAAGTTTGGATGTTTGGAATGCTATCAAACTTGTTAAATGAGCTTGTATAGAGGCATAGGGTCACAATGCAAAAGGAATAGGGCATATATAAGCAATTAGTTCGAATCGATGTCGATCCGAAAAGTTTGCTGATTTTTAAGCCAAACTCTTTGGAAACTCTTGGCTTTCTTTCTTAGGCCTTCTTGTCATGTTTCGAGTCATTCTGGCTTAGCTTAAATGTTCTAACTCCTTTTGAATTCAGCTGGGCTAAGAAGGAGTATGTTTCAAAGGAGTGTAGGATGAACATCTCAAAGATCAAATGTTACAACTGCAATCAACTTGGGCATTTGAGGAGGGAGAGTTTGGCACTACCAAAGACCTCTATCTAAGTGGTTTCAACTTACGCATTGGATGTTGCTCCCAGCTCAAGTGTGTCATTAATGGTGGACAAGGGGGAGAAGGTCATAATTAAAGGTATGTCATCTTTATCTAATTTACCTATTCATACCTTATTTGACACTGGGGCATCACACTCTTTTATTTTTAGTATACTTGTAGATGGGTTGCACTTGGACTTAGTAGTTGTGTCAAACCCTATTGGAGGATCGACCTATTTATCCATGGTTTGTATGTATTTGAAATTATTCATTTGTAGGTCAACGTTTGATTGCGAGGCTTTTGTCCTATGATTTTTTGGGTTTGGTTTGATTTTGGAAATGGACTGGATGACCATGTATGTGACAATCGTAGATTGTGAGAGGAAGGTCGCTCGTTTCGATGCTTATAGTGGATGCTATCTAGAGGTTTATTGCGATCCTAGAGTTTCGGTTATGTTAAGTTAGCTATATTCTTTAGACCCGTCAGACGATGAATTAGCTTTAATGCTAGTAGGTAGAGGCTATCCATATGTCTTCTCCAAAGTTATCGGTCTTCCACTATAGGGAGAGATCTAGTTTTGGATATATCTCTAGGAGATCACCAGACCTATTGTCTTACCCTTGAAGAACATGGCTCCTAAATAAAGATGCGAGCTGAATAAGCAAGTGAATGAGCTATTGGAGAAGGGCTTCATTATAAGGAGTATTTCAAAGTGGGGAGCACCAGTTGTCTTTGCCACCAAGGCAGATGGTTCACTAACGCTTTGCATCAATTTTTGTAAACTAGATAAGCTGACAAAGAAGAATTGTCACCCATAGCCCCGTATAGACAATCACCGTGATCAGTTAGTTGGAGCAAAGGTGTTCTCTCATATTGACTTAGCTACTGGGTTCCATCAATTGAGAATAGCCAAAGATAAAATTTAGCGGATCGCTTTTCATGTACCCGACGGACTTTATGAGTGATTGGTTATGCCCTTTGGACTAACCAATGCACCCACCTACTTTGCTAGTTTGATGAGTCAAATTTTTTGAAGTTTTTTTAACAAGTTCATAGTGGTATTTGTCGACAACATATTAGCCTTTCGAAGAGCGAGGAGGAGCGTAAGTTGCATTTAGAATTAGTGCTCAATGCTCCATATGGGCATAAGTTGAAGGCAAAGTTTTCCAGATGTCACTTTTTATGCAAGGAGGTTTGCTTTATAGGATACGTTGTCTCTGAGCATGGGTTGGAAGTCGATTCTAGTAAAGTGATAGTAGTACAGGATTGACACTTACCGAAGAATGTCACGTAAGTGAGGAGTTTCCATGTAACAATGGGCTACTATAGGAAGTTTATTAAGGACTTTGCTAAAATTTCTACCCCTCTTAACCACCTTCACAAGAAGAATTTGGTTTTCTCGTGGGACTCAAAGTATGAAGGTGCCCTTATCTAGTTGAAGGAGTTGCTGACTAGTGCACCTATTCTTGTATTACCTGATGGTTGGAAGACATTCACAGTGTATGCTTACGCTTATCGTACGGGATTGGGCAGGATTTTAATGCAGGAAAGGAGAATGGTAAGCTATGCTAGTCAAAAAAAGAGAGTCCATGAGAGAAACTATCCTACCTATGATCTTGAGGTGGCGGTCATTATTTTCATCCTCAAGTTGTGGAGGCATTATTTATTAGGAGGGTGGTTTTAGCTATATGCGGATCATAAGTCCCTTAAGAATTTATTCTCCCGAAAGGTTTGAATTTAGGGTAGTAGAGATGGATGAAGTTCTTAGTACTGTTTGATTTTGATATATCCTATACTCTCTGCAAGGGTAATGTTACACCCGATGCTTGAGTAGAAAGCATGCAATGTTGATTCTTATGTTCTTGGAGTGGAAGAACTTGGATTTTATCTGTACGTTCTATTTTCGACCATCATCAAACATCAGTCTAGGATTATTAGCAGCTTTAGATGTTTGATCTTCGCTTATGGACCATATTGGGTTAAGACAAGATACGAATTTATTGATATTTTCAAGAAGCTTTGTAGAGGAAAGAAGTCGAGCCATTTAAGACGCTACACCATTGACTCGGGGGGTAGTTAAGGAGAGATTGTAGATTATATGTTCCTCTCATTATGGATTTAATTGACGTGGTACTAGCCAAGACTCCTCGTTCTAGGATGACGATTCATCCTAGTAGAGATAAAATGTAAAGTGATACGAAGAGAGCCTTTTATTGGTCGGGTATGAAGAAGTATGTGGAGGAGTACATGTTTAAGTGTATGTAGCCAAAGGGTAAAAGTGGAGCAAAAGAAACCGGGAGGACTGTTGCAGCCACTAGATATTCCACAGTGGATGTGCGAGAGTATTTCTGTGGATTTCGTAGATGGACTACGTAGGAGTAGGAGAGGGAATGAGAGTATTTGGATCATAGTCGACCGAATGACCAAATATACCCATTCTATTCATGTTAGAAGCATGGGGACTGCTGCATCTTTAGCAACTCTATATGTAAGGGAGATGTTTAGGCTACTTGAAGTTCCTTCTAGCATTGTTAGCAACCGAAATCTGGTTTTCACCAACGAGTTTTGGGGGAGTCTTTAGGAGGATTTGGACATTGAGTTGAGCTTGAGTACCGCTTATCACTCACAGATGGATGAACAAATAGAGAGAGTTAATCGAATATTGGAGGATTTACTGCAGATGTGTATCTTGGATTTCGAAGGCTCTTGGGATGATCACTTGCCACTAGTGGAGTTCAATAGCAATAATAGTTGTTAGGCAAGTATTAGGATGATACCATTTAAGGTGCTATATGGGAGGCCTTATAAATCACAGTCTTGTTGGTAGGAGACTATTGATAGGATCATTCTTGGACCAGACATAGTGAGGGAGACATCGAAAAAGGTAGATTTGATCCGTAGAAGGATGAACATTGTGTAATATAGGAAAAAGTCTTATGCTGATAGGAGACGCACAGAATTGGAGTTCACGGTGGGAGACATGATTTTCATGAAGGTCTCACCACTTAGGCATTTCTCGAGGTTTGGTAGTCTGGGAAAATTAGCATCAGGGTTTAGAGGGCCTTTTCCAATCACAAGTAGACTAGGGAAGTTAGCTAATAGGGTGAAGCTTCTTGAAACATTAACGGAAGCATATGACATTTTCCATGTGTCACACTTGCAAAAGTGTCTATAGATTTAGCAGATGTAATCAACCAGAGTCAGATAGAAAAGGTGGTAGTATAAAGGGAGTCACTTGTTCATCATGCACCCATCTTTATCTTTGAGCATGGTACAAATATACAATGCAATAAAGTTATTAAGGTTGTTAGGGTCTAGTGGGGGGACAACTAAGTGGAGAGTATATAGGAGCCTAAAGGGAAGATTTATACCCATCCAGAGCACTTTTTTGGTACGTTTCCATGTTAGTTAATATGTGTACAACCGCTTACGCATTAAGGCTCTAACTTAGTGTACCCAACAGACAAGGACATTAGGAATGTATTCAACGTGTCATTAGGACATGATTTGGATGATGGTTGCTAATGGACACACACACACACACACACACACACACACACACACATATATATATAAGTTAACATGCACTCACATCATCACTTGTTTTATTGCATTAAGTTGTATGCATACGGTTGTTGCATAAATCGAATGGCTTCGCATGCAAGTAGAACTTCTAGTATATTTATGATGGATGTTGCATACATTTTAGACACACGACATAAAATTTTGCATTTCAGGAGGTCGACTAGATCAAGAGAACATCTAATTTTGGCATCAGTATAGGTCTGTATGCAATCCATGCCTATATGTATATATTGCATTAGAAAATTTAAACTAAAGATAATGGTTGCCATGGTTGATGGTTGACTAGATGGTTGTTAGCATTAATTTTCGTATGTATAAGTTGCATTTATTCATACTTGGAGATTTCGGGGACAAAATCAATTAAGTAGGAAGAATGTAACACCCCGCAAAAATTTGATCCAAAATTTAATAAAAAAATTAAATTAAATATAATAAGGGTAAAAATGGAATTTTCATAAATGGTCGAATTTGGCTATGAAATTTGCATTGTTGCATTCGTAGTGATTTTCTTAACAATTTTCATATATAAAGTTTTGAACAAAGCATGTATGAAAGGATATTAAGATTTAAAGATTCAGAATTGAAAATGATTAAAAATATAAATGTGGAATAAATTTTATATTGGAAAATTTCAAACTCGTCAATACCCAGGTTCGAACCGGTCGACTGCCGCATGCCCACCGGTCGACTGGACATACATTGTCGGTTAGGATTTGCCTAGGCCGAACGATCAATATTTTATAAGATTTAATCTAATGGACGAATTCGACTCTCACCATTATAAATAAAATGTTAAGTTGAGACTAAAGACCCTAATTTAGTCAGATCGTACCACAATTTTGTCTCTCCCAAAACTCTTTGTTTCTCTTCAAAAATCTCTAGTCTTCAAAAACAAAATTAATAATTTAAAATCTAAGATTAAAGAATATGAGGATTATCAAATCAAAGGAGAGAAATCGACAAATCAAGCGGAGGTGATTCCAAACGAACAAAGGAGGGAATAACTCTCTAGGGGTAGGAGGGTTAAACCTCTGACTTGTTTAATTCCCTTATCATCTACACTAATTAAGTGAATTTTATTGCAGGAAAATGAGATCACGAAGACTTAATGCTCAGGCCAAAGAGGTCATACACACAAGTCACTAAAAGAGAATGTGACTTACAATTTCAACGTGGAAAACACAAAACACAGGCGATCGTCACAAACTGTGCAACCAACTAGCAGTGAGGCAAAAATCCAAAACTTGGAGCAACAATTTCCGATGATGGAAGGAATGTAGAACATGCTAGTATATGATTTTTGTTTGATAATAATAAACATATATATATAATATTCGTTTAAATGTATCTGTTGTTGTACTATTTTATTTTTCACATGATTAACTAAATATTTGCTGAATAAAATAAATAACTCAGAATTCAAAATTAAGCAAATATTTTATTCAAACAAATATTTTATTACAAATTCAAATAATACAAATTTGAGCTCTCACTGCATATATACATTTTTCAGTTGCATCACAAATTTCAATGTACAATTTATCACCTTACTACATATCACTCATTCACTCGTATTTGATCTTCAACATTGTTTCCTGCTTGTATCCAGCATCTGAAATATCTACAAAAATAAACACCGATGCGGTAAAATTGAAAAAGAAAATATTTTGCAGTGCAAATTAAAGTATGTTTTTGAAAATGTTATTTGCCTCAGTTATTTGGGTTGTTCGTCATTTATTTCTTTTGAATTCATCTTACACGAACAGCTTGTAACATGCACAGTGTATCACTGTACATGTCACAAGGTCGTGCGCAGCGATATACACTTGATAAAATTGTAGGAACAAGTGTGCATAAGATCAAACCCAACCAAAAGCTGGATTCAACTCAAGTGCAAATATTCAGGTGCAATAAAATAAAGTCACGACATGAGCACAAGAGCCTGCATATACACATGTGTACATGTACACATGTGCATTGACTCGGCATCTCAAATTTCAGCCAAGAGACGTCATGTACACCAAAATAACTCAGTAGTGAGTTAACAAACAAGAGGCATCAAAAGATGATGACCAACAAACAATGAGGCATGTATTCAAAAACAACTTCAACGAGATACAAGTGTACACAAGACTTCAGACTGCAACAACACATGTACACATGAAACAGGGGCTAGACACACTAGACTTCAAAATTAAGTTCAGTTACAACTTGAACTTGAACATATACAAAATGCCCAAGCAAATCCAGACAACATAAAGTACGCGATGCAATAGAGCAGTGGACACAAGTCAACCTGAAAGCAATTCGAAAGGAAGCAGTTAAAGAAAACAATGCACACCAGACATACAACATTCCACCATACATGATATACATGTGAAGCAACCCAACATGACATGGTCTGAAGCAATATGAAATGAAAACAATTCAACATACAACTCTGCATAAATAAAAATACCTTAAAAAAAATTAGACCACATGAACTGGACATGGAACGCAACCAGATTACAAAATGCTCAAGTGCATCAAACTAGAACAACAATATGCTCACAAGTTTTAGAACCAGTGCGAACTCAAATAAACAAGGCTACATTTTACATGCAAACAAATGTATACATGACTTGACTACTACAACAAAGTAAACCAGAGGTGAATACAACATGAATTGATACAAGTATGGTGATAAATGTACACTTGAACACAAATACAAGAACAAGTAAGAGCATACAACATATGGTACCAGAACAGGATCAAGTGACAGTGTGTGACATCAAGTATGATTCAAAGTAAAGCAACCATACTCCAAGAAGCACTAATATACGTGCATACAGACTAGAGCGCAACAACCATGAAAAATCAATGAAACCAAGTGGATAGGCAACAATTGTACACATATATACATACATATATGTATGCATGTACATGTTTATACGTTTACGGTAAACACGGTTATAAGTCACAGTTTGAAGAAAAGCAACAGATTTGTTTCTTAAATTGATCAAGCCAAAAAAGTCAGTGAAATCAGAGAGTAACAAAAAAATTGAAACAAAGTCAAGAGAGTGAAAAAGTTAAGTTTATGTCATATATTTAAATGCCGAAGTCAATTTTATCTCGCAGCAGATAATATGGTGAACACGAATTAACCAAGTCTAAAGAATTCAAAGTTCCAAAGTCATAGAAGAAATGAAAGAGAAACAAATTCAAATGCCAAAAAAGAAATCCAACCGAATATGACTTGAACAAGTCGGTACAATCACAAGTATTCAAGCAAAATCGAATGGCCAAACAAAATTAGTTGAAGAATTCAAATCGAAAATACGAACGGAAATTAAGGGGTTCATTCCCTATATGAACCCAGTTCATCATCGGCAATTATCCCATTCGAGTTTAAGACAAAAATCCAGAGTATACTCTTAAAACAAAAACAATTTTATAACTCAAATCGAAGTCGAGAATTAAAAAGGGAAAAATTCATGTACCAACTCAGAGCACAAATTAAACTCGACTGAATTGGAGCAGCCGCATATTAATCAAAGCCAGCAAATCGATTGACGAAGCAACTCGAAGTAGAAACACAGTTCAATCGATCAATTTTTGAATTGAGCTTCAATTGAATAAAGCCCTATTTTTGGAAGAGGAACGATGAAAGCATCGGCCACGAAAATAAATAAAAAAGACATCTCTTTGGTTTAATATTAATTGGGCTGGCTCTATCATATTTTACTTTGGGCTTAGATTTTAATAGGGTTTTGTTTATATTGTTTTTTATTTTATTTATTTTATTTTTCTTTTAAAATTTGCATCAATTCTAGTCGTGTGACTAGGAACAAACTACGATGGTGTAGTTCGAGAATTTGCAACTCGGTGGCAGAGTTATGGCAGGGTTTTGAGCACAGAGTTAGGTAAGTCATTAGCGGGTGTCACAAGTTTATGTATGTAAGTGTCTGACTACTTAATTTTTAGTAGAAACCTTGGGGGCAGCACGTAGGCAGGGTTTTGCCGAAGTTGGGTAAATCTGTGTTGTTCTTTTTCTACTTTTATTATTCTGCTATTATCTATGCTGCAATTATTATATATATTTCTGCATTAATTATTATTATTATTAGTATCACTCTATTCACCCTCCCTCTAGGGTGAAATCGATCCTACAAGGAACTCTTGGAGGGAGTGCTTACCTAGAAATCTTCATAGACTACCAAGCTTACAAGAAGGAAAATAACTTAGTATTACAATTCTAAAGTAAAAGAAAGATTATTCCAAAAGGGAGACCTAGTACTCCGAAGAGTCATGGAAAATACCAAAAATCCAACAGATGGGCCTCTAGGACCAAATTGGGAAGGCCCCTTGGTTGTGCACAAAGTAATCATGTCTGGGACTTATAAACTCTGCCGGCCAGATGGAAATTTCAGAGCAAGAACATGGAATGTTGAGCACTTACGACCATAATTCCCAACAATGGATGAATAAAGAAGGAATTTATTAATCTAAGTACAAAAAGAAATGAGATTCACTTAGGAAAAAGATAGGCCTCATCCATCAAAGTCATGACTGTTAGAAGTTCCGGCCATCAAAGGCCTCATCCATCAAAGGTCCCAGCCATCAAAGGCTTGACCACAAGAGGTCCTGGCCATCAAAGGCCCCGGTCATCAAAGGCCATAAGTCTTTAGTGCCGTCATCAAAGATCTTACTGAAGCACCCTCTAGAGGGAGGCCAGAGTAAACCTTTGGTCAATCTAAAGTTCTTGCAAGCCTTCAACCCCTGGCTACATAGCCTAGATGAAGCATCTTGTAGAGGGAGGATGAAGTAAGCCTTTAGTGCTATCATCATAGACCTCACTAAAGCACCGGCCAAGCCTTTAGTGTCATCATCAAAGGCCTCACTAAAGCGTCAATTTTTTTGAAAGGAAGATCAATCCAAATCGAAGCCAAGTAATGCTCCTAAATCAATCAAAATCAATAGCTAAGTAGTGTTCCCAACTCAATCAAAGTCAGAGCCAAGTAGAGCTCTCAAGCCAATTAAAATTTGAGCCAAGTAGTACTTCAAATCAATTCAAGTTTTCTAAAGGAAGGTCCATCAAGTATGAGCTATTTTTGCTCCCCAACAAATACAATTCTGGTCTTTTTCTATTATTACCAAATCTGGATTTCTGGTCTTTCTTTATTATTGTCAAATAAGAATGTCTGGTCTTCTTTTATTATTACCAGATATGGATTTCTAATCTTCTTTTATTATTGCCAAATAAGGATGTCTGGTCTTCTTCCATTATTACTAGATATGCCTTTCTGGTCTTATTTTATTACTTTTAGATACGGATTTTTAATCTTCTTCTATTATTACCAGATATGGATTTCTGGTCTTCCTTTATTATTTTCGGATATGGATTTCTAATCTTCTTCTATTATTACCACATAAGGGTTTTTGGTCTTCTTTTATTAATGCCAGATAAGGATGTCTGGTCTTCTCCTATTATTGAAAAATATGGATTTTTGGTCTTCTTATCAATTACTTCTAGAAATGGACTTCGGAACTACTGATGTTATCACCAGAAGAAAACATCTAGTCTTTTATTATTATTAACCAGATATGAATTTCCGGTCTTATAATATATTAAATTGGATTCTGGCCTTCTATTATTATTAATAGATAAAGATTTATGTTCCTATATTATCACCAAACATGGAGCTCTGGACTTCTACCATCATCATCAGACTAAGACCTATGAACCTCTATTATTATTTCCAAGAATTGGATTTAGGGTCCTCTACTATCATCTCTAAGATATTGATTTTCGATTTGGATTTTCTGATGTTGATTTTTAAGTTTTTGGTCCCTTATTGCCCGAAAGAGTTTCTTATATTTACAATCATAACTTGATCAAATAATTTCTCAAGCCTATGCTTGAAAGTTTATTTTTATTAACTCCTATGATAAAGTTGTAAGCTAAAATTCGCACAAACAATTTGGACGGTAGATGCTGACTTGAAAGTTCAATCTAGAAGGACAGTTACTAATGAAAAAAGTCATTTGCTTCATGTTTTATAGAAAAATAAAGTCTGCCAAGGAGTCTTGTTGAAGATTGAAGAATACAAATAAATTCTTTGTTTTACTCGAAAGAGTAAAAAGTTTCTCTTATATCATGGGGGTAAATGTTATCCATATAATTCCAATATTAGGAATGGCGTGATAAATAGTGAAATCATAATAGGATTGAAGCCACTAAGTTCTATATTGAAGAATAAAACCACTCCTCATCAATAATGTATCTCTTCAAGTATATCTTTTCATACTTCGTCACTTCGTCAACAACCTATCTCTTCGAAGTTGGAAATATGCATCTTCTGTGATGTGCTTTACCACTTCGACATGGCCCTTCTTCGGTAACATATCACACCACTACTCAAATGATTTCGAAGGTATTGAATATCAAAGATAAAACAACATTGAAGAGGAATCTCCTTAAC
Organism: Allium cepa; assembly: GCA_030765085.1. Lineage (NCBI taxonomy): Eukaryota > Viridiplantae > Streptophyta > Magnoliopsida > Asparagales > Amaryllidaceae > Allium > Allium cepa. The sequence goes on from CM060937.1 coordinate 423,531,526, forward strand.
AAACATTGGACTGCTAAAACCATGAAGGCATCCAACCCTACACGCTCTTTAAAAATATTCAAGTCAAACAAACTCACATCACCCTTTGTCGATAACCATGTCACATTTATGCAGCTTATCGAAGGAATGCTACTATCAACAAGTGCCTCTATTTTGCTTACCAGAAACCAAAGCCAGCTCATCAAAACACCACTCTTCAACCATAAACTCGCTTTTCAATTCATAGAGCATTGCATATTAAAGCAAAGCAATGTCGATGACCTTACACTGCATAAACGTGGGGATACGGCCTACATTGCCTCAATGAGACCATCTTACATTAGCAGAGATAGTTAACAAAGTCAAAGACATGAAATAAGATAGTGTCGCCATTATAGAGACTATAGTTAGGGTAACTCTACCGTAGTCAACATCGCCAAAATCAATACCGCTGAAGAGTTGAAAGGCGAAGTGGCCCAGCCCCACCTCTATAAATATAACCCTAGACATGCCATTTTGGGGATCAGATTTTCATTTTACCCTCTCTCTTCTTAAATCAAAGCCTTGTAACCCAAAATCAAATTGGAGATAAATCTATTCGGCTATAATCATATTCGAATTGAGTGAACATGGACTTGCGTATTGACTTTGATTATGACCTTATTGAGCATTATTGACTTGAACTTTCATAATATGAACTTATCATGACACCAATTCGACATAGTTCTAGTAAAAGTACCTTGGACTATGTTGAACTGCTATATGCATATTTATATGGACTATGGACTATGGACTATATACCTTGTACATAAGGGCGGAATGCATAATTCGTTATTATACAAGTTCATTGTCAATTAGGCTAATTTATATGTAATTGAGTTTATCTATACTCTATTTGATCTAGAATTGTTAATTTAATCATAGGTGCTATTTACCTATTAATTGAAATAAATTGGGAATTTGATAGAGATTTAAACTATATAAATATGATCCCTGTCTGATGTAAATTTGATTAAAGTAAAATTTAGATATAGGTTAATTTAGAGTTGATTTTAGTATGAACACACTCTCTTCGTTAAAATGAATATAATTCGACATGTCGATATTTATTTGATTCTAAATTTGAATTAACTTGATTTAGTGACCTATACACTTCTGAAATTATGAACTTGTTAGGAGTTTAAAATCGAGAAATTTTGGATAACAAAATAGATTTAATAAAAAACAAAAATCAATTGCCAAACAAATTAAAACAAAAAATATTAATTAACTAAAATAAATTAAAACGACCGACCGATAGGTTTACTAGAGTCGGTAGGCAGCGAGCGATTGACCATTCTAGTAATAGGCATCGAACGGTCATCGACTTTCAAGCACAGCTTGAACCTCGGCCAAGGCCCATATTTATAAATTTGTATATATTATCAATATGGATGTTAGTACATTATTAGGGAAATTAGTTCCGTAATCCTAAACTTTTGAAAGTTGCGGAACTTGTGAAGTAGTGTACGCAGGTAATTTGGCTGGCCTGGACATTATTCATTCCACAAAAGCAATACAATCGCTGGAAGCACTCATAGGTGGTTCCTCAGTGGATGTGCAACACTTTTAGTGGACGCTTAGATAAGTGTATGACCTGACACTAGCGGGAGGCTCCTCGGGACAATGTAATAAGTGGCGTGATGTAATACCTCATAAAATAAAAGGAGGATTTATTAATAAGTAATTATTAAAGCCCAAAAATAAATTTTTGTAAACAATAGAATTTGGCTACAAAACTTACACCACTATATTCATGGTGATTTTCTAATCAATTTTCATATATAAAGTTTTACGATCTGAGCTCAAACAAAAGTTATTTTCGTTAGAAGCTTTCGGATCAAAAACAATTCAAAACCAGTTGAGGAAGTAAATGTTAATAATTTAACATTAAAATGGGCATTAAGTATAAATGTTAACTTCAAATATAAATGTAAATTCATGGTGCTCAATAAAATTAAATCTAATTAAGAAAGCATGCAAGTAAATAAATTGGATGCAGAAGTAAATAAGTATTAATAACTTACGTTAATGTAAATATTAGATATAATTCTTATCATTTAGGTAATTCACTATGTTAAATCAACTCAAACCAGAGATTTTAAGCAAGTAATCAATGGAGATCAGCATTAAATAAAATTGAATCGGCGCTGAAATGGAAATAAATAAATGAACGTTAATAATTAAGAACGTTAACATTAAAAGAAAGAAAATCAAGAAATAAATGTTAATAAATTAACGTTAATTAACATTAGCGGATACTTAATGTGTAAGTAAAAATAAAATTAATCAAACTAAAAAAAGTGTATGAAATAAAAGAAAAAGGAAAAGGAATTATAGTAAAGAACGCTAACATTAATATATTAAAAACAACATTAATGAAAGAACCGGGCAATAAATTAGAAAGCAAGACGGTCGATCCCCTAGAGCATAGTGATCGACACATAGCAGTCGATTGATGGAGGTAAGGGGGTCGACTGGTTGGCTAGGTTTAGGCAAGAATGAACCTAAGCTCAATGGTCTGGACTTAATAAATTAAAATCTAATGGATGAAATTGATTCATGCGCCTATAAATACACGCCTAACCTCTCACTTTTCTTCTCATATTTTCCAAATCAAAGAGTGAAGCTCTGCCATTTTATTTTGTCCAAAATTCTAGGAAATATAGAAATTATAGAATAGTATGTTTGTGTGTGTGTATCTATGAATGCGTGTACGCGTGTGGAGAATAGTACAAAATTAAAGAGAAAAAGAATAAAGGGTGGATCAATTCTACGAAGAAAAGGTAAATATAAATCCTACTCTAAATAAAATCAAATCTCTTCTTAGATCTATATTTCTAATAAATATGTATATGCATGTGGTATATATTTGACAAGGAGAAAAAGGGAGACAAACAGAAATAACAGGGTTCAAATTGGAAGATTTGGAAAGCTTAAATGTATGTGGAAAATTATATATTTTTATATAACATTAGATTAATACCGTTGTAAATTATGTTCTTTGAATGCTTGAAAATAAGTATTTTGGCGTTGTAGGCTTAAAAATATACATGTAATGATTTGAAAACAATGTCCACATATTCTGTGAATTGTTAACTTGAACTAAATATTACATGTAATAAAATCTTGAAAGTAAGGATGAAAGTGTTTCCTAAGTTAATGAATTATGTTGTAATTTCAGATTTGTTGGGTAAACGACATATGTTAGTAAATATGAATTAGAGGTTACTATAAGATGAATTGGTATTTAAGTAGTATTTTAATTCATTGTAATAAAGTGTGTTGCAATGTAAATTTATATAAATTATCTAGTTTTATAAATATGAAAAAAGTGTAATATTTGAAATAACAAGGAATATTCCTAAAAGAAGAGATGTACAAAATAGGAATGTTACTATATTTTGTACTTTCTATTTCAATTATAGCAAAAAAGATAATTCCTCGTAATTTCTAACGTAACATAAGTCCTCTTTTCGGTATGTTATGGAAATTTACCTATTAATATTTCCTTTTGGAGGATATAATTCCAATGCATTAAAATGCAGAAATCCCTAAGTATAAATAAAGAATTATAATTGGTAAAAATAATAAAAGCCTAATTATGAAATGAATATTGCAATAACGACAAGTTGGAATTTAAGTAATAAGCAATGAAATATAGATAAAGTAATGAAATGGGTAAATAAGAAAGTTTTGAAAATCGAAGGAAAATGGTAAGAATTGAAAATGAACAGTAGAACAAACCTGATGAATTAAAGAGGGAAAAAGCAGTAAAAGACATTTAAATCTTTTAATTTAAGATAATCGGTAAATGACATTAAATTGACACTAAATAAATAAGGAGTGAGTTATGTAAGAATAAATAAATATCAACAGTTGAAGATTAAAGGTGTTAACCCTATCTCGTTCACGAGTTAACAGGTCTATGAGTTAAGCAGCTCACGACTCAAAAGGCTTCACGACTTAAGGAAATGAATGGTCTACGGCTTAAAAGGATTGTGCGGCTTTGAACATGTTACGATTTAAAGAAACACACGACCTAAGGATTTGTACGACTTAAGGCCTCTACGGGATAGGAAGCCTTACGAGTTAAGCTTCCTACGACTCAAGGCATCTACGAGTTAAAGGATACACGAATTAGAAACCTCCTACGAGTTAAAGCCTCTACGAGTTAAGGAGTACCCGAGGTAGGCTGCTTACGAGATAAGCGGCTCACGAGTTAAGAAGAGATAACGACTTAAGACCCTGATGACCTAAGGAGTCTATACGACTTAAGGGAGCTACGACATAACAGATTAAAGCTTGACCGAGTTAACAAGTGTTACGACTTAAAAAAGGTGTACGACCTAAAGACACTGTCTCTTAACTCGTCTACGAGTTAGGACTCGCCTTCACAAAGCCTGAACTCAGCTTTAAGCCGGAGGCAGCTGGTTAAGTCAACCACGACCTACGACTTATGATGAGTCGTATACGACATATACAAACAAGCCAGAAACTACAACCAGATAACTCGTAAACGACCTAGTACTTGAAGCGTGGGTTCGAAAAAGGCAGGAAGCTCTCTACAAACCAGAGACTCAGCTCAATGAGTCGGTCACGACTCATCCTAAGTCAGCAACGACTTACCTTAAGTCGGCCACGAGTTAGGACTTAGCACTTTTTCCACCCAGAACTCTCTATAAATATGAAACCATCTCCAACATGCAAAGGACTTTTGGGGGGGCTCATTCTCTTCAAGCGCCATTACTCTGCCAAATTCCAGACGACTTCAAAGCTTTTTAGATCCAACAAACTTCTAAAGGAACTCCATGAAGGAATCATCCACATTCACCATGGATTTGAAGATGATTGTCAACATCAAAGCTTGAGCTACTCGTTTCACATATCCTATCACTTGAAGTGTGTTGTAATTGAAAGATCTTGTAAAGAATTGTAATCAAACTAGTGATAAAAAGATTAAAGTGGACGTAGGCTGGATTATAAGCCGAACCACTATAAATACTGTGTCTCTTACCGTTTTTCTACATACTTTCTGCTTATTTCTGTTTCCCGTACAAACGGGTGGTGCTTTCACAATCACATCTTATACACCAGGGTGTTAGCGTTTAAATTTTTTCGTTAACATTTTGGTGCTTTCACTGAGAATTGAACTCAGGACATCTATCATCATTGTTTCAGAAAGATTTGTAGATAGAGTTTCTTTAAGAACCAGAAGTCTATCCGAAATCATGGCTCCTGGAAGGAAAAGTAAATCTGTGAGATCTGCAAACATTCAAGAGGGAACCTCCACTTCCCCAACACCAAATCAAGCCACTCCAGCTGTTGGAGTTTCAAAAGCGGAATTGGACGCTGCTATCTTTGGGTTGAATCAGCAAATAAATGCCCAGAACGCGCAATTGGAAGCTCAGAATGCTCAGAATGCTCTGATTCTGAATAGGTTAAACGATCTGCTCGGGGCAAACCGTCAACCTGCGAATAATGAAAGGAACTTTGTCGGTAATGTCCATGATGCTGAAACTAGAAACATTCCCGAAAGGGCTGCTAGCCCCTTTGAACAGACATTGCCTGAGGCTGGAGGATCCAGAAATAGGAATGACGAAGAATATCTTTCTGGTATGGTCCGACAGATTATGAAAGAAAGTATGCAAAGGGTCGAAGATGAGAAAGAGTGGGGTTTCGCTCCGAGCAAGACTCCGTTTACTGAAAAGATCCTAAAAGCTGAATTCCCAAGGAAGTTCGTCCCTCCGACCATTCCAGCTTACAAAGGGACAAGTGATCCAAATGAGTTCCTGTACAAATATGATTGGCACATGACAGGTGCCAGAGCTTCTGACGAGATAAAATGCCGCTATTTTCCTGTGTATTTGGAAGGGGTAGCTCTGCTTTGGTTCACAAAACTACCTGTCCGGTCCATCGATCAGTTTTCAGACCTAACCAGGAAATTTAAAGAGCAATTTAGGCTATATGCTTCAAAGGCAAAAGACATCATGTCGTTATCCGGTTTGGAACAGAATCCGGGGGAAACTATCAAGTCTTTTTTAAATCGCTTTAATATAGCGTTAGCTGAGGTGGATAATGCAGAACCCCGCATGGTCTTGACCTATTTGATGAGAGCTATTGATAAGTCAAGTGAATTCGGAAAGTGGCTGAACATGAAGGAGCCAAATTCTCTGGAAAAGTTCTACAAAAAGGCGGATGAATTCATGCGTTTGGAAAGCCGTCCTGTCCCGGCAAAGGCAACAGTAGAGAAAGCTGAAGACAACACTGCTGCGCCACGTAAGAATGGATCTGTGGGACAGAAAAGAGAAAATAATGATGGAAGGAAACAACACAATTCGAAGAAGCCTCGATCCTTCAAGCCATCAGAATATACTCCTTTGTTAGAAACACCAGAGCGCATCTACTTGGCTACAAAAGATTCTTTTGAGTATCCCAAACCTCCTGTTCTCAGAACCGGAAGAAAAGCTGTGCAAAGTGGGAAGTTCTGTCGCTTCCATAATCAGCCTGGTCATGACACAGACGACTGCCGTCAATTGAAAAATATAATCGAAGAATTGCTAAGAGAAAATAAGCTGCAGCAATTTGTGAAGAAGAGTGGTAATGATCCTGCTTCGTCAAGTCAGGGGCAACAAGCTCTTGCTCATCAGCCCAGGACAAATGAGAAGGCCGCAGGACATGAATCTGGAAGGCCAGTTATTAATGTCATCACAGGAGGACCCCACCCAGCAGGCAGAAGCTGGGGTGAAATGGAGAGGTACACTCGAGCTCTGAAACATATGCCAACTGAAGAGAATGTCTTTGTTTTAGAGGACTCTACACCCCTGAAACAACAAAGGACTTTTAATGATGATATTGTGTTCAGGGCTAGAGATTCCACGGGCATTGAGGCCCCTACTTTGGACCCGTTAGTCATCTCGGCCGGTATTGGACCGGCTATTGTCAGAAGAGTTCTTATTGATTGCGGCGCATCTTGCAACATCCTCTTCAAGAAAACGTTTGACCAGATGAGAATCCCGATGGCGGATGTGCAAGCCTCATCTCAGAAGATTGTTGGCTTCACTGGGGAGCCAAAGCAACCAGTAGGAACCATTGACTTGCTTGTGGAACTCGGAGAAGGAGAAAGAAAAGTAGTTCGCAAGCAGACTTTTGTGATAGTAGATGAATTTTCTGCTTATAATGCTTTCTTTGGTCGACCTATTCTTGCTGCATTCAAAGCTGTCCTTGCCCCATGGTGTCTTACTATTAAATTCCCTACAGACAATGGGGTAGGGGTTATTAAAGGAGACCAGAACGCTGGGCGAGAATGTTATATGACAGAGCTGCGAGAAACAAGGAAGAGAGAAATGGGGAAAGATGCGGCAACCCCAATCCGCATCAAAATACCAACCCTATAGCAACTACAGGGCGGACCCTGCACTGGCGAGCATAGCGGGGCACGAAAAGTGATGGATCCTAGAAAGGCCAGTGCGGGGGAGAGTAGGGTGGTACCAGCAGAAACAACGATACCGGTGCCCGTTGATCTGAAGGACCCAAACAAGGTGCTGAATGTGGGTTCACAACTTAATGTGTCAGTTCAGAATGCCTTGATATCTTTTTTGAAAGCAAACCTGGATGTTTTTGCTTGGACCCATGCCGATATGTGCGGAATATCCCCAAAAGTTGCGGTACATGCTCTGAATATTGACCCAAAGTTCACGCCAGTAAAGCAGAAAAGAAGAATCCAAGGTCTAGAAAGGTCGACAGCATTGAAAGAGGAAGTTGACCGGCTCATGGAGAATAATTTCATCAGAGAATCTACCTATCCAAATTGGGTTTCAAATCCAGTGCTAGTTAAGAAAGCCAATGGTAAATGGAGAGTGTGCATCGACTTTTCAGATCTAAACAAGGCCTGTCCCAAAGACTGCTTCCCATTACCCAGGATCGATCAACTGGTAGATGGAACAGCGGGTCATGAATTGTTGTCTTTTATGGATGCCTACTCCGGATATAATCAGATCATGATGCATGAGCCAGATCAGGAGGACACAAGCTTTATCACCGATGTCGGTCTTTACTGTTACAGAGTTATGCCCTTTGGGTTGAAGAATGCGGGGGCAACATACCAAAGACTGGTTAATGCTATGTTCAAACCGCAGTTGGGAAAGACTATGGAAGTTTACGTTGATGACATGCTAGTAAAATCTAAGAAAGCAGTGGATCACATCGAACACTTAGCAGAAATGTTCGCAATTCTCCGAAGATACGGAATGAAGCTTAACCCTTTAAAATGTTCTTTCGGGGTAGAATCTGGGAAGTTCTTGGGTTTCATCGTGAGCGCTAGGGGCATTGAAGCTAGTCCAGCTCAAATCACTGCTCTAAAAGAAGTCAAAGCTCCTAAAACAAAGAGGGAATTGCAAAGTCTCAATGGAAAAATTGCCGCCTTAAGTCGGTTCATATCCAAAGCTACTGATAAATGCATTCCATTCTTCGACGCTCTAAAGAAAGGAAAGAAAAACTTTGACTGGGCTCCCGAATGCCAGAAAGCTTTTGAAGAATTGATTCAACATATGGAAACGCCTCCAATACTTTCCAGGCCCGGCGATGGCGAGGATCTTCTTATATACTTGGCAGTTTCATCTCATGCTTTAAGTGCAGCGCTGGTACGGGAAGACAAAAGGATTCAACATCCAGTTTACTATATCAGCAAAAGACTCACTGGGGCAGAAATGAATTACTCCAAGTTGGAAAAACTCGCCTATTGTCTATTGATTGCCTCAAGAAAGTTGAGGCAATATTTCCAGGCTCATCCTATCAAAGTCCTCACTGATCAACCTTTAAAGCAAGTCTTGTTTCGCCCTGAGACTTCGGGCCGCCTTTTAAAGTGGAATATTGAATTGAGCCAATATGACATCACTTATCATCCTAGAAAAGCGATCAACGGACAAGCTTTGGCAGATTTTATTGCAGAATTTACAGACAAGGGTAACAGCGAGGAAGAAACAATCGAGAACTCCCCAACCCAATGGAAGTTGTTTGTAGATGGCGCAAGAAATGATTACTGTTCAGGTGCTGGAATTGTTCTTGAAACTCCTGAAGGCCGGTCATTATGCTATGCGCTAAGATTAGAATTTCCTTCAACAAACAATGAAGCAGAATATGAAGCTCTGATCGCTGGTTTGAAAATTGCTAAAGAACTAAACATTCGAGCGTTACAGATCTTCAGTGATTCTCAGCTTATAGTATGCCAAGTCAAGAAGGAGTTTCAAACGAAAGGAGGAAATCTGCCCGCTTATGTGTCAAAGGCTTGGGAACTTTTATGTGAATTCGACCATTACACGATAAGTCATATTCCTCGAGAAGAAAACATGAAAGCAGATTCTCTCGCAAAATACTCAAGTTCTGGCGAAGCCCAATCCTTAGGGTTAGTTCCAGTGGAAGTTTTGTCAAATCCGAGCATTGATGAAATGGATATCGATTGGGTTATGAGTATGTCGCAAGAGCAAGAATCATGGATGACTCCAATAACAAAGTATCTACTCAATGGCTCTTTACCAGAAAACTCTAAAGAACGACAAAAGCTACTGAGAAAAGCTTCTCGATATATAATCCAGGATGGTCAATTATACAGACGAGGATTCTCAATGCCATTGCTTCGATGTGTATCCCGGGAAGAGTCCAAAACAATCCTAACTGAAGTGCATGGAGGAGAATGCGGTGATCATTCAGGTGGTCAAACATTAGCAAAGAAAATTCTCCGATACGGATATTTTTGGCCAGAAATTAATCGGGATGCCGCAGATTACTCCCGAAAATGTGACAAGTGCCAAAGATATGCCAAAATTCCTAGAGCACCTTCTACCGAACTCACACAGATGATCAGTCCATGGCCATTTGCAATTTGGGGAATGGATCTCATTGGGCCGCTACCAACCGCTAAATCAGGGATTAAATATGCTATTGTTGCGGTTGATTATTTTACTAAGTGGGCTGAAGCTGAACCATTGGCTACTATCACTTCTAAGAAAGTGATAAGCTTTGTGACCAAGAATATCATTTGCAGATACGGTGTGCCTCAAAAAATAATCACAGACAATGGTACTCAGTTTGAAAGTGAGGAATTCCAGGATTTTTGCAAACGATTCAAAATCCAGAAAAGCTTTTCGGCAGTAGCTCATCCGCAGGCAAACGGGCAAGTGGAAGCAGTGAACAAGATCATCAAATCAACCATCTAAAAGCAACTCGAAAGAGCAAAAGGTGGTTGGGTCGATAAACTACCACTTGCACTATGGGCATACAGAACTACTCACAAAACTGCAACTGGGCATACTCCTTTTTCGTTAGCATACGGATCGGAAGCAATGATCCCGGTTGAAACAGAGGTCCCTTCGCACAGAAGAATCCATTTCAATCAAGCAGAAAATGAAAAGCTGCAACTTGAAGCGCTGGATCTCCTTGATGAAAAAAGAGATGAAGCTAACCTCAGAGTTGCAGCTCATCAGCAAAGGATAGCCAGACATTTCAATTCCAAAGTTCGTCAACGCAGCTTTGAAATTGGAGATCTAGTCCTAAAAAGAATTATGACTGCGACAGGTGTGTTTGGGCCAAATTGGGAAGGACCGTATGTGATAGGTCAGAAACTTCTTGACGGCACATTCAAGCTCACCACAGTTGATGGAGATCAAATTCCAAGGGCATGGAACAGCAATCACTTGCGTCCATACTTTACTTGAAAATTTTGTTGAAACATTGTAAAAAGAATTATGAATGTATGATTCCTGTAATTGAAAGCAATTGTGAAACTGATGCAAGTAAATAATGAAAGAATATAAAGTGGATGTAGGCCCAATTTCATGGCCGAACCACTATAAATCTTGTGTTCCTTATTATCATTATATGTTTGCTTTGTTTTCGATATAAAAATACACAAAATGTATTGCTGAAATATCGATTTAAATTTTTGCAGACAGTGGAGATAAGACTTGCGCATAATAAGACCGAGCGATTCTCACCATCATTCAACAAACAAATTTCAAGTCACAAAGACCCCGAATTCAAATCCTAGATAGGAAATGCTTCAATTGAACGGCTAATGATTTCAATAGGAACGAGCCCTTGCTGATAAATTGAGATTGTTTAAACAAACAAACATCCAATGAGGAAGCTAGTGCCCGTTCTCACGAACTTGCCTGGCAATGAAGTACACTTCCTTGGATTAAACAAGCCACTTGTGAGAAAAAGGGGGATGAAAACTTGAAAAGAAAAAAAAAAAAAAAAAAAAAAAAGGATCGCTGAAAAGGCATAAGCAAGTGAACAGAGGAACAACCAAAGCTACCATCAGCGCCACAAGTCCTCTTCGGAGGCGCAACTCTTCGGATAATAAAAGACCTCTAATGGGTCATATGCCACAAAAAAGAAAGTTCTCTACTCAACAAAAAAGATTGGAGGAGTCATGACCCTCCAACCATGAGAGAGTAACTTCCAGGCGATGAAAACCCTCTCTGAGGCACATTTCACCAGGAGTTGAAGTGTTATAACCGCTCTTCGGGATTTCACTTCACCAGAGTTGAAATGTAAACAAAATAAAAGCCCTCTTCGGAGGCCCATTTCACCAGGAGTTGAAGTGTTATAACCGCTCTTCGGGATTTCACTTCACCAGAGTTGAAATGTAAACAAAATAAAAGCCCTCTTCGGAGGCCCATTCCACCAGGAGTTGAAGTGTTATAACCGCTCTTCGGGATTTCACTTCACCAGAGTTGAAATGTAAACAAAATAAAAGCCCTCTTCGGAGGCCCATTTCGCCAGGAGTTGAAGTGTAGCAGCCGCTCTTCGGAATTTCACTTCACCAAAGTTGAAATGTAAAAACAAAGACCTTCTTGAAAGCACACGTTTCACCGAGATTGAAATAAAACTTCCAAGTGTTGAAACGTGAAAAGGCTTTCTTCAAAGGCACAACTCTTTGAGGGTACACGTTTCACCAAGATTGAAATAAAACTTCCAAGTGTTGGAACGTGAGAAATCCCTCCTCAGAGGTACAACCCCCTCCCGGGAACACAATTAAGAAAAAAGACCTCTTTGGAAACCCACGTTTCACCGAGATTGAAATAAAACTTCCAAGTGTTGAAACGTGAAAAGGATTTCTAAAGCATAACTCTTTGGAGGTACACGTTTCACCGAGATTGAAATAAAACTTCCAAGTGTTGAAACGTAAAAAAAAAAAAAAAAAAAAAAAAAAAATCCCTCCTCAGAGGTACAACTTTCTAAAAAAAAAAATCCTCATCAAAAGCGTACTTTAACTTTCAAAGGAAAAGTAATTTGCCTACTGTGGGAAATGATCGTAAAAAGAAAAGAAGTTAAAGTACCCTTCAGAGGTCCGCTTTACCACATAGAGGAATTCACTTGATGAGATATGCACATAAGCAAAAGAAAAAAGTGATTTCTTCGAACGACCAAGCGTAAAAACTTATACGAAGGGAGTTGTACTCTATAAAATTTTCTTTAAAGAATAAAATAATTATTCTTTAGCAAATAAGAGTGTAAGTCCCCTCGAGGTATAGAATATTGCAGCATACTTATGGAATGGGGGCAATATAGTATAATTACACACAATATGGTATAACTAAACCAGCAAAAGGTAATGCTCAAGTAACATACCATAAGCTCGCTGCAATATCAAATAAACTCATGCCAAAACGAATAACAAATGTATTCTTTAATTCAAACAAAAGTTTGTACAAACGAGGAATCATTTTATTCAATTACAACGCAGGTACAGGTTTCAAAATAAAGAAAAGCGGAGGCCGGTACCCGCACAATTCTCGGCCAGTACATGCAAAACACAAAAAACTAGAAACTGAAGATCTTCACTTCTTTTTGCTGCCTTTAGACCCTTTACCCGGCCGAATGATCAGCTTTTCAGGTCGGCCAGTGGGTATAAGGGAGGAAGGAGAGGTAGGCGCAGCTGGCCCAACTTCCGGCTCCTCTTCAGTGGCAATGATTATCTTCCCTCTCCTCCTTGATGCTCCTTGCTTCCTTCTCCTCTTTGAGGAAGACTCACTTCCTGGAGTGACAAGTTTAGATAAAGTTGTATCGTCAGAAGGAGTTCGCTCCGGAGATATGTCACCTCCCTCAAGTCCCTCATCTTTTTGCTCTTGCGAAGCAATGGGATCATCCAGGCCATGGAGAGCTTCTATTTGTTCTTCTTGTGACCCAGGTTGCGAGGCAGAAGGAGGCGCTACTTGAAGAGATGGAGGAAGGATCACCGGGGGAGAAGAAGCTTGAGTTTGACTCGGTGCTTTCTCTACAAAGGAGAAAAAACTTAAAATATCAGTATCTTTCGAAAAGAGAGGGGATGACGGCTCGTCAAAAGTCGGGAATTCATTAACATTTGAGGAATAATCAAAAGTCGGGAATTCATTGACATTTGAAAAATAATCAAGAAGATCGTCAAGTTCACAAGGAGCGAACGAGCAGTTCACCACTTGGGCTGGTCCGGTGTCAAGTTTACCTGGGGTAGTTGGATCTCTGAGGCTGATTTCATATCGCTGTGCTTCGTTGCTTTCACCACCTTCATCCCCGCCTTGTGCACTTGTAGTTTCAGTTACTGTCTTAGTTGCAGGCGGAGTAGAGGAGCTAGAACCCGTGATGTCAACCACAGGAGAAACTGGAGGTTGGACAGAGGAAGTAAGCGTTAATTCCTTTCCAGAACGTTCCTCTTCCGCCATTCCAGTTCTCATCCTGGCAAGTTGTTCTCGCCCCTTCGCAAGAGCAGCGCGAGCTCCCTCATCCAGGTAACGCGCCTCAAAATCTTCATCGCCATACCCGGCGTCTTTAAACATGTTAAGAGCAGCTTCCCACACCTCGGCCAGGGTGATTTCATACTTAGGACCAAGAAAAGAGAGGCTGCCGCGTCCCAAGACACAATGTAAATAAAAATCGAATAAAGTCGAATTGATATCGTTTTCCATGGTCTGAGCAGTTTCTTCGGCTGCAATTTTGCCAGCCATGGCCTCATCTCGATCTTTTTCGGTCTGAGCAAGTTGGGCTTTTAGCGCTTCAATCTCCATGTCCCGGGCGCTCAGTTTATTCTGCAGCTGGGTGACATCAGTGCGGTGGTTCTCTACAGCTTGTTCCAACCTCTCAGCTTTAGCTTCAGCGTCCCTCTGGCTGGCGTGCGCATCTCGCACTTGTTTTTGCAATACCTCTTCTCTTTGGGTGTAAGTATTAGTAGAAGAGGCAAGATCATCTTTGAGCTGCTTTACTTCAGCTTCGAGTTTTTCATTGTATTCGGCTATCTCCTTCATCTCAGCGTTGTGTTGATCAAGAATCTTCTGCCATTCTGATTTGTCATTTTCCATGGTCAGCATTGCTTCGATGTTAGCCCGATTAACTCTTTGAAGTTCATCAACCAGCTTTTGCCATCCAGACATTCTATCGATATCAAGCTTGACAGCATCGAGATTTCTGTACATAGCTTCTTTGTCGATGGGGACCAAATCAAGGTCGAAGCGTACCCCCCTCAAACACCAGTTCGGGAATCGGCTCTGCAAAGTAGGGGGCCCCCTTTCAACGTGGTATGAAGGCCTGTTGAGAAGTGTTTGGATGGCACTTCCTTCAAGAGCAGGAGATTCGGAAGGGATGTCAATAGAAACTGAGGCACCAGGTCTCTCAGATGTCACGGGCACGTGCTCCTCGCCAAGTTTGGTCCGCTTTCTCGAATCCTCAATATGGCTCTTCCCCCTATCATCGTGCGTTTTACGTTTATGGGAGTCATCATCCCTTGGGAAGGATTCATGTCGCGTGCCCGCTCCCTCATGACGTTCTTCATACCTTCTCCTCTCTTCAGCTTTTCGCGCAGCTCTCTGCTCATTGGTTTCTCTGGGATCGGCATAGTATTGCTTGTAGTCATAGCTGCCACGCCCTCCATAGCGTCGAAAGTCCTTGTAATAAGAACCGCTGCCGCTGCGCCCCATAGAGAAATCTGAAAAGGCAAAAATAGCAAGTCTTAGAAACTCCCGAAGAAAAGAAGTTAAATATGAACAAATGCCGAAAATTCCTAAGTGTTGTGTGATGTGCAAGCTACGCGCATTAAGCTACAAACCACTCATTGGTGTAGGGGTGATGATAGCTTGGGTATGAGGAGTTGGTGTTTGTGTTGGTGTTAGTCGAAGAAGGGACGTCGCCTCAATCATAGGAGAGATAGTTTTAGACACGTCATCTCTAAAAAGCTCCTGTGAGGTCACTATTATGTCGCTCAACCCATCATAAACATCGTCACCATCATGCTCGGTGAGACTTGTTTTCTCAATTCCTACATCAGCTAATCCCCCGAGAGGCTGTGAAGGTTCTTCTTCTTCCTCAATCGGGGCAAGTGCCGTCTTACTAGATGACCCCATAATGTCGGTAGGGGTGGAACATTTCACCAATGAAGCTTCGATGTTAGACTCTTTTGATGAAGATTGTTCGATAGTAACGGGGGCATCCGATGCTTCAGTCGGGGAATCAGGAACTTCAGTCGGGGCTTCATGAGGCTGAGTATAGCGAGAAGAGTGAAGAAGCCCGTATTGATGTAAAAAGTCATCTCTCAGCAAAAACTTTATATTCCTCTCTTCTACTGGCACAGCATTCAATCTTTCAAAAATTTGCTTATAGCCTGGGTCTCTAGAAGGAGGTGGAAGCGCTGAAAAGTAAAAAGGGAAATTAACATCTAACTACTCAGGCTATGAAAAGATTTTATAAGGAAAACATGTGTCAGGAATAAAGCTGAACGCCCTTACTTCCAACTCTCCACACACCATAAAACCCCGGAGGGCAACGAACATAGAAGAATTGGGTTAAAAACCCGTGAGCAGTATCAGGGAGGCCAACAATCAGTTTGCGGTTTCGGGCGCTCCTCACAACAGTAATGGAAGGATGATCCTTAGTCCGAGAAAAAGAGCATAGATAACAAACTTCACCAAAGCTTGGAAGTCGATCAAGTGTTCTCCTAAAAAGCACACACAACCCCATTAGAATGGCATAGCCATTGGGGTGTAGCTGGGATGGAGCAATGGACAGTTGACGGAGAAGTTGTTGGAAAAAGTCGTTGAAAGGAGGAATGCCTCCACTTAGGCACATTTGCCGGTTAATTGTCACAAAGCCAGAAGGAGCTATATCGGCAGTGTTATTTCTTTCGGGAAGAATGGCATCTGATTCAACGATACCAAACTGAGCACACAACTGGCGAAAAACTTTGTATGATAGTGAAGTAGGAGCTCTTTCGGGAGGATTAACCAGTGGAGCCGGAAGAACAGTTACCTCTCCAGTCCGAACTGTTGTATCACCTTCCTGAGAAGTCATTCTACACAAACAACTGGATGTTCAAATGCGAAGGTGCACGTTTCCTAAAAAGTGTGAAGTGTCGTGCAAAGCTAATAAAAAAAATAATAATAATAACAAGTAAAGATAACTGGAATTAAACTGGTTGACGATTGATTGACTACGGTAATTTCGGAACTTGTTATTTAAAGCTCAAGCGTAATACTAATGAGGGCTGGTCAGTTTCAATTGACTAATCCAGTGCTGCTTTAATATTCCACTTGAAATCGATAGCACTTCGTTCACACGATTTATTTAAGTTAATCATCTATCATTAACTAATCTGTCGTTCGATGTGGGCAATCAATGACAGTATATTCGTCCCAGTTTTCTGTGAATGTTATATTAACAGGTTATTAGCTTACAAGTTAAAGCAATCTGTAAAAGATTCAAGCAGCAGTTCAAGGTTCAAGTGGAGTTTAAAAAAAAAAATACATGTGCTAAGTCGTAACCGACTCAAGAGTTAAGTCGTAACCGACTCAAGAGTTAAGTCGTTCCTGTCTTAAGTCGTCAACACATCAAGCTGATTATGCTCTAAATCCTAGGTCGTAACTCAAGGAACAGAAGAAAGGCTCTGATTCAAAGCAACTGGAAATCCCTTAAGTCTTAACTCGGCTACGGCTCATGAAAATTGCTAGGTCGCATGGAAAATCTCTGAGTTGTATATGGGACGATTCCTCACTCTATTCGAATCAAGTTTTTCAACCAACCTGCCTTCCCTTCTAACTTTCAACCTGTTCACCCACGGCCTCCTCAACAGCAATAGCCTTAACCTATCACACTACAAGTCGCCTCAAATCGCGAATCACCTTATGTCAAGCCAAACGAGTTTAAGTTCGTCAATGACCGATTTGATAAAGCTCGTAGGATTTGAAAGGACAAGCCAAAAACGAGGGACTGAACATGTAAGGTAACAATGGCTAACGGTCGAAGAAGGAACAAGATCACTTACGATTGTATGATGCTAGAAGGAATCGGACGAAGTTTGGATCGAAATTGCCTTGGAGAGCTCAGAGATGCGTTAATGGCAGAAAACAGTTTAAAAGTTAAGTGATGAGAAGAAGGAAAGAGGAAGGACGACTCAGGCTTTTATATCTGGAAATGTTGGAATTTGAATCGGCATGCCCGGGTTATGATAAGTCGAAGCACACGACTTACGACCTAAGCGTGTGCTTCGAGGGGCAAATGTTAACCCTATCTCGTTCACGAGTTAACAGGTCTATGAGTTAAGCAGCTCACGACTCAAAAGGCTTCACGACTTAAGGAAATGAATGGTCTACGGCTTAAAAGGATTGTGCGGCTTTGAACATGTTACGATTTAAAGAAACACACGACCTAAGGATTTGTACGACTTAAGGCCTCTACGGGATAGGAAGCCTTACGAGTTAAGCTTCCTACGACTCAAGGCATCTACGAGTTAAAGGATACACGAATTAGAAACCTCCTACGAGTTAAAGCCTCTACGAGTTAAGGAGTACCCGAGGTAGGCTGCTTACGAGATAAGCGGCTCACGAGTTAAGAAGAGATAACGACTTAAGACCCTGATGACCTAAGGAGTCTATACGACTTAAGGGAGCTACGACATAACAGATTAAAGCTTGACCGAGTTAACAAGTGTTACGACTTAAAAAAGGTGTACGACCTAAAGACACTGTCTCTTAACTCGTCTACGAGTTAGGACTCGCCTTCACAAAGCCTGAACTCAGCTTTAAGCCGGAGGCAGCTGGTTAAGTCAACCACGACCTACGACTTATGATGAGTCGTATACGACATATACAAACAAGCCAGAAACTACAACCAGATAACTCGTAAACGACCTAGTACTTGAAGCGTGGGTTCGAAAAAGGCAGGAAGCTCTCTACAAACCAGAGACTCAGCTCAATGAGTCGGTCACGACTCATCCTAAGTCAGCAACGACTTACCTTAAGTCGGCCACGAGTTAGGACTTAGCACTTTTTCCACCCAGAACTCTCTATAAATATGAAACCATCTCCAACATGCAAAGGACTTTTGGGGGGGCTCATTCTCTTCAAGCGCCATTACTCTGCCAAATTCCAGACGACTTCAAAGCTTTTTAGATCCAACAAACTTCTAAAGGAACTCCATGAAGGAATCATCCACATTCACCATGGATTTGAAGATGATTGTCAACATCAAAGCTTGAGCTACTCGTTTCACATATCCTATCACTTGAAGTGTGTTGTAATTGAAAGATCTTGTAAAGAATTGTAATCAAACTAGTGATAAAAAGATTAAAGTGGACGTAGGCTGGATTATAAGCCGAACCACTATAAATACTGTGTCTCTTACCGTTTTTCTACATACTTTCTGCTTATTTCTGTTTCCCGTACAAACAGGTGGTGCTTTCACAATCACATCTTATACACCAGGGTGTTAGCGTTTAAATTTTTTCGTTAACAAAAGGCATAGTAAATAAACAAGTACGAATGTGTGTGTGTGTGTATATATATATATATATATATATATATATATATATATAGACACACACACACACATATACATATATATGCATACACCAATGCCTCAAGTAAGCGTTTATGACGGGTATGAATTGTTGAATCTAGTCAATAACTTAGATTAATAGAAATCACCAAGTCATCAAAAGGGGTTGGAATGTGAGATCGGTAATCTTACACAACATAAGTCTTCCTACTGTAAGTGGCGACCTGCAGTCGTGTATAAATTATACTAATTTAGGACGTATCCAACTGTAGGACCCGTGGAATTATATGTTTACGTACATGTGAAGGGAGTATCAAGTAGGCTAGTTCGTTTCATCAAACTATCAAAGGATAATAAGAGTCTGCTTCTTCCTTTTAAGTGGTATTAATTAATAAGTTGGTGTTTCTTAGATTGTATTCGGCATTCTAAATAGAACGGCGAGCAAAGGCTTGGGGCTATGATATGATATTGAAATTGGTACAATATATGGGAGTAGAAGCTATTTCATAGGTCAAGAATGTCATTGATCCTAAGCGGTCAGTGGAAAGATGAGTGTTACGCTTAAACGGGCTACACCTCCTATTAGTGTGAATCACGTTTAGGACATGCACCGCCGCAGTTGTTTGTTAGTTTGCTTGTTAGGATACAAGGTTAGATAACACTTAATAGAGGTCTTTCAAAATGAGAAGAATATGGCTAAACTATTGTACCACTGTTATTAGACACTACGGGAGTTTCTTGGTATGCATGATGATGACTACGTGATACTGCATTTACGATGGATCCTGATGAGGTGCAATGTTACTGGTACTAGCAGGGAAAGTATCATGGTCCAAAAGGGGACTGCGGTACTTATATATATACACATATACACATATGTGTACGTATGGTAGATAGGGCATATCGTATGCATATGTGAAGTTGAGAAAACTATGTAAAATAAAAGACATAACATGTAATGGAAGGCAATTGGCATAAACTAATGTTATGTATAGAATATGTAATTTACCAGTCACCTGAATGTTTTTTGATCCCCTCCTCATTACAGCTCATAGAATGGCTTTGGAGAGACATGTACTAGTGTAAGGCGAGATCGATGGAAAAAAAAGATTTCTTTATGCATGCTCGATACTGATAAAGACAATAGATGTCAAAAGCTTCAACCTTGGTCAATAGCTATATGTTTTATTATACTTTAATAATCTATTATGAGTTTACATCGGTGGTGCTTTGATATGTATTTGTTTATTTATAGGATACCAAAACCAACAATTCGTACTTTGTGGGAGTTGGGTTTCGATTTCGCAAATATTCAGACCTATTAAGGTGCGAGTTGTTGCATTTGGTATAAAAGCTTAGGTTAATCGATCGTAGAAAATTAGGATACATTGAGTGAACGTATTTGTATTTTTACTACAATTATATACATTATATACGCCAAATTATACAAATTCCTACTACAGAAGTAGCTGCACCATATTCTAAAAAATTGATGCGACAATGAGTTAGAACAAATAGGTTTATTTAAAGATATACACCTATCTAGATTACCCTATGGAAAATAGGTCGTATTGGAGTGCTTTAACTTAAGAAGAACATGAATGCGATATACGGAAGAGTCCCACAAGCTGGTTCGTCTTGACTCCCTTATAGAGCACAGATTGCCATGTGGTTGTAGATCCCTACAGGATTGTCGATCGATGATGTATATTAGATCCAAATAAGGAAAAAAAGAATCTATATGTTGCAGATATCCGAAAGAAGAAAGGCCCAAAAGAAGTGACAAATAAAAATCCACTCTAAGTCTGATCCTATATGAAAGAATTTAATATAAAAGTTGAAATGATTTAAATATAAAAGTTTGAGGAAAATATATAAATAATATATTTGAAATGATTTTCAAAGAAATTATTCAACGATAGAAAAACCCTATTTTCTAAAAGTAAGAGAATATTCAATTTTTGGAAAAATAAAACTTCTACATTTTTTCAAATAAAAAGTTCAATGAATTTAATCAAAAGTTTCAGTAAATGGGTTTTTATAAAAAGTTATTTGTATTGAAAAAATAGTAGAGCATATAGACCTTGTTGATTTTTCTAGTATTAAAACTTTTAAGTGGTAAAATTCTTTTTAGGTGTGGACAAGAAGTGGTAGAAATTTTAAATGGGGTAAAAAGAACGGAAAGTAGATAAGAACTCGAAAACAAAGTGGTAAGCGAACGGCTACAATAGTTCAATAAAGAAGACATAAACCGAGAGAAAAGTTACATAAAGAGAAGCCATGTAAATAAGAGTAGTTTAGGTAGAATATGTTAAATGATAATATAAATATAAATAGAAACAATGTTATAAAATAGTTTTAGTAATTAGAAACAATATAGAAAAATATAAAAATGGATAAGTTCCACAAATAAATGCAATGATTAAACATACCTTTTTAGAAGCCCCCCTTATATGATATTAGAACCTCCGCTAAGGTTGAAAGTAGAAGTAACATGAGTATATGGAAAATAATAGGATGGAATTTCTCCTCGTCTACTACATTTTTTCATAAAAGTTGTAAAGGATGTTTTTATAAACACTGTAAAATGCACTATCAAAAAAATGTTTTTGTATAAAAATTGAGTTTTTAGAATACAAAACTTAATAGATAGTTTGAGTTAAAAATCCCATTTTTAAGAAGTAAAACTTTGTCGTGAAAAGGTTTTGAGGAAAGGTTGAGTTGAAGGAAAATGAAAGGAGCTTCTTAAATTAAATTGTTAATATTTTCCTTTGGAATTTATGAATAAGCATAATTCAAAAATTCTAAATTATTCTTTTGAAAGTTAAGACATCAGATTTTTTTTGCATTTAATAAAAAATTTCTAAGTTTGTAATTTTCAAGATAAAAGTTTTAGATTAATCACTTCATAATTGTGAAGTTTTAATTTTAGAAAAAGTGTTGAAAACCAGCCAAATTTTTGATATGGAGTAGAGAGGGATGATAGCCTAGGTAAGCTGGGGTAAAAGTTAAGGCTATGAATATAATATGGATGAATACCCGTAAAGTAGAAATAGTCGACCCCCGTAGAATACAAGGAATATTGGTAGGAGCCTAGGAATATTTCATTAAACATGTGTGAAGACCATAAAGTAGAACCCATAAGGAGGTAGGAAATTTTATTTAAGTATATTTATGCGAGTTCTAAAGTATAGCCGCATGGAAGATTAAAAATAAAGAAAGCATATAACAAGATTTAAGAATACCATCAAGAGATTTTGTAAAGCCCTGCCTTTATACCACTATTATCCAAGAATATTACAAGTAATATTGTCGAGTAATACAGAGAATAAGGCTAGATAGGAGCAACCATCTGTGTTTATTCCCTTGGCTAACATTATCACATCATCTTTTACCTTACAACACAATATAAAGACGCGAGTAGTCTAGGCACAAAGCAATAGACACGTTGGCTAATATAGAACAATACAGCATACCACATAATATACAACACATAATCGCAAATTATAGTGGAGATTAAAATACATGCCAAATATATTATATAGAGTGAGTCCATAAAAGAGGATACAAAACTACATATACACACACAAGCTCAATAGCTAGAGAAGTTCAACGATACATCATAAGTCACTAATTCTCGTGCAAGAGTCATAAAAAACATATATACAAGGACTAGAACAAAACGATACATATAATATATCCATCTCCAAATCTAGCACAATATCCAAGTCACTGAATCCCTGTATCCGACATGTCTCGGTCTGCCCTGAGTATTATGAAAATAATAAATAGCTCAGACTATCTCTAAATATAACTGGGTGGGAGCATAAATTAAACATGTATAATACTCAGGACAATGTAATTACTATATAATATATGCCACATCCAATAAAAAGGAATCAATACCAAATCATCATGTCACAAAATTGTCTCATGCCTGTCAATAGCAGTCACATCAAATATGGTTATAAGGTCATAAACTCAGAAATACAAGAATAGAAGAGACTACATGAAAGCAGGACAAACTCCAGAAATATAAGATTGCATGAAAGCGGGTCAAAATAAGAGACTTGGATAAAAGCAAGTTAAGACAAGAGACTAGCACAAAAGCGGGTCAAAACAAGAAACTAGCATGAAAGCGAGCCATAGACGAGCACATCACAAATCAATAACTAAAGATGAGCACATCGCGAGTCAATATAGTAGACGAGTACATCGTAAGTCAACATAATAGACGAGCACATCACAAGTCAAACGATAACTGATTAATACTGATCAAAAGTGTTATATATTTCCCAATAGTAATCGCTCGAGTGACGCTCATGTGTCCCATACCACTCTGTGTTGCTTGAGTATTTACTACAAGTTAGTAAATTCCATTCACGTAAATATTATACAAAACAAGTCATATAATTAATCGATAAGGTGATCCTGCGTGTCCCATACCACTCAAGACTGCCAAATCATTTAATCATAACTCTCATTCCATGGAAGGAAGAATTTACAAGAAAGCAATATTTCAAAAGTCATAAAAGTAATCTAAAAAGGCATAAGTAGCCAAAGACAAAGCACAATAAAATGCTAAGAAGAAGTTATAATGTATAAAGAAAATATTTTATTTTACAACATATGGAATAGTTATAAAAATAAATTATATATTTTTAATCTTCTTCCTTTAAAATCCATAAACCCACGTGTTGCTTGACTATATATATATATATATATATATATATATATATATATATTTGACAATAAGTCATAAATCTGAATTGATATTCAAGTGTATACAGTTATATGTATGGTTATTCAAATATATAAAATCAATAGGTTTATAAAATATGCCACTAAGTTTATATATATATATATATTATATTTAATTATTATAAATGGAAATTCCACAAGAGTATTATGAGAATAATTCTTCAGATATCATTGCAAACAAGAAAAGAGAAGAGAGGCAAGAAAATAGGCAACCAATGGTGCTTTGCCTAGAGCCGATTAGCTCCAATTTTCAGCCACCGATCCACCGATGGAGTCCCCTCAGCCGATCGGTGTCGACTATTCCTGGAGCTTTTCAGCTCTAGGAAACCACCCTAGTCGACGCATTGTCATCTCCAACAATGGTATTTCATTCTAAGAAAACAAAAATATGCACCCATAGCAACAAAACAATGCATCATAATATCCAATATAAGCATCTAGTTTTCAAATTTTACAATGAACGATTTCAGTAGACAATACTTCTTAACCAAATCAATTCAATTCAATTTACTACTGAAATCATTATTTTTATCTAACTATACAAGCATGCAGTTAATTTAGAGAGAGTGCGAAAGATTTCTCACCTTGATTCGTTAAGATAGCTTGTCAAACACCAAATCCTACTTTTCTTTTATAATTTAATTAAACCCTAGAAATACCTCAACCCAAAAGAAGAACAACAAGAATCAAACACTATAATAACTGAAATCAACCAGTTTAAAAGATAGAATAGGGTTTGAAATCATCACCTTGATTTTATGGGAATTTCTGGAAATTTATCCTCATTTTAATTTGATGATCTTGCTCCTATGGTTTATGAGAGAAAGAAGATTTTTCTTCCTTTTTTCTTTATTATAAAAAAATTTGAACGTGAAGTGAGTAACATAAAGGAGAGTTTTCTCCTTAACATAGCCATTTTAATTCCATTCTTCTTCCTTTTTAATTTATATTTCATAAAATAATTTGAAAGAAAATTTTCTAATTGATATTACTAATAAATTTCTAAATTCATCCATTATATTTTTAATACAAGAATAATAAATAAAACCCCAGTATATAAAATTCACATTCTTAAAGAATTTTTCATCTTCCATAAAAGAGTACACATTCTAATTTCTCCATATTCCAATACTTGAAAAATTCAATTTCTCATTTAGATCTACAATTTAAATTATTATTTATTTTATAAAAGTAATTTTAAAATCAGGGTTGTTACTAACTCCCCCCATTAAAGATATTGCATCGTGCAATTCTACTTCAGAGAAAAGTCTATACATATATATTACTACGAGTAATATATTCATTTTAAAATGCACACCAATACAATGATTAATAATTAAATTAATCTCATATTAAATTTATTTCAAACATAACCCAAAAACTTCAACATTACCTTCTAGGTTTAGCATGTATTTGGATTTGCATTGACTTGTCGAGTAAAATAGAGTAATCGAACAATTATTAGACCTTTTATCGATGGCTCCTTGAGTTTAGAAATATCTTCCTTACTCGTAATCTATTATCATGGACTATAATTTTACGCAGACTCATTTAGATAAGATTAATACTTGCATAGACAATTAAAATATATTCCAAATGTCAAAATTTTCGAAATTTTTCGAAGTAATCTTTATGGTACAAAGTATATTCCAAAAACCCACGATAATTGAAACACAATAAAATCCATGACATTATTTTGCAAAAATTTACATTTATAATTATAAAAAAAACCTTTAATTACTTCCAACATATTAAAACATACTTATATATTACCTTCATAATAAATGCATAAGGATTTGTAAAACCTTTGTATTCTAAAATACTTTCCAATATTTTAATCCCTTTAACCAATTTCTTATCTTGAAAATCTTAATATTGAGTAAAAATTAACCTACTCCAAAAATATTTTAAATTCAAATCCACTTCTTGAAAACTCAAAATTTATAAGACTCGTCCATTTTAGTGGGAAAAAAATTATGAAATCTAAATGAGTTCCTTTATCCTTAATTTTAATCTCAAAATCTTTTTTTATCAAAAGCAATTTCTTTAAAATTAAATTTCAAAAATGATTTTTTTTAAATTCATGTAACTTCAACTTAGATAAATCTATTTCTAAAATAAATTTCTCAAAAGTTTGAGCTTTCCAAATGATATAGATATTTTCTATTTTAAGAAATTCTCCCAATATGAAACTTCTTATTTAGTTTTTCATCCTTCTTCGAAATTCATTTCCAACAATTACTTTTTTTCTAAGTCCTCCTTCATTCTTTATTTTTTTGAAGTAGACTCCATTAATATAAAACATTCTTTCAAATTTAGCATGTAAATTTAAAAACTTATTCGTCCTTTATATAAATATTATAAACTTTACTTTTTAAATTATTTTACCATCAACATTTCTTTCTTTAAAGAATTGTTTTCCATCGAAACGAAAATCATAAAAGTTCAATCTTTGTACAACTATTAATTCCTTTTTAAGTTAAATTTCCATATTTTGAAATTCAAGAATCGGAAAGCTAACTTCTAATGGGAAGTTGAATATATAACAAAGGATTTTCTTTTCTTTTAACTTAGAATATTTTATCTTTTCAAACTTTTAATGTCAATTTTGGCATAAGAAGGTACGTTACATGTTGTCTCTGAAAGCGAGCTGACGGTTGATCTTAGTAAAATTATTGCGGTATAGGATTGGCAGGTGCCGAGGAATGCAATGAAAGTGACGAGTTTCCTTTGTTTGGTAGGCTATTATAGGAAGTTCATTAGGACTTTGCTGACCCGCCTTACCAAGAAGAATTCAGTTTCCTCATGGGGCACGAAGTGTGAGGATGCATTTGTCAAGCTAAAAGAGGAATTGAGTAGTGTGCAAGTTATAGTATTACTCGATGGTACAAAGGCATTCACAATGCACACCGACGCTTGTGGTACAAGGTTGGGTGCAGTCATGATGCTGAAAGGGAGAGTGGTGAGCTATGCTAATCGATAGTTGAAAGTCTATGGGAGAAACTATCCTACCTATGATCTTGACTTGGCGGCCGTTGTCTTTGCACTCAAGTCATGGAGATACTATCTTTTTGGCTGTATATAGATCATAAGTTTCCGAGGTATTTTTTCTCCCAAAAGGATTTGAATTTAGGGAAGCAAAGGTAGATGGAGTTTTTGACATCGTATGACTTTGTTATCTCCTATATTCCATGCAAGGGCAATATTGTAGCCAATGCCTTGGGTAGAAAGCATGTGTTTTTGAGTCCTTAGTACTTAAAGTGGAAGCATTTGGAGTGTAAGATCGCCTTTTCGACCCTCGAATGTTGACATAAATAAATCCATGGTATTCACGTGCCGAGCATCTAAGTGCTAGAAAAATAGAACATTATGGTAAAATAAAAAAAATAAAAAAAATAAACAAGAAATAGGAGAACAAAAACATCAGAATCTCACAATGGAATGATAACATATACTATCAAATTGAAAAACTATTTGTGTATAATAATCAGAGCGAACTAACCTATCATCAGCCTGGATAATTATAACTGCCTGTACTTACAATTGCCAATAAATTTAATAAAATTAGTGTGATGGAAATAAAAACTACTGTAGATAATAATCCATCTCCTCTCCAAGTGCTCCAACGAAAATGAAATCTAGAAATACACATGGGGCTGGCCCGAGCATTATAAGAAAATAACAACTGGATCTGTCTGGTAAACAAGCATGAGAAACTCAAGTCATTTGAATTATTTAATGTTATAAAACCTTTCAAAATAAAGGTATCTTATAAGACCATGTTGTATATAAACATGGACGGTTTTTTACTTTACGATAACAAAACCATTTCATTAGAAAATATAATGATATTATAATAATGTCTAGAGTGTTCAATATAAATTTAAACATAGCTGAAATGGTTATATTTAACAGCATATTTAGATAAACAAACAAAACTGCTGAGGCACGTTCATATAAATGGATTTTCCAAGGAGATCTCCTCAGTAAATTAAGAATGATCACTTATGACAAGGATCAGAAACTACCTTCCAAGCGTCATATGTATCTAGAAAAAATATACCATAAGGTAAACACAACTAGGCCATCATCCGAACACTCTCGTGAACAATGTGTACCAAATTTCGTCAACTCCCCATGCACAATAGATCTATAAGCATACTCTAGATTTCGAGTTGATGTACCCCTCATGGGTAAGCTAAACCCTAGGATCATGCAGCCTACTCTATGTTTAGTCATTTTATCAATGTCGAGGATATGTTTGGCATCTTCAACATGGATCTTTAATACTTGCACAAATAACGAATCACACATGGATTCCATCGTCTCAATTGAATTCGAAGCCACACATTGACTCCATCATTCAATTCCAAAACATAGAACCTGTATCTCATTCTTGAAGTGGTTTTTGATAAGTAGAACACTTACTGATCCCGGTCTCTCCAAGACTGAATTGATGAACTTTGTCTTTATTCAACAATAATGTAAATGAATGCATAAGGAAACTAATACCTACATACTCTTCATAAGCAAATAAACATACAAGCACTATCAATTTGTAACATCCAGCCTTTTGGTACGTTTAAGCAGACACACGTGCCAACTCAAACCATACAAAGAAGTGGATTGTTATTGGGGTGAATAAGAGAAGTAGAGAAAGAAGAAGCAAAACAGAATCTTGCAGTGGAACAATAAAATATAATAATCAAATAGACAGTTCATGAAGCTGTTTTACAAAACATTTGATTATACTTATACAATACATATCAGAGTTGCACATACCATAAAATAACAAATAATGCAACGGAATACATGATGCAGTGAATTATAATAATGAATAGTAGAAATAAAATCTTTGTCTTCGTCCTCCAGATATAGGGTTGTCAAATCCTAAAATGCTCAGGCTGCTCGAGCGAATTGAAAAGACAAAACACTCGAGTCAGAACTAAAGGATCTTATGCAAGTTAAATCAACAGACATAAATATGAGTGGAACGGCGTCAGAGATGTTTACGAGATTTGACATCTCCTATCCGGTGTCTAACGTGAGTGTATTAAAACTTAAGAGATGCTCGGGATTCACATCTCCTAAGGATCCGTTAAACTATTTACTATGTAGTAATATTTCGCTATTATAATAATGTCCATAGTAAAATAAACTTACTTTTAAATAGCATTAAGGCTTTACATTTTCCACCTTAACACGTAATAGTCCCAGTAGTCCATCTAATATCATAGTCCCTCCTGATCGGGAAGCCACCAGAAGATACCACACGGGCTACGGGAGAAAACCAAACTCGTACAAGGCGCGCTAGGGTAGGTGACATGACACAACTAGGCAATGCCAGGGTAGATATACCAATTACGCTTCCGGACTGGTGGTAACGCGTAGCAGCTACTACCACCCACCTCGAGCCACGCCCCAAAATCAAAAGGGCCCAAATCAATCTCGAAGTAATAGAATGGTATTGAAGAAGTGTGTCCGATAAAAGGTTCTACATTCTTAGCCCGTCAATCGCTCCTGCTTTAGCCACCTTATGCCAACTCACGGGAGTCGGGTCCATGTATTTACCTCAAAGGAAACGCTACCACTATCCTACTTCATTCTGGAATCTCCACTGCGTACATGGCTGTTAAAGTGGTATTCAGAGATGGTAGAGAGTATGACAACTTTCGATCTCGGTCTCTTTAACAACCAAACGTTATTATAACACCACAGTCATTTCAAAATAATTATACTTCAAAACCAGAATACAATATCCATTTCAAAACCATATAATTACGATATCATTTCCGTTCAAAAACTAAATCAATATGATATCTCTTTTATAAAAACCCAAATCAATATATTATCATTTTTATTTCAAATATATCTTTTTTCCAGAATCATAGCACTTCCAAAGCTATACACTTCGAAACCAAACATTTGAAATTATAACACTTCCAAATCATAATACTTGAAACTCATAACTTTGAAGCATAACTTCCATCACTTAAACGGTTTAAATATTATAATACTTTATATAATAAACTAACTTCTTCAATTTCACAAATCAATTCCAAGACAACTCGAATTCTAAAATTTTATATTTAACCAAAGCCCAAATCATAAATTTCAATACGATTCAGTTTCCAATTAAACTATTCCAAGTTATATCGATTTCAAAACAGATTTGATCAAAAGAATAAACAACTTCAAATTCAATATATTTCAATTGTAAGTATTTAACAATTTCCAAACTAAGTTTGATAATTACATTTCAGCAATTCAATTTTCTATTATTTAGTTTTGAAGTATTTTACTTAATAAATCCATCATCATTTAAACAAATCCCAAATTACAAATAACTAAATATTTCCTTCAATTTATTTATACTTGAAATACTCATTTAATTCACCTTAACCCAAAAATCAAGTTATAAAAATTATACCTTTTAAAATTTCCAATTTAATAAATTTCACATCAAACTTATTTGAGTTTAATTCTTAAGTAAATTCAATTTCAAACAAATTTTCAATTTATCTTCCAACCTTAATTTATTTATATCATTATAAATTATATATTAAAATGTAATTTAAATATTTAACCATGTTATCTTCAATAAAAATCAACTTATTATTAAGCTTATTCTATATTAAAACAAGTTTATACATAGCTCAAAAATCAAGAATAAATAACATTTATATAATATAATATTTATATAAAACCGTATATTTCTTTACAAAACCATAGAAATCATTTCAAAAATGTTTTTATATATAGACCATGGTGTCTACATATAATTTTCTATCCTATGGTCAAGTGATACGGATATTTATCATTTCAATCCGTAATTTAAAATATAAATACAGTTATATATCATTTCAAACCGCAATCCCAAATGAAATAAAACTCATAACAACTTGCAGTTTATAACAGTATAAAATACAACATCCATACATCCAATATCAATCATCAACCATTTATCACAATCATCATCCAATTCAATCAATAACATCAATATAGAACAGATAATAAATAACATATATTTACTAGCAGTTTAAATTCAATAATAAATTAAATAAATAATTTATCCAAATAAATTCAAATAAACTGAGACGATGATTCAAAATATGCCAAACAGTCATAAATAAATTTTTAATCACATCATAAATCAATTTAACAAACATAAGAAATTTTAGAAGTTGTGAGTGGGTTAAAACATTCACCTTTATAGGAATCTGAAAATAATAGACTTCCAATCAATAGCTCCGCTCTATGTTTCCTTAGTCTCCTTCTTGATTGCTAGTTTTGTTTCATAATTTTTTTTAATTTTGATTTACTTTAATTTTCCTCCTTATTATATTAATGTATATATGTATGTATGTATTTTTAAAAGGTTTGAAAAAAAAGATTTGAAAAAGAGTTGAAAAAGAAAAAGATTAAAATAAGAAGAACTGAAAATGGAAGAGAAGATCAAGATTTGGAAAGAAAGAAGTTAGTTTGAAATAGAAGAAAATTTGAGAAGAAGAATATTTGAAGAGGGAGGAAAAATTAAAATGAGATATAATAAGGAGATTTGAAGGAAAAAAAGATAAATAAGAAGAAGATTAGAATGGAGGCTGGGATTTCATTTACATCATATCTTATTCATAAGGTTAGAGTTAGGTTTAGGGCCAAAGAGATTTGAAAAGAGAGGCTGCTATTAATTAGAAATAAATGAAATGATGTTTCAGAAAATGAAGTTGGAAAATGAACGGAAAAAAAATTAAAGTAAATATGAACAAACTTGGTATTAAAATATAGTAAATATGAACAGTCTTTTTAAAGTAGCAGGTATTAAAAATTGGTAAAAGAAAGAATTAAAAATATGAAAAGTAGTTCATGTTTGCAAAATAGAAAAGCTTCGGACAATGTAAACGGAACGGATTAATGGAACAAATGGAGAAAAAATGAAAAGAATGCGACAATTATTAATTAGAAAGGGAATGAATGGACCAACTTGACACTGTAAACAAACTTTTAGAATTCAAATTTCAAAAACAATCGTTCACTTAATTAATTTTGTTAACCCTTAACATACCAAAATTAACATCCTTTAAAGATTTAATTGATAAACAATAAATGAAAATAAATTCTCTACCCAAATTTGTGTCATAAATTAAAAGAATATACAGCATTAAGAAATTTTCATTTCTCCTTCTTTGTGATTAGATTGGGAATTAAACAAACATGTTAACATTTTGATTGAATGTTTTAAAAGGAATGCATTAAGATACATTCAAAAATATGATAGCATAAACATGGTAATATAAACAAGTGTATAATATATATATGTACATCTTTATTGCCACTTATAGTTTACATTCATAAATAAAAGGTATGAAAATAATCCACATAAGGAGGTAGTGAATGTAAGAGTAAATTAGAAAAGTGAAGATGGAAAGGTAAGTTATGTTGCAATTAAGACCTAATAAAGTCTAATTGAAAAGGAAATAGTCAAGTGTAAATCTATTTTACCCCCTTTATAATCTCCTATTGACATTTAATTTAATAACGTATGAGATTTCAAACCTAAATAGTCTTTTTTTAATGATCTAATTGGATCTAAAACATAAGTTTAAATTTAGGTATAAACATCTACGTGGTAAACTAGCATTAAATTTTGAAACATGAACTGAATTAATTGGAAATAAATCACCCAGTTTATTTCAATATATGTTTACATTTGACGTCTTCCCATTTTTAATTAAAAGATTCCAATCACATTTATTGTCATTAATTTCTAAGTTAAAAATGAATGAGACAATTCAATTCCTTTTTATAGTAATTTAACGTATTTACGGAGTTATTGTATACAAACCAAATGTTATTAATTTCTTATTTTCTAATAAATTTTTTAGCTACCAACATTTCAAATAATTAAATATATGATTTTTTTATTTAGTAAAGAAACATATATTATTCTTTTTTTACATTTATATTCCAATCAACTGGAATTAACATTCATACGGTCATTTATTTTCTTCCTTATTAAACCTTACAATTATTTCCAATTTAAGCTCTACAATTACATTCCTAATTAGCTTTACCATTACCATTGATTGAAATAACATTAACAATTGTCAATTTCATTCAATCAACATCGACAATCGCATTCATACTTTATTATCAACCAACAAATATTATAATTACTTACCTATCATTGATTTTATCAAATTATAGTTTATTACGTATTATTTCATCAATTAATATAACTTTGAATTTATTTCCTAATTTGCTATTTACAATCAAATATAACCTTATAATTGTTTCAATTAATTGGGATTGCACTAAAGTAATTATTTATTAACTTGCATTAATATTATTACCTTTCATCCCCGTTATTAGTTCATTAATTTTTTTCCTTCAAATTTAATTACCAAAATCTTATTAAATTAACAAATTTGAACATCAGAAATTATGGGTCGTTACACAATTCATCCAAAGCATGATCAAGTCACATAGATGACTTTTAATCCCTTTTTAATCAATTTATCCTTTATTAAATAAAACCCCTTTTTATTAGTAGAACATCTTTTTATATAATAAGTCTTCTTTCATTAGTCAGAACTTACTTTATTAGTTGAAACTCCTTTATCCTTATATACATGTATGTGTGTGTGTGTTTAGTTTCTCTTTATAAAATAGATATACTTGTACTCTACTACAAATTTATACTCTTTTCAATACTTAAGAAGTATTTATTTACTTATCTTAACGGTACAAGTATATTTACACATCACTTAATAAAGTTTTTTCCTTACTTAAAATGTAATCAACGAGATTAAAAGTAGATGTTATTAAAACTTTTTACTATAAACCCCCTCTCTTTCATAAATTAAACATATAAATTTTTCTATCTTTTTATAAAAGATTTCAATACCTATTATTATCTTTAAAAGTCCTTTATTAAAGATCTAATTATATTTATAATAATTTTTTCCACTTTAAAATATAATTCAAGGGTTTAAAAACAAACGTTACTAAAACACTGTTTAAAACAACCTAAAGCACTTCTCGTATAATCAGTATTTTTGAAACTCTCTTTTAATGTTTAGTTACATTCGAAAGGGCTTAAGACAATTGCTATTAAAAATTTGTCACAACAACCCCAAATCATTTAATACTTTAAAAACATTTCTCTTTAAACTTTCCTTTTAAAGATTTAATTATATTCGAGGGTTAAAGACAAGTGTTGTTTAAAACATTATCACAACAAACTCAAAAAATTCGTGTATACTTAACCTTTAAGTATTCATTATTGAATATCCAATTATAGTATGATTAATAATAAGGGTTAAAAACATATGTTACTAAAACATTGTTTACTAAATATTTCTATGTTTATCATTAACTTTAAAACATTTCTTTAAAGTTAAAAGCATATCCACACTTATTAATTAAGGTAATATACTTTTAAATAATTCCAAAATACCAGTTATGTTAATTTAAGTGTTACAATCCATACTTCTTTTATTATATTTATAAAATATTTAACTTGTTATTTAAAACTTATATATATAGAAATATCTTTAAATCACTTATTAATGTGTTAAAAAAAATTAAAACTACTTAAATATATGATAATTATTTATATATGATATTATATAAAAATAACGAATTTTGAAATAAAAAGAAAAGTTAAAATAAACAAATTTTATTTTTTAAAAGCCACTTAGTTTAAAAATTCATAATTAATTATTGCAAATATATTTATACTTGAAACCAATTTCAAAACAATCTATTATGAGTTAGAAAAGAAACGTAAAATGATTAGAGAAAAATACATAATTTAAATATTATTTTTAAACAACTTATATTTTCAAATAGCAAAATAGTATTTCCGCAAATGCAACAAAAACAATTTGCAAAAGCACAGAACAATTTCAGAAGCATCGACAGCACTTCAGAAAGTCCGAGCTGTTCTTTTAAGGTGAGTTTGCTACAAATTTGCACCTAGTTTTCGACATATTAAAATATGTTTTTAGATCCCTTCTTTTTATAGTTATTAATATAAAGTGGGTGCTTGAAAACCACAATGATAAATCTCAAAGAATATCTTTTAATTATTTTATAAAAATTTGCGAAAATAAGGTATTTTGTCGAAGTGCTCATATAGCGACTATTTCGCTATAACTTTGCCTCTTCGTTCAACTAGCTGTCAAATGAATTAAGCTTCAAAATTTTTACAATACGAATAATATATTATTAACTTGTTAAAAAGGTAAAGAAAATCTTAAGAAAGTTTATACAAAAATTGACGTTGTTTCCAAAAACAAGTTGTTTAAAAGTGTTGATATATCGACCTTTGTACTTCAAACTTTCTTAGCTTTGTTTATATTTTCTATAACTTGTCAAAAAATAAACTTTACTTTTCCAAACCCTTATTTAAGTGTTTAATCAATCAAATCAAGTTTTATTAAAATATGTTCTAAATCACCAATTTTCACAAATTAAAGTTAAGGGATTTCAAAGTACATTTATAGCGACTATCGTTATACGGACAATTCCATATTCAATTAAATATTTAGTGTCATTCCATTTTATACATATATATGATTCTAAACTCAAACCATATCACTACTAAAAATGTATTGACATATGTACTAATAATCATGTCCATTTTAGATGTTCAAATGTGCTTAACTTAAACAACATAATTCCATTCTCTGCAGGCAACTACTTTAACAAATCATATGATTTTGAAAGCATATAATAAAAGGTTATAACTTTAAGCTGTTACCATCTATTATTATACATAATAGCAAGCAATTTAAACAAGCATTGATATCAAGTAATTAGCTTTCTTCAAAGTGGGAATAACTCACTTTTATCAAACCAAATCTTTTCCTACCAACATTCAATCATAACCACACTTCAACTAACATATCCTACTTCAACTAACATAACCTACTTCAACAAAACATCACTAAAACAACCTTTCCTCCCCTATAGCTCATGGCCTAAGCCCTCCCTCTCTCTTCCTTGCCCATGGCCCTAGGCCACCATCCCTTCTTGCTCACACAATCACCTCCTCTATCATCATAACACCCACGACATTAGCCTCCTTCCTCTCCCTTAATACCCACGGCCATAGGCCATTTTCTTCCCCCAAAAGCACATGGCCTAAGGCCAAAAAGAAGAGGAGAGGAGAGAGTGAATACATGTGTAAAAGAAGAGGATTTGTTATAGAAATGAGCGGAAAAGATGTTAAAATCCCCTCTCCTTCCAAGCTAAAGAACATGCACACCATAACCTTACACATCCATACTCTTACACGCCATACTTCCTTAATCAAAGCCTTAATATAGGGGTCCTTTAGTACTTTTTGTCTATACTTACTTTTACTCATATAACACTTAGTTTAATTGATAAATTGCTTAAGAAGAAGGTAGATTTAATTCTTACTTATATGTGCATATGATAACTTAGTAGTGTACAACTATCCAAACAACTTTTACTTAAAAAAAGTTAATTTTTAACAAAATGTTTTCCGGTCACATTTTCAGTATTTATTCAAAGTGTATATTTTGTAAACACATTTCACAAATAAGTTTTCTAGCATTAGTTACTAATTAAAAAGTGTTTGACAAGATTATAAAATCATATTTAATCACACAAAACCTTATACACAAATATTTAAATAATTTAGATATTTAAATATGAATGTTCAAAATTCTGGGTCATTGCATGGAGTTTATCTCTATGTTTAACTTTCGACCTTTATCAAACGTTGCACTGGGATTGTTAGCAGCTTTAGATCTGCAACCTACACTTATGCACTGCATTGGATCAAGTCAGAAGCATAATAAGGAGTTAGTGGATACTTTCAAGAAGCTTAATAGATTAGAGTAGTTGAATCATTTGAAGCATTATACCATTGACTTGAAGGGGTGGTCACAAGAGAAGGTAGATTATGCGTTTCTCTCATTATGGATTTGGCTGACAAGGTATTAGCTGAGTCTCATCGTTCTAAGATGACCATTCATCCCAACGGAGATAAAATATACCGTAACATAAAGAGAGTCTTTTATTGGCTTGGTATGAAGAAGCATGTGGCAGAGTATATGGCCTGATGTATGAATTTCCAAAGGGTAAAGACGGAACAGAAGAAGCTGGGAGGATTGATGAAACTATTAGATATTTCACAGTAAAAGTAGGAGAGTATTTTTATGGATTTCATCGATGGGCTATCTTAAAGTAGGAGGGAAAATGAGGGATTTGGATGACCATCGACCGACTAACAAAATGCGCTCATTTCATTCCAGTTAGGAGTAAGAGGACTGCCGCATATTTGGAGACACTATGTAAGAGAGATGGTTAGGTTACATGGAGTTCCTTCTAGCATCATGAGCTACTGAGATCCCTTTTCATGAACGAGTTTTACAGGAATATTTAAGAGGCGTTGGGCACTAATTTGAGCTTGAATACTGCATACAACCTTGGATGGATGGACAGATGGAAAGAGTGAACTAAGTTAAAACGACCCTGACTCGACCTTCGAAAATCGACACCCGTACATCACTTGTACTCGAATGCCGCAGATTCAAACGTCGAATCTGGCTCGCCGAAGCTTATAACACATTAAGTACAACAACACAGCGGAAGAAAGTGAATAATATATCATTGATACAACAATGAATACAATATCTGATACAATATAATACAACAATATCAGGGACAAATATACCCAGCGGAATATGATAACAACTTAAGAGATAACTCGAATATGATCTTCGATGAAGAGTGAATCCAAAATCTGCAATCCAAAAACTTCAAAGACTCCAATCCAATAAGCTCAAACCACCAACAATACTGAAGTGAAGCAACTCGATCCAAATGCGATTGCCAATATCCAGAGATTGGATGCTATCGAATCTACACCTATTATTTGATTATCTAAAAACCCAACACTAGACTGCCCGTGTGGAAAATTTTAGGCACCTAAAGTTTAGGAAGGGAACAATAAACTCCAGGTCAGTCATGGGAATGTTATGAGCAAACAAAACAGTTTTATCTTTGAAACAAACAACAAAAGAATTTAAGATTGAAATCTGCAATGCTTTTTGGAAAATGAAACTGCCAAAAGGCCTCCCGCCACACACACAATGCAAGTGCAAACTTGGAGGAGATTCTCCTTATGACAGTCAAAAATGCTTGATACGCGAAAACCATTTTTGATATTATTATTAGTGCATAGTGGAAAACACTTTGAAAGTATAATATTAATCTTAGCCAGCATGCCACATTTCGTCGTATGCCTACTATAGCTACCATGTTCAATAGAACGTTACCATCACATTCCATGGCAGGTTATACAACTAAAACCATACAGGGCACATATTATTTCTTTGGATTTCCAACAAATGATCAGGCAAAGGAACTTCCTACACAAAATGAAACGCCTCTGGAGGGACATCCCCGAGAACCTAACTGGATCTCTGCAACACAAGGCTGGGTTACAGCTGCCCGGAAGTAACTGCTGACACGAGTATGCCATCCTCTGGTCGTTACCGACCTTTATTCAAGGCCTCGACACCGACAACCACACAGTAAAGTATGTAGGCTCCATACCATGATACCACTTTCAAAATCAACATAAGTAAATATCTGGGCTCCATACCATGATACTACTTTTTATCCAGAAGGAAATGCTCATACCCTCAGGGGGAGCTACCCCCAAATAACCTTACTACCACGATTCCTCTTTCGACCATTACTGGCTTGTAAGGCTCGATGAAGTCATGTCCACAAAGCTACACTTTTTCACAAAGTCATGCTTTGATCAACAAATGATCAGCAACACTTCGTATGCCACATTACCAAATTGGGAATGTGTCACTATTAACCATCAATTACATAACCCCTGAGCTCGTACGTCTCAGAGAAGGGTGTTAAGCTAAGAGAATAAATCTCCGCCACCAAACAGAAATGTATTTGATAGAAACCAACTTTACATCCCAAGGTGTAATGTCAGACACACATCCATACAAGACTGTTCCAGGTTCGAACAGAATCGAAGGCACTTCAAAAGAAGCCCTTGCAAATCCGGATAATCCTTAGTCACGTCTAGACTTCCCATCACATATGGAGATCGCTACACCAGGGATCAGCTGGTGCAGAGACATTCGACGAGTTAACCTTTCGTTTTAGGAAATATCCTATCTTCACCACCGGTCTTCAAATGCTATCCATATCGTCATATCATTATTCGAATGGGTTATATGACACAAGGTCCTCTCCCGGCTAAACCGAATAATGAACGCAATATTTTAAAAGCATATGGATATGGGATTTCAGTTAAGTCACAACTTAAAACCCAAAACCTTTCTTCAAATGGTTTAAACAAATTACCATTTACAAAACTTTAAACAAAAAGATTCACTTCACAAAGTTCAGAAAGATTCATTCACAGCTTTTCAAAACATTTCCATTTCAAATTGGATTAACTCATCCAATCTTTAAATCAAAGATTCAATTCATAGCTTTCATAACTATTTCCAAAGATCCATTCATAACTTTCAACATAATTACTATTCCAAATCTTTTATACAAAAGATACACCATTCAAAATCCACTTCCATTTCAAAACAAAGTTCAACCATTTTTCACAAAGATTTATTCATAGCTTTCAAAACAATTTCAATTCTATTTTAAACTTGAAATCTTTCAATACAAATTGAAAATCCTTTCTTTATATGAAAGCTATTATTATTTTAAAACAAATAGTTTTTATTTTTGGAAAAAATCCGATTACATTTTCACTAAGTTAAATCCCTTAAATCTTGGGTTAAATTTAAATTTCCACAAACAATACTTTTAAAATGGTTTAAAACTCATATAAACATATTTATAACTTATATAACCTTTTTAAACCAAAACTCTCAAACATAGAATTCAATTTCAAATTTTGAATTCAAATTTCAAAACTTCATCAAGTTATTCAAAATGACTTTATCTTTAAAATTCCCTTTCAAAAGCATTTCATATTTAATCCCAATTCCATTTCCAAAACCATTTGGATTCAAAATTCAAATTTAAAACCACTTCAAAAATCTATGACTTAACCGATTTCCTCATGCAATCCATATTTGTGTGTCTATGGTGTAGTCTAGGGGTTTTACAGAATAGTGCAACATCATCAATCATCACATCACAGATTAAAGCACATCAATATCGATAAGCGGTATAATCTATAATGCTTACCTCTATTAACAGATTCATAGATAAATGTATCACGGATAAACTGAATAAATAAATAAATTGCACACGGCTCAATTCACAGAACAGAATATTACATATCAGATAAGACAATCAATTCAAAACATCTCATACAATACAAACATTTGTAAGCAATCCAAACATTCAATCATTGTTTATGGGCAGGATTAATTAATTGTTTAATCCTTGGTTAATTTAAATTTTCAATTAAATTAATTCCTTATGAATTAATTTCTTAACTTAAACCAGATTAATAATTTACTAACCCTGGTAAATTAACATAAATTAATTACAAACCATTTTAATTGATTAACCTTTAATCATTTATTAATTAACCTTTAATAATGAATTAATTAACCCTTAATTATTAATTAATCAACCTTATTTAATAAATAAATAAATAAGCCCTTAATCATTAAATAATTAACCTTTAATTATTTATTTATCCTTAATTAATTTCATTAATTAATTTCATTAATTAATTAATCATTAATTAATTACCATTTAAATAACTATTCTTAATTAATCCTTAATTGATTACTATTTAATTATTTATCCTTAATAAATTATACTTTAATTTTTTAATAAATAAATTTTAATCATTAATTACTTTTAATTAAGTAATTTTCTTTAAATATCAAAATTAATAATCCTTTAAGATAACACATTTATCTTAATTAATTTCATAAAATTTAACTTAACCCTTTTTAAGTTAATTTAAAATCAAAGTAATAATCTCAAGATGAACCATTTTATTTTTAAAATCTTAATCTAAAAAAAATGGATTATCATCAACATACGAGTTAACTTAATATCTTCAAGTTAATTATAAATCAACAACATTGTTTAGAATAAACCATTATCCCTTAAATCAGATTCTTAATTTTAAACTATTAAATTTTATTTTTCAAAAATAAATTTTAGTAAACCAAACTTAATTTTTTTAAGTTAAATAACTATACAACTTTTATTGATCAAAATTTAATTAAATTTTTATCATATAAAAGAAATTTATTTAAGAATAAAGTTTTAAAACTTATTTTATTCAAAATTAAAAGCTTATTTGTAAAATGCTTCGGACCCGAGACAGATCCTGGTTAAACCCGAGATCATCTTCAAGTTAAACTTCAAAACCCCCTGATCTACCCCGTTTCTCTTTTTAAAACTTTGCTGGATATTTAAAATCTTAAGTCTGTAAAAACAATTTCAATCACTTCGCTGTAATGCTCGAGTAAACTCATCATCATACGCGAGCCAAACTAGCGAATCCCCGAGCTCGAACACGAGAATCCATCTTCCCCTTCTCCCTGCTTTTAATCCTGACACAATGGATATGTCGAGCACATGTACAAGCAAACTGGCCATCTCCGACCATTGCCAAGATCGTTGACCAGTCAACGATGGTCATCTCTCCCTAAACAACCACCAGTATCGACGAAGCATCCACGAAATCGAAATTGATCAATTCACTCAAACTGGAACCTAAGTAGACCATCAAAAAAAAACTCTCATTCGACCACCTTCGGTAGCCTGTGAGCATGCCGCCTTGTCCAGACACTCGCCAGACCCTCCTCCTCCTTTTCCCCCTTGACCGATCACCTCTCGTACCCCAACGCTGACGAATTTTTCCCAAAACTTCATCGACTAAACTGGGTTGTTAAACCCTAGTTCAACCACATACCGCAACCACGATGAACCAAAAAAGCTTTGATTATTTTTCCCTTGATCGCCTAACCTTCATCTTCCTCCAGCACGAACCCCGATCACCTCAAGTTCATTGATCATCAGAAAATCTTAAAAATCCATTTTCTGGTTAACTTCGAATTTCACCCTCGATTACAAACTAAAAATCATCGTTTTATTTCAAAAATTCATCATTTTTAGTGACGGTTCTAATCATGCAATCCAATTATAAAAACCTAATAATCGAATTTCCCTGCCTTTGTTTTATTTTACTGTAATTCATAGATTTTGGAATAATTAATCAATAAATCCTTTTGAATTTATTTTTTAGAAATGATGTTAACATATTGCAAACATTTTCCTTTTAGAAATTAAAGCCTAAATTCGATTGTACAATGAGTAATTAACTTTTATTTTGATGGTTTGGAGTCTATATATCTACAGAGTAATGTTATTTATGTTTATACAGACATGCACAGGCATATTTTTATTTTATTTTTACACATGCATTTATGTTTATAACCAAGATATCATCATACATCCATGATCACAGACAAACTGTAACGACCCGGAATTTTGGGTCGCTAAATTTGAACATTTAATTCACTTTAAATGTTGAATATATATTATAATTTGATTTTGAAATAAAAAAATTTAGATAAGTTAATAGAATTGATTAAATTTTCAATACGGGGATTTAATTGAAAATTTGAATAATACTAATTCAATATTAGAATTGGGCTTATTGGTGAATTTGAGTGTAAATAAGTATAAAAATGGTTACTAAAAATATGTTTAAGTTTATTTTGATTTAAATAATAATATGGGGCCATTGGATGGAATTAATTGGCGATAGATTGAATTGGGGAATTTATATTAATTTAATGGTGGAATTTAGTAATATAATTATGCAAATATTCAGATTTCGATTTAAAACTGAATCGGAATGATCTCTAATGTGATTATATATTTTATACGATTTATTATTAAGTTATTAAAAATTTTAAAGGTGAAATTTTAAGTGCTTTCGTCAATTTTGAGAAATCGCTCGATTTAATCGATGAGTGAAAATAGCCTTCCAGGGCACAGTCTCGGAATTCGACGAAACCAGTTCCATTGGATCCGTAATAGTTAGTTATTATTGGATTTCAATTTTTGCAGCAATCAGAGTTGCCATTTGACCGTAGCAGCTCGAAATGCATAGAAATCGTTTTAACCGATTTAATTTTAAATTGACCGTTTAATTCCGTAACTCGCGCATACGACTGAATTAGCTTACGAAACCTATTCCATTGTGTCCGGAACGCGGATAAACCCTAGAAACGCGTAGTTTGGAGTTCGTTTGCATACGATGTTAAGTTGCGAATTTTATTAATAAAATAATATTAAATTATATTAAATACACATTTTATCGTTCAAAACCCTAGTATCACTTCTCAGGCCGCCGTTCTTTTTTCTTTAATGGCCGATAATCAATTCATTTCCCCTCCAAAAATCTCTCAATCCAGGTTTTGATTTAGAAAACTTTCTAAATGAAAGTTGTAGATCGTTAAGGGATCTACAGATCCAACGGTAGCGATGTGGTTTCGTGGGTTGGTTAAGGGACTACGGCGGTTAGAACATTGCTCGTTCGTGGGTGGATCTCGACGCGTAAGGGCCGCCGCGTTCAACCAGGCTCTGGCCGATGCTAGAGGGGGCGATGGACTTTCATTTTGGGGGTAATGGATCGTGGTGTAGTGGAGTATGAGGGAGGCGGCTCGCAACCCTAAGAAGTGATGTTGGGTTCTTGTTCGCATCTTGATCCTGAAGTTTGCGTACGCGATGGGGAAGACGGGGTATGGCCGTGTTTTGCGTTAGTATAATAAAAAAAAATAATATGTAAGTTATTTATATAAATGTTTATACAATCTTTAAAATTCAATATCTCACTCATGCTTTATCCGTTTTTGACGTAACTGGAAACGCTGGAATCACAGAAATGCATACT
Organism: Allium cepa; assembly: GCA_030765085.1. Lineage (NCBI taxonomy): Eukaryota > Viridiplantae > Streptophyta > Magnoliopsida > Asparagales > Amaryllidaceae > Allium > Allium cepa. Next base: position 423,575,015 of record CM060937.1, read on the forward strand.
GCGCAATGGTGCAGTCTGGGAATCATTCCGGGCAAGTCGAAATTTGAGTTAAATAGAACGTCGTTCGGTTTAATTTAAATTTCGAACGCTCGCCAAAACCTAAGGTGAGTTATTCTCACTCACATATGGATACCAGTAAAGTTAAACATCTAATATTGACTGTTTGTTTGGATGTTTAGCTGAATATGATAATTACTATCAAATTGAATCGATATATATATATATAGTTGTGCTAATATTTGTGGATGCAAGGAAAACAGGTTGGAGGGATCCAACTGGATTCCTCACAATATTGGAATTGTTGTTATGACTGATGATGTATTTTATTTATATACTGTGATAGCTAAATTTGGAATTCGGTTGTTGTGACATGAATTGATAAATTTAAACCTGAAATTGATAAGCATAAATAAAATAAATTGAGTTTTAAAAGAAATAGAAAGAATTGTTAAATAAAAGATCTAAAGGAATAAAATTTGGAATCTGGTTGAATGAAGAATGGAAATTGGTAAATTTTGGGATTTATAAATGAAATGGAAAACTCATCAGTTGATAAATGTGAAAATATGGATTTGTGAGGATAAATTACATAAGAAATTATAAATTGATAAAAATGACGATGGGTTATTTGATGATGTTTTCCTGGAAATTGAAATATATTAAAAAAAGGCTTTCCAAATATAAATTTACAGTTTTTAAATGTAAATAAAATATTGAAATGCTTTTCACCATGGGAATTTTATTTAAGTAATTCTTAAGTATTATTCTCGTTAATAATTCCCAATAGTTTTATAAAATAAAATATAAATATAAATAATATTTAAGCCTAGACCGTGAAAGTGAAGTTCTCGAAATGGAAAAGGTGTTTTAAAATTTCAAAGAAGTTTATTTTATGCATGGAACATAAATTTGAATTGGAATAAATCGGGCGGGATTTATAAGAAGGATTGTCTGAGTTGTTTGAATAGAAGTGTATTTCCCTGGGAAACCAAGTTCGTGTTTTAAAGCAAATTTAGAAGAAAAAAAATTAAAGTTTAAATTTGTTTCAAAAGTGTTTTGAGAAATTATTATTTTAAGATAAATAATATATAAATTAGCTATAATAGTAATTATTTTAAGAATGTTATTAGTAATTATTTTTATATATGGATTTCCTTAAAAGGTAGTTTGATTTAAGTTATTTGGAACCTTGTAGCAATTTTTCTAAAACTTCATCTTTAAAATTTCATTTAACTAAACCCCATTTTAAACTAGTTAATGCCTTATCAAGTGGCTTTACTTAAATATTTTGAAATTATTTTAGAGTAAATAGCTAGTAGTAACTTTAATATTTCAAAGTATATTTAAGAATAAAGTATTTTAAATTGTTTTAATTCTAAATGTTTTGAACTTGGTTATTTCCAATGGGAAATAAGGGTAAAGAATTTACCTTGTAAAGGAAGAACTTTGGGAAATTGTTTTCAAATGGGTTTTGGAAATTTAAAAATATATCTTTTAAAGATATTTGAGGCACATAAATAATGTGGGAATTATTTATTGTGTGATGGATGTTTGTGAATAATAATTGATAGTTAAATCACTGACTATCAATATTGGACAAATGTGTTGATCGTTTCGAAGAGACCGGGATCGAGATTTATTTCTCGAAAACCACTTCGATCCGGTTTGTACGTTTTGTGGAAAAACATGTTCGGAGTCGAAGATGGAGCTGTGAAGTGCAAGGGCTAGTCGCTACTAATCCTGAGGATATTTCCAAAATGGATGTAGTAGGAATAGTGCCTTCGGTTCCGTTCGAACCCGGGACGGACTTGTATGGATGAATGCTTGTGAAACATCGTCAGGTGGGCGATGGGCATTCTAAGTGAAATGTTCTAAAAGGTAACGCTTAGCCTCAAGCCTCATCAAATGATAATGACTGAAAATCAGGGGATATGCAGCAAGGCTTCGTGGGTAGCCCCCACTGGAGAGTAAGGTCAGCCCTGTCTAAATGTCCCTTTTTATTTCGGCTTAGTGGGCGGTTGCTGATCCCAACCGTGGGGTGATCTTATTTGGAACTGTCCAGTAAGGGATGGGTCCGGCCTTGTGTTGCAGGGGATCGGGAGTGGTCCTCGGTACGGTAATCTAGGCCCCGTACTGTGACAGGTGGTACCCCAGTGCCTAGTCATTGTTGGAAATCCATTCTCCCTACGAGCCTTGTACGAGTTTTGTTTGTATTACCCACTTTTGTGGCTAGTAGCTGGAATTTAATCGTGTAACAATTTCGGCTATTTTATAAGTATTTGTATATATACCCTATTATAATATCAAAGGATTTCTATAAAAAAGTGTTTTAGCTATCATAAGGTAAAAACCCGACATGTTTATTTGTGGCGTGGTCTTACGAGATGCTTTTGTTTTCAAAAACCATTTTGAAACTTTAATAATCAATTTGGATGCATTATTATCAGCTGGTATTCTAGACTGACTCGGGTGTTATTTCATTGTAATGCTCAGGTCAGACCGAGTATTATATGTTCAGGACAGGATTCTATGGAGCAGGAGAGGAGCTGGAGTCCGAGACGTATTATCAGTACCTATATATATTCCGCTGCCGTGATTGTATTGATTTGTCTGACTGGTAAATATTGTGTGTATGAGATACTCTGATGATATGATGTATAAAACAGTTATAGATTTCATTTTGTGTAAAGATTTATATTTACTATTATATTTTATTCCGCTGCGACTGTGAGATTCTGACATTGTTTAGCTTCTTCTTCTTCTATCTCTTCTTCTTAAACCCAAATGGTTCGTATTTCTGCGCTACTTGAGTTAACAGCGGTATAATAGTGTTGATTCAAGGGTTGCGGATTTACGGGCTGTCACACTTGGTATCAGAGCTTAGGTTGGCGACAACCTAGGCTTTGGTGGGGAAATTTACTCATTAAACAGAGTCTATAGTACTCTATAATGAGTTGAGAGTAATAATAGATATGAGAGCGTACTTGTTAGTGAATATAAAATTTCTTTTTATACTGTGTTGATTTATCGGTTGAGTGTTTATGAATTCTGGTCGGTACGGGAAGTACAACCGTATCGATAGGGGTTTCTAAACTCTTAAACAAGATAAACCGACATGGTATTGTTTTAAAGTGGGTAAATGAAATAATTTTACCCAAATTATATTTTGATATAAAAAGAAATGGTTTTCCCAATTATATATATATATATATATTGTTTGTTTGGTTGTTCCTACTATAATCAAATAAGAACGTGGAATATGATCTAAAATTTGAAATGATATAACAAACAAGAATTTAAAATATTAAATTGGTTTATGACCAAATAGATTTGACTAAATATGTTTTAAATAAGAAGAAGTGAAATTGAAATTGATTTAAAACCAGAACTTAAACCCGGAAGTTTTAAAAAGGATTTTAAATGTATTGATAACAAAGTTTGGAAATTTAAAATCCTGGGAAGTTTGAAATGTTTGATAAGTTTGAAGGGTATATTGGAATATTATTTTTGGAAGTATTTTTGAATGGAAACTGTTTTGAAATGAATTTGGGAAGTAAGAAAGCATTGAACTCACTTCAGTCGTTGGAAAATAATCCTGATGATGCTGGCCACATCATTAGAATTTATTTTCGAGTTTCTAAAGTGATGGATTGCTACCAAAATGGTTGGTTATGATATTGTTTGGACTTGTTGGGTATACCAGTTGTTTTGAAAATTTCAAGGGAGGGAATTTGTTTGGTATAAACAAGTTGTTTTGGAAAGTCTGGAGATTTGATAGATATACCAAATGGGTATGAATTGATTATTATTTCAAAATGGTTTTGGAATAAAACCGGGTAATTGAATTCTGGAACATTCTATTTAAATGGTGTGTAAAGTTAAAATGCATCAACTAATGAACTTATCTGGTAAAGTTGATGCTAATAAGAAGGAAATGTAAATTTTAAATTAAAATTTAATTTGAGTAATTGGAAGTGAATGAAATATATTGAAGTGAGTAGGAAATTGGAATTTAATTTGGATAAGTTAAATAAATTGGGTTTAGAATTAAATTGACTTAGATCAAATTGAAATGTAAGATGACTTTGTAATTGTGGGTCACTGTATAATAAATTATATCCATGAGCTATTAAGTATTATACTTATAATGTGGAATTGTGGATTTAAAATTGTGCAAGGAATTAAATTAAAGAAAATTTGTATCTTTAAGAGGTCAGAGATAAAATTTGAAATTGTGACTATAAGATGTAGATGGATTAAAATGAGCAATATGAGCTTTTAAATAAATAAGTTGATGAACTTGAGAATGGACACGTTGATTTTGACCCAAGTAAAATGGAATTATAATCGCAAATGGAAGTAGTTGAATAGTATGGTGGATTCAAACTTAATCACAAATGAAATGTGAATTGAGATAAGGTAGAGTGAGATATAAAAGAAGTGAAAGAATTTAAGTTAGAAAATAAGTTTTGAACTTATTTATGGAGGGATAAAATTGGATATAAAGGTGAAATGTAAATTGCTTATAATTGCATAAAAAAATTCATATTCTTAAGTCATTAAGTGTTATAATTTGAACTTGTGATTATAAAATGGAAATGGACTTAAAAAGCAATCTAAACTCTTGGATAGAAGTGAAATTTTAATTCATTAATTGAAAGAGTTGAATGGTGTGACAAATTCAAAACTTAACCATAAATGAAATGTAAAGTGCAGTGAAGCAAAGTGAGAATATAAAGGTGGATGTTCTTAATTCAGCAAATAAGTCTTGAACTTATGTATAGGGAAAATGAAATTTGTTTTGATAATGACATTAAAATTAAATTTCAGTTGTGTAATAAATAATGTTGGAAGAAATTTAAATTTACTAAATGGCATAATTGGAAAATTGTCATATTATAAATGAATTCAGAGTGAATTTAGGAAGTAAATTAAAACCTAATATGGATTTATTTATTGACTAAATTGAATTACAAATTTAATGGAATTTGTAATGAGGTGAATAGAATTTTGATAGTTTGGTCAAAATTTAGAAAGTAAATAAAGTCCAGTTTGGAATGGAATGTAATTTTGGTAATTAATATTGGAAGTGTGAATGGATAATGGGATTAGATTATAATAATGATGATTTGATTTATAAATAAATTCAAATGAGTGAAATAATTTAAATGGTCTCTTTGTTAATAAAATAAATCTAAAATGGATTGACTGAGTAAACAAAGAGCATTCAAATTTGTAAATGGATTGGAATATGATGGAATGAGAATTAAATGAAATAAAATAAAATTGATATAAGAAGATAATGAAAATGTTGTGAAAGAACTTAAGCAACTTGAAAGAGAAAAACAAAATGATTGTGAATAAGCTTTATTAAATACTCTTGAATGGAATTTGTTAGATAATAAAATTGAATTGCAAGTGAAATGGTATTAATTAAGTATTGTGATAAATTAAGGATGTATGGGTTGTAAATAATCCAGGATGGAATAAAATTAATATAATCTAAGTAGAATTAATTTTTAATGGTTATAAGGTTAAGTGGTGGTTATTTTGCTCGAATAACATGAAAATTGCATGTATTTGGAATTGAGTTGTTTAACAAGCATTTGAAATTGATTTTTGAATAAATTGATATAGATTGGAATAAAATTCAAAGAGTTGTATATGGATGCAAGTGAATTGATTTGAAGAAGCAAATAAAGATGGTTTTAAATTAATGAGATAAATGCAATCAAATTAAGTGACTTTTGCATATGAATGGCAATGGATCATAAGAGCAATGCAAATGTTTCAAGTTTAAAATAAAATTTGATTGTAAATCAAATTGGGAATGTAAGTTAAAGTAAAGAAATGCAAGTAAGGCAGATGTAAATCATATTGAAATAGAAATGAATTTGTTGTAATAAATATGAATGGTATATAGTAAACTGGAATGTAAATCATTCAAGTGAAATGAAATGAAGTTGGTTGGGATGAAAGTAGAATGGGCTAAAATCTTAATAAATGGATTTGAGTGTAAATGTAAGTGAGTTATAATAGAAATGCAAATGTAAAAAATTGAAATGAAATTTGCTTGGTAAATCAATTCGAAAATTGGGTAGAGCATGAATTGGAATAGCGAAACTTGTATGTAAATCCTTTGTGTGAAATAAAGTGGGGTTTGGCATTAGAAAAGGAAACTTATGCGTGTTATAAAAATATAGTTTACTTATGAAATTATGCAAAGTGTTATTTGGGATGTAAATGGATATGTTGGCTTGCATTTATATTGGAAATGTTGTTAAAATGTTCATATCTTTGAAACTGATGAGTTTGTTGAGTAAGTACAGGTACGGGAGGCTTTCGAGAGAGTTGGAGCGCGTATATGCGTTATATTAGCCGCTTGCTATTAAAATCTGCTAAAAAGGTACGCCTACGCAAATATAATTGGCAAATGATATATTTGTTGTGATATATTTTGATTTCCGACCATGTAGGTCGATGTATATATATTTATCTGTATCGCGATATCGCGAAAGCTCCTCCGTATAGGGGAGGCTCTACTAAAATTTTTCGAAAATTTTGGGAGTTAGAAAATTTTTGTGATTTTGGGAAAGAATTTATTAACTTGGAAAGTTATTTTGAAATACGTTAGAATTTAAAGCTTTAGAGTAAGTGAAACAATGAATGTGGGATTGGGCTAAAGGATTTTGGAAAGTGAATATGAGCTTTTACTAAGCAAATTGGATGAGTAAGTGAGTTTGAGCATAGTTTCTACCTTAGCAAATTTCGGGGACGAAATTTTTATAAGGGGGGAAGAATGTAACGACCCGGAATTTTGGGTCGCTAAATTTGAACATTTAATTCACTTTAAATGTTGAATATATATTATAATTTGATTTTGAAATAAAAAGATTTTAGATAAGTTAATAGAATTGATTAAATTTCCAATACGGGGATTTAATTGAAAATTTGAATAATACTAATTCAATATTAGAATTGGGCTTATTGGTGAATTTGAGTGTAAATAAATATAAAAATGGTTACTAAAAATTTATTTAAGTTTATTTTGATTTAAATAATAATATGGGACCATTGGATGGAATTAATTGGCGATAGATTGAATTTGGGAATTTATATTAATTTAATGGTGGAATTTAGTAATATAATAATGCAAATATTCAGATTTCGATTTAAAACTGAATCGGAATGATCTCTAATGTGATTTTATATTTTATATGATTTATTATTAAGTTATTAAAAATTTTAAAGGTGAAAATTTAAGTGCTTTCGTCAATTTTGAGAAATCGCTTGATTTAATCGATGAGTGAAAATAGCCTTCTGGGGCACAGTCTCGGAATTCAACGAAACCAGTTCCATTGGATCCGTAATAGTAAGTTATTATCGGATTTCAATTTTTGTAGCAATCGGAGTTGCCGTTTGACCGTAGCAGCTCGAAACGCATAGAAATCGTTTTAACCGATTTAATTTTAAATTGATTGTTTAATTCCGTAACTCGCGCATACGACCGAATTAGCTTACGAAACCTATTCCATTGTGTCCGAAACGCAGATAAACCCTAGAAATGCCTGTCGAAACGCGTAGTTTGGAGTTCGTTTGCATATGATGTTAAGTTGAGAATTTTATTAATAAAATAATATTAAATTATATTAAATACACATTTTATCGTTCAAAACCCTAGTATCACTCTCAGGCCGCTGTTCTTTTTTCTTTAATGGCCGATAATCAATTCGTTTCCCCTCCAAAAATCTCTCAATCCAATTTTTGATTTAGAAAACTTTCTAAATGAAAGTTGTCGATCGTTAAGGGATCTACAGATCCAACGGTAGCGATGTGGTTTCGTGGGTTGGTTAAGGGACTATGGCGGTTAGAACGTTGGTCGTTCGTGGGTGGATCTCGAGGCATAGGGGCCGCCGCGTTCAACCAGGCTCTGGCCGATGCTAGAAGATGGACTTTCATTTTAGGGGTAATGGATCGTGGTGTAGTGGAGTATGGAGGAGGCGGCTCGCAACCCTAAGAAGTGATGTTGGGTTCTTGTTCGCGTCTTGTTCCTGAAGTTTGCGTACGCGATGGGGAAGATGGGGTATGGCCGTGTTTTGCGTTGGTATAATAATAATAAAAAATGTAAATTATTTATATAAATGTTTATACAATCTTTAAAATTCAATATCTCACTCATGCTTTATTCGTTTTTGACGAAACTGGAAACGCTGGAATTGCAGAAATGCATACTACGCAATGGTGCAGTCCAAGAATCATTCCGAGCAAGTAGAAATTTGAATTAAATCGAACGTCGTTCGGTTTAATTTAAAATTTGAACGCTCGCCAAAACCTAAGGTGAGTTATTCTCACTCACATCTGGATACCGGTAAAGTTAAACAGCTAATATTGACTGTTTGTTTGGATGTTTAGCTGAATATGATAATTACTATCAAATTGAATCGATATATATATAGTTGTGCTAATATTTGTGGATGCAGGGAAAACAGGTTGGAGGGATCCAACTGGATTCCTCACAATATTGGAATTGTTGTTATGACTAATGATGTATTTTATTTATATACTGTGATAGCTAAATTTGGAATTCGGTTGTTGTGACATGAATTGATAAATTTAAACCTGAAATTGATAAGCATAAATAAAATAAATTGAGTTTTAAAAGAAATAGAAAGAATTGTTAAATAAAAGATCTAAAGGAATAAAATTTGGAATCTGGTTGAATGAAGAATGGAAATTGGTAAATTTTGGGATTTATAAATGAAATGGAAAACTCATCAGTTGATAAATGTGAAAATATGGATTTGTGAGGATAAATTCCATAAGAAATTATAAATTGATAAAAATGACGATGGGGTTATTTGATGATGTTTTCCTGGAAATTGAAATATATTTAAAAGAGGCTTTCCAAATATAAATTTACAGTTTTTAAATGTAAATAAAATATTGAAATGCTTTTCACCATGGGAATTTATTTAAGTAATTCTTAAGTATTATTCTCATTAATAAATTCCCAATAGTTTTATAAAAAAAATAAAAATATAAATAATATTTAAGCCTAGACTGTGAAGGTGAAGTTCTAGAAATGGAAAAGGTGTTTTAAAATTTCAAAGAAGTTTATTTTATGCATGGAACATAAATTTGAATTGGAATAAATCGGGCGGGATTTATAAGAAGGATTGTATGAGTTGTTTGAATAGAAGTGTATTTCCCTGGGAAACCAAGTTCGTGTTTTAAAGCAAATTTAGAAGAAAAAAATTAAAGTTTAAATTTGTTTCCAAAGTGTTTTGAGAAATTATTATTTTAAGGTAAATAATATATAACTTAGCTATAATAGTAATTATTTTAAGAATGTTATTAGTAATTATTTTTATATATGGATTTCCATAAAAGGTAGTTTGATTTAAGTTATTTGGAACCTTGTTGCAGTTATTATAAAACTCCATCTTTAAAATTTCATTTAACTAAACCCCATTTTAAACTAGTTAATGCCTTATCAAGTGGATTTACTAAAAATATTTTGAAATTATTTTAGAGTAAATAATTAGTAGTAACTTTAATATTTCAAGTATATTTAAGAATAAAGTATTTTAAATTGTTTTAAATCTAAAAGTTTTGAACTTGGTTATTTCCAATGGGAAATAACGGTAAAGAATTTACCTTGTAAAGGAAGAACTTTGGGAAATTGTTTTCAAATGGGTTTTGGAAATTTGAAAATATATCTTTTATAGATATTTGAGGCAAATAAATAATGTGGGAATTATTTATTGTGTGATGGATGTTTGTGAATAATAATTGATAGTTAAATCACTGACTATCAATATTGGACAAATGCGTTGATCGTTTCGAAGAGATCGGGATCGAGATTTATTTCTCGAAAACCACTTCGATCCGGTTTGTACGTTTCGCGGAAAAACGTGTTCGGAGTCGAAGATGGAGCTGTGAAGTGCAAGGGCTAGTCGCTACTAATCCTGAGGATATTTCCAAAATGGATGTAGTAGGAATAGTGCCTTCGGTTCCGTTCGAACCCGGGACGGACTTGTATGGATGAATGCTTGTGAAACATCGTTAGGTGGGCGATGGGCATTCTAAGTGAAATGTTCTAAAAGGTAACGCTTAGCCTCAAGCCTCATCAAATGGGAATGACTGAAAATCAGGGGATATGCAGCAAGGCTTCGTGGGTAGCCCCCATTGGAGAGTAAGGTCATTCATCCCTGTCTAGATGTCCCTTTTTATTTCGGCTTAGTGGGCGCTTGCTGATCCCAACCGCGGGGTGATCTTATTCGAAACTGTCCAGTAACGGATGGTTCCGGCCTTGTGTTGCAGGGGATCGGGAGTGGTCCTCGGTACGGTGATCTAGGCCCCGTACTATGACAGGTGGTACCCCAGTGCCTAGTCATTGTTGGAAATCCATTCTCCCTACGAGCCTTGTACGAGTTTTGTTTGTATTGTAGGATCTAGATTAACCCTAGAGGGGGGTGAATAGGATTATAGCAAATTTTCTCGATTTAAACACAGAAATAAACTGCAGAAATAAATATGCTGAAAAGTAAATCACACGCAAAATTTACCCAGCTTCGGCAACCCCTGCCTACTGCTGCATTCCCAGATTTCTATTAGAATTAAACAGTATCACGCTTACAAACACTCTACTAGACTCGCAGACCCTTTTGCTCCCGCTCACAAACACTCTACTAGACTCGCACACCCTGCTCCCGCCTATAGAGTTTCGCTTACTCGCAAACACTGCTCCCGCCTATAGAGCTTTGCAAACTCGCACACCCTGCTCACTGAACTAATTCTAAATAGACAATCTGACACTACCTAAACCCTAGGTGGTGATTTACAAATTCTTTGACTCGAAAAGAAAAAACAAATTCAAAAATACAACCAGGAGCAAAAATTAAAATACGAACTTTGGACACGTAATTTTTGCTCAAAATAAAAACTAAAAACCCCTTTTATAAAATTAAAAACTAAACCCCCTTTTAATAATAAGGCCGGCCCCTTATTCTTGTTTCACCCGATCTCCTTCAATTCTCTCTTGAGAATAAAAATGGCGGCGATGTTTTGTTCTTCAATTTCTCTGTCAAATTAAGGCTTGAGAGATCTGAAGCTCGATTTCCTTATTGATATTCTCAGACGCTCTGCTTGCTGACTTGGGATTGAGGAATTTTTCTGCTTGGCTAGGGCTTCGGCTTCTTTTATTCGTTGATGACTATTTGGTTCTTCTCTGTCTTACTTCAGCAATCGACTCTTTGGTATGTTGTTTCTTTTGTTGCTTGTTTGATTGCTTGCTCTTTTTCGATGCCGATGATGATAGTATGGGGTTTGTATTTATATGAATTCGAATCAATTGATTCGTTCGTATTCACTTTGATACTTTCCCAATTTTGTTGCAACTTGATGCACACGGCTTCTATTCTGTAGCGTTTGATTTCGCTTGATTCACACGGCATTAAAACTTTCCTCTTTTTGATACTTTGACTATTTCAAAGAATAATGATACGAATTTGATACACTGTCATGAATTCGAATTGGACTTGGTCTACTTGTAATCTTTGGTATTTTATTGCTGACTTTTTCATTCGGCAACAACTTGTTGATTACCTGTAGTTGCTGCTATATTACTTCGAATTGCATTCTGTGCATACTGTACTCGGTCGAGTTCATCCCCATTCTGTAGACCTGACCTTGCATTTTATACATAAGTATATGCTCACTATCTTCTGTTCACCTGCATGTTTACTGTGACGTTGGTCTTTATGTACTTGATATTGTAGTCTTCTTCGAACTGTCTTCATGTACTGTTGACATGTCTTGTTTCATGTTGCAACTGACTTGTGTCTGCATTGTGCATATTCATGATGCTGTCTGATTATTTGTTCATATGATTCCATGTATTACTGCACTGACTCATGTGTTTCACATTTTAACTCTTGATATCATTGTTGTATACATGCATTCCGGTAGCATGGTCGTTGTTCATCTTGTAGTCTTCTTGACGTTGCCACCGTGTTGCATTTGTATCACTGCAAAACTCCATTGCTGTGTTGCTCACTAATGCATTCATTGTAGCTTGTCGATTATGTATTGAACTCTGTAGTCTGCGCTTGTATAGTTGGTTCCATATTCATGTATCTTGATGGTGTATAAACTTTTTCATGCTGCTGTGACGCAGTTTCCTTCACTGTTGTATCTTTGGGAGTTTGCACTGCTTCATGTTGAATTCATTGGAGTATTGATTTGGTTGTGCACTTGTGTTTCGGTTTGAACTTGCAGTTAAGAACAGTTGCTTTTGATCTGCTATGCACATTGTTGCATTGTTGATGTTCTTTGTAGTTTTTGCAGTTGGTTTATTGATGCATTTGCATGTTGTTTCATTTGTCTGCACTTGATCATTCTTGAGCTCAAGTTGCTCCATTATGACCTGAACTTGACATTGCCTTACTGATCGACTTTCTGTTGACATATAGTCTCTGGCCATGTTTGAACATGATTGTGGTCAATTGCTTTTGCTGGTACACAGTCTTGACCTGTCGCAGTATGGTCCATTGAGTTTAATCATTTGTTGTAGCCTGACTTGGTCTTGTTTCATGTTGGCTTGAGTCTGGGCATGTGTTACATGCTTGCTGTTGCATGCTTGTGATATTCATGTTGATTGCTTCATGACTTCGACTGTTTGCATACATTTCATGCAGTCTTCAGTTTGTACTTCTGGAGCTTGTATAATTTGAGTTGTAGCTTGATGGTTTTGTAGTTATAACTGGACATTTGAGTTTGTTGCATTTGTGCATTTGCCTTTGATTCATGCTGTATTGTCTCTATTGTTGGGTCAGTGATGCACTTGTCATATTTTAGTCATGTTGCCTTCATTTTTGGTCTGACCTTTGCACATATGACTCTCTTCATGTTGCAGCTGATTTTTTTTACTTTGATGTTGCCACTGTCTTCTTTGTACTAGCACACTTGCTCTTGTTGACTGCTTCATGTAGTTGATCTTGTCTCCGGTTTTGATCAATGCTCGGTCATGTTGCATATTGGACATTTGTGTACTTGACTGTTGCTTGATTTTCCTGTTGAGACCTCTGCACTGTGCCTTGTACTTGTGGTCTGCCTTGAGTTGAATCCCGTGTGTTATTTGGGTTTGACCTTGTGCTGAATTGTTAGCAGTGCTTTTGTTTGATTTGTGCACACGAGTTGGCGAGGCAGTGCACACGTGTATGAATGTACACGTGTGTATTGCAGCCACTTATGGTTACCTGTCCCTGTAATATCTATATGCACAACTTTGTGATGAAATCAAGTGTGAATGATGACGTACAACCCAAATAACTGAGGCAAATCATATTTTCAAAAATCCTATTTTATTTTATATTGCAAAAATATTTCCTTTTCAATTTTACTGCGTTAGTGAATATTTTTGTAGATTGCTCAGATGCTGGATTCAAACTGAAATGCAGTTGAAGACAAAATACGAGTGTGAGTGATATGTAGTGAGGTTATAAATGTAAATTGAAATCGTGATGTATTCAAAAATGTATATGTATAGTGAGAGCATGAATTTGTACTATTCAAGATTGTAATAAATATTTGTTTGAATAAAATTTCTGTTTGAATTCAAAATCTGTGTAACTTGTTCTGTTTGAATTCAAATTCAAATTCTGTGTAATTTATTTTATTCAACAAATATTTATTTAATCTATGAAAAACAAAATAGTACATTATCAAATACATTTAACTGAATATATATGTTTATTATCATCAAACAAAAACATATAAGCGCATATTCAACAATCTCCCCCTTTTGATGATAACAAACATATATTTAAGATTTTGTACATGTGTTAAATGTATTTGATCAATGATATACTCTAATTTCTCCCCCTATTTAAAAGCTTCCTCTCTACATGACGCTCCCCCTACATATATGCATACAAATAGAAATATTCAAATAAGCCTAGATGCATATGGGAAAATTATTTGACCTTTGCTTGATTCTATTTGACAAAATCTTAACTTTTCTCTCCCCCTTTTGTTATCAGCAAAAGAATAATATTGTGAGAGAAAAATAGAGATAAAGTGATCGATATTAATCCAACATTAATCTCAAATTGAATATAAATATTAAACTTCAATAAGAATCAAACAAAAACCATAACTACCCTTGTTAGACGCAAATTCCACTTTTAGAAATGATGGAAACTGATGTTCATATAAAATCATACAGTTGAATCTTCTTGTGGTACATTTATATCAGGAATTTGAATATCTGCTAATCATGCATAACCGTTAGGACTTTTAAATGAGATTAGTAGTATTCCAATTTAATTTTAAAAAATGAAATCAAGTATCTTCTAATCACGCATGACCGTGAGGACTTTTAAATGGGATTAGAATCAACTTGTCTATTTAATCAATTAATTTGATATGCGTTCCATACATGCATAACCGTAAGGACTTTTAAATGAGCATGGAAGCACATAATCAAAAATCCAAGTAATTCACCCATGCATAACCGTGAGGACTTTTAAATGAGAGTGGATACTTTGGATATTTATTTATTTATTTAAAAAAAAAATGTGACATGAAAAATAAATGATTCCTGATTACAGTACCACATATCGACAAACTATATTGAATATTTGATAAACCATGGTCGATAGAAATAATGATAGATATAGAAATGGTCATGTAATCTTTACCCAACAAAAAGTTTTATAATTCTTGTTTTAATTCCTAAAGAAAATTTTCAAATATACTCTCTTGAGTAATGTATGTTAAATATCAACACTTATCACTTTTTCAATCACTATTTATCTTTTTGATAATTAGTAGGGAGTCAGATTAGTCAAAATTTTTCATTTAAAATCAAATAAAAATGACTAATCTGAAAATATGGTCAAACAATTATTTTCTCGAAGGGGTTATATGAGAAAAAAAATCTGCTAAATGAAAAATTATTTCAAGTGAAAAATATGCAGATATTTTTCTTTGAAAAACGATGCAGCAAATGAATGTTTCAAAAATTAATCACGTTACACTAGTAATTTTTCTATCAACTATATTACCAGTGTAATCTGCATCTGAATTTAAATTTCACTCAATATTCACTCGTTGGATGTCAAAGACCAAATTGTGAAATTTCAACAAACTATTTCAGAATGAAATTTGAAATGAAGCCATGTTCACACTCAAACAAATATCATGGTGTTAATTTCAGAAACCATAGGATAAACAATTATATTCATGAGTAATCAACAGTCAATCAACATCATAATTATTTCAAAAACAATTTCTTGAAGTTTCAACAATTTCTTAAAATCCTTTTTAACAGCTTTCACATGAAATTTGAAATCGGGCAAATTTACAAGCAGTGACCAAAATGTCAAAATATATCTACGTGTAGCATGAGTAATCAAGGATCAATAAAATACCATCATTTGACCGAACAAATTTATATGGATTAGTTCAAAGTTGAAAATTTGATTGGTCATCATTTAAGCACAAATCAAGGTCATAAATAAGAACAAGTCAAAAGAAAAATCATATCAATAAGTCAGAACTAAAGACATCACATCATTATCACAATTTTGGCTGATTTAATTCAAAATATGGTGCAGATTATCACATTTAATATACCTTCACCTGTTTTACCTTTACGATAATTTCTCGTGATTGCCCATTGTGATTCTGTCACCTTTATACTAGGCTAAGGAACTTTGCTATGTTGCCCGTTGTGTTTCTGGAACAGCCAAAATCCAGAGAACACCGTTGTTGTTCCTTAGCCTGCCACCACACCTACACGATGAAAGATTTTTGTGACCTATTTCTAGGTCCATGATTGTTAGTGGCAGAAGCATTATGAATAAACAAACCCTTTGGAACCCAAACTTTTTTAGTCCTTTTATTCTTGTTCCAGTAGACATGAAATTTGTTTGTAGAATTCTTAGGAACCCAAACTTGTATAAATTTTGTGTTCTTGTTCCTATGACTACAATTTTCAACACGATGTCCAATTATTTCACATCTATCAAAGACACTCTTCCCTTTTGCATTATCCACAACTTGTGTTTTCCCAAAGCCTAGTCCTTTTCTGTTGTTAGCAAAAATTTGATTTCCCAATAGCATGTTGAAAGATTTTTCGCCTCTTGAAAAGTTATTCAAAGATTTCTCAAGATTTTGGACTTCGGTTTTTAGTGTTGTGTTTTCAGTGACAAGTGAGGTGCATCGATTTATAAAATCCTTTTTCCTAGTGTCAATGATTTCCTTAAGACTCAAGTTTTCTTTTTCAAAATTCTCAGAGTTATTCTTAAGTCTTGTCAATTATGAATCTAAAACTTTACATCTTTTACATTCTAGGTTTTGAATATTTTCAAGTTCAACTTTTAACCTAAAATTTTCACGAGCAAGTTCTCTCCTATCAGTTTTTAGTTTTTCAATTTTAGATTCAAGAGCATCAACTACTTTAGTAAGATCAAGACACATAAAAACAAGATCTCTATAGGAATACTCACCTGCCTCACTAGATTCCTCAGAGCTTGCTTCTGATTCTGATTTCGCCATAAGACACAAGTTGACTTCCTCTGAGCTGCTATCCGAAACTTCCTCTCCTTCTTCATCATCCCAAGTCGCTGCAAATACCTTCTTCGTCTTTTTCTTTCCTTTGTTGTTTTTGAGAAGTGGGCATTTTTGTATGAAGTGTCCGGGCTTCTTGCAGTTAAAGCACGTCGGTTCATTATCGGAATTGTCAGAATCTTTTGGCTTATTACGACTTGTTTTCTTCTTGCATGGCTTGAATCTCGACCATTTTCTAAGATTATTGACAGCCATTGCAAGCTCTTCAATTGGATCTTCTCCTTCTTCATCGCTTTCTTCTTTGCTCTTTAAGGCAATCGTCTTCTTCTTTGGTTCGGAGTTGTTGCGTTCTTCCTTTGCTTTTAACTCAAGCTCATATGTCATCAAGTTGTCAATCAACTCCTCCATGCTTAGCTTACTCAGATCTTTCGATTCTTGTATTGCTGTGACTTTTGCCTCAAAGTTCATCGGTAAGACTCGTAGTATCTTCCACACAAGCTCTACCTCAGTGAATACCTTCCCAAGCGCTCTAGCGTTGTACACCAAAGTTGAAAAGCGTCCAAACATGTCCTTTATGCTCTCGCCTTTGTCCATCACAAAGTTTTCGTATTCATTGCTGAATAGGGCTAGACGAGACTCCTTGACTTGAGAAGTTCCTACGTGTGTCACCTCCAAAGTGTGCCAAATTTCTTGTGCTGTTGTACAATGAGAAATTCTATTAAATTCATTTTCATCAAGAGCACATATCAAAGCATTCATGGCTTTAGCATTTGTCGTTTTCAATCTCTTATCGTTAGCATCCCACCTATCCTTAGGTTTAGGAATCTCAGTTTCACCAACGATTATAGTGGGAGGTTTATAGCCAGTTTCAATAATATCCCAAACATCATATCAACGGAACTAAGGTAAATACTCATCCTAACTTTCCAATAAGCATAATCATTCCCGTTAAACATGGGTGGCCTAACAATAGATTGCCCCTCAGAAAAAGCACTATTTGACGGATTCATGACTCTAGAGTTAAAAAAAAATACCAGGCTCTGATACCACTTGTAGGATCTAGATTAACCCTGGAGGGGGGGTGAATAGGGTTATAGCAAATTTTCTCGATTTAAACACAGAAATAAACTGCAGAAATAAATATGCTGAAAAGTAAACCACACACAAAATTTACCCAGCTTCGGCAACCCCTGCCTACTGCTGCATTCCCAGATTTCTATTAGAATTAAACAGTATCACGCTTACAAACGCTCTACTAGACTCGCATACCCTTTTGCTCCCGCTCACAAACACTCTACTAGACTCGCACACCCTGCTCCCGCCTATAGAGTTTCGCTTACTCGCAAACACTGCTCCCGCCTATAGAGCTTTGCAAACTCGCACACCCTGCTCACTGAACTAATTCTAAATAGACAATCTGACACTACCTAAACCCTAGGTGGTGATTTACAAATTCTTTGACTCGAAAAGAAAAAACAAATTCAAAAATACAACCAGGAGCAAAAATTAAAATACGAACTTTGGACACGTAATTTTTGATCAAAATAAAAACTAAAAACCCCTTTTATAAAGTTAAAAACTAAACCCCCTTTTAATAATAAGGCCGGCCCCTTATTCTTGTTTCACCCGATCTCCTTCAATTCTCTCTTGAGAATAAAAATGGCGGCGATGTTTTGTTCTTCAATTTCTCTGTCAAATTAAGGCTTGAGAGATCTGAAGCTCGATTTCCTTATTGATATTCTCAGACGCTCTGCTTGCTGACTTGGGATTGAGGAATTTTTCTGCTTGGCTAGGGCTTCGGCTTCTTTTATTCGTTGATGACTATTTGGTTCTTCTCTGTCTTACTTCAGCAATCGACTCTTTGGTATGTTGTTTCTTTTGTTGCTTGTTTGATTGCTTGCTCTTTTTCGATGCCGATGATGATAGTATGGGGTTTGTATTTATATGAATTCGAATCAATTGATTCGTTCGTATTCACTTTGATACTTTCCCAATTTTGTTGCAACTTGATGCGCACGGCTTCTATTCTGTAGCGTTCGATTTCGCTTGATTCACACGGCATTAAAACTTTCCTCTTTTTGATACTTTGACTATTTCAAAGAATAATGATACGAATTTGATACACTGTCATGAATTCGAATTGGACTTGGTCTACTTGTAATCTCTGGTATTTTATTGCTGACTTTTTCATTCGGCAACAACTTGTTGATTACCTGTAGTTGCTGCTATATTACTTCGAATTGCATTCTGTGCATACTGTACTCGGTCGAGTTCATCCCCATTCTGTAGACCTGAACCTTGCATTTTATACATAAGTATATGCTCACTATCTTCTGTTCACCTGCATGTTTACTGTGACGTTGGTCTTCATGTACTTGATATTGTAGTCTTCTTCGAACTGTCTTCATGTACTGTTGACATGTCTTGTTTCATGTTGCAACTGACTTGTGTCTGCATTGTGCATATTCATGATGCTGTCTGATTATTTGTTCATATGATTCCATGTATTACTGCACTGACTCATGTGTTTCACATTTTAACTCTTGATATCACTGCTGTATACATGCATTCCGGTAGCATGTTCGTTGTTCATCTTGTAGTCTTCTTGACGTTGCCACTGTGTTGCATTTGTATCACTGCAAAACTCCATTGCTGTGTTGCTCACTGATGCATTCATTGTAGCTTGTCGAATATGTATTGAACTCTGTAGTCTGCACTTGTATAGTTGGTTCCATATTCATGTATCTTGATGGTGTATAAACTTTTTCATGCTGCTGTGATGCAGTTTCCTTCACTGTTGTATCTTTAGGAGTTTGCACTGCTTCATGTTGAATTCATTGAAGTATTGATTTGGTTGTGCACTTGTGTTTCGGTTTGAACTTACAGTTAAGAACAGTTGCTTTTGATCTGCTATGCGCATTGTTGCATTGTTGATGTTCTTTGTAGTTTTTGCAGTTGGTTTATTGATGCATTTGCATGTTGTTTCATTTGTCTGCACTTGATCATTCTTGAGCTCAAGTTGCTCCATTATGACCTGAACTTGACATTGCCTTACTGATCGACTTTCTGTTGACATATAGTCTCTGGCCATGTTTGAACATGATTGTGGTCAATTGCTTTTGCTGGTACACAGTCTTGACCTGTCGTAGTATGGTCCATTGAGTTTAATCATTTGTTGTAGCCTGACTTGGTCTTGTTTCATGTTGGCTTGAGTCTGGGCATGTGTTACATGCTTGCTGTTGCATGCTTGTGATATTCATGTTGATTGCTTCATGACTTCGACTGTTTGCATACATTTCATGCAGTCTTCAGTTTGTACTTCTGGAGCTTGTATAATTTGAGTTGTAGCTTGATGGTTTTGTAGTTATAACTGGACATTTGAGTTTGTTGCATTTGTGCATTTGCCTTTGATTCATGCTGTATTGTCTCTATTGTTGGGTCAGTGATGCACTTGTCATATTTTAGTCATGTTGCCTTCATTTTTGGTCTGACCTTTGCACATATGACTCTCTTCATGTTGCAGCTGATTTTTTTTACTTTGATGTTGCCACTGTCTTCTTTGTACTAGCACACTTGCTCTTGTTGACTGCTTCATGTAGTTGATCTTGTCTCCGGTTTTGATCAATTCTCGGTCATGTTGCATATTGGACACTTGTGTACTTGACTGTTGCTTGATTTTCCTGTTGATACCTCTGCACTGTGCCTTGTACTTGTGGTCTGCCTTGAGTTGAATCCCGTGTGTTATTTGGGTTTGACCTTGTGCTGAATTGTTAGCAGTGCTTTGGTTTGATTTGTGCACACGAGTTGGCGAGGCAGTGCACACGTGTATGAATGTACACGTGTGTATTGCAGCCACTTATGGTTACCTGTCCCTGTAATATCTATATGCACGACTTTGTGATGAAATCAAGTGTGAATGATGACGTACAACCCAAATAACTGAGGCAAATCATATTTTCAAAAATCGTATTTCATTTTATATTGCAAAAATATTTCTTTTTCAATTTCACTGCGTTAGTGAATATTTTTGCAGATTGCTCAGATGCTGGATTCAAACTGGAATGCAGTTGAAGACAAAATACGAGTGTGAGTGATATGTAGTGAGGTTATAAATGTAAATTGAAATCGTGATGTATTCAAAAATGTATATGTATAGTGAGAGCATGAATTTGTACTATTCAAGATTGTAATAAATATTTGTTTGAATAAAATTTCTGTTTGAATTCAAAATCTGTGTAACTTGTTCTGTTTGAATTCAAATTCAAATTCTGTGTAATTTATTTTATTCAACAAATATTTATTTAATCTATGAAAAACAAAATAGTACATTACCAAATACATTTAACTGAATATATATGTTTATTATCATCAAACAAAAACATATAAGCGCATATTCAACATGTATTACCCACTTTTGTGGCTAGTAGCTGGAATTTAATCATGTAACAATTTCGGCTATTTTATAAGTATTTGTATATAGACCCTATTATAATATCAGAGGATTTCTATAAAAAGTGTTTTAGCTATCGTAAGGTAAAAACCCGACATGTTTATTTGTGGCGTGGTCTTACGAGATGCTTTTGTTTTCAAAAACCATTTTGAAATTTTAATAATCAATTTGGATTCATTATTATCAGCTGGTATTCTAGACTGACTTCGGTGTTATTTCATTATAATGCTCGGGTCAGACCGAGTATTATATGTTCAAGACAGGATGCTATGGAGCAGGAGAGGAGCTGGAGTCCGAGACGTATTATCAGTACCTATACATATTCCGCTGCTGTGAGTGTATGGATTTGTCTGACTGGTAAATATTGTGTGTATGAGATACCCTGATGATATGATGTATAAAACAGTTATAGATTTCATTTTGTGTAAAGATTTATATTTACTATTATATTTTATTCCGCTGCGACTATGAGATTCTGACATTGTTTAGCTTCTTCTTCTTCTTCTATCTCTTCTTCTTAAACCCAAATGGTTCGTATTTCTGCGCCACTTGAGTTAACAGCGGTATATTTGTGTTGATTCAAGGGGTGCGGATTTACGGGCTGTCACACAAACCAAAAATCCAAGTATATAGGTTTAAAAGTTTACTCACCTCAGGATGAAGAACACAGGAGAATTTTAAGCCTGGAAGTTGATTGAATTTGAAAAACTAGAATATCTGGTTTTGATCTTGACTTTAATCTAACTTGCTTAATTATTTTCTGAGTTAAATCTGGAGAAGATCATGATGTTGACTTGTTCTGATCTTCTTGTTTCTAGCTTGAATCCACTTTGATTTCCAGGTTGATTGCCAAGTTTATATGCTTTAAAAACAGGCTTTGATTTTGAGCTGCTCTTTGATTTCCAGGTTTTGAAATTTGTTTTGTCTGATTCACACCTGCAACTGGAACTTGGATTGATCCAGTTTTGAGATGAATTATAGCTTTAGGTTCGAATTTTCTTTTGAATTTCTTTGCTTTATTTTTGATCAGGTTTGCAATTTGATTTTTTTTCTTTCTAGTTTGATTTAATACTGAGATGATCTATTTTGTTTCTCAGGTTTGTTTGAAGATGAGGAAAGAATGAGAGAGAGTTTGAACTGAAATGATAACTAGGAATTTCTTTCTTTCTTTTATTCATATTATTTATATTTTTAATTTTAAAGAAAAATTGAGTATGACACTTGTTAAATTCATACTATCTTTAAATTACACTTATACAAACTCATACTATTTAACTCACACTTGTTAATATAAGCAATATTATGTTTAAAACCTTTATTCAATTTAATTTAAAATTTATACTTTAAACCCTTACTTTATTTTAATTTATTTATAAATTTTGTTTTAGACCTTTAGTTAATACATTTACAACTTAGTTCATAAATAATTTTAAAAGAAAGAACTTTAAATCTTTTTGTTAAACTTAGATATTGTGTATGTGTGTGTGTGTGTGTATTTATAAATTATACTTACATAACCTTTCAAAAGAAATTTATTTGAAATAAAATTATACATTAATAAATAAACATATATATACCTTACATGTACAAAAATTAAAATAAAGAACTTAACTTAATTAGCCTTTGAAAAACTATAGAGTATTCAAATTATCTATTTTTTTAAAATATTCATTCTTGAATTTCAAATCTAAAATTAAATTTTATAAAATAGGTATTTTTGAATTCCAATTCAACATCCTATATACAATAAAATTTTATTTCCAAATATTCTATTCAAAGTACATATTTTTCTTCATTCTGGAACTTTCATATAAATTCACAATTAATTTCTCAATTAAATCCAAAATTTTATATTAATTACCAATTATTTCAAAATTAAATCCCAAAGATTAAATTAATTTTCAAATTATTCTTAGCTAAAATCCAGGAATGTTGCACAAGTGTTGGAGGATTTTCTTCGAATGTGTATCTTGGATTTTAGAGGCCATTGGGAGGATCACTTTCCATTGGTGGAGTTTACCTATAATAACAGCAATCAAGCAAGTATTTAGATGACACTATTTGAGGCAAAAGGCCTTATGCATCACCGTCTTGTTGATGGGACACTATAGATAGGACTATTCTTGGACCATATATGTTGAGGGAGACAATAGAGAAAGTAGACTTGATCCACAGTGTAACATCCCTTTTTTGAGTCTTGAAACTAAGCACTATGGATGCTGCGGTCATCCATAGTATTAATTTCTGGTAACAAACTGAGATCAGTTAATAGTATCGTTAACCTCAGAAGCACAGGAATATGAAATTTTTCAATCACAATTTAAAGCTAAACGTTTCCATTTCATTAATAAATTTCCACATTCAATACATAATTCCAAACGTTGCCCATGTTCCAATAAAATATAATTATTACAAAATACTCCAAGAGTGACATATGAAGATGCCCCTTGGTTGATCAGAGTTAACTACTAGACATATATAATTTCTACCATTACATACATATAGACAAAATTCAAAACAACACAGAAGATAAGTAAACAAATAGACTCATACATAGGTAGCACTTCCTCCTAAACATCTCCAAAATCTTTATTCATAAAATCTAAAAACCTAGAAGCTTTACTCTCAAACTACTCAAATGAGTACCCAAGAGTGAAAGAGGAGAAACAAAAACTTTGGGTCAAATAAAAAGTCCGGTGTGAATAATAATATGCCATCTTGGTTAACAAATGTCTAGTGAGACCATGCCACTAAGCGGAATGGATTTTTCCCTCACTAGTATCCTCTAAAAATATGTCTTTAAGAAAACAAGCACCTGCAACCATAAAGGTTAAACTAGACAATATAAACACTTATATGCATGCACACAACCTATGTAATCATGACCAATTTGTCTAAATAAATGGAGTATCTATCCCAACTTCATAGTTTTCTTAGGTTAAGTGCAAACCTACATGGTTGACTCAAGCCTACCAGATATACCAAATTCTCCAACTTACTACAAAAAGGAAAGTGGACGGTCTGTCCAAACTTACTATTCATAGGGTTACTCTAATCCTAATGGTTTTATAGGCCAACTAATAACCTATCCCATCTTTGTGTATTCTTTCTATATATAAACATACTTTTAGTCTTACCCTTGATGAGGCCTTACACACTAGAATTATGGACAAATATCAACTAGGGGCTAATAGCTGAGGTATAGGGAGCGACCCTACATCAGGCTACAATTTATCCAAAGGTAATAGGAATAATCTCTCTAAAATTTCTAGCTAAATATCCTTTTTATTTCTTTGAAACTAATTTATTTATAAATGATCTAACCTTTGAAATCATACTTAAAATAAGGAAACTATAGCCCTTCACTTTATCCAAAATATTATGTCAAGGTATATATTCTTTAGAAAATAACAATGGTGAATTTCAAAATTACTTGGAGGTTGCCGCACCTCAAAACCTTAGGCTATGAAGCCATTTACAGTATAACTATTTATATTGATAAAGTGTGACATTAATATTGCTCATATGAGTCGTTGCACCTTTCTATATCAAAATCATGTTAAAACGCCTGATTTATAAAAAATAAGGCAATAAGGTTAAAACCATTTACATCACATATCATAAATAGATATAGATTGCCTAATATAAGTGGCATAGTTATGAATTTGCATAATACAAAAATTTAAAACTTGTTGACACAGGAGGCTAAGAAGCATCATTGCTGTGTAAAATTAATGTCAAAAATAGCCTATAGCGGCACATGGACAAAACACTGTGGCATAAGAAACAATGGCATTATTCTCATACAAAACCAATGTGGAAACTAATAATAGCGGCGTTGCAGCCATAATATAGTCAATGTTAAAAAGACAAACTAGCGACATCGGAAACATAGGACATCAAAATCATATGAAACGACCCGCAAATCCTTACCCCTTGAGTTAACACTATTCTACAACAATCAACTCAAGTTGTACAGAAATACGAACCATTTGGGTTAAAGAAGAAGAGGTAGAAGAAGAAAATAGAAAACAACAACAGAATCTAACCATCGCAGCGGAATAAAATATAATAGATAATAAATAATTTTACTCAAAAATCAAATATCTCTGTTTATATATATTACATCATCAGAGTACATCAATCACAGCTCAACATCAATATCATACAATGGATACACAACAACTCAAGATACACAACAACTCAAACAACGGAATATATAAATATAAAACAAGTACGAATGTACGTATCGTCATCCATCTCGTCTCCTGAGTTCCATAGCGTCATCCTGTATCCTATAATACTCGGTCTGACCCAAGCATTACAGTTAAATAACACCCGAGTTAGTCAGGAATACCAGCGTGAGAAAATCACACCCAATTGATTATTGAAGTTTCAAAAATCCTTTGAAAACAAAAGCATCTCGTAAGACCACGCCACAAATAAACATGTGGGGTTTTTACCTTACGATAGCTAAAACAATTTTTATAGAAATCCTCAGATATTATAATAGGGTCTACATACAAATACTTATAAAATAGCCGAAATTGTTACATCTATTAAATTCCAGCTACTAGCCACAGAGTGGGTAATACAAACAAAACTCATACAAGGCTCGTAGGGAGAATGGATTTCCAACTAATGACTAGGCACTGGGGTACCACCTGTCATAGTACGTGTAACGTCCCGCCTTTTCGCACGATTTAAACAGACACACGTGCCGATTCAATCCATACGGAAGGGCGGATTGTTATGGGGTAAATAAGAAAAATAAGAAAGAAGTAAAAGAAAAAAGAATCTCGTAGCGGAAGGATAAAATATAATAATAAAATATACAGTTTATAAATTTGTTTACAAAACATTCATATAATACATATCAGAGTTACACATACCAATAACAATGCAGCGGAACAGTGTGTAGTGCACTAGTATAAATAATAATAATATACATCTTCGTCTTCGTCCTCTAGAGCTAAATCTTCAAATCCTGAAACGCTCGGACTGACCCGAGCGAATTGAAAAGACAAAACACTCGAGTCAGAACTAAAAGATCTTATGTAACTTAAATTATAAGGATCCATTAAACTATTTACTATATAGTATATTGCGCTATTATAATAGTGTCTATTTGTAAAATAAACTTACTTTTTAATAGCGTTAAGGGGTTACCCATATAGCCCTTAACACAAATAATGCCAATAGTCTATACAGTACCGTAATACCTCTTGATCGAGAGGCTACCAGAGGATACTCCATAGGTACGACACAAATAGAAACTCATAGTAAAGGCGCGGTAGGGTGGGTGACATGGCACAACTAGGCAATGCCAGGGTAGATGTAACAAACACGCGGATTTTCGTTCTTCGAAAATTCAACATCGACACTCACTTCGTCGACTGCCGAGAAATCAAAGGCCGAAAACCGAGATGTTATGGGTTTTAAAAAGAAAAGAAAAGAAAGAAGAGAGAAAAAGAAGAAAGAAAAAGAAAAATAGAGGGAAAAGAAGATAGACAATTTTTAGAAAACAGAGAATTAGAAAAACAGAAGATAGAACGGGGATAGAAAGGAAACAACAGAACAACAACAGAATCTCACAATTCGCAGCGGAACAACATATAATAATAAATGAATAATCTTTAAACAAAGAACTATATCAGTTATTACATTACATCATATTTCATTACATCATATCATCAGAGTGTACAACAACATACAACAATAAACAATGCAGCGGAAAAAAATACTATATACTAGTAATACGCCATGCCATCCAGCTTGCCTCTAGCAACTCCAGAATATCCAGAATATCCTGATAAACCTAACTATTACGGATCCAATGGAACTGGTTTCGTTCAATTCTGAGACTGTTCAAAAATTGACTATTTTACAGTCGATTATTAAATATTAAAATATTCAATTTTCACAAATTAACTTTTAATTCGATTTTAAAAGTTCTAAAATATCATTCTAACTTCAATATGATAAAATAAAATTTTACAAATCATTTTCAATCATATTTAACTCCAATTTCAATTATTTCCATAATTTCACATATTAAATTATCGATTTAATTATCCAATTAAATCCAAAATTTCAAATAAAAAATTATTTGACTTATAAATTCACTTATTAATATTTAAAATTAATTAAATATTCAAATTTAAATTAATAAAAATTCTGGGTCGTTACAGTAGATATACCAATTACGCTTCCGGACCGATGGAAACGCGCAGCGCGCAGCTGCCGCCCACCTCGAACAAACTCCCCACATCAAAGAAATCAAAAATGAAGGTGGCCACCGAATCAATCCAAAATCAGAGTATAGTATCGAAGGGAAGTGTCCGATCAGAGGTGCTACCTCATTAACCCGTCAATCGCTCCTGTTTTAGCCACCTTATGCCAACTCACGGGAGTTGGGTCCACGTATTTACCTTACAGGAAACGTCGCCACCAACCTACTTCATTCTGGAATCTCCACCGCGTACACGGTTAGTCAAAGTGGTTTTCGGTATCGACAGAGAGTATGTCCATATCCGATCCCGGTCTCTTTGACAACCAATCGTTATTATAACACCGCGGTTATTTAAAAAAAATTATACTTTTAAAACCATAATAAAATATCCATTTAAAACCCATATAAACCCGATATCATTTATTTTTAAAACCCCAAATCAATACGATATCATTTATTTTCCAATATATATTGTTTCCAAAATCATAGGGTTTCCAAAGTAAAATATTTAGAAATCAAAACTCTTGAATATTATATTTCCAAATTATACTACCTTGAAAACATAGCTTTGAAACAAAATTTCCATCTCTTAAATGGTTAAATATTAAATTACTTTTATAAACAAAATAGCTTCTTTAGATTTCACAAATCAATTTCAAATATCGATTTAAACTTCCAAATACCATTTCAATTCTTATGTTTCAAGGCTTTAAATATTTCACCATTTCAAACAAACTCATTTGATAATTCCATATATATATATATATATATATATATATATATATATATCAAATTCAGTTACTTATTATTTAGACTTGAATTGTTTGCTTAATGAATTCAATATAATTTAAGAAAACCTTTAACTTCATATAACTGGATCATCTTTCAATTTATTATATATTCATTTAATCAACCTGATATTCATTAAAATCACTTTACACAAAAATCAAGTTATAAAAATCATATCCTTTGAAAATTCTAATTTTTATTAAATTTCAATTTAACTTAATATTCATCTTCCAAATCTATTCTCATTTAAGTCATAAAACTCCAGAAATTAAATTTTAAATAAACGTTTAATCTTATTTGATCTTAAAATCAAACTTTATTTAAACTTCAAATCAAATTTATACAAAGCTTAAAAACCGAAAATTACTATATATATATATAATAGCCTTTATCAATAACCAAATCAATATCTCATAAACCATATATATATATAACTTTACAAAACCATAGAAAAACATTTCAAAAATAATTTTATATATTTACCGCGGTGCCTGTATATAATTTTCTATCCTATGGTCAAGTGATACGGATGTTTATCATTTCAATCCACAATTTAAAATGAAAAAAAAATGCGATTATATATCATTTCAAACCGCAATCCCGAATGAATGAAATTCATAGCAACTTGCAATTAATAAAATTAATCATCCATTTAATTCATTGATTTATTAACTTTAATTACTGCAATTCATTGTCTTACATAAATTTGAATCTATTTCCAAATTTTCACTATTCCAATTAATTGAAACATAAAATTAAATTTGTAAAATTTTAATTACCCTTGATCCATCAAATTTCAACATTCTCTTTCATGTAAACAAATAAGATTTCTGTTTCTTCCTAAATTTAAATTATAAATCCTATAATTTAATTCATTTTAAACATCGAATTTACACGGGTCGTTACACTCTCCCCCACTCAAAACTTTTCGTCTCCGAAAAGGAAAAGAAGGGAGAAGGAAGCATTTAATAATAGTACATCTTATTCAAATATTAACTTATAAACAATAATTTACAACATTTGTCACCTTAAGTAAAATATACCATTTTAAAATCATTATGTTTGTAAAAAAAAAATTCTAAGTCCAAAATTTACGGAAAATTTTTGGCAGAGTTTCCTTTGTACGGGGAGGCTCAGGAGAAAGTATAATATCAAAATATAACAATTATATTACATATATTATCCAAAATATTATATTCCAACTCCCGAAATATATATAAATAGCGCTATAAACCGTAATCTGAAACGTACCTATTTGTCGGGCATTTTACGCTTAAGTTATGGAACCAAAAGCAGCAGCAATTGCTTCCACAACCTGCATTTCACTTATAAATTAACAATTTATATAAAGTGAAATTAAGCGGTTTCAAACACTAACAGCCAATCAGTACAACAACCATCAAAACAGCATACACAACAAATCCAAAACAACCATTCAACAAACAAACAAATAGTTGTTCGGATTCAAAACTTGAAATTGTACGGAATGAAAATAACTATCAAGTGCATCATTTACTCAACAGTCTTAGATGGAACAAAATAGATTATTTATTCATCCAACAATTTCAAATTCCCTTACCCAACCAACCATAAATCAAATAATAGAATTCAAACCAACAAACCAAATTAACTTATTATAAATTTATTTCATACTTTAGCTGTATAATTTCCTTTCTTTCATTACGTCATTTATTTTCATTATATTTCTTTCTATTTTGTTTAGAAATTAACTTCAACCCTTTTTCTTAAGTTTACAATTTCCCTTTATTATATTACACTCATTTATTTTCACTTACAAATTACTATTATTCATTCATTTATTATTGCATGACCTCTTTTATTTACACTTTAATTACTTAAGTTTATAATCATCTATTTGTCATACTTACCTTTATTATATTTTACTTGGTAAAATTTCAATTATAACTTAAGTTTATAACATTAAATTCTCATTTAACAGCAATTTCATTGAATACTTTTACTACTTGTATAATATTCTATTACAATCTCTTATTAAACATTTCAACTTTTAATATTCGGTAAGTTATATATATATATATATATATGTTATTTAAGGATGTAATTGAAAGTTATGCAAAAAATTTCACAATTCTTTTAATTAATTAATGGTTCAATAATTATATCTTTGTTTAATAAGTTACATATTTCAAATTACCTTCAATTCCTTTTATTCTATTGTTTTTAATTATAGTAACATTTTAATTACACTTAAATTTATAACCTTATAACATCAATTCTTATAAATAAAGAATTTCATTAATTCATTTATTAAGGTTTACAATCATTTATATACATTACTTATCTCCCTATTATTAAATTTTTACTTTAATTAAAGGTTCCAATTATTAATTACTAACCTTTCATTTCACTACAATAATTGAAACAATTTATTAACAGAAATTTAAGAATATAGATACCGGGTTAAATTTCAAATTATTTTAAAATAACAGATAAATATATTCTTACAACTTATATCTCAATTTATATTTAAAACAATTCAAAATATATATAAATATTTTTTTCAAAAAAGAATTGGTAGTAAAACTACTACAGTGGCCTTTCCCCCTCGAAACTCGAAAATGAATGTCGATGATGCGTGCACTCATCACCGAAATTATTTTCCAGCGACAGAGAGGAAAGTACAAAACTTATTTTCTCCAAAATCTCCTTTAAACAAATCTTCCGAATTATATTGAAATATTTATATAAGAAAATACTTATAAACAATATTATTATATTCCAAAATTTATTCGAAAGAAATTTCAAAACCCCGGATCTTAAGTCCTAAATTTCCAAATTTCATTGATTTTATTTTTCAATCTTATTTCTATTACTAATTATACACTTTATTACCTAACAACCAATCTATTACAGCCAAATATAGATATTATTTTGAAAAATTATTTTATAAAAAATATAATAGGTAAAATTATTTCATTCACCTATATTAAAAACAAATATTATGTCGGTCTGTCCTATTAAGTGTTTAGAAATCCCTATTGATGTCATAGCGTCCCATGCACCAACCAGAATTTATAAATACGAAACGGAACAGATTAACACAATATAAAAACCTTTTTATAACACTAACAAATACGCTCTCTCATATATCTCAGCGACTCCCATAGGGTATTACTACCCTATTAGTAAAGAGTCAAACCCCACAAAGCTAAGGTTTATCGCTAAACCAAAGCTCTGATACCAGATGTAACGTCCCGCCTTTTCGCACGATTTAAACAGACACACATGCCGATTCAATGCATACGGAAGGGCGGATTGTTATGGGGTAAATAAGAAAAATAAGAAAGAAATAAAAGAAAATAGAATCTCGCAGCGGAAGGATAAAATATAATAATAAAATATACAGTTTATAAATCTGTTTACAAAACATTCATATAATACATATCAGAGTTACACATACCAACAACAATGCAGCGGAACAGTGTGTAGTGCACTAGTATAAATAATAATAATATACATCTTCGTCTTCATCCTCTAGAGCTAAATCTACAAATCCTGAAACGCTCGGGCTGACCCGAGCGAATTGAAAAGACAAAACACTCAAGTCAGAACTAAAAGATCTTATGTAAGTTAAATTAAACGAAATAAATATGAGTGCAGTAACTCAAGAGATGCTCGGGATTTACATCTCCTAAGGATCCGTTGAACTATTGACTATATAGTATATTGCGCTATTATAATAGTGTCTATTTGTAAACTAAACTTACTTTTTAATAGCGTTAAGGGGTTACCCATATAGCCCTTAACACAAATAATGCCAATAGTCTATACAGTACCGTAATACCTCCTGATCGGGAGGCTACCAGAGGATACTCCATAGGTACGACACAAATAGAAACTCATAGTAAAGGCGCGGTAGGGTAGGTGACACGACACAACTAGGCAATGCCAGGGTAGATATACCAATTACGCTTCCGGGCCGATGGAAACGCGCAGCGCGCAGCTGTCGCCCACCTCGAACAAACTCCCCACATCAAAGAAATCAAAAATGAAGGTGGCTACCGAATCAATCCAAAATCAGAGTATAGTATCGAAGGGAAGTGTCCAATCAGAGGTGCTACCTCATTAACCCGTCATCGCTCCTGTTTTAGCCACCTTATGCCAACTCACGGGAGTTGGGTCCACGTATTTACCTTACAGGAAACGTCGCCACCAACCTACTTCATTCTGGAATCTCCACCGCGTACATGGTTAGTCAAAGTGGTTTTCGGTATCGACAGAGAGTATGTCCATATCCGATCCCGGTCTCTTTGCCAACCAATCGTTATTATAACACCGCGGTTATTTAAAAAAATTATACTTTTAAAACCATAATAAAATATCCATTTAAAACCCATATAAACCCAATATCATTTATTCTTAAAACCCCAAATCAATACGATATCATTTATTTTCCAATATATATTGTTTCCAAAATCATAGGGTTTCCAAAGTAAAATATTTAGAAATCAAAACTCTTGAATATAATATTTTCAAATTATACTACCTTGAAAACATAGCTTTGAAACAAAATTTCCATCTCTTAAATGGTTAAATATTAAATTATTTTTATAAACAAAATAGCTTCTTTAGATTTCACAAATCAATTTCAAATATCGATTTAAACTTTTAAATACCATTTCAATTCTTATGTTTCAAGGCTTTAAATATTTCACCATTTCAAACAGACTCAGTTGACAATTCCATATATATGTCAAATTCATTTACTTATTATTTAGACTTGAAATGTTTGCTTAATGAATTCAATATAATTTAAGAAAACCTTTAACTTCATATAACTGGATCATCTTTCAATTTATTATATACTCATTTAATCAACCTAATATTCATTAAAATCACTTTACACAAAAATGAAGTTATAAAAATCATATCCTTTAAAAATTCTAGTTTTTATTAAATTTCAATTTAACTTAATATTCATCTTCCAAATCTATTCTCATTTAAGTCATAAAACTCCAGAAATTAAATTTTATATAAATGTTTAATCTTATTTGATCTTAAAATCAAACTTTATTTAAACTTCAAATCAAATTTATACAAAGCTTAAAAACCGGAAATTACTATATATATATATATAATAGCCTTTATCAATAACCAAATCAATATTTCATAAACCATATATATAACTTTACAAAACCATAGAAAAACATTTCAAAAATAATTTTATATATTTACCGCGGTGCCTGTATATAATTTTCTATCCTATGGTCAAGTGATACGGATATTTATCATTTCAATCCGCAATTTAAAATGAAAAAAAAATGCGGTTATATATCATTTCAAACCGCAATCCCGAATGAATGAAATGCATAGCAACTTGCAATTAATAAAATTAAAAATCCATTCATCCATCAAATCATACATCCATTTATCACAGTCATCATCCAATTTCAAACAATCATCAATACATAACAGGTGATAAATAATGGTATCAATTATCAGTTTATACTCAAAATAAATTTAATAACTGTTAATTGGCAGTTTATATGCAAAAATAAACGTAAATTTAACTGGCATTTAATATGAAATAAAAATTTAACATAACTATGACTGGCAGTTAATATGCAATTAAATGAATTCTAACTGTCAAATTTATGCAATAAATAAAATTAATTAACAGTTATATTAAATGAATGCGATTTATCATAGATAATGAATAAAACATGCCAAACAGTCATAAATAAATTTCCACTCATATCTAAAGTTAATTTAACAAACACAAGAAATTTTAGAAATTGTGAGTGGGTTAAAACACTCACCTTTTGAATTTAAATCGAATTTAATTCCGATTTAGACCCAAAAATTCGACGGTCTCCAAATCTGTCCAAACCAGCGTCAAAAAAATCTAGAATTTAATTACGATCCTAACAAAAAAAATCACGCATGAAACGGAGTTCGTATGTGGAAGTTAAATGTATTAACGCGTTTGAAAAATCAAAATTAAATTAAATTCAAACAAAATAAACCTACCTATTACCACCTGCCACGTCAGTGTTTCCTGCGCACCCCTAGTGACTAATCTCACCAAACCCATGTTTCAATTTCGCAAATAGATGAAGAAATCAAAAAGCCCCAATTCAACCTTTTGGGTTTCGAATTTTACACGTTTGACCGTGATTTCTAGTTGACTCAAGTGACTATTGCAAAAACAGAGACTGCGCTTAGATCCGTAGATGAAAACTACAACATAAATTTTTTGAATTTTTTGAGAACTTTGAATTTTTTTTTGATTTTTGAATAGAATTGGATCTGAAATTTGCATCCATTTAGGAAGAGAAAGAATTGAAGAAAATGAACGCACAAATAAAAGAGAATAGATGGAGGCTAGGGTTTATAATTGGGTTTATATAGATAGGTTTGAATTAGAGTAGATGGATCTGATAAGAAAACGCGCGGAACGATAATTTAAATTAACGTAATAATTACAAATCACCATACTATGAAGACATTTACATTATCTCCCATTTATTACTTTATTTAACACAACCCTTAATTTACATATATTGCAATGTTTTCAAATTTAATTGAATGAACTAATTATATCACTCCTAATAATTGTTGTAAGACTCTAAATCTCACATTTGTAAGTATCTATTATTTCCACTCAAATATTATAGATATATACAGAGTATAGGTTTCCATTAAATCATTATTTATTATATATATTCAAATTAACTAAATTCACTATTGAAGTCCGTTTATATTTATTACCAAATATCCATTTACCTTTCCCAAAAATTTGAAACCCATTCATTTAATATAACAAATCAAATTTCCATTCACACCTTATTATCAACCCACAATTTATTGCAATTCATTATCTTAGATAGATTTTATACAATTAATATCAACTTTACATTAAATTTCTATCCAATGAATACTTATTCATCAATCAATTCAATATTTACTTTTCTTTCCCTCTATTTGATACTTAACCTAGTATACATTTAATGGGTAAACATAACATTGAATTATAATGCATTTCTCATGCATGCTTCATTTCATATAAATTCCTCTTTATTAACCAAGTCGCGTTAACAAAACAAAATAATTTTTTTTTTTCAATCGATTACCAGTCTAGACTTAATATATTAAATAAACGGTTAACCTAAAACGATTGTTACCCCTTTAGCATTCAAATTCACTTACGACTATTATTAACACAATGTTGCCATTTGATTTATATATATTTAAATAATTATATGAATGGGTAAAACTTTAAAAATTATCTTACCTGCAAATTTACTCACAAACATCCTAAATTACCAACTTGCAATTTATTTTTAATTACTAAATTTGCATTGATTATATCAAGTTGAGATTTAATACGTATTATTTCCTCAAATAAATAAATCTTTGGATTTAAATTCCTAAAACCATAAATTATGTCCTACCATAAATCTATGCTTTTATTGTTTTACGTTCACACTCCCGTTACTCTATAATAAATCACCAAGTAACGATATCCTAAACTAACATTAATTTATATATCAATCCTTATAACTCAATAAATTTGTCAAATATGAATAACCTTAACAGTACTTACATATATTATCTTACTTACAATAATGTAATATTAAACGTTGAATTTCATTTATTTTGCAATACTTCAATTTAATTAATAAATACTGCTCCTATACTTAAATCTATATTAACAAATTGTTAGATTTGGATCGGTAGAAATCGGTTTACCAAAGCTTACGTACACATTACGTAAATAAACAACTATATAAATTTGCCACCTATTAGCTCTAAATTTTATTCTTAAGTTTGTTAACTATCAATTTAGATTATACTTCCATCTATAATGGAAATCCAAATCTCCTCTACCTGCATAAATTAGGGCAATTTATTGCAATTGATTTCCCATTAAACTTCATAAATTAACAAATTGAAACCTAAATAAAAACGTTTATTTATTTAAAAATCTTGTTGTTTAATTGAATTGACCATTCACGGATATAATTTACATTGTTCTCCAATTATTACTTAAATATATCACACAACGTTAAATCTATATTCAATACAATTTGTTACCAAAATTAATTTAACGAAAACAATTACGCCCTTAAAATTTCTCTTCATTCATTAATTGCTAATTGTTATTCAATTAAACCCATTCATTTGATTTCCCTATTATGCATCAATTATAAACCCATCATCTTAAAGGTGATGTCTACATTTTATACTATAAATTAACCCTTTTATATTCCAATATCAATGAATGCTCACATACAAATTTAGATCTTAACTCCAATTAATTATTCCATTTAATCCATTGATTTATTAACTTTAATTACTGCAATTCATTGTCTTACATAAATTTGAATCTATTTCCAAATTTTCACTATTCCAATTAATTGAAATATAAAATTAAATTTGTAAAATTTTAATTACCCTTGATCCATCAAATTTCAACATTCTCTTTCATGTAAACAAATAAGATTTCTGTTTCTTCCTAAATTTAAATTAGAAATCCTATAATTTAATTCATTTTAAACATCGAATTTACATGGGTCATTACAGTACGGGGCCTAGATCATCGTACCGAGGAGTACGCTAGCTCCCCTGCAATACAAGGCCGGGACTACCCCTTACTGGATAATCCCGAGTGAGATCACCCCGCGGTTGGGATCAGCAACCGCCCAATAAGCCGAAATAAAAAGGGACATCTAGACTGGAATGACCTCACCCTGCTTGGGTGCTACCCACCTAGCCTTGCTGCATAACCCTTGATTTTCAGTCATTCCCATTTGATGAGGCTTGAGGCTAAGCGTTACCTTTTAAGAACATATCCCTTAGAATGCCCATCGTCCACCTGACGATGTTTCGCAAGCATTCATCCATACAAGTCCATCCCGGGTTCGAACGGAACCGAAGGCACTATTCCTACTACATCCATTTTGGAAATATCCTCAGGATTAGTAGCGACTAGCCCTTGCACTTCACTGCTCCATCTTCGAATCCACAATCGTTTACACGAAACGTACAAACCGGATCGAAGTGGTTTTCGAGAAATAAATCTCGATACCGGTCTCTTCGAAACGATCAACTCATTGGCCAATATTGGTAGTCGGTGATTTAACTATCAATTCATGTTTACAACATCCATCACACAATAAATAATTTTTCAAATTATTTATTCATCTCAAAAAATCTTTACAAGATATATTTCCACTTTCCAAACTCCTTTGAAAAACAGTTTTCAAAATTATCTGCCTTTCTCAGAATAAATTCCAAGTATTTCTATTTCCACTGAAATCACCAAGCGCAAAACTAGATTTTTCTAAATAAATTTAAATTACTTTATTGTAAAATATGTTTAACATTTAATTTAGAAAATCTTACTTTAATTTAAAATAATACTTTAAATAAAATATCAATCATTCTTTAAATAATTAGTACGATAATAGATTAAGAAAAAAAACTTACTTTAGAATTACTTTGGCTAAAAATTATACTATATGAATATTTAAAAAATAAGGTTATTTTATATAATATAAAACTAGGTTTTCACTTTTAGAAATAACATACCAAGTTACTTCTTAAATATTTACTGCTAAAATAGATTAAAAGAAAATACTTACTTTAGACCTTAAATATTAGAAATAATAAATTTTACAAACTTGCTTTCTTTAAAAACAACTTTAAAATATTCAATTTATATTTTAAAAATTTACTCTTTAAAAAAAATGTGCTTGGCTATCCAGATAAAATTCCAACTTCAATCACTTAAATCAATTTTTTTCCCAAATTGATTCCAATTTATTCCATTTGAAATAAATTTCATTACTTACCCAATTCATTTCAAAATTCATTAATTATGGACTTATTATTATTGTTATTATTTTCCGTTTGTTTTTAAATCTCTTACCTGAAATATACAAATTCAGGTCTTTTCCCAATTCTTCTTTATTCCTTTCAATAATTTAAATTTTAAATTTGAAATAAATGTTTGTTCTTTTAATTAATATCATTGAAGGTCTTAAAATTCATTAACTTTCTGTTTATTCAAATTTCCCTTCCCATACCCAAGATTTATTTATTAGAATTTTAAAGTCACTTTATTTCTCTTCAGTTCATTTAAAAATTTATTCAAATTTCTATAATTACTTTACTTACAGTTTCACTACTTTTATTATCTTACCAAAATCCAATCTATATATATTTAGTAATTCATCATACCCAATTATATCCAGTCGAACCATAGCATTCAATATTCCAATAAAGGTCATCATAGGATATCAAATAAATCACAACAGAGGGTATTAAATAATTTAAATAAATGTTGAGGGATCCAGTTGGATCCCTCCAACCTGTTTTCCCTGCATCCACAGATGTTAGCACAATAATACACCAGTTTCAAAATATATCATACTATATAGCATATCAATCAACTCAACCATTCAACAATTATTTAAATTTAATCATTTAAATTTAAATTTATACTGAGTGAGATTAACTCACCTTTTTCCTTTAAATTCGCAATCCACTTCATTCTCGGTTTGATTCCACGATTTCAGACCTTGTAAAAATATTAGATGGTTTTTATTAATATTCGAATAAATCGACCACTAAATTTTCGTATATAAATTTAATTATCCAATGCTTTAATCCCAGGCTAATAATTTAATTTTAAGCTGATTCCCTTTTATAAAATATTTTTAGCACCTAAAGGATTCAATAAGTTAATAGCTCCATCATACATTATTAACAATAATCTAGTTTGTGAAGACATGTGTATATATATATTTCAAATAGATAAGTTTATATATATATATATATATATATATATATATATATATATCTTTAAACTCAGTCATTTAAAAACTCGTTTATATGAATCTAAAATCTAATTTATATAACTTCTTTTCAATATTCAAAATTCCTATTTATTTTAAAACTTTACCTACTGTAATACATATTCAAATTTATTTTCAAAATTAAATTCGATTTAAATAAATCGTACCTTCGAGTTGATCGAACTTCCATCAATCTCAGTCCCAAACCCATCACGTAAGCCCACCCTGCCTCGACCGAGCACTAGGCTTTACTGCCGTACACGAAACCATACTGCTCGACTACGAGCTTCCACCTATCTTTTCACCTCGCATCGTGCGCTCCCACAAAAATTACAGAGTCGAGATCCAGAAGCATTCACGATCGCCCACCCTTCAGAACATCGTGAGTTCGAGTCGCGATGCGCAATGCCGACTCGGCTCTCTCTCTCTCTAACTCGCGACCAACACCGCCGTGCTTCGATCGATCGCGCTTCAACCCACAAGAATCGTGCAATAATGCGAACCCAAAACAGTCGAATCCCTAGCCTCAATGCTCTCTCTGTCTTCGCTGAAGGAATTTCGAGAGGGAAACGACTTCGATCAACATGAATTCGAAAGTCGCGAGCCCCCATACTCGAGAAGAGGCACGATGATTTCAGATCGTCCGCCATTTCTCTTTTATTTTATTTATTAAATAAGAGATAGAAAAGAAAGCATCCCTTTCCTTCGAATAGATCTGGATGGGAAACAAGAAGGCATCGTATTGAAGAGTAAAGGCTTCGGCCATTTTTGCTTCTCTCTCTTTTTCCTTTCTTCTAAGCATTTTGAACTGAAAGGATAATTGTCTCGTGTTCAAAAAGAAGCAGGATAAGGGATGGTGTGTTCGAGAAGACAAAGGAAGCG
This sequence comes from Allium cepa, assembly GCA_030765085.1. Classification (NCBI taxonomy): domain Eukaryota; kingdom Viridiplantae; phylum Streptophyta; class Magnoliopsida; order Asparagales; family Amaryllidaceae; genus Allium; species Allium cepa. The sequence continues at coordinate 423,614,787 of CM060937.1, forward strand.
TGTTGAAGACGCCTTGCTACAGTGTTCACTTATTTTTAATTCAAATTCGAATCGATCATTATCAATTAAATTTTCAGTGCGTTTATATCGTACGCTCACACACTAACTCCGATCAAAACGAAATTTGAAATCCGATAATAATTCAATATAACGGACTTAATAGAACTGGTTTCGTCGAATTCGGAGACTACGCCTCGGAAGGCTATTTTTAAATTCAATTTAAACAGTATAAATTTAAAACCGAATAAATCACTATTAAATTTAAATTTTTAAGAATTCTATTATCTTCAATATTATCAATATAAATTTTATAAGCCTTCAAATTATTTTTAACAGACTTAAAATTCATGATTCAAAAATTTACTCAACTTCTAATTATTAAATTCTATTATTTAATTATCAAATAAATAGCGATATTTTTAATTCAAGTTAAGATTGCTCTATTAATTATTTAAAATCAATTAAATATCTCGATGTTAAATGCTTAAAAATTCCGGGTCGTCACATTCCTTCCCCCTTAAAAGAATTTCGTCCCCGAAATTACTAGTTAGGAAGAATGGTCGAATACCCGTTTACTTAACTCCAAAATCAAACAAATCAATATCTTACTAACGACCTTCTTATAAAAGACCCGTTATCTTTCTTACCAACTTCCCAAACCTTTCCTTAGTTACTAATCAACTTTAATTATTCAATTATTCAAATTATAATTCAAAACCAAGTTTAAAATTTTCAAAATTTCTCAAAAAGTTTCTAACTTTCTAAATTCCCGAAAAATTTCGCCAGCGTCTCCTTTGCGCGGCTAGCTCGGTACAACTACAAAAATGGCTCTACGGCCTCCCAAATCCAAAAAGAAAACTAAAAGCCAAGTGGCTCAATCCAAATCCAAATCCCAATCAAATTTCATACCAAATTTAAATTCATACCTTTTGTCGGGCAATTCAAATTTATCTCTTAAAATCAAATCCAATTTCCTTTTCCCTTTTATAATACCTGCATATCCTACTTAGCACTAATATCCAATCACAATATTCCCAAAACATTTTATCGACTTTCTGACAAAATGTCAATATCTATTTATTTCAATATTATCTTAGATTATATTTGTAATATCAATTTCCCATCTAGAATTTACCATTCCTTTCTTAAGTTAGTATAAACATTATATATGTTTCTTATATTTATTTTCATTTTCCACTTTAGTTTATATCTATTTCTATTCAAATTAATTCCTTCATTATCATATGAATTTAATTTATCTTTAACTCTGCATATATAAATTTTATTTGTCATTTATTACTAACTCATGTCATTACTTTAATTAGTTTCATTTACTAACTTATTTCAATTTTCAATTCGAAACTGTTTTGTTGTTAACAAAAATTTCCAAAAATTTTCTAACTCCCAAAATTTCTGAAAATTTTGGGCAGAGTCCCCTTTGTATGGAGGAGCTTTTGCAATTTGATAAAAGAGATAAATATATATACATCGACCCACACGGTCGGAAAAACCAAAAACAGTTCATATTTCCTATTTTTATTGCGTAAGCATACCTTATTTAGCATTTTAAGCAAGCAGCTTATTATTTTTAGCAAATAGCCCAACCAAATCCAGCCACACGGCTTCCAGGTACCTGTACTTACTCAATTTTAACATGTAAGTGACAAATATATGCAGTTTAACTATATTTCACTTAGTTGCAATGGTTAAAACATATGAATTCTAAAGAAATGCACATCAAACATTTTCCTTCAGCAAATTTGTTTTTTTTTACAACTTTCATACTAATTCAACTGTTTCAATTAATTTATAAACCATCTTCATTAAATTTGAAAGGTTTTCAATCCATTCGTATACAACTTCATCAATTTGAATAATTTAAAACTCAATTGCTTACATTTAATTTATTCTTAAGCAAACTGAACTCATATTTAATTCAATTGATCTCAAAATCAATTTATTTTACTCTTATCAACCCATAGAATTTTAATTACTTCCATTTACATCCAACGACAATTTATTCCATGCAATTCGATGAGATTTATGTGAATAAATAAGTATTTATGTTTATAACCAATTTAAATTGATTTCAACTCAATTTATACTTAATTCAATTCCACTTTTAAATTTTTCACAAATCATATATTCTCAGTTTCATTGCAATTAAATTTGAATCCATTCACTTGCATTCTCATTTTATTAACCAAACTAGTTTCATTCAAAACCATTAACAATTTAGGTTCATCTTCATTTTCAATTAGATTTCCTTATTATTGTAATTCATTCACAACCATTTATTTAGCTTGACCCGTTCCAGGCTTGCATATTACTACCCATTCCGGAATTAATTCAAACCAAGCTTTAATTTAATGGTCTTCCAATTTTACTTGTAGTCGAGCTTCTAATTATTCTCAACTTAAGTTAATTTACTGAATTTATTTCACTTCAACTTAAGTTCACTTCCATCTCTCATTTGATTCTTATTTATTCTGTCCATTTATTTATTTATTCGATATAATTAGTTTATCCACATTCACTTAAACCATTCTAGTAAACTTGAAACATTCTATTTTTCATATTGTCACAAGTTATTTCAATCCCTTAATAATTTAAATGGTTTACAATTATTTATTTAAGAACATCATTCCATTAAATATTATTTACAACCCACCAAATTCTATTTCGATCCAAATTTATTTTTACTTGATTTAAATCCAACCCAATATCATTACACTTAGTTTTAAGTTGAATTTAATCCAACTCCTCCATTTGTTTAGCTTAAGTCAATTTACTTCATTTTATACTTAAGCTCATTTTCATTTTACAAGTAATTTTTTTTTCTCTTTTCTATTCAACGTAATTCTCTCTCTCAATTAAATCTCATTTTAAATTTGCAATTTCATTTGATTGGTTATTTTAGAATTTAACTTCCCAGATTCAACTCATTCAATTTGTTACCTGGCTATTTTCCAATTTATCTTCACTTATTTGGATTTTATTTGCAATTTAAACTATTTCTATTTTAATCCATCTACATTTTTATCCGATACATCCCCAATTATAATTAATTTATTGCATCTCAAGCCAAATTTCAATTAATAACTCAAATTCTAAATCCACTATCCATTCTCAATTACTTTCACTTCATCAACCATTTAAGTCGAATTTAATTTATAACTTGAGTTTATTTCCAAACTTCATCATAAACTCACCATTCAATTTCATTAACTAATATATTATCAAATTAATTCTTCCCCTATTTATAGTTCAATACTTGATTTTTAAATCTCAAAATCTCTTCATTTAATTTTCTGAAGTTCAAATTCATTTATAATTCAAGTTTGGATCTTTATTTTATTTTCCAATTCATCAAACAATATTTATTTTGAGTTTTTCTATCCCACCTTTAATTTTAGAAGTCACCACTAATTATTTTCACACATTTCCATTCATTCTAGGCTTAAATATTTTCATCTTTTATTTTTAACTCAAGCCTTCTATTTATTTATAGCTCAAGCATATTTTATTTCATGGATTTTTAATTCTTTTACAAGTTATTCTAATTTATTTATTTCAATCCAATTCTTATCCAACTTATTTTTCATTTGTTCAGGTAAGAATCTAAATCCATTCAATAACTCAACCGAAATTATTCCAATTTCATTTTTATTCTAACTCGGATTTATTTATCTCAATTCGATTTCACTTAATTTGAATACAACTGGATATTATTTCCAACCTACTCAATTACTTCAATCCAGTTAAATTGTATTTCCCAATCCAAGTTACTTTCATTCTTAACTTTCCACTTTAAATTTAAATTTCCGACATTCAAAGCTTATATTTCCTTCTTGATTTTAAAAATCGTCTCAATTCATAAGTTTACAATTTATCTCATCAGGATTTTTAAACACCCGACTTTTGGGTTCAAATCATTTTGAAATCTCCAACATCTCAAATCATACTTCTCAAAATTTAAGCCAATCCTGGTTTTATTCCTAACAAATTTCCTTTAAGATTTTCAAAAACAAACAAGTTTCCCTGAACAAATCAATTTGGCAGCAATCTATCACTTAGAAACTCGAAAATGAACATCGATGATGCTGCAGTCATCACCGAAATTATTTCCCAGCGACTGAAGTGAATTCAATGCTATATCACTTTCAAAATCCATTTTAAACAAATTTCCTTTCAGGAATTCCTCCAAACAATAATGTTATCATTTATCTTCAAAACACTTCGATAAACATTCCCAAAATCTCTGAAATTTTGAATTTCCAAATCCTGCTTAAATAAATTTTAACTATAATTCATTTGTACACTTTATGCTTATACAAATTCTCATCTGATTGTATTTCAATTAATAAATTATATTTATAATTCATATTTATAAATTTCATTTTATAATGAATTTATTCCCTTAAATTTTAGTTACATTTCAATTTCTAGTTAAATTTTCACTTAACAATGATAATAATTTAATATTATCATTTCTAACACCCAAGCAACCATATCTTAGCTAAAATAGTTTACAAAAACTTTTCTTTATATCAAAATATGTTTTTGGGTAAAATTATTTCGTTTACCCACATTTAAAACAATACCGTGTCAATTGTTCTATTTAAGTGTTTAGAAACCCCATCAATACAGTTGCGCAGACTGTGTCGACGAAGGTTCATATGCCACTCAATAAATCAATTAACGCAATATTAAAACAATTTATATTCACTAACAAATATGCGCTCATATCTATTAATACGCTCAAACTCATTATAGAGTACTACGAACTCTATTTTAAATGAGTAATTCCCACCAGAGCCAAGGTTATCAGCAACCTAAGCTCTGATACCAAGTGAAACGACCCGCAAATCCTTACCCCTTGAGTTAACACTATTCTACAACAATCAACTCAAATTGTATAGAAATACGAACCATTTGGGTTAAAGAAGAAGAGGTAGAAGAAGAAAATAGAAAACAACAACAGAATCTAACATCGCGGCGGAATAAAATATAATAGATAATAAATAATTTTACTCAAAAATCAAATATCTCTGTTTATATATATTACATCATTAGAGTACATCAATCACAGCTCAACATCAACATCATACAATGGATACACAACAACTCAAGATACACAACAACTCAAACAACGGAATATATAAATATAAAACAAGTACGAATGTACGTATCGTCATCCAGCTCGTCTCCTGAGTTCCATAGCGTCATCCTGTATCCTATAATACTCGGTCTGACCCGAGTATTACAGTTAAATAACACCCGAGTCAGTCTGGAATATCAGCGTGAGAAAATCACACCCAATTGATTATTAAAGTTTCAAAAATCCTTTGTAAACAAAAGCATCTCGTAAGACCACGCCACAAATAAACATGTCGGGTTTTTACCTTACGATAGCTAAAACAATTTTTATAGAAATCCTCTGATATTATAATAGGGTCTATATACAAATATTTATAAAATAGCCAAAATTGTTACATCTATTAAATTCCAGCTACTAGCCACAGAGTGGGTAATACAAACAAAACTCGTACAAGGCTCGTAGGAAGAATGGATTTCCAACTAATGACTAGGAACTGGGGTACCACCTGTCACAGTACGGGGCCTAGATCACCGTACCGAGGAGTATGCCCACTCCCCTGCAACACAAGGTCGGGACTACCCCTTACTGGATAATCCCGAGTGAGATCACCCCGCGGTTGGGATCAGCAACCGCCCACTAAGCCGAAATAAAAAGGGACATCTAGACTGGAATGACCTCACCCTGCTTGGGTGCTACCCACCTAGCCTTGCTGCATAACCCCTGATTTTCAGTCATTCCCATTTGATGAGGCTTGAGGCTAAGCATTACCTTTTAAGAACATATCCCTTAGAATGCCCATCGTCCACCTGAATATGTTTCGCAAGCATTCATCCATACAAGTCCGTCCCAGGTTCGAACGGAACCGAAGGCACTATTCCTACTACATCCATTTTGGAAATATCCTCAGGATTAGTAGCGACTAGCCCTTGCACTTCACTGCTCCATCTTCGAATCCACAATCGTTTACACGAAACGTACAAACCGGATCGAAGTGGTTTTCGAGAAATAAATCTCGATACCGGTCTCTTCGAAACGATCAACTCATTGGCCAATATTGATAGTCGGTGATTTAACTATCAATTCATGTTTACAACATCCATCACACAATAAATAATTTTTCAAATTATTTATTCATCTCAAAATATCTTTACAAGATATATTTCCACTTTCCAAACTCCTTTGAAAAACAGTTTTCAAAACTATCTGCCTTTCTCAGAATAAATTCCAAGTATTTCTATTTCCACTGGAATCACCAAGCGCAAAACTAGATTTTTCTAAATAAATTTAAATTACTTTATTGTAAAATATGTTTAACATTTAATTTAGAAAATCTTACTTTAATTTAAAATAATACTTTAAATAAAATATCAATCATTCTTTAAATAATTAGTACGATAATAGATTAAGCAAAAATACTTACTTTAGAATTACTTTGGCTAAAAATATACTATATGAATATTTTAAAAATAAGGTTATTTTATATAATATAAAACTAGGTTTTCACTTTTAGAAACAACATACCAAGTTACTTCTTAAATATTTACTGCTAAAATAGATTAAAAGAAAATACTTACTTTAGACCTTAAATATTAGAAATAATAAATTTTACAAACTTGCTTTCTTTAAAAACAACTTTAAAATATTCAATTTATATTTTAAAAATTTACTCTTTAAAAAAAATGTGCTTGGCTATCCAGATAAAATTCCAACTTCAAGCACTTAAATCAATTTTTTCCCCAAATTGATTCCAATTTATTCCATTTGAAATAAATTTCATTACTTAACCAATTCATTTCAAAATTCATTAATTATGGACTTATTATTATTGTTATTATTTTCCATTTTTTTTTAAATCTATTACCTGAAATATACAAATTCAGGTCTTTTCCCAATTCTTCTTTATTCCTTTCAATAATTTAAATTTTAAATTTTAAATAAATGTTTGTTCTTTTAATTAATATCATTGATGGTCTTAGAATTCATTAAGTTTCTGCTTATTCAAATTTCCCTTCCCATACCCAAGATTTATTTATTAGAATTTTAAAGTCACTTTATTTCTCTTCAATTCATTTAAAAATTTATTCAAATTTCTATAATTACTTTACTTACAGTTTCACTTCTTTTATTATCTTACCAAAATCCAATCTATATATATATAGTAATTCATCATACCCAATTATATCCAGTCGAACCATAGCATTCAATATTCCAATAATGATCATCATAGGATATCAAATAAATCACAACAGAGGGTATTAAATAATTTAAATAAATGTTGAGGGATCCAGTTGGATCCCTCCAACCTGTTTTCCCTGCATCCACAGATGTTAGCACAATAATACACCAATTTCAAAATATATCATACTATAGCATATCAATCAACTCAACCATTCAACAATTATTTAAATTTAATCATTTAAATTTAAATTTATACTGAGTGAGATTAATTCACCTTTTTCCTTTAAATTCGCAATCCACTTCATTCTCGGTTTGATTCCACGATTTCAGGCCTTGTAAAAATATTAGATGGTTTTTATTAACATTCGAATAAATCGACCACTAAATTTTCGTATATAAATTTAATTATCCAATGCTTTAATCCCAGGCTAATAATTTAATTTTAAGCTGATTCCCTTTTATAAAATATTTTTAGTACCTAAAGGATTCAATAAGTTAATAGCTCCACCATACATTATTAACAATAAACTAGTTAGTGAAGACATGTGTATATATATTTTAAATAGATAAGTTTATATATATATATATATATATATATATCTTTAAACTCATTCATTTAAAAACTCGTTTATATGAATCTAAAATCTAATTTATATAACTTCTTTTCAATATTCAAAATTCCTATTTATTTTAAAACTTTACCTACTGAAATACATATTCAAATTTATTTTCAAAATTAAATTGGATTTAAATAAATCGTACCTTCGAGTTGATCGAACTTTCCATCAATCTCAGTCCCAAACCCATCACGTAAGCCCACCCTGCCTCGACCGAGCACTAGGCTTTACTGCCGTACACAAAACCATACTGCTCGACTACGAGCCACCACCTATCTTTTCACCTGGCACCGTGCGCTCCCACAAAAATTACAGAGTCGAGATCCAGAAGCATTCGCGATCGCCCACCCTTCAGAACATCGTGAGTTCGAGTCGCGATGCGCGATGCCGACTCGGCTCTCTCTCTCTAACTCGCGACCAACACCGCCGTGCTTCGATCGATCGCGTTTCAACCCACAAGAATCGCGCAACAATGCAAACCCAAAACAGTCGAATCCCTAGCCTCAATGCTCTCTCTGTCTTCGCTGAAGGAATTTCGAGAGGGAAACGACTTCGATCAACATGAATTCGAAAGTCGCGAGCCCCCATACTCGAGAAGAGGCACGATGATTTCAAATCGTCCGCCATTTCCCTTTTATTTTATTTATTAATCGAATGATTTTGACTTCGTGAATAAGAGATAGAAAAGAAAGCATCCCTTTCCTTCGAATAGATCTGGATGGGAAGCAAGAAGACATCGTATTGAAGAGTAAAGGCTTCGGCCATTTTTGCTTCTCTCTTTTTTTCCTTTTTTTTTCTAAGCGTTTTGAATTGAAAGGATAATGGTCTCGTGTTCAAAAAGAAGCAAGATAAGGGATGGTGTGTTCGAGAAGGCAAAGGAAGTGTGTTGAAGATGCCTTGCTAAAGTGTTCACTGATTTTTAATTCAAATTCGAATCGATTATTATCAATTAAATTTTCAGCGCGCTTATATATCATATGCTCACACACTAAGTCCGATCAAAACGAAATTTGAAATCCGATAATAATTCAATATTACGGACTCAATGGAACTGGTTTCGTCGAATTCCGAGACTGCGCCTCGGAAGGCTATTTTTAAATTCAATTTAAACAGTATAAATTTAAAACTGAATAAATCACTATTAAATTTAAAATTTTAAAACTTCTATTATCTTCAATATTATCAATATAAATTTTATGAGCCTTCAAATTATTTTTAACAGACTTAAAATTCAAGATTCAACAATTTACTCAACTTCTAATTATTAAATTCTATTATTTAATTATCAAATAAATAGCGATATTTGTAATTCAAGTTAAGATTGCTCTATTAAATATTTAAAATCAATTAAATATCCCGATTTTAAATGCTTAAAAATTCCGGGTCGTCACATCATAAGGAGTTGATATTGAAAATGAATGGCATCATTAATGTTGACATTGATAAGGGCATGTGGCATTAATAGGCAACATTGATATGCAGCATTGATACATGCAGGATAACCAATGTCACAAGCATCAATGTCGAAATTGAAGCTATTCTTCCTACTTTAACCAACATTGATCCATTGCACACCAACCTGGGTTGATATCATATGTATCTCCATTGGATGGCGTTGAAAGGTATAGGATAAAAACTGTAAATTTTCTATATAAAGTAATTTCCTTTTACGCACTCCTATTCTTTATCAAATTGTGATTGGATAATAACTTTCATTACTAATTTTTTTCAAAAAAACTACTATGGATCAGATTTCTCATTCTTAAAATAATTTGCAAAACAGTTATTTCATATTAATATTTTAATGTAATTATTAATCTTTTCTGGCTTAATAAATTCATAATAAATCATAAATGCTTGGGGAAAATTCTCAAAAACCATGAAAAATAAAAATTTATATATTCTCCAAAATATAAAAAATTTGAGGTTGAAAACATTATTTAATTATTTTTTATCACTAAAAGCCAAAATAAATCATTTTCCTCACATAGGAAATTCTTAATATATTCATACTTGCTTGAAAATTATGAAATTAAAAACCCAATCTAAAATAATGTTTCTAACATCATGTCAAAATTTCAAATCATTTAAATGTCATATAATAGGTTTTCACATTTAAACCCATTAAATAATTCATAAATAAATTCAATAAATCATCCATCAGAATTTAATCATCGATCATTCACATCATGGCATAATAACACATATAAGATTCGGGAATAATTATAAAACCAAACATAAATAAGAAAACTTGAGATGGATAATCAGTATTCACCTTGATTTAGATAATGAGACTTGAGATTTGAATATTGATTTGGTTTCCTTAAGCATTCTCTTTGATTTCCTAGCTTTTTCATCTTCTTAGAACTTCTAACTATTGCCAACCTTCCTTATTCTTTAGTTTGTATAAATGAACGTAATGGAAGAAATGAGAATGGAAACGGATATGTTAAGGAAATGTAACATTTTTCTATTTTTCCCTTCACATACATCCTTTTTTATTATTGTTCTAGACACTCTTATCAATTAATTAATTAAGACATGACCTATTATAATTATAAAATCTCAATATTCTTATCCACTTACATTTTATTCTATTTATCTAATTAATTATCCTAAATGATGTTAATCAAAATTAGGGGTATACATACAGCAGTATGAAATCACGCGGGATAGGTAGAAGCCTTAGGATGACATGAGACGCACTGAGTTCGAGTTCACAATGGATGATATGGTTTTTTTGAAAGTCTCACCGCTTAGGCGTTTTATGAGATTTGGTAGTTCGAAAAAGTTAGCACCAAGGTTTGTAGGGCCTTTTTCGATCACTGGTGTTAGTTCTCGAGATGATGGTTTTGATGACAACAACCTTGGGACTTGTTATAAATATAAATACTAATAATCTTGTCTAGATATATGTATAAGCAAGATATATATATATATATATATATATATATATATATATATATATATATATATGCAGGTATTGATAATGAAGACTGTGCAGTATAAAGATTCAAGACTGACGAATTCAAGATTGAAGAAATCAAGACATAAGACTCATGAGTATCAGGAGTTCAAGTGTTCAAGATATCAAGGTAAGTAATATAGTCTAGATTTATGTTAAAACTTCATAATAGCACTAAAATCTTTATTTGGATTTTAATTGTGGAATGGAATCCACCTTCTCACTTTAATTGTAGGATGGAACCTACGACCTCTTTAGTGGGATGGAACCCACGAGCTTCTCTAGTGGAATGGAATCCATGAAATTTTCAAAATGGTTTATTTTTTCAAAACTATCCTTTTAAAGTCATCTCTATCAATTTAAATATTTTAGCCTTAATTCAAAAACTATTTTTAATCATATTAATTTCAAAATCATCCCTTGTTTTTTAAACTATCTCTTGATTTTAATATTTTAGCATTAATATATTTTAAAGAAATATATACCCTATTTTTTAATATTACTTTTATATTATATATTTTAGGATTACTTTCTATAACTCTTTTATAAGTTTAAACTATATTCAAATTGGTTTACCAAGTTTAGAAATTGTTTTGTCAGGTTTTAGAATAGAAATCATTTTAAAGCTAAATCTATTTTTGAAAAACGACATCCCTCATCCCCCCATGTTGACATGGTAGCCGTAGAATTCAAATTTCAAATTTTCAAAAGATGTGTCTATTCGTCATAACCTTTCGCAAATGGACATGATCGTTGTTTTCCTATAAATACTAGTTGTTTTCAATGAATTTTAAGTTAGTTTTTCTTCATTTCTTCAATCCTTATTTTCCACTCAAATATTCTCTTATATTTCAAATGCTTTAACAAAACTCTGTCGACATTCTAAGTGAATCAAACTCGATCATCTCTAGTTTGCTTCTCTATGACTCTCTCTCTCAAGGATTTTAGTGTTATTCAGAGTTATAGGATCATTTGTAATTAAAGAAGTGCATCGAGTCCCTCTCTATCAAAGTGTGATTAGAAATGGTACGATTGTGGCATGTAAATCAATCGAGTGTGATTGTAGCCCATAGATCAATTAGGTGATCTTGTATCCTGGTTAAATCAAGAGAGTTTTCCTTGGACCCGAAGATAGGAGGGTGTATCTCATGGCTTTGAAATTGAGATTGCAATATCAACATTTATTTGAAAATAAATCTTCGTAAAAAATTTTATGGGACTGGGTGTAGGGTAACTCCGAACCAATATAAAATTCTGGTGTGTTCTTTCCTTTACTGGTTTCATTTACTATTTGCATCTGTGTTTGATTCTGTGATTGTCTCTATATTTGTGAAATAGTATCTATATTATTTAATTTGAAAAGATTTCAAAAATTCCCTAAAATCCATTAAACACTGTTCAACCGCCCTAGTGTTAATCGAGCCTTAAGGTCCGCAATCCGCATTTCCAACATTTGGTATCAGAGCATTGGTTTTCAAAGTTTTAATTATCTGATTTTTAAAAGTTTTCAAATGGCTGCCAACATTGGTAATGTCAACACCATCACTAGTTCATTTGTAGAGGGTTAGTCTATTGCCAGGCCACCACTTTCTAATGGTAGTACCTGTGCATATTGGGTATGTAGGATGAAAATCTATTATAATCAATAGGATTAGACACTTAGAATATCACACAAACTGAGTACATTGAACCCACAACTGATTTTGCATAGTGGACTACTAAGCAAAAGACTGTTGCACAAAACAATTCCAAAGCCATGAATATTCTATTCTGTTCACTTGATAGGAATGAGTTTAATAGAGTGTTTGTTTGTAAGTCTGCATATGAGATCTGGAAAACTTTGCTTGTTGCTTACGAAGGAACAAGCAAAGTTTAATAGACCAAAATATCTATCTTGACCAATCAGTTTCAATTATTTAAGATGAATCCAAATGAGTCCATTTAGGACATGTACAGTAGATTTCAATACATTGTGCACTCACTAATTGCATTGGGAAAGAACTTTTCCGAAGAAGATCAAGTTAGAATCTGAATTCACTCACTCCGGAATGGGATCAGAAGACTAGCAATTAAAGAGGCTAATGATATTAATACTCTGAAAATTGAAGAATTGATTGGGAATTTAGTATCGTTTGAAGTACAAATGCAAGGGAGAAGAGAAAAAAAGCCTAAAAAAAGAAGTCAATAATGCTCTATGCAATAACAGATGGTTCAGACTCAAACAGCGATGACGATGAAGAAATAGCCTTGATGATAAGGAATTTTAGAAAGTTTCTAAAATACAGAAAGATGAACAATTACAAGAGAAATGATCACAAGAATTCTGAAAATAATAATGAAACTCAAAACAATGGCAGATGCTACAATTGCGATGAGCCATGCCACTTAAAAGAGATTGTCCACATCCATATAAATAGAAATTTTCTCCAAGTAACGATTCGTCAAAAAGAAAGAAAGAGAGCATATACTACTACACTAGACAATTCAAACTCATCCTCTAGTGATGAAGATCAAGGGACAGAAAATTCAAACGTGTGCTTTACAGCTATTCACGATTCTGATGATCTCAGGAATATGGATCTAAAATTAGGTACGCATTTAAATTATATTGATTAAAATTACTTGTTTGATTGTTTGTACGTTTTGAAGTTGTTTGAATTTAAAAATTTTATTTTCAAAATAATAATAATTTAATATTAAAATATTAATATTAATGTGTTTTTATATTTAATATTATTTCAGATAAATTATAAATTAGATTATAGGATATATATATATATATATGTATATATATTAAATAAAATGATAAAATATGTCACATGATTTAAGGGACCCATGTCGACATCCCTCCAGAAATTTGAAATTCAAATTTGAATTCAAAACTTTGAATTTCCCTCCACCTTTTCACTAACTCCAAAGCTCTGAAAAGGTGTCTCTTGACCAAAGAACATGGCTCTTAGATATCTATTTATCTTCTTAACTTTATCCTATCTTTTCACTTTCATTTCAAAATTCAAACTCTCTTTGAAACTCTCAAGCTCTCTACTTGCTTCAAAAATGGCTTCCTCAAGTGCTCCATCCATCATTAGACTGTCCAAGGCCACCAAAGAGTTCCTCTATAATTATCTGAAAGCTATGAAGGCTTACATAAGCTATGTAAACTTTGGAAAGGTCCATATGAGAAAATTTTCTATCTTTAATGATTTTTCTTCCTATGAAATCAATGTTCTTTTTGAAGAGAATCAAATTATTAGCTTAATTGATGATTCTCAAAATGATTTTGTTTGATATTTGAATCTTGGCACATTGTTTTATGAAAATTTGAATCATGGTTTTTATGAAGGAAATGAAGGGGAATTGTAGAGTGGCGTTAAAGGAATGCGTATTATTTTAAATAGTGTGATTTTGGGTAACATTCTTGGTTGTAAGTATACAGGAATGGATCTTTTGGATTTTCACGTTGATGAACATGATTATGAGATATTTCATCGCATTTTTTAAGGAGATGATAACTTCGAGTTTATAAACCAAAATTTCCGTCCTAAAGCTGGAATGTAAACCTTCTTTTGCAACATACCATAACTCTAAGATCGGGAAATTTCAATCACCCTACTTTAAAAGTTTGTAAGGCACTTTTTGCTATCTTTGGGCACTATGACATTAATTGGGCGCAAGTGATTTTGGATGAACTTCATCCCAAAAAATTTACTTTAGGTGAAAACACTTTATATCATGGGATTTATCTCACTTACATGTTTAACTACTTTAGCATTGATTATAAGAGGGAGGAGTTTGTTTCTCGATAAGTGTTTAACCATGCTAATATATCTCTCATGAAAATTCTGTTTGTGTTTCAACCATATGAAACACATGCCGAAAAGGATGAGAGATTGGCTCATGAAGAGATGGAGGAAGAAGAATAGGAGGAGGAAGAAGGGGAGGAGATGGAAATTTAAAAAGAAGGAGAGGAGGAGGAAGAGACTTCATTGGAAAGCATCAAATACCCTATCACTCCTAACAATCCATCTAACAACACACTTCTTAAAAATCAAAAAATTATTGTGGAAAACCAATGGATTCTTAAAAGATCCGTTAGTAAAAAGTTGGATAAGATTTCCACCAAAATGAATAAGTTCTTTGGGAAAGTGAGTCGCAAGCCTGGATTATCATCATCTTCATCATCCTCTAACTAATAATAGTTTCATTTCATGTTATATTAGTTTGTATCACTCTTTAGTAAATGTTATGTAACGTTTTATGTAATATTAACTAAATTTATCAATGAAAATCTTTTATTTCTGTTTATTAGTTCTAAAATATCTTTGGAATGCTTGTTATTGTATTATATAAGTTTATATATATAGACTTGTATATAATATAAAGAAACAAAGCAAATTTTCAAAATTAACAGGGGCGTGTCGACATCCCCCTATCCCCCATGTCGACATGTAATGCACAGAAAATGATTTTTGTTTTGAAATTGAAATTGACATAACTACCTTGTGTCTTTTTATTTCAAACGACTTTCTAACTCTTTAAATTGCTATTTCTTCCAGAAAATTGCATACTTTCAATTCTCTTTATTTTCGATTGAATTTCTTCATATTTTATCTAAAATTGCCTCTCCTATTCTTAATCTAAGTGAGAATCTTGAAGAAACTCTCAAATCCTTCAAGAATATACTTACTTTTATCCTTCGTAATCAATGTCACTTAGAATTAAGCCAAATGCAGATGATAAAAGAACAAGAAAGGCATTTAGATGCCATTCGATGGATGGTCTTAGCCCTCAACAAAGAAGAACTTGAAGAGAATCTAGAAGGAACTTTGAACAAAGTTAATGAAGAATGAGACGCTATAAAGGCTGATCCTATCTTCAGTGAATAAGGATGGGTTCAAGTTCTAAGAAATGTTTGATTTGACATATGTGGTTTGATTTACTTTAATTTGGTTTGAATTGTTTGGTTTGATTTGATTTGGTATGGTTTAGATTGATTTGAATATGGTGTGTAATATATGATTGAACTTGGTGTGGTTTGATAAGAACATGATGTATATATTGATTCATTATGTTTGAAGTTTTCATATCTCTCACATTTACCTTACTATAATTTTTTTTTCATATTATTATCTGTCTCGTTTATATTCTACTATACTGTGTTATTATCGTATACAGTGCTATAGTATAAGATTTAGGGGGAGTTATGTAGTTTAGGATTAGTTTTGTTGATGACAAAGAGGGATAATTATAAAATAGGTTAGTTAGTAAATTAAGGGGGAGTTGTTGGAATAAGGGGGAGTCCGAGTAGAATCAAAGTTTGGTGAAGTATAATTTAGAAACATAGGTTGTTATCATCAAAAGGGGGAGATTGTTAGTTCCTGAGATGATGGTTTTGATGACAACAACCTTAGGACTGGTTATAAAATATAAATACTAATATTCTTGTCTAGATATATATGTATATACAGGATATATATATATATATAGGTACTGAGAATGAAGACTGCACAGTATAAAGATTCAAGACTGAGTATAAAGATTCAAGACTGGCGAATTCAGAATTGAAGAAATCAAGACTAAAGACTCATGAGTATTAAGAGTGTAAGAGTTCAAGATAAGTAATGGAGTCTAGATTTATGTTAAAACTTCATAATAGCACTAAAATCTTTATTCATATTTTAATTGTGGAATGAAATCCACCTTCTCGTTTTAAATGTAGGATGGAACCCACAACCTCTTTAATGTGATGGAATCGACGTCCTTCTCTAGTGGAAAGGAATCCACAAAATTTTCAAAATGATTTATTTTTTGAAAACTATCTTTTTAAAGTCATCTCTATCAATTTAATTATTTTAGCCTTAACTAAAAAACTATTTTTAACCGTATTAATTTCAAAATCATCTCTTGTTTTTATTTAAACTATCTCTTGATTTTAATATTTTAGCCTTAATATATTTTAAAGAAATCTATACTTAGCTTTTAATATTACTTTTATATTATAGATTATATATTTTAAGATTACTTTCTAAAACTCTCTCCTTTATAAGTTTAAACTATATTCAAAATGGTTTACAAAGTTTAGAAATTGTTTTGACAAGTTTTAAAATAGAAATCATTTTAAAGAAAAACCTATTTTCAAAAATAACGTAGGCATGTCGAAATCCCTCATCTTCCCCATGTCGACATGGTAGCCGTAGAAGTCAAATTTGAAATTTCCAAAAGAAGTGTCTATTCGTCATAACCATTCGTGAACGGACATGACCGTTGTTCTCCTATAAATACCAATTGTTTTCAAAGGATTTTAAGTCAGTTTTTCTTTATTTCTTCACTCCTTCTTCTCCACTCAAATATTCTCTTATATTTCAGATGCTTTAACAAAATTCTGCCGAAATTATAAGTGAATCAAACTCAATCATCTCTAGTTTGATTCTCTGCCACTCTCTCTCAAAGATCTCAGTACTATTCAGAGTTACAGGATCATTTTTAATTAAAGAGGTGTATCGAGTCCTCTCTATCAAAGTGTGATTGGAAATGGTGTGATTGTGGCCCGTAAATCAATTTAGTATGACTGTAGCCCATAAATCAATCAGGTGATCTTGTAGCTTGGTTAAATCAAGATAGTTTGCCCTGGACTCGGAGATAGAAGGGTATACCTCATGTCCTTGTAATTGAGGTTGTAATATCGACATTATATTTGAAAAGAAATCTTCATATAAAATTATGTAGGGCTAGATGTACGATAACTCCGAACTAGTATAAAATTCTAGTTTGTTCTTTTCTTTACCGCTTTCATTTACTATTTGCATCTGTGTTTGATTCTGTGATTGTCTCGGTGTTTGTGAAATTACATCTGTATGTGTTTAATTTGAAAAGATTTCAAAATCTTCATAAAATCCATAAAACACTATTCATCCTCTCTCCACTAGTGTTAATCCAGCCTTAAGATCCGTAATCTGCATTTACTACAATTGGTAGAGTTGGAAAGCTGGTATATAGGATGAAACTTCCAGAGAAGTTAGCGAGATTACATGACATTTTCCATGTGTCACATTTGTGAAAGTGTCTACATAATACCACCACGGTAGTCAAGCCAAGTCAACCAGAAGAGGTGGAAGTAGAGAGGAAGTCACTTGTTTGTTGTGCACCCACTCGTATCCTTAAGCGTGGTATAAAGTGACTTTACAATAAAGTTATCAAGCTTGTTAAGGTCCAATAGGGTGATGGTCCAACAGAGAGTACATGGGAGGCAAAGGAGAGGATCCGAGCTACCTATCCATAACTCATTATTGGTATATTTCCATTTTAGCCAATTATAAACTACTTATATGTCAGGTTCTAGCTTAGTATACCCTATAGATATGGATAATTGGATGTTAGGAATGGTTGCGAACATGGTATTAGGACATGCTTCGGATGATTGATACAATAAATGTAATTATTAAGTTAATTATTGCACATTTATGTAAATATATTCTTGAGTTAGCATACACTCACACCATCACTTGTTTTATTTCATTGATTTTTATGCATATGGTTATTGAATATGTATTGAAAGGTTGCACATACGTATAGAAATGTCAGTATATTTATATAGGATGTTGCATACATTTGGATACATGGCATTAGCACTTAAATTGACAGGATCAGGTAATCATTTAATTCTTGCATTGGTATAGGTTTATATGCATTTCATGCCTATATGTACATACTGCATTAGAATTTGAACTAAGTACAATGATTGCCAATGGTTGATGGATGAGCAGATGGTCGTAATTATTGGTTTCTATATGTACGGGTTACATTTTTCCATCTTTGGGGATTTCGAGGACAAAATCCTTTTAAGGGGAAGAACGTAACACCCCAAAATTTTAACTAGACATTTAATAAAAGGATTAAATTTAAACATAACAAGGGTAAAAATTGAATTTTTATGAACATCGAAATCTGGCTATGAAACTTACGATATTACTTTCGTTGCGGTTTTCTAGACAATTTCAATGTATAATGCTTTAATATCAGAGCTAGTATGAAAAAGTCGTTAACGTTTGAAAGTTTAGAATCACAATTAATTAAACTATTAATTGAGGAAAGAAATATTATAAAGAATGTAAGCTCTACCGGTCGATACCATGGTCTTGATCGATCGACTCCTAGCTGCCAACCACTCCAAGCCATACGGTCGATCGGTCATCTATATCGGGCTAGGATTTTATGCGGCCGAACGGTCCAGATTTTATAATATTGAATCTAACAGTCGAGATTAGTTTCCATCCTAATAAATTGAACCCTAGGCTGATTGTCGAACCCTAATTCATTAATGGACGCCCAAACTCTGTCAAAATTTTCTTTCTCCTCAGATCAAAGTTTCTTCGAACTAAATTAAAATTAAATTAGAGAAATTGAAGAAGAGATTAAATCAAAGAAAATCAAGAGGAGATCTACAACAAGAAGAGAAAATTCTAATCGCATTACTTAGGAGATAGCTTTTTTAGGTGAGTGGATTCATGATTAGTAAGATAATTTGCATATGATTAATTTTATTATACCTATCTGATCTAGAATTGTTTACATTGAATTGGAAACGCTATTATTTAGATTGGGAATTTAACGGTGATTATAATCTATATGAGTATGATCCCTATCTTTTAATCTAAATCTATAAGATAAGAATTGATTCAAGTTGAATATACCTTTTTTGTCAAATTAAATATGAGTTGATATAACATTATTGATGATAAACCTAAATTAAATATGAAGTTTTGGGGAATTGCAAAGTATCGATTCATAAATTTAGGTTCATTTTAATTAGGGTTACCATATGCAAAATTGTAACAAAATTTCACTGTAATCGGTTTGAAAATTATGACGATTAACAACAAATAAACGATGATAATCAATAATTAAAAACACATAAATACCTTGACCGATCGACTGGTTCACTAGAATGGGTCAACAATAAGTGGTCGACTGGTTCACTAGCATGGGTCAACAATAAGCGATCGACTGGTTCACTAGAACTGATCAGCAGCAAGCGGTCAACCACTCTGGTGGCTAATGGTCGATCAATTACCGAATTCTATGTGTAGCCTGAACCATGACCTAAGGCCTAAGTTATTAATTTAACCGGATATTACACACACACGCACATATGAATGTTAGTATAGTATGGAAGTTAGTTCCCAATGTGGATGATCCGAGGACGATATGGGATGGAATGGATGTGTACGCTGGCCAAGATGTTTAAGCACTGTTTATTAGGCATGCTAGACTTTCAAATGGGATGGTTCTTATGCAAATTGCACTCACAAGAGGTTCGATGGTGTATGCGCACACTGATGATGATATTTGGAGGAGTATGAGGCACAACACTAACCATAGTTCCTTGGTAGGTATAATTGGGCGGACGTGATACTATGTTGTTGATGGATCCTAATATGGTGCGATAAGAGGCATTATGTTATCATTAA
This sequence comes from Allium cepa, assembly GCA_030765085.1. NCBI lineage: Eukaryota > Viridiplantae > Streptophyta > Magnoliopsida > Asparagales > Amaryllidaceae > Allium > Allium cepa. The sequence continues at coordinate 423,635,115 of CM060937.1, forward strand.
GAGGTGGACATGGATGCAACAAACATCTTTAGAGTGATTCATCATTGCAAACTCCTCCTTAATGTGTAATTAGGAGGCGTGTAGTCGTAATTTGGAAATGTGGTCCCAAGGTTGATATTGTATGTAAACCAATGTTGAAGTAATTCCAGTAGCTATTAGCTGATTCGCAGTGGTGTTGGGACTCAATTAGCTGTTTGACTCTGAGTATAAGCCTTCACAAGAGGTGGTGTAGTGTCTGTAAAACCATACTCTTAGGTCAGTGCGACTTTCCTTAGTAAGAGTTTCACGAACGCAGGTATAACATTGAACACCACGTAAAATCAACCACAAATAAATAAATTGGATAAATTAATTTAAATAAGATAGGATTAAAAATGGATTTTTTTTTAAAAGTTATAATTTGACCATGAAAGGTCTGACATTGTGTTCATTGCGAAATTCTGATCAATTTCCATAAATAACAAAGGAAAAAATTATGAATGTTTGAAGTTTTCGACTTCAAAATAATTTAAATAGAACTTGAATTCAAATAATTAAATAATTCATAAATTTGAAATTTGAGAGTTAACGTAATTAGACTTTGGAGTTAAGTAATCATTAAAATTAATGTTAACGTGAAAAAGTAATTAAGGAATGAAATAAAATAAAACAACGGCAGAAAATAAAAGGTACGTCCCAAAATAAACGGACCTGTCGACCATTCACTAGGACCGGTCGATCGCCTAGTGTGCACCGATCGATCAGTTAACAAGGGTGGCGGTTAAGGTTATGTGTACATGAACGGTGCTGATTTTATTATTTTAAACCGACTTAAATCCGATGGTTCTTGAGCATTTCAACCACTATAAATAAGAGCCTAGCACCATCACTTTTATTCATGAATTATTTTGGGAACTTAGCAAAGCTCTAGCAGTTCATCTCTTCTAAGATTCAGAAAAATCCATTAGGGTTTTAGGTGAGAAATCATGTATGTCCTTTTGTTCTCTATTTATTTCCCCAACCTAATTTCATCCACACCTCTAATTTTCTAAATCTAATGTATATACAAATCCCTTGTTGTATATATTAGAAGACGAGACCTTGTAGAGATTATTAAAGGCATATCAAATCTAAAGGAGGCAAAGCTAAGGATACACTATAAGCGGAAATCTTAACTTTTCTATTTTAGTAGTTGATTTGTATAGTTTGGGTTTGAATATACTTAGGGAGTTTTTGTTTGCGAAAACATCATATCATAAACCCCCAAAACTCCTTCAGCGCAAAATGTCAATTCTAGATTAGAATCTCAATTGTTTATGGAAAAATAAGGAAATTGTTTGATTCATAGTTTTGATAATTTTACCTTCTATTCCACTCCTTATTCTTCTACATTGAATTTGATTAAAGAGTTATGATTAAAGAATAGTGTGTAAAATATGAACTTATTTTTCGTTTGCACCGCTTATTCCCATGAACTAAATAGAAATTCCTTTGTTTATTTTTATGTAAAATGGAGTTGGATATAGCATAAAATTGGAATTGTAAGTTTCTATTATCAATATTTCCATTATATGATGTAATAAGTTGAGTTTAAATTGTATGCAAGTCTGTTGATTGGAAATATTAATATGGATATTGGAATTTTGGTGTTGTTGATAAAATGAGATGAGACTTGTATAATTGTGAAAAATTAACATTTAAATGCTTGTTCAGGGCATATATTCCACACGCTTAGAAATTATTAGGCACATGTGTGTGTGTATCTGTGTGTGTAATTAACATATAATTATTACGTATAATTGCATAGTTAAATAGGTTATTGATTATATTAAATCACCCTTCGGCAGGTAATTAATGTTAAAGGCGAAATAAAATATTTCTTATAAGGCCTTAATTAAGGAAATGGTGAGATGTTTATTAATATATGTAGATAGTGTTATAGGGATGCAGGGTCGGTCAAAATCATAGGGAAGTCTGCCAGCTAATCTGGCAACAATCAGTGTGACTTTGGCGTTGATGTAAGCATTGCCTATAATAAGTAAATACGATGACGTGAGGTCAGTCTCATATTCTATAGGCTTAATATACTCAGATAATATGGCTACCAGTACCTACGAATAGTCAGACTAATATGAGACATCACCGTGGGATACACATCATAATACGAAGGACTAGCTTCAGAGATTGAAGGTATTAAATGGTTATATGAAGGCCCATCTCTCTCTATGGTTTAAATAGTAAATGATTGGGGTTATGGGTTAGGCACAGTAGAAGATATCTCGAAAAATGTCCCGCTTCAATAGGAAGTAAAGTGGTTGAAGAAATTCTTTGCAATGTCAACAAGTGAGGAGTCTGCCATGGGATAGGTAGTAAATGAGACCTGGCTTGTATAAGGTGTCAAATGTTCAAAGTCTATCTAATTCCATTAAAAGGTATTAAGTGGCTTGAGTACTATTTCTTACATTGATCGGACATTATGGACGATAGATATGGGTTACTGGGTCGACAGCAGGTTGGCTTAGATTTGGAAAGCCTTTTTATTTATGTTTGAGAAAAGCCTTTGGGCTTCTATTTGAAAAGACTTATGATAAAGGTGGAATACGGAAAACATATTCCTATTTAAATTATACTATCCAAGTACTAATGTTGTAAGGCTCCATCTTTCATTCACAAGACATATGTTATTTTTCCTCATTACAACATAGGCTAAGAAAGCGGATGCTAACGGTGAAGACGTTGGTGGGACTTGTGGCAGTATTCTACTTTTGCTTGTTATTTTCTATAGTTTTTGATGTAACCATGAAATAAAAATGATATTGTAATTTTGAAATATTTTACCATGGATATGTAACGGTGATTATGAATAGTTTGTTATCGTTTCCAATGACATTTTGAAGTTTGAATAAAATGGCTACTGTTGTTATTATTATGTCTTATCCCTTTGCCGTGAGATTCTTATTGTGTAGACAAATAGCTCAATAATGTTCTTTATACCAACCAACATCCAGCTTCGGAATTGGTCTATGTTTCGATGGCCTTTTCTAGGATAGGATTTAGGTCCGCTTCGAGGCAGGTTATGGCATTTGCTATCAGAGCCGAGGTTACCCGATCTATGGGGATAGGTATACATATTAGGGGCGTATTTGTTATTTTTGTAAATGTTTTTCAAAAATCCTACTATATAAATACACACACACACACTCTCATTTATTGTAAACGTATGCAAAACACTAGGCAAATCTTTACTTCAACATTTAATACTATCCTAGGAGATGTAGATGGAAAACATTGTAACTCCAAGGTTAATAAGGCAATAAATGTACAATAAATAGGGAGTTACAAGAATTTAACAAGGATATAAATGGACCCATTGAAGAAATTATTAGGGTAATTATGGAGTGAGAAGGAAGGTATGATAGGTAAAAATCCGAATGAATAAAAAAAATCTTTAAAGCTTGTTCGTTGGGAAAAAATCATTTATTGCGGATAGTTGACATTTATAGAAATAGCAAATAAACTTGTTAGGTAGTAATTAAATATTATAATGTAGTATAATCGTCATTTTGGTAAATTATATAGTTTTGATTATATGGACAAAGATTAGTGGGACTAGCCCAATATATAAAAATAGATGAGAGATAAGATTATGTGTGTTGTAAACAATCGAAAGTAAGAAATGAAGCAAGATGTGAAGGAGGGGAGCAAGTTCTCACAAGAAGGTGTACATTAATCAGCATAAGGAAGTAACCAGTTTCTTACAAAGATTGAGTAGGGAAGAAGGAATTTTAATTTCTTTAATGGGAAAGGATTCGAAAAAAAAAATTGGAAAATTCTTTGAAATATTTTGAATAAAATTTCAAAGGATTTATTGTAAAATTATTTTGAAAAAGTAAGGAAGTTTGGAAACTAAAAATAATTGTTGAGTCAAAAAATTTTCATTAAAAGGTTTTGGTAAAAAGGGTTTTTATTTTTTGAAATTCAATTTTAAAAATTAGTTGGGTTAAATTTTTTTCGATTTGTAGAGAAACAAATTCTTCGCTTTTAAAATGAGTGTGAAATAAAGCGTAGGTTGGGTTTGATAAATTTTCTTCTATTTTATAAATTTGGAAGTTCCTTTTTTAAAATAAAAATTTCTTTCTAAAAAGGGGAATACGTGGAAATGGAACTTAATTTAAGGAATAGAGAATAGAAGGATAAGAATAACTAAGATAGAAGGAACATTTTCTTATAAGGAAAATACAGAGAATAACAGCTGAAGTAGGAGCAATTAGTTAGGAGAAATAAAAATAAAGGCAATATTGAGAGGTGCGAACTGAAATAGCATTAGAAATTTATATAAAACAGGGTCAGTAATCTAGTTAAAATTAATAGGATAGAAGTTATCCTCGTTCATTCCTCTTTTTATTATTTATGGTCATAGAAGATGTTTTTGAAAAGAAAAGAAATTTATAACTAGATGAAATCAAATGATGATAATTAATAATTGAGTTGGGACTAATTTTGTGAATGTTATAAGGAAAAGCATTTATGTGAGGAAGAGAATTTTATATATTCATTTTTCTATTTAGATTTTGTTTTTAAAATGGTAATGAAAGAGAAATAAATTAGGATTGATAAGAAAAGGATTGAAAAAGATTGTAGAATTTTAAACAAGACTTAAACAAAGTTATAAAAAGTATTTAGTTAAGTGATAATATATTTTGAGTAATAAAGTAATAGATATTAATATATATCGTTGGGATAATATAACAAACTGAAATTAGAAATTTGGCATGCATGTAGAATGATTGTCTTGTAATTAGGAATACATTTGAAATAATGAATGATTAATAAAGGAAAACCTGTTATTTTGAAATACAATTGAAGTTATAATCTTTGTAATAGAATTGAAAGGAGTTAAAATTGGAGAATAATAGTAATATATCCTTAAAATGGTAGGAGTGAACTTTTCATAAGTATATTCCATAACTCCTTGGAGTAATAAATGCTAATTTCATATTTATTGTAATAAGTTTATCTGTATGAAAACAATTAATTGAAATTTATTTTGTATGTTGTAGAAGGTTTTTAAGAAGGGAAATTATTTTACTCCTCTATGGAATTAAGCAATTTTTGAAGTTTTGATTTAATAATTGTTTGGTTTAATAATTGAGTTTTAAATTGACCCAACTCTAGACCGCCCGTGTGGGAAAATAGTGGGCACCCAGAGTTTAGGAAATAAATAATAAACTCCAGGTCAGTCGTGCGACTGGTATGAGCAAATAAAAGCAGTTTATCTTTTAAAACAAACAACGAAGAATTTAAATTTGAAAACCGCAATGCTTTTTAGAAAATGAAACTACCATAAGGCCTCCCGCCACACACACAATGCAAACGCAGACTTGGAGGAGATTTCTCCTTATGATAGTCAAATATGCTTAATACGAGAAAATTTATTTGATATTATTACTATAAAATCATTTCGAAAGTATAATATAAATCCTAGCCAGCATAGGCATTTCACACTTATGCCTACTATAGCTACCATGTTCAATAGCAGGTTACCACCACATTCCATGGCAGGTTATACAACTAAAACCGTACAGGGCGCGTAGTGTTTTGATTGGATTTCCAAAAAATGGTCAGGCTAAGAAACTTCCTACTGTCTATGGGATCGCCTCTGGCGGGACGTCCCGAGAACCTAACCGGATCTCTGCCAACACAAGGTCGGGTTACCTTTGTAACTAGGTAACTACTACTCGAGCATGCCATCCCCCGGTCCTTTGGGACCTTTATCCGAGCGCTCGACACCAACAACCACAAAGTATCACGAAGTAATAGATCTGCAGTTTCCACATGAGTAAGTATCCGGGCTCCATACCATGATACCACCCTTTACCAGAAGGGAATGACACACCCTAAAGGGCGCGACCCTCATAACCTTGCCGCATCTTTCCTGTTTTCGACCATTTCCGGGGTGTGAGGTCCTGATGCAGTCTCGTCCACAAAGCTACGCTTTATACAAAAGCCATGCTTTGATCACAAATGATCGTCAACACACAGCAGCACTTAGCATGTCACACTACCAAATTGGGAATATATCACTGATAAATATCAACTACATAACCTCTAAGCTCGTACGTCTCAGAGAAGGGTGTTAAGCTAAGAGAATAAATTCTCCGCCACCAAGTAGAAATGTATTTGATAGAGATCAGTTTAATATCTCAAAGTGTAATGTCGGACATACAACCATACAAGTCTGTTCCGGGTTCGAACAGAACCGAAGGCACTTCCGAAGAAGCCCTTGCAAATCCGGGCATCCACAATCCCGATCGGACTTCCCGTCACTTAGGGAAACTCTATACCGGAGCAACTCAGTGCAGAGTCAATCGACAGGTTATCCTATCGTTCTCGAAGACACCCGGTCTTCAACACCGGTCTTCAATTGCAATCCATAATGCCGAATCACTATCCGGAATGGGCTATATGACACAAGGTCCTCTCCCGGCTAATCCGAATAATGAGCGCAATATTTAAAAATATATGGATATGGGATTTCAGTTAAGTCACAACTTTAAAATCCAAAACTTTTCTTCAAATGGTTAAACAAATTACCATTTTAAATCTTTTGACAAAAAGATTGGTTTCACAAAGTTTCACCCAGTTTCACAAAGATCTATCCCTAGATTTAAAAACGATTTCCATTTCAATCGGATTAATTCCTTAAATCTTTAAACTAAAGATTTAATTTATAGCTTTCAAGACACGTTTTCAAAGTTTTATTCATAACTTGGAAAACTATTTTCATTTTTTAGACTTGAAATCCTTTAACACAAATTGGAAATTCATTCTTATGTGAAAGCTTCAATCATTTGAAAACAAATGGTTTTCGTTTCGGAAAAATCCGATTTCATTTATACATGTTAAAATCTTTGGGTTAAATTTAAAGTCCTAAAACAACACTTTTAAAATGGTTTAAAAAAAACCCATATAAACCCAATTATAAGTTGAATAACCTTTTTAAACCCTAGTTCCCAAATCATAGAATTCAATTTCAAATACTAAATTCAAATTTAAATCGAATTATTTAAATTCAAAAAATCCATCAAGTTATCCAGAATAACTTTTATTTTTGAAATTCATTTTCAAAAGCTTTAAATTCTAATCCCAAAACTATTTTGGATTCAAAAATTCAATTTTAAGATTATTTCAAAAATCTATGACTTAACTCATTTCCACGTGCAATCCATATTTGTGTGTGTATAGTGTGGTCCAGGGGTTTTACACAATTAGTGCACAGCATCAATCATATCAATACTGATAAGCGGTATAACTCATAACGCTTATCTTCATCCACATATTCATGGATAAAGTAAATTTATCAATCACAGAAATTCACTATTATGATTCGATGTGGGTTTCGGATAACCAACTGGAATCCGACTCCCTGTCACATCGAAATTCAAATGTCGTTCTACAGGTCAAGGGTTTGCATATCAATATATACATCACAGATATAACAGCTCAGCACAAATCATCACATAGCATCACATCACATATCAAATATATCAATCCATCACATAGAATTCAATAACAATCAAATACCTTTGATTAAGGTGAATAAATCGTATGGTTATAGATTTATTACCCACATAATTACTTTCATTAGTAATCTTTAATCAATGATTAATTATCATTGATTACATTTGATTAAGTCTTAACCACCTTCATTAATCGTTTCTTTAATTAATTAACCCTTAATTGTAATTAATTAAACCTTAATTACTTTTATTAATCAACCTCTAATTAATTACTTTAATTAATAAATCCTTAATTATCTATTAATTAATCTCTAATTATCTAATTAATCAAGTGTTAACTATCACTTACTTAATCCTTAACTACCTGATTAATTAATCCTTAATCATTGATTAAAATCTAATTAATAATTCTTAATTACAGATTAATTAACCTAAATTAATTAATCTCAATCATTAATTAATTAATTTAAAAACGCTTAATTATTTAATTAATCATCCATATTATTAATTTATTAAATAATTAATTATCCAACTTAATAATTTAATGAATCCAAATTTAAAAGTCCAACTTGTAAAGAAATAAATTTCTGTTTTAGAAAGACCTTAAAATGGAAGAGTTGGCTAGGAAAAGGAAAACATTTCATTGCTCCTTTTGATAAATTGAGTTTCCAAGTTTATATTTTTAAAAGGTAAAGGTTTCGAATAAGATGATTTATAATTGTGAAACTTTAGTTTTATAAAATGATGAGAAGTAAATCAAATATTTATATGGAGTAGATAAGGATCACTACCTAGGTAAGGCAGTGTAAATGTTTTAAGATATTAATAAAATAGGAATATTATGTCCAATCTGATTTGGAAATTTGGAATCGGTCCCAAATATTTAATTGTAGAATGTTGGTAAAGTTGTGAAGATATTCCAAATTTATAATTGGATTGTAAGTTGTGTTGCTCTTTTTTACTTGGAATGTAAATTTCTATTTTTAGATTTATTTGGAGCATTATCCATGTAACTTCCATAAATTTTCCAATTCCAAACTGTGTATAAAAGTGTGGCGTTTGAATTAATAATGAATGCACCAAAGAGGGAAAATGACTTGTAAGATTTAGATATTCTTTTCTATAGTTTACACTGTCTATTTCAATAAAAGAAAAGGGAATAATTCCTAGTAATTTCAAACGAACCAAAAATCCCACTTTAGTTAACTTATGGAAAATTATAAAGTGATCCTTCTTAGAAGTATAGCTTTGATAAACTAAAATGTGCAAAGAATACTCTAGCTTGGAAATTAATATACAAACACACGTGTAACTACGCTTAATGTATCAAAATAGAAATATGTAAACAACATAATTACAACAATATTCATATTAATTATAATAGGACTAGGATTTATGGACATTAATTACAGATTTAACGAGCAATAAATTTGTAATTAATAGAAAATTAAAAGGAATTAAATAGGGACTGGTCAAGGGATTTAATATGGCATTGATGGAGGAACTGAATCGACATAATAAATGGATTTTGAAATTGGTAAACAGATTAAAGGGTGAGGATTGATCAGAGATGGTCCAACTTTAACATTAATGATCAATTATTACAGATATATTAACTGAAAAATGGATAAACCACATTTATTAGAAACCAAGAAGGAGAATTAAGTGGAATGACATGCTAAGAATGTTCATCCTAATTAGCAAGGAGTATTAGAACCCCAACATCATTAACATAAATTAGTGATAAATAGCAAAATTTTCTTCTAGATTTTTAGGGATTATTATTGCTAGTTGTCTCCCTTATGGGAAAAACATATGATATGGTATAAGGTATATTTCTATTTTATCATTGGGTTGATTTTATAGATGGGATTAGACCGCCAAATAAAAAAACACACACACAAATAGAGAGAGAGGAACAACTTAAACAAGCAAATTTCATAAGCACATTTAACTACAATAAACTGTATGTAAGGCGGGAAGTTAATGAGGAAATTAGGTTAGTGACCAGAAATAAAAGAATGTTTTAATCCTAAAAATTTAAGGATTTTAGGAAAAATAAATTTTATCTTACTAAGAGACACCATTTGAGGATGACCATTCATCCGAAGAAGATAAGATGAAAATGGATATGAAGAGAATTTTCTATTGGAAAAGGATGAAGAAGAAGGTGGCAGAATTTTCAATTAGACGTTTGACATGCCAAAACAAGAAAAATATAGTTGATTAGGCAACGTACGAAGGCTGCACAAGATCGTTGGAAATCCTATGTGGACAAGTGTAGAAAAGAGATAGAATTAGAAGTTAGGGATATGATGTTTACCAAAGTTTTCCCTCTTAGATAGGTCATAAAATTTGGAAAAGTTGGGACCAAGGTTTGTTGGGCCTTTCCCAATTTTATGAAAAATTGAAAAACTCATGGAGTTACCGGATAATTTGGCAGAAGTCCATGATGTTTTTTACGTTTCACCTTTGAGAAAATACCTTCATAGTACAACCATTGTGGTAGGGCCTGATATACTGTTGGATATTGAGACGGAGCCAATAACATCCCATGCCACAACAAGCATTGTGGAGCACGGAACTAGAAAGCTCTACAACAAAGAAATCGGATTTGTTCGAGTATAATAGGGAGAAAATCGACGGAAAGCATGAGGATTGAGCTGGGCATGTTTAGGGTGTTTGCATACATGTTTATATGTCACAGTCATACACTCATGCTAGGATTGAGCTCACTTATAGTATGTTTGCAGTACATAATCACATTGCACTTTTAGTTAAGTAAATGGTTATGTGGATAACTTGGTTGTATAACATAGATGTTTATTGCACGTTATGATGTTTTCCCCTTGGAAATATTTTGGGGACAAAATGCTTTTAATGGTGAGAGAATGTAACACCCTATAAAATCAACCATAAATGAATAATTGGATAAAATAATTTAAATAATATATGATTATAAATGGAAAATTTCAAAAGTGACTATGAAAATTATGCCATTGTGTTCATAACTAAATTATGATCAATTTTCATATATAATATGTTAAAACCAAAGCTCAAACGGTAAAATTATGGACGTTTGAAGTAATTTAAATATTATTCAAATTCGAATAATTAAATAATTTATAAATTTGAAATTTTAAAGTTAACGGTAATTAGACGTAGAGGTTTGGTACTCGTTAAAATTAATGTTAACATGAAAAAGTGATTAAGGAATGAAATAAATAAAACAATGGTAGAAAATAAATGGTTCCAAAATAAATGGACCGATCAACCACTCACTAAGATCAGTTGACCGCCTAGTATGAACAGGTTAACAAGAGTGGCAGCTAGAGTTTTATGTACGTGAACGACGTAGATTTTGTTATTTTAAACTGACTTAAATTTGATGGTTCTGGAGCATTTCAACCACTATAAATTAAAAGCCTGGCCCCTTCTCTTTTATTCACAATTTATTTTGGGAACCTAGCAAAGCTCCGATAGTTTATCTCTTCTAAGATTCCAAAAAACTCCATTAGGGTTTCAAGTAAGAAATCTTATATATCCATTTTGTTTTCTAATTATTTTCTCAACCTATTCTTCTCCAAACCTCTAATTTCTGAACCTAATGTATACACAAATCTCTTGCTGTATACATCAAAAGAAGAGATCCGGTAGAGATTTTTAAAGGGATGTCAGATTCAAAGGAGGCAAAGATAAGGATATACTATAAGTGGAAATCTTAGCTTTTCTATTTTAGTAGTTGATTAGTATAGTTTGATTTTGAACATGCCTTAGGGAGTTTTAGTTTGCGAAACATCATATTGTAAACCCTTAAAACTCTTTTAATGCAAAATGCCAATTCTAGGTTGGAATTTCAATTGTTTATGAAAAAATAATGGAAACTGTATAGATTCATAGTTTTGATAATTTAACCTTCTGTTCCACTCCTTATTCTTCTTCTTTGAATTTGATTAAAGAGCTGATTAAGGAATAACGTGTAAGGTATGAATTTATTCGTAGTTTGCACCACTTATTCCCACGAATTAAATTGAAACTCCTTTGTTTATTTTATCTAAAAAAGGAGTTAGATAGAGCGTAAAATTGGAATTGTAAGTTTCTATTATTGATATTCCATTATTTTGATGTAATAAGTTGAGATTAAATTTTAATTGTATACAAGTCTATTGATTGAAATTTTTTGATATGAATATTGGAAATTGGTATTGTTGATAAAATGAGATAAGACTTGTATAATTTTTGAAAGAATCAACCTTTAAACGTTGGTTTAGGGCTTTTATTCCACACGCTTAGAAATTAATAGGCGTGCGTGTGTGTATGTGTGTATTACCGTAATTAACGTATAATTATAACGTATGATTGCATAGTTAAATAGGTTATTAATCATATTAAATCCCCTTTAGGAAGGTAATTAATGTTAAAGCTGTAAAAAGCAGATTTCTTATAAGGCCTTGATTATGGAAATGGCGAGGTGTGTGATAATGTATGTAGGATGTCATATAGATTATGATTAAGTTATAGAGATGCGAGATTAGTCAAAAGCATAAGGATGTCTGCCCAGCCAATTTGGCTACCAGCTGTGTGACTTTGGGGCCGATGTGCAACAATGCCTATAATAAGTAACCACGATGATGCGAAGTTAGTCCCTAATTCTGTAGGCTAAATTCGGTTAGCTAATCTGGCTAGCAGTACTTATGGATAGTTGGACTAATATGAGACGTCACCATGGGATACCGGTCATAATACAAACGACCTTCTTCAAAGATTAAAGGTATTAAGTGGTTGTATGAAGGTCTGCCTCTTATGTAGAAAGTAGTAAATCGTCAGGGTTATGGGTTAGACACGGTAGAGGATATCTCAAGAAAGGGCCTGCTTCAATAAGAAGAATTAAGTGGCTAAAGAGATTCCATGCAATTGAAACTAGATAGTTGCTAATGAGGAGCTCGCCTTGGGATATGTAGTAAATGACGCGGAACGAGCTTAAATAAGGCATTAAATGGTCGAGGTCTACCTAACTCCCATTAAAATTATTAAGTAACTTGAGTATTATCTCTTATATTGATATAACATTATGGACGATGGATATGGGTTATTGAATTAATACCAAGTTGGATATGAGCTTATATTTGAATAGCCTTTTTATTTATAATTAAGAATAGCCGTTGAGCTTATATTTGAAAAGACGTATGATGTAGGTAGAATACGTAAGATATATTCATATTTAAATTATACTGCCTAAGTACTAATATATTTAGGCTCGAGATTTTTATTCACCAGACATGCAACGACCCGGAATTTCACTTCTTTAATTTGTGAATATTTAACTAATTTTAGATATTCAAAATAGTAGATTTTATAACCCACAAAAAACTCTTTTAAAGAATAACTAGAGACGGTGGAATGGGTTTCAAAATTTATTTACTAATATACTTAGTTCGAAGAAAAATTGAAAATGTGACCGAAATTCGTTTTCCGAATTTTCGGTTTTTCGTCAAATAAAAGTTGTTGAAAATATTTTGAATACATTAGAAAAAAACATACACATACATCCATTTATAAGTGAAGTTATGATATGGCATAGTATACATATACATACATATATGTGTGTGTGTATATGTATATATGCATACATGTGCATACTTAAGGAAAATATAATGTAATAAAAGAAATGTTTAAATGGAAGATTCCTTGAGATACATGTTTAAACATAAGGTATAAATGCAATTATGACATGTTGGCTCAAGTTTTCATGAGGGGGACAAGGAAATTTCTAAATTTATGGTGGGGAGACAAGTGTGAGGTGGCATGGTGAGGTGGCGCAATGTTGTGGAGGGTAAAGACATAGGGGTAGTTTGGTAATGTGTTAATCTACCTTGTATATATACCAAATTCCTAACTTTTGTTGTCATTTGATCATCTTATTCGACTTTCCAAATCTTCCACCAAGTTTCATAAAAAAATTAATGGCTTCCACTCTTATGTCCAAATTTTAAAAACCTTAGCATTATTTACTTTTAAAACTCTTAAGCCTTATTTGAAAGCCTTTCATCCACTTATACAACTCCTCCTTGCCAAAAAAAACTCCACATACACCTCATCAACTCTTAGTCGTACAACACACTTTTATAGACCAAACTATTTTGCTCATATAAGCCCTCCAAAACTTCATTTTTCTTAAGACAAAGCGAAGATCAAGGTTATTTCCAAGTTCTAGTAGAAGCACCTCTATTTAATCAAATTTTTGGAAGTAAAGCTCGCCTTTTTAACTAAAGCATCGAACTTTATTTCTTTCACATTATAATAACTATTTAAGTCAATTATGGATGTTTGGATGTAATGTTTATTGTTTGATTTGCTTGTTAAAAAGTTGAAACCATTAGTAATTAGTAAGCAATCAAAACTAGTTGTGTAGTTCAAAGTAATTTTGTATAAGTGATGCCTTCTTTATGTTCATAAATATTATTTACTTAGTTAATATGCTATGTTTGTGTTATATGACATGAGACTTGGATGAAAATTATTATGACATGAAAGTAGTTCTAGAAGTGTCTGTATAGCTACTATCGCTATATCGGCACTTTTGAAAAATACCATCTCCTCGACAACTTTTGTTTTACTTTCGAGCTTAGATTTCACTATACAAAGTTAATTAAGTTTTTGAATAAGGATGGATTTAAAATTAATGTACTAATTTAATAATGATTTTAAATTTAATTAATTATTTTAATTAATGAGAATTGAGGTTAATAAATTATCTTAATAACGATGTGTTTAAAATTAATTAATTACTTTGTTAATGAAGTTTAAAATTAATTAACCATTTTATCTAATGATGATTAAGTTTAATTAATCTCTTAAGTAATAATAGATTAAAGTTAATTAATAATTTTAATTAATAGTGTTTAAAAATTAATTAATCATTTTTAAATTAAAGTTAATTAATTAGTTTCGATTTAATTAATCTTTTCCATTAATGATATTTTAAATTAGTTAATCCTTTTTAATAAATAGTGTTTTAAATTTTTTTAATCAACTTAGTTATTGAGATTTAAAATTAATTAATTTAATTAATAATGTTTTAAAGTAATTAACCCTTTTTAATTATGGGTATTTAAAGTTAATTAATCAAACTAATTAACGAAGTCTAAAGATAATTAATCACTCTTATTAATGACAGTTAAAGATGATTAATCAATTTAATAATATGCTTTAGATTAGTAAATCCTTTTATAATGGCGTTTTAAAGTTACTAAACCATTTTTACAAAGATGTTTAAAGTTAAAAACTTGTAATGAGAAGCCCAAGCACGAATTTGGTTTTAAAAGTAAAGTTTCAATTCGGATATGGAAAATAAGTTTCCGTAAACTACATTGCTTATATGGAAAGAATTTAATCATTCCCGTGACACTAAACGTCGAGGTATGGAAACCTTGCCACTATCGAAAGTTAAGATTATCGTCAAGACAATGCCTAGAGGTAACATTACCTTCACTTAATCGATTACATTTTTAAGCAAGAAATAGTACAAGTTTGAAATCGACGAGTAGTGGTAGGGATATGAGGCTTAATGTCCATATACAATCATTTTGTTATCTTCGATAGTCGGTTCGTCAACCACCGATTACCTCAGCCTTCTTTGTTTTTTGTCATTCTAAGATGATATGCTGCTCACTTGAGCTTTGTTATCCTTTTTTAGAAATGACTAGACCCAAAGAGCAAGTGGAAGCCAAGCTATGTAAGGTTGCTCCCATTAGGGTATTATCACATCTACTCTAGATTTGGTTGGAATATTTGTGCATCAAGATGTGAATTACCTGAATTCTCGATAACCATTGGCAGGGTCAGACTTGGATGTGTTCGAGAGCCATCGGAGTTCTCAAGTATATATTCTGGAGGTATACTTCCAGTAAAGGGGGTGCACCCTCCTAGATATTGTTGGTAAATTTCCTTTAGCTTATTAATTCGAACCATCAAATTTGTTTTACTTAATTGCATTAATAAGAGTATAACACTCTTTAGATGTTAATTATGTGTATCCATTCTTTACATTTGGATGTTGTTCTTGTGAGAGGAAGCCTGATCCACATTTGGCGGTGTGGCCTCACATATTGTTGTTTAATTGCACTTATTTTTTTAGAATTTTACTCATACCAAATATATTGTCTGACCTAAGTTGTTTGTTTTCCCTAAACTCTCGGATACTCATTTATATTAGAGTACTCCGAGAGTAGTAGACCATTATGGGCTCTTCAAAGGATGGCATGCGAGCATGAGGCTTTTATCTACTTAGCTATCTATTTCGCTATTTATTTAGTTTGTGTATATGTATTTTGTTTCAGCATGTGTAAAGGAAGATTGTTATAAATGCCTAAGCTGATTGTAGTACTTTTGTGTAACTCTAATAACTCTAAGTTAAGGAGTAATCTTATCTATTATATTACTGTTATATTCTATTTAACAACTTTCATTATGACATTTTTGGTTCTGTTCTTTATTTTTACCCATAACAATTCATTTTTGGATGCTTGGGTAATGATACATGAATATCATGGATATATTAAGTGTCGTTCCCAAGGGTCAGAAAGGTGGGTCATCATAGTTGGTATCAAAGCTTCAATTAAGCAGACTCCTTAACTCAATTTGGGTTAACTCATTAGGGATAGGGTGAAAAGAGCCCTAAAATGAGTTAATCTTGAGAGAGCAGTTTTATCACCCATCCTAAAGATTCATTTTAGATCCTTTAGTGTTGTTTCAATCATTTGGGTCCTATCTTTGTATCCTAATAATATCTGTCATTGTTCAAATAATTGAAAACGAGTGAAAGAGGAAGAAGAGGATTTAGAACTAGCAATGCTACAAATGGTAGAGCTCCAAGAAATAGGCCGGTTGTAGAGCCGGTGAAGAAACGGTAGTGCAAGTTCAACCGCCTTAGAACTTTGCTACTCTGTGCAAAAATTGTACTGCTTTGGGTTGTAAACAATTCTTTGGGATTAAAAATATTCTAGGAGTTCAAACATGGCTGCGCTCTTATGAAAGGATATTTTTGGGGATCTTCGGTTGGAGGAAGTAAGGAAGCGATTATTGGCATCACGATAGCTCCAAAAGGTAGAAACGCATTGGTGGGATTCAGTGACATCTAATACCCTAGAGGAAGATTTTACTTGGGCTCAATTTAAGGAAGTCTTTGAAGCTTTGTTCGTTCTGAAGGCAGGGAGGACTCAGTTTTTTAGGAATTTCATGGATTTGAAGCAGGGAGATATGACAGTGGCGCGGTATGAGCATCGATTTAATGCATTATCTCGCTTTGGACCAGGATTGGTAGGCATGCCACTTAAAAAAGAATGATATGTTCATGGAAGGACTAAGGCCAGAATTTCATTGTGAAATGACCAATCGTGTTAACGATACTTTAACCAATCTGATCAGCATGGCCTTGAGGTCTAAAGCTTTGGATATTAAGCAAGGAGTTCGAAAAGGAGCAGTGCCAATAGTTAGTGCCCAACCTTTATCGGTTATCCCAATTGCAAAGAAGCCGAATTTCAAACATAAAGGAAAGAAGCAATGGTCGAGAAAGAAATATGGAGGTGGAACTCCAAATCATAAGAAGCAGCCCAACTTGGCCAATGTTCTATGTTTCAATTGCAACAAGATGGGCCATTTGCAAATCAGTGTCCTAGTGTCTCCTGTTACAACTATGGCCAATTGGGACACATGAACAGTTAGTGTCGCTTCCTAAAGAAGAGGCCGCAAGGTCGAGCTTTTCTATCGAGAAAATACCATCTACTTCTACGGATCAGAAGGGAAAGAAGGTGTTGCAAGGTACCTTATCCATTTATGATATTCCTATTAGAGTGTTTTTCGATACCGATGCATCTCATAGTTTTATTTTAATTAATCTTATTGATAGGCTTAACCTTAAACCCATCCTTTAAAATAACTATCTTTGTGTGTCGAACCTAATTGGGGTCCGATGAACCTTGACACTGTGTCTAAGTATGCCCATTTCTTATCGAGATCGGTACTTCTCTTCTGACTTATTCATTTTGGGTTCATGGATTATGGGGTAATACTGGGTATGGATTGGTTATTTGAGTTTGAAGTTGTCCTGGATTATGTTAGAAGAGTAGTTGTAGTAAAGGATGTAGTAGGTAGAAGCATAGATATATGTTGTGAAAGGCCTAATGAACTTATGAGCAGTTTTCTTTATTCGTTTGAAGTAGCTAAAGAGGAGATAAAACATATACCGATTGTTCGGGACTTCAAGGATATTTTTGATGAAGTGCAAGGTTTACCTCCTTACCGTGAAGTGGAGTTCCGTGTTGATTTGATTCCAAGAATGACACCGATTATACAATCTCCCCTAAGGTTGGTCCTGAAAGAGAGAAATGAATTAGGGAAGAAAACATTTGACTTATTGCAGAAAGGTTTGATCCAGTGTTGCAAATTAAGTTGGGGATCACTAGTAGTTTTCGTTACAAAGGCAGATGGTTCTCTTAGGTTATGCGTAGACAACCGAGAGTTAAATAGGAGAATGATCAAGAATATGTATCCTTTACCTATGATCGACGATATTTTTGACCAGCTCCACAGCGCTTGGGTATTTTCTCAACTGGATCTTGCCACTGGTTTTCACCACTAAAGGGTAATAGAGAAGAGTGTACTCTTAACAGCTTTTTGTACCTCTAATAGTTTTTACGAGTGGTTAGTCATGCCGTTCAGACTAACTAACGCACCCATTTATTTGATGGGCTTAATGAATCAGGTATTCCGAGATTTTCTTAATAAATTTGTCCTCGTCTTTATGGATGATATTCTTATTTATTCTAAGACAGTGAAAGAGTACAAGTATCATCACCGAGTTATTCTAAATACTTTAAAAAGTCATGTGTTGAAAGCAAAGTTTTTTAAATGTCATTCCTAGAAATTTAAACTTAGGTTTTTGGGGTACGTAGTTTTAGGGGAAGGCATATCAGTGGACCCAGCTAAAAAAGTTGCGATTCAAGACTGGAAGAAGACCGAAAATATGACAGTGGTCGGATACTTTTTAGGATTGGCTTGATTTTTATAGAAAATTCATCAAAGATTTCTCGAAGATTGCTTCTCATCTGACAAAGTTAGCGAAGAAAGATGCTAAGTTTCTATGAACACCTAAGTGCGATCAAGCATTCAATGAATTAAAGGAGAAATTAACCAATGCTCCTGTTCTAACTATTCCAAATGGAAGCAAAGGGTTAACTGTATACACGGATGCTTGCGGAACCAGATTGGGAGCAGTTCTGATGCAACATGGAAAATTTATCGCGTATACAAGTCGACAGCTGAAACCACATGAGAAGAATTATGACATACACGACTTGGAACTTTTGGTAGTTGTCTTCACATTAAAGATGTGGAGGCACTGTCTTTGGGGTAAAAAGTTCAAGTTATATACGGATCACAAATCTTTAAAGTATCTCTTTACTCAAAAGGACTTCAACTTAAGGCAACAACATTAGCTAGAATTTCTGGCAGCTTATGGTCCTGAGATTTTGTATACACCGGGGAAAGATAAAGTCGTAGCTAATACGCTGAGCAGGAATTATGCAGTTTTGGCTAATATGGAAGTCCGACTCTTATCTGATGCATTAAAAATAGTCAACAGAGGGACGTTCGCCTCTCTTAGATAGCTAGAGCTATTAATGTAAATGCTTCTCTAGAGAAGTGGCTAGGATCCATGATAAATGACCGTGGCGTTCTAAGAAAAATGGTCGATTGTGTGTTCCGGATGTGGATGGAATTAGACAGGAAATTCTGATAGAGTCTCATCATTCTAAACTAACAATATATCCAAGGGTCACTAAGATGTATCAGGACATGAAGCGTACTTTCTGGTGGGAAGGGATGAAATAAGACGTTGTTATATTTGTAAGTAGATGTGCTAACTGCCAGTAGGTAAAGGGAAGTCACCAAAAGACATCCAGACTGCTTCATCCACTTGAGATACCAAAGTGGAAGTGATGGCTGATTTCTATGGATTTCATTGATTGGTTACCTAGATCGAAGAATGGTAATGAAGGAATTTGGGTTATCGTTAAAAGGTTAACCAAGAGCACTCACTTCTTACTAGTCAAAGCAACAAGGACGACTGCTAATTTGTATCAACTATATGTTAAAGATATCGTTAGGCTTCATGGTTTTCAATGTCGCATTATGAGTGATCGGGATCTGATCTTCACAAGTTGGTTCTGGAAAGGTTTGCATGATGCACTTGGGACAGAGCTGAGTTTGAGCATAGCTTGTCACTCTCAAATAGATAGGCAAACCAAAAGGGTGAATCGTGTTATGGAAGATTTACTTTGAGATTTTGTGCTAGACTTTGGAGGTTCAAGGGAGTAAAACTTGCCATTTGTTGAGTTCACTTATAACAACAGTTTTCAGGCAAGTATTGGGATGGCACCTTCTGAGGCACTATATGGAAGGCCTTATAGGTCTTTATCTTGTTTGGTGGAACCAGGAGACCGCTTTATACTTGAACCGGATATAATTCATGATGCCATGAATA
Source organism: Allium cepa (assembly GCA_030765085.1). Classification (NCBI taxonomy): domain Eukaryota; kingdom Viridiplantae; phylum Streptophyta; class Magnoliopsida; order Asparagales; family Amaryllidaceae; genus Allium; species Allium cepa. The sequence continues at coordinate 423,655,155 of CM060937.1, forward strand.
AGGTAGATTGGATTAGGAAGCACTTAAAGACAGCTCAGAGATGGTAGAAAAACTATGCAGATATAAGACGTCTAGATTTGGAGTTCATAGTTGGGGACTATGTATTCATCAAATTTTCTCTGATAAGAGGCGTTATTCGGTTTGGAAAGGAGGAAAGCTAGCTTTTTTTTATTGGACCTTTAAAGATACTCAAGAGGATAGGAATTCTTGCATATAAAGGGGAGTTATCAACTAGATGGTCAGGCATACATGATGTCTTTCACATATCCCATCTACGTAAGTATGTACGTGATCCTACTTTGATTATTCTGCCATCTCAGCAGGAGGATATGGAAGTTGAGGCTGACTTGACTATTGTAAGATAGCCTATTCGAATTGTCGATCGGGATAAGAAACGATTAAGGACTAAGGTTGTGGACTTGTTCAAAGTACAATAGAGTAAAGATCCCAAAGATTGCACTTGGAAGACTATCGACAGTATGAGGGCAGCTTACCCTGAGTTGACGTTAGGATAATGTTTGTTTATTTGTATGAAATATATATGCACTATTTGTGATATATTTGCTTAGTTTGTTCGGTTGTATAGGTTTCTATTAACCCAAAAAATGGATCAACGCACTGCTTTGAGTGTGAAAGCACCAGCCCTGTTTATCAAGGCAATTAAAATAGAAAACACAACAGTATATAGCAGAAAAGATAAAGAGACAAGAGATTTTAATAGTGGTTCGGCTGTTAATGAAGCCTACGTCCACTTTGTAGATTTTTTTGCCGATCAACTCCTATTACAAAGGAGTCTAAATTACAATATAATTTTTCTTTCCTAGATTAGATCAAGCCACCATTGTTAGAGACAAAAGGAGGATCTTAATTGTCCCTTCATGGCTGTTGTGTGGAAGAAGAAGAGTGAAGAAATAATGGAAGAACATTAGCAGAGATCAGATCTCCTCTACAGTTGCAGATAGGATGGAATTCATAGGGGTTAGAGAGCATTTGGGCCAGATCTACTTTACCAAAAGCCCATAGTCATCATGTAGAGGTTGCTCAAGAAGTTTGTGGGTGTTCAGAGCTAACTTTTCGGATCGGTACTGATCTGATTGGATCAGATCGGTACCGATCTGAAAAGTTGTACCGATCTGAAAAGTTGTGTAATTTTTGATTCTTCCCAATTTGGTTGCTTTCCTATTCCATAATTGAGTGCCTTGTTCGAATATCAAGTCGTTTGGAGTTGGTTTGATCATCCATCGTCATAGATCATCCAATCCATCCCTTCATAGAAGATCCATCCATAACTCGCTCAATACTTAACCAAATGAAACGAACTTCATACTTGTAATTTACTTGAGTAGGAGAGCGTCCAAATCAGATGTCATGAGGATCCGAGCTAATTATTCGGATTGGCGATGATTTAATTGAGTCGGATCGGTGGTGATCCAAACCCTTTGTTTATTTTTGAATCTTCTTCTAGGTCGTAGAAGATCCAGCCATAACTCACTCAAGGCTTAACCAAATGACATGAAAATTCGTACATGCAATGTATATGAATATGAGAGCCTCCAAATCGGATCTCATGAGGTGGGGCCCATTCTAGGTAGGTAGGACCCGATCTATCAAACTAGCTCAATTTAGAGGAGATCCATCCATAACTCGCTTAATACTTATTAGAATCAGGCAAAACATTGCAAGTAGCTTCTAGAGGATGTATGGATCTAATCTATGGATTGCAAGTGGTAGGGCCCACTCTAAATGGATCGAACGATCCAATGAGTTTGGATCGGTGTCGATCCAAAATTGACTTGGCAAAATAGCTTCATGTTTTGTGCAAGCCTTCTTCTATGACTTCTAAGTGTCCCTTTCAAATTTCAAGTCAATCCGAGTCTGTATAGGTTTTGTAGGTCCATTTTAAGTTGCTCCGGTCCAAAAGCAGATAGATATTTGAATGAGTCATCACTTCTTGAACTTGGTTTCTTGGAATGTTACCAAACTTGATAGGTGAGCTTAGTACTGGCATAGGAGTGCAATGTTGGTGGTTAGAAGGAAACGCAAGCAACATTTAGGATGGGTATCGATCTAACTGGATCCGATCAGTATCGATCCAAAGAGTTAGCATAATTCTGAGCCAAACTTCTTATGTTTCTTTGTCTTGTACTTTTTGGCCTCTTGTTCTGACTTAATTAGAATGTTCCAGCTCCTTTTGAATTCTGTTAGGTTAAAATCCAGTTAACACTTGCCTCTCAAAGTACGCATTTTGAATGAAAGGTGTGTTTTGCTGTAGAACAAGTTCCAGCAACGAGTCTTCAACTGTTGAGTTTTCCAATGGCTTTTAGCCTTTGCGAACCATCCAGTTCCTTTGGATTCTTTCATCAATCATAAGTCGTTTCGTAACACCCCTAATTTTTGATAACATTATTCAATAGATTTAATTTGATAAATTAAATAGAATAATGTAAATGATAAGTGAAAAGGGGATTGAGACTTGAATTAATTTAATTAAGCCCGAGCCTAGTATAATAATTAATGGGCTAAAGAATGGTTTTGGGTTAATCAAATTACATAAGGGTGTATTTGGAAATTCGCTACTCATAACCTTACACTTATATATTTTTTGTTCCTACCATTTTACTTCTCATTCATGTCATTTTGAAAATTAAACATAAGAAGATGTGGTTGGCTATAAAGAGAAGAAGAGGAATTCAAATTAAAAGCTAGAGAATCAAGCTTAGGGAAAATCAATCTCAATCCAATCTCCTTTCTAAATAAAGGTGAACAATAATTCCATCTCTATTTTGTTTCGAATTATATATTTTTGGATTTAAGGGTAAATTCGTTTTTATGATATATTAGATGATGGTATGCTTGATTTATAATTTATATGGTTTAGACAAGATTGTTTAAAAGAGGTTATGCACGGTTTTAGGGAAAAACCAAGATTTAATGTGTTTAAATGCCATAGGAAAATTTTATGTTATAAGAAACATGATTTTGGAGTTGGGTTTCCACTTTTGATAATTTTACAAGCTATGGAAAGATTATTATGAATTTTCAAAGGAAAATAAGGTTATTTGGGTTTATAAATTTATTTTGAATAATATATTTAGAATTTGGGTCTGGAATTTTGGTATGTTAGATAACATGATTAAAGTGAAATTCTGGAATTTTTAGGAATTTTTCCGAAGTGATTTGCTACGCTAATTAAGTTATTTTAGAAGAGGGATTTCTTTGAAAAATTGGTTTTCTTTAATGGAAGGGCTTAATTGATTAACTTAACCATGGTTTGGATCTGAAATTAGTGGCAGTTATTTTGAAAAAGAATTTGAAAAAGGTAAGGCAACCAATCTGGTGTTGACACGTGGCAGGTTAGTTGGAGGAAATTTTACTTTAAGAAGAACTAAATCAGGTTTACTAAGAAAATTTAGCTCTGCCTACTTTGGGAAATGCCTTTCAACACAGGAGCTTTCGCCTTCAACCTAGTTGAAACCTACTAAGCCAAAACCAATACACAAGGTATCACAAAGATGGTATGTTGTGGATTGGAGGAAGGCGAAAGATAAGGTGTCGAAAGCGTAGCCTCCCAAGGAGTCGCTACCTTGGTTTGTTTTAAAGAAGAAAAGCGTCTGCCTTTGTTTCATTTAAGCCTTCGAAGGAGTCGAAGCATATAGTTTCAAAAGAGGTTTTAAAGCTTTCAAAAGGGTTGCCATTAACTTAAGTTTGCTTTCGAATGGGTTCCTTTACTTATGAAAGAATGTTTTGAAAGAAGGGGTACCGACTTAGTCGAAACCCTACTGTCGTTCTTTAGTCTTTCGATCGTATTAAAGATATCAATTTTGTCGAAAGGTGCTTTGTTTAATGAGTTTAAGCCACTTCCTATAGCTTGCGAAAGGGGTTAAGGGTTTCAAAGGTAATGGTTTCGAAAGGGGTTTCGACCCCAACCTTCTAATATTTTACCCAGATGTTTTATGCTTTCGAAAGAGTGGTGCAGACGCCATCATGCTTCCTCAATATTTTTATATATGATACAGGATTGTTTCAAAAGAGATGCTTTCACCTATATTCACTTTGACCCAAATAATGTTTTAAGCATAAACCCAATATATTCGAAAGAGGAACTTTCAACGATTTCGGAAGGGTTAGTTCCAATGGTGTCGAAAGGGGTACTTTCAACTGGTTTCAAAGCTAAGCTTTTAAAGTTAAATGTTAATACTATAATGAAATTGAAAGGTTTTGAAAGGAAGGTTTTAAAGTATTATAAAGGCAGGAACTTAATATTTTGAAGATAGATTTGAAGGCTTTCGAAGGAGGTCATCCTATGAAGTCGAAAGCCAGGTTTCAAAGGTTTCGAAAGGTTGTATAATCCAAACTCTATTTTTAAAAGGAAAAAACCATGGCTAAAATTAAATGAGTTAGTAATGGTTTTGAGAAGAAGCTTTCTTTGATAAATAATAGGATAAAGTTATTAACCACATTTTATATTAAACCCACAAGAGTGGTATTGTTATGTTGTTATGTTTGCTTCTTCAAATTTAAGTATATTCACTTTATAATGGAACCAAACTGCATTTTGGGGATAAAGAGTAGAAGAACCAGTTAGATTAACCCAGAAGTGAGTATAAATTGATTAAACTCCTGAATGAGTAGAATTGCATCCAGGAGGTCAAGATGACCAGAATATAGGATGCCAAAAATATGAAAGAAAGATATTGGCAGGGGCCAATAGGTTCTCAGTAAGCCCATGAAAACTATGCATAGGAAAAGATATTGGCAGAGGCCAATAGGTTCATAGTTAGTTCATGAAAACTATGTTAAAATGAAGATGTCAGAAAGATAGGTTTATATAGTAAGACCATGAAAACTATGATTTGATACTAGCAAGGGCCAGTAGGTTTGTAGTTAGCCCATGAAAACTATATCCGGATGAGATATTGACATATGTCAATAGGTTCCTAGTCAGTCCAAGAAAACTAAGGTAAAAGGATATTGGGATCACCAACAGGCTTCTAGTCAACCCATGAAAACTAGGATAAGAGTAAGATATTGTAGTTACCAATATGTTCTTAATGATCCCATCAAAACTATGTAATTGGATAGGGAGTCCTTAAATGTTTAACCAGTTATTAGTCAGCCCATGAAAACTAATAGATTAATAATAATCCTAGAAACTATAACTGAGATGGTCTAAATGAATGGGGATGGGTAATCCAGAATTGATTCATTTGTTTTGCATATCATCGTATTATATTGTTTAGGATTGTTTTAACCATTATGGATGCAGGAGCACAATATATAGTTTTATAAAGGTTTTAAGATACTAATGAGGAGAAAACCCGTTTTGCTAAGCGGCATGGTCTTACTAGATATCTAAATGATTTGAGATGGTAGATTATTATTCATATCAGACTTTATGTCTGACTCGAAGTTTATGTTTTCCCCTTAAACTCTCGTGTACTCAATTGATTTTGAATAGTTTGAGAATTGATGTTTTTAGGTACCTCTTAAGATGAATTAGCTTTTGGATACATGCAGGAGGCATGATATCTATTTGTTTCTTTTGATTCTCTTATGTTGTTTGAAAGGCGAAATTGTTATATTGCATGTATATACTCTGATCATCCAAGAAGGAATCTCCATTTGTCCCTCTTGGCGTATGTTGTAATAAGTATATTTTCTCTGAACGTGATTTGCAATTATGAGATTATGTAATGAATTGAAAATATTTTGAAATGAAATGTGATTTTATTTGAAGTTTAATTTTTTTCCATATTCATGCGTTTTTTTTTTGTATCAATGAATCTAACACCACCGTATTTGGTCGTCGAGGATTAATAACTATGGATGATTGTAGAATCCATAGCCGTTAGTTTTAGGCCTCCAAGTAGGGGATGTTACACGTTCCAAACCTGTTATAGCCTAATACATTAGACTCTACCTAACTGTAATCTATAATCATTCCAGTTTCATTCGTTATTACCACATCACATGTCTCTAATTACATTACACATCTCTAATCATTCCGTGTTCATCCGGGATTTACATCATTACCACTTGGTTGCAATTCAAAGTTATAATATCATATATTAAAATCACATCATATATCGAAATCATATCACATCATATATCAAGATCATCATGTGACTATCCAGGATTTATCCATTTTATTTTATTTATAAGGCATTCAAATCCTTTTTGCAAAATCAAATCTTTTTAAAGGTTCAATCTCTGGACTGTTTATGCTGATCTTCCTGGATCTTTGACGTTTAGTTTAGGGGATGATATCTTCGTATCGTTTGTTGGTTCAATTCAGGGAGATGATCTCTCCAGATCATTTGTTTATTAGATTAAGGGGGATTAAGCAAGCCCATCCGCTTACTCTTCGATGAGGGGACTTACTTATTGCACTCCGGTCTCATCTCGCCGGTCGAGACTCTATGGCGTTCGATGTTGAGGGGGATGATCTTTCCCTATCATTTGCTTATTAAGTTAAAGGGGATTAAGTAATCCCATCCAGTCACTCTTCGGTGAGGGGACTTACTTCTTGCACTCTGGTACCGTCTCTCTCTGATCGGGACTCTATAGGATTTAATATCGTACAAGTTCATCCTCTTGCTCTTCGGCAAGGGGACTTGCACCTTTCACTTCTGTCCCATTTCTCCGATCAAGACTCTAGGGCATTCAAAATCAGTCATCACATTAAATACGGATTTTACAAAGTTCAAATTTCAAATCAAAGCAAACAAGTAAAAACTAAATAAGCAGAAATCCTGAATGTTTATCCCAGACATTCAACTCATAGCGTGGCAAAGGACCAATCTAGATTTTGTGCACATTATTATCCTAAGCATTCATCCCAGATATCCGACTCAGAGTGCGACTGGGAACCAATCTAGGTTTAGCACTCGTCTAAGCGGTATGGGGTTATTATTATTTTTAACGCTAATATATGAAAAGAAAAGAGCAAAAAATAAACCAAAGCAAAGAGTAGCAATCGGATCTAACTTTCCACCCATCCTGGTTATGGGATTACCTCTTTAAGCCCAAATCCCTTGGCATCCCTTGAAGCATCTGTTGTAGGTGATGGCTGCTCCAGTTGTGCTATCGTAGCTCTATTTCTCACATACTACGGCAATTGGTTGTTCTGAACTAGTTCTTCTATCAAATCATGAAGGTATCGGCACTCATTCGTTTCATGTCCGTCCATCTTATGCAAGATGCAAAACTTTCTAGATCCTTTCTCTCGATCAGTGGGCTCTCTTCTCGGAGGCTTCCAATAGGAAATTTTTTCCTTAATATCTAGGTATATCCTTTTCGTGGTTTCAGTCAACTTAGAGTACGAAGAGAATTTGGGCTCTCTCCTTTGTCGTTTCGGTTCCCTAGAATCGTCATCAACTTCTCTTTTCCCTTTATCTTTTCCAAATCTTGCTCTAGAGGATCCCTTGCCATCCACAACATAAATTTTGACGTCTTCGACTTCATAGTCAGCGTCAGTATCCTCCTGACGTAAATATCTCTCATCTCCATGGTAAAACTCAGCAAGATCCATTGGTGGATCCCCCTTAAGTAGAACCCCGATGTTGGTCTTGCTCACGACTCCAGACACTGCCGCCATCAAAATCATTGACGGGTCTGGCCTATCAACGCCAGCCGCTGTTGCATTGAATATTGTTAAATAACTTCTCAAGGTATTCCTGCGCCTTTGTTTCACATTTGCCAATGTCATCACATTCTTCGGTTGTGAAACGTGAACTCCGAATTGTCTTAAAAATCTGCCTACTAACTCGGTCCACGTGTTAATGGACCCATTCTCCAATTGTCTAAACCATATCGCCACCAAACCTGTCAAGTAAAATGTGACGCACCGACCCATTACTTCCTCAGAAGCACCCAACACCTCTACATGTCAGATATATCTCATCGGATTAGGCCTGTCAACGGATGCTTTCGGATGAGGATAGTGCCATATCCGCGTCCGAAATTATTTTTGGATATTGAATATCTGCATCCGCGGATACGGACGGATATCAGATAATTATCCTATCCCTAACGACTAATAAATCAAGAATTATAAAAAGAAAATTTCAGTTTAATATAAAGCGGTATAAAAAAATAACACCAGAGATTTTTAAACTGGTTCGAAGCTCATCCTATGTCCAGTCCCCTACTCCTTCTAGAATTTCACTAAAACAACAACCCTCACTTAACTCGGAGGAACATGTCTATACAACCCCTGAGCAGCCGAACAGAGGCCTGAGCAGCGGAATAGGATTTCGCCTCAGCAGCCGAAGAGGACTTCACACGCCTGTGCAGCAGAACATGACTTCAACAAATACAGAATATTGTTTGACTTTTTTTGTTCTGATAACATGGATAAGTCTGTTTATAGTACACCCTTCCTATGATCTTCTCCTCGAGTATAAATACGTATATTTGAAGTTTATGAAGATTAGAAAGGAATAATCTTGCTTAGAATATGATATATAAATCTAATTTAAGCAATAAGTATGTTAAGAATGCAGAATATTTGAGAGTATAGTCGCAAGAATATTCAAGAAAGTTAGATAAGAGAGATAAGCAGATTAAGTTATGTGGAATGAAGTTAGGATATGTATTTATAGTTGTTAAATAGCAACGACCATTGGCGAAGAGTTTCGTTTGAAGCGTCGCGTCCAAATATCTTCGTAGAGATTCGTAACTCTTCACGAATGATCTTGTCTTTTCAGAAAATATAACCATTGTAGAAATTCAGCAATCGAGCCTCTCGGTCAGTCGACCAAAAATTCAAATGATTTTTATTATATATTATATATATACTTGTGCACCTGTGCATGTTGCACAGATACTAGCAGGTCAGTCGAGTGACCTATCAGGCCAGTCGACTGACCTGGTATTATCTACGCCATTTGCACAGTTTACACAGGTATATAATATATATATATATATATATATATATATATATGATTCTAACTTTAAAACTTTGATAATATATATATATATATATTATATGCTTATATATGTATAAATCATTTGAAAATAAGAATATTATGTATATAAGCTAATATATACGTAAACGAAGAGAGATCATAACAATATGACTTAAGACTCAAAACAAAATAATATAAAAGTTGATGCACCGATTTGGATGTCTTGTCTCCATGTAGTATATATTCTCTATTTGTCGTAACAGTCGTTGAATCTATATGTTGTAGTGATAGCTTCATGTCATGAATCAAAACCAAGTCTCAATATTCTTGTCTAAAATAAAATACTCTAAAGCCCATAATGCAAGGCCTCTGTTTTTCATTGTTCGCTCAAAAAACTCCCTGGATCTCGTCTATTTCATCTCCTCCATGTTTTTCGTATTGTTCGTTCAAAAAATTTCCTTACATCTCTCCTTTTTCATCTCCTGGTAATTATATTACTTTCAATTTCCAAATTTGGCAAGTAATTTACATGAATGTAGTCCAATAATCTATAGTAGCTTCTGGTCCTACAATCTTCCACATTCATCACGCTCTTCTTTCCCCCATTTCTACCTCGACGATCACTTCAGTTTTTCTTCTCTCTTCCTGACATCATAGTCTATATCTAAATTTTCAATCCAAATACACACACACACACACACACACACACACACACACATATATATATATTCTCCAATTAGACTCTAAAGTCCATTAACAAAGCTAGGGTTTTGATTAGCATGTATCCGCTTAGGGTTTCGAATCTCGCTAATTCATCATTAAGTTTCCTCCTTTTTCCCATTTCGCGTATGTCGTATCCGTTTTCAAGGCTGAGTTCGAGCTCTTGGCTTCATTACATAAATTCCCCTTTTAGAGATACGTCGTTAACTAATGTTTTCTGTGGTGGATTGGCTTGAGAAATTGATAGCGAAACGTTAAGGCATTTTGAGCGGTATGACGATATTTTGCAAGCTGTTTTGATTTCTGATAAGAACAATGGAAGATCGAAGAGTTATAGCTTAGTGAGTATTTCTTTAGTTTGATTATTTGATTTGGGATTCACATTTCTGTAAGTGTGAATATTTCTATTGCTACATTTTGTTCTTGTTATAGATTGTTGAAATGCCTTATAACAACATTTTATTAGCATTGTAAATTTAATATATTCAACAGTATAACAAGTGTCATAAACAATCACTCAACAATCAAATTTTAACATTATAGAACACGTAAAACAAGAATTTGTGACAATCATACTTTTTATAACAATGTATGCTAGTAACATGGTTTTTCTAACATTGTTAAAGATGTTAGGTGTAAAAAAATTTGACAAGTGATATTTTGATATGTTCAATAACTATTATGTAGTATTGTTAAAGTTTATATTTATGAATATTAACAAATTTTAATAAATTGATATAACAAATTTTACTGAATTTTTTGTGGAGTTAACCGTAAATATGATAATAATGGGATAATTGATTTTGAAATTATATTATCTTTATTGTTTAAGAAAATAATATGTATCGAAATATATTAGTATGGTCGGATTTTTCACATCAAAGTCAATCATACAAATAGAGTGTTGATATTTGTTATCTAATATAAAAAAATTATTTACCATTTCCATTTATGTTAGGCATCTTAGATATATATTAACATAAATAGATATATTGAATTGTATTGTGTTTATGTTTTACAATTTTGAAATCCAACCTTAAGGATTCGATATTGTTTAAAAGGAAAGCGCATATAATATCACTAACATAAGGATCTGCTTTAAATTTCAATTGTAAGGTAGAGACCAAAAATTAATATTATATTTCAAAAATAAAGATATTGTCTATAATATGTTTTATTCGATATCAAATATCACCCCTATTATCTCTATGATTTTTCAGTGTTTCTTTGACAAGTCCAAATATGCTAAATTCATTTACATTCTTCTGGAAACAATATTAAAATATTTAAAAACACATATATACAAAATTATCTTTTTCCAAAAAATATTTTTTTCTTCAAAATTTCTAAAGTTATTCAGAAGGATTAAATAATACCTAAAATATGAAATATATCATAATATTTTTTATAAATTTTGTTAAATTAATCAATTGGGTTCTTTTAGAAGTTCATTTTTGATCGAATATACATTTTTTTCCTAAAAATAAATAATTAGAACTTATCATATAGCTTAGAATATAGATATTATACAAGGTTAACCATTTTATTAAGATTAAAATGGAAAAATAAAACGTACTCGATCTGTAATATGTAATCTGTGCCGTGAGATCTGTTTCTTATTTTAATGTGTTCATAATTGGAACCCCTTCTTCCCTTCGTCTCGACTTTTCTTCCAACGTCCCAATCAATCAATAACTGGTCAACAAAGGAAAATTATTTCACCCCAAATTTCATTCACTACGTTACATCCCAACTATTTGATTCAGGCCTAAAATTTCTATAAGAATCAATCCAGTTTTCTTCCAGATAACATATTATTGCTCAGATTAATATGTTGGATTACTCCAAATGAGGTAATTCATTAATTTTTCTCAGTTATTTTTTATTTTTTGTTGATTATCATGTTCTATATTAAACTTTGAAAATTTATTTTTATCTGATTGGTTATTAGATGCATCTTCTCATTAGCCAAATAATATATTTAGCAAATTTTTAATAGTACTACAGTTTGAGAGGTATAGTTTGAGAGGTATTTTGATGATTTATGTTATGATGATGACTTTTTTTAAATTAGGACAATAAACAATCAATCATTTGAATAACTATGTGCATATTACTTCAGCAATACATACTGCATATTATTAGAATCAAACTTTGTTGTGTGAAGGTGTTAAAGGCTTTAAAGGTTGCGCAACTCTTTCTTCCACCTAATTTTCTCTATACTAGTAAGGTCCCGTGATTCACACATGGGCTTTTTGTGTTGTTGTATACATTGATATTTTATTTGAGCGCAAATATGTAAACGGAAAGAACGGACATTTTTGAAATTTCAAAAAGACACCGAGTAAATTAGTTCAACGAATTTTCTTTATTAGTAGTAGAGATTAGCATTTTTTTTGAGTTGCATGTATATAACAGCAAAGCCAAAGAACGTATTTGATTTAATTTGCTATCTAATGTTTTTGAAGATCAACTGGAATCTATCCACGCATTTGACCGTAAATTTTTATTCATATTTTTCTGGTATATTTAAGGGCTTTGAAATCGAGTTCAATTTTTGGCTCCTACATTTTGTGCTTTGTTACCTAAATCATAAAATCAAGGTTGAAAGTAGACCTATTATCCAAATTTATACATGCAGTTGTTCAATGCATTGTAGATAATTTAGAAATAGAAGTTCAATGTAATGTATAGGATTAGTTTAGAATGGGATATTGACTTGAAGGTTGGAATATTTATTCCAGTTTATTTGAATGATCTGTTGCAACCACCATTTATTATAGGGTTCTATATTTAGAATATTGAATGGGAACAATTTTATTTGGTTTGTTGAAATTTTTGTGTACTAGACGTAGTTCATCTATGGGTTAAGGAAAAATACTTAAGTTTTATAGAAAAAAGTATAATGTAGTTACAGCGATATTCACATGTACTGAAATAATTTAACAAATATCTTTTAGTGCCATAAAAGTCTCTAAAACTAAAATTTAAAGTAAACAAAATTGTACTTTTAACATGTCCATATTCGATAATTATATTTAAATCTCTCATTTGCCTTCCATTATTTATGAAGACTGTTTTTGCTTTAGCTATTTTAAGTTTACACAAGAAAATACTTATAAATTCAAATAATAATAGTTAAAAACATGAGTATTTTTGAAAAACTACTAATATTCAATAAGAGATCAAAAAATGTTTACACTATTTCTAGAAAAGTAGATTTTTCTCAAAAGAGTCCAATCTTTTAAATGAATTTTATATAGTTAGAAGTGAAAATTCGGTTTTAAAGTTTAACTATTTTTTATTATCAAATTTGGTCAAAAAATATATCTTTATAAAAATGGATCCTTTTAGAAAAACAAGACGGCTAGAGAGATTCCAAAAAATTCAGTTTTAAATTAATAAATTAAATAAAAGGTTTGCACAAATAAATATATCTATTCTTCTAATTATTTTATTTATCTATGAATATTTTTTATTATAATATTTGTTATTTTTTGAAATTATTATCTAAGCAATCTAAACTGTCTTCAATTTGATTTAATTAAATCATTATTTACTTTACTTGGACTGTCTGGATTTCTTGGCTTCATGATAGAATTACTTGCTACATCAGCTCATTATGCCTAGTTCACACCTATTGCTATAAAAATCAAGTACTATTGTTTGAAAATAATGCTTTTCAAATTCAAAAGGAAAAATTGACATGATTCGTTTTTAGATTGCTCAGTGCATGGAAAGGACTAATTTATTTAAATCACTACTCAGAAGTTAGTGATTTTACCAATCCAAACATATTTTTTTAATATGCTATCTTACTAGCATGTTATCTTCTTTTACCGAGAAACCAAGCTGGGTTGATGCACTCATGCTAAAGATAGACGAGTCTACAAATTGAATCCAAACTTGGAGCAGATGCCGTCCTTGGGGTCTCACTAAGTATGTGCAAGGTTTGAGCGAGAGCTAAAAGAATTACTCTACGAGTCATATTCAAAAAATTCTATAACAAATGAGCTTCTTCTACCAGTTCCAAAATTCAACGTCGTCAATGATGGAACCTATGATGGTACACTCTGACACACAAGGATTCACGATACTTCTTGTTGGTGCAAGCTATTGTTACACGTCTAATATACAAAAACAGAGACTAATCAGTAATAAACTTGTCGCACAAGTTTACAAATCAGATTTCCACTACTTTGGAATTCCATATTAGCTATTTTTAACAACAAGTATGTTACAACAACAAACTAACAACTATAGTAATAGTGACTATAATGATAAATCAAACGTTACACTATTTAAGGAAATAGTAAAACGTAGAAACGAAAACAATACATATATATATGGTATACACACACACGCACACACACATATATATATGAATCAACCAAAAATCTAACCAGTTGAAGAAGGAAATTTCGTCTGAGGCTTTTCGTAACAATTTCCTTAAGACTTTATTCAAAGTCTTTTAAGATATAACAGACGTACGCTGCTCGAGATCATGATGTGTATGATCCTCTGTGTGATAGGATTGATTATGATTTTTAAGAAAATGAAGATAAAGAAAAGATAATTCGGTTTTAAAATTGAGTGAAGAAAGTGATCAGGTTTCCTCCTTATTTATAGCCGAATTCCCAATGCCTACACCCGTTGAGAAAAGTAGCAACCCTTCATTTGCAACGCCAAAAAGTGTTACTGTTCGCAAAAGTTGCGGCTTCACATTTGCAATGGCCAAAAACTGCTGCAGTTTGCAAACGTCGCATCTCTTTGTTTGCAACGGCCAAAAACTGTTGCGGTTTGCAACAGTCGCGTCTCTTCGTTTGCAACGGCCAAAAACTGTTGTGGTTTGCAACAGTTGTGTCTCTTCGTAAGTTTGCAACGGTCACAACCGTTGGAAAATCTGTATCTTTTTAAACACACTTCTGTTTTAAAATCAGTCCATTTTTTAGGTAGCAAAAATATATGTCACAGCCCAATCTTATTGGATCCGCACCCGGCCCGGTTCGGTCGATTGGTCGGATGGGCGGGCGGGGGCACGTGCGCATATGTTAGTCCATGGCCCTATAGATCATCTCCCTCGCACAAAATTACCTGACCCTATCGGCCAATATAGGGATTGAGAGTACACTATATAAACAAGAAAGTGGACGTTTTTGGCGATGTGGGATATATCTCATTCACTATTTTTGAGAATTATAACAATCCCCCACATGAATGACGATATATGTCTCCCCACACAAAGTGTAATATCACACAATTCATATGAAAATAATTCTATATAGAAGATAAGTAGATATTTCACTTTGAACTTTCTCTACTTAAAACTTATCAGATATACTTGGCTAATCGGTGAATTATTTCATCTTGAACCGTCAAACGTTATTGTATAACCAGACAATAAGCTTTACAAAGCATTATTTTTCTTATCATCCAATCTCTTGGTTGTATTCATTTTGGTCCTGAACAATTTTTGATTTTGCGAGTGTTTTTAGAGAATAAAAGCCTTTAATATTCTCATAGAGCCGACCCAGCTCACACTAACATAGGTTATCACAACCGTTAAGAGTATCCTACATATACCCCACTTATTATTTTCAAGACATGGTCATCATTAAAAAACATAGTTTTATCCGTTTAATACTTCTGTAGGCATGCATTTATATTGTGCACCATAGGAATGGAGTAGGACTAAATCCAAACAAATGCATTTCATCTTGAGTTATTCAGAACTAGTTTGCCTATTGATCCTAGTCCGTGGGATCTCCAGCCGCTAGGATAGGCTTCCGTATAAGATAACTCTTGTTGGTTTAGGCTTTTAAACCCATTCCACTTGATGCACAGTTAATTTTCTCTCTTGATAAACCTTTAGTAAATGGATTCGCTAGGTTATCATTTGTTCGCACATAATCTATGGAAATAGTTCCATTTTAGAGTAACTGCCTAACTGTGTTATGGCATCGACGAATGTGTCGTGACTTTCCATTATACACAAGGCTTTGCGCTTTGTTTAATGCTGCTTGGTTATCACAGTGTATGCATATGGCCGGTACAGGTTTAGGCCAAAACGGAATATCTTCTAAAAAGTGACAAAGCCATTCTGCTTCTTCCCCTGCTTTATCTAAAGCGATGAACTCCGATTCCATAGTGGATCGAGCTATGCATGTTTGTTTAGTAGATTTTCATGACCCTGCTGCCCCTGCTAAGGTAAATACATAACCACTCGTTGATTTTGATTCTTCTTAATCAGCAATCCAGTTTGCATCACTATCTCCTTATAAGACTACATTATATTTTCCATAATGTAAGAATAGTTTGTGGTATTTTTTAAATATCCAAGCATTCTCATGAGTGCTTTCTAGTGTTCCTTCCCTGGGTTGCTTGTATACCTACTTAATCGACTTACTACATAAGCTATATCTTATCACGTGCAATTCATGAGATACATGAGACATCCTATTACATGAGAGTATTCCAGTTGCATTACACTCTCATTAGTGTTTTTATGCAATACTTCTGATGGATTATACGACGTTCATACTCCTTTTATTCCAAAATTTTGAAATTTTTCAATCACTTTTTCTACATAATATGACTGAGATAATTCAATTCCACTAGGTGTTCTTATTATTTTGATTCCCAAAATAACATCTGCAACTCCTACGTCTTCAATATCGAAATTGTTGATTAACATCTGTTCAGTGGTCTCTATTACTTTAGTATTTGGACCAAAGATTGACATATCATCTACGTATAGACAAATCATCACATATGATTGTCCAATTTGTTTGTCATAAACACATTTATCACATTTATTTATACGAAAACCATTTTTCATCATGACACTATCAAATTTTACGTTCCATTGTTTTGGAGCTTATTTTAATCCGTATAATGATTTGACTAATCTACATACTTTGTTTTCATTCCCTTTGGATATAAAACTCTCAGGTTGCCCATGTAAATCTCCTCATCGGAATTTCCATTTAAGAATGTCATCTTTACATTCATTTGATGAATCTGTAGACTATAGATGGATGCAATTTCTATTAACATTCTTATAGAGGTTATTCGTGTTACTGGTGAATAGGCATCGAAGAAGTCTACACCTTCTTTTTGACGATATCTTTTGGCTACCAATCTTGCTTTGTATTTGTTGATGGAGCCATCTGGTTACATCTTCTTTTTGAAGATCCATTTACAACTAATTGGTTTTATTTCAAGTGGAAGATCAATTATTTCCCAATTTTTTATTACTCAGAATTGAATCAATTTCACTTTGGATTGCTTCTTTCCAACATTAGGATTCTGAAGTTGACATTGCTTCCTTGTACATTTGAGGTTCATGTTCTAACATATATGTTAAAAATTCCGAACAAAATATCTTGGAAGTTCTTACCCTTACGCTTCTTGTAGGTTCAACTTTTTCGGTTTCACGATGAGTTTCATCTTCATGTGATTTACTCAATTCTTCTCTGGCCCTTTTGGGGACATTATTTCCTTTATCTTTTATGTGGAAACGCATCTTCAAACAATGAGTCTCTTGATTCCATGATTGTATTTACATGAATATCAGTTATATCAGACTTGAATACCAAAAATCTGTAGGCACTACTATTTTGGGCTGGCCCTAAATAGTAACAATCTACTGTTTTTGGTCCAAGTTTGACTTTCTTCGAAGGCGAAACTGGAACTTTTGCCAAGCACCCCCACACTTTGAGGTATTTAAAACTTGATCTGTGTTCTTTCCATAACTCATATGGAATTGTTCGTGTTTTATTGTGAGGAACCTTGTTTAACATGTTATTAGACATATTTAAGGCTCCCTCCCCACAAGTTCGTCACTAGGCCAGAAGTTAAGAGAGTCACATTAATCATATCTTTTAATGTTCTATTCTTTCTATCGGCTATACCATTTTGTCGTGGTGAATATAGTGTTGTTGTTTGATGAATTATACCATTTTCGGCACAGAATTTTCAAATGGTGATTCATATTCTCCACCTCGATTAGATCTCAATATGTTGATCTTTTTATTTAACTGATTTTCTACCTCAGCTTTGTACTTCATAAACGATGTAATTGCTTCATCCTTGCTATTTAAAAGATATACATATAAAATCGTGTATAATCGTCAATAAAGATAATAAAGTACCTTTTTCCACCTCTTGTATGTAATGATTTGAAATCACATAAATCAGTATGAACCAAACCTAGTGGTTCGGTGCTTCTATCAACTGTATGAAATGGTTTTTTGACCATTTTTACTTCTACACATGTCTCACATTTATAGTTTTCATCTACTTGGAATTTCGGAATTAATCTATAGTTTGATATTTTTTTCATTTTTCGAAAATTTATGTGCCCTAATCATGCCATAGTAAAATTTCATGCTCAAGCAAATAAGAAACTTCAATTTTACTAATAGCATATAGTTTTATTGCCGATAACGGCTACATTTGCCTTAAATATGTCATCACATAAATAGCCCCTTCCTATATGCATTCCAACTTTGGGCAAAACCATCTTGTCTGACTCGAAGACCATTTTGAATCCTTTCTTTGATAGCACTGGACTAGAGATGAGATTCTTGCGTATGTCTGGAACGTGGAGCACGTCATTCAACTTGACAGTTTTTCCAGAAGTAAACTTGAGGATTACTGTGCCACTACCTTCGATCATGGAAACTAGAATTACCCATAGAGTTTTTCTTCATGATCGAATTTCTGGCATTTAGAAAACATGGATTTGTTAGAGAAAACATAACGAGTAGCGCCTGTGTCCACCCACTATTAGTTAGGGTTTTGAACCAAATTGCATTCAGATATATCTGCCAAAAAATTAGACTCGTCTACTTCCATGTTATCCACAACATTTGCCTCTGACTTGCATTCCTTCTTGTGTCTGTAATCTCTAGCGGCGTGTCCTGCTTTTCCACAAACCTAACACTTGCCATTAAACTTCTAGATTCGTTTGTTGTCTTTGGGTTTGTTTTCAGGTGCTTTTCTCTTCTGCGTTAATTTCTTCTTGTTTTTCTTGAAATGCCCTTTGTTCTTTGACTCTTCTGCAACAAATACCTCTTCGCTTTGTTTTGTCACTCCGCGATTATCAGCCTCAATTTTTAGTCTGACAATAAAATCTTCTAAGGAAATCTCCTTTTTCTTATGTTTTAGATAATTGCGGCAGTCTTTCCAGGATGGTGGTAATTTCTCTGTTATCGCTTCAACAAAGAAGGACTCTCCAACTTTATGTCCTTCTGCTTCAAGTTCATGAATTATGAGTTGGAGTTCTTGCACTTGACTAATTACGGATTTGGAGTCAATCATTTTTTATTCCATAAACTTATCTACGATGAACTTCTTCAAACTGACATTCTGGTTTTGTATTTATGTGGAAGTGCAGTCCATAAGGATTTTGCTGTCTGGTGTGGCTGATATACTTTATATAATACTTTATCCAGACAATTCAGAATGTAGTTTCGGCACAGGAAGTCTGCATGCTTCCATGAGTCAATTCCAAGAAAAACAGCTGCATCTTTTTCTCTAGTTTGTCTGTCTTTAGGCTTTGGTTCATCCTCCTCAATGCACTTCTGCAGCTCTAGCGTGGTGAGATAAAACAACATTTGATTTTGCCATGTTATGAAGTCATCACCGTCTCATTTGAACGAATCAGGCCTGTTGTGAGTAGTAGCCTTTGTTGATAGTTCAACTGTTGTCATCTCTATTTTAGTGAAAACAAGAAAGTCTTAATATGTTATACGTCTAGTATTCCAAAATGTTGAATAATCAATAATAAACTCGTCTCACATGTTTACAAATAAGATTTCCATTATTTTGGAATTATGTATTAGCTATTTTTAACAATAAGTATGTTACCACAAGAAACTAACAAACATAGTAATAGTAACTATAGTGATAAATCAAACGTTATACTATTTAAGGAAATAGTACAACGTAGAAATGAAAACAATATATATATGTATATATATATATATATATATATATATATATCAATCAGAAATCTAACCGGTTGAAGAAAGAAATTTCGTCCGAGGCTTGTCGTAACAATTTCCTTAAGAATTTATTCAAAGTATCTCAAGATACAACAGACGTAAGCTGCTCGAGATCGTGATGTGTATGATCCTCTGTGTGATAGGACTGATTATGATTTTAAGAAAATGAAGATAAAGAAGAGATAATTCGCTTTTAAAATTGAGTGAAGAAAGTGATCGGGTTTCCTCCTTATTTATAGCCGAATTCCCAATGGCTACACCCATTGAGAAAAGAAGCATCCCTTCGTTTGCAATGCCAAAAAGTGTTACTGTTAGAAACAGTCGCGCCTTTTCATTTGCAACGGCCAAAAAATGTTGTGGTTTGCAACAGTCGCGTATCTTCGTTTGCAACGGCCAAAAATTATTGCAGTTTGCAACAGTCGTGTCTCTTTGTTTGCAACGGCAAAAAAGTGTTGCGGTTTGCAACAGTCGTCTCTCTTCATCAGTTTGCAACAGTCACAACCATTGGAAAATCCGTATCTTTTTAAACACACTTCTGTTTTAAAATCAGTCTATTTTTTAGGTAGCAAAAATATATGACATAGCCCAATCTTACTGGTCCCGCACCCGACCCGATTTGGTCGGACGAGTAGCGGCGCGTGCGTGTTAGCCCATGGCCATATAGGTCCTCCCCTTCACACAAAATTACCTGACCCTAAGGGCAAATATAGGAATTGAGAGTACACTATACAAACAAGAAAATGGACATATTTTTGACGATGTGCGATATATCTCATTCACTATTTTTAAGAATTGTAACAGTTATTTGCATAATGGGCAATGAAGGTACCATTTCTTTTGGTATCACTCATTTTGAAGTTGAAAATTAAGCTATTTGGATGGAGAAACAAACTTCTTTGTCTAATTTTATTCTCTGTTGCTTTGTTTAATGCATAATATCTTGTTATCTTACCAGAAACTATTTACTGTAACAAGTAACTATTTACCCTAAACGAGTACCAGCATTTCTATTAGTGAGCTGACTTATTTGTACAAACTTAGTAATCCATTATATATTGTTAATAACAATAATTAGTAACCGATCCGATATAAATTTAATTTTTCCCTCTGCTCATTACATCAAAATAGCATAGATATTTTATTCTTATATATATTAAAAATAAGAATAAAAGTAATGATCAGTCAATCGTATGTACTATGATGCTTCATGCTCATATAACTTTTTATTAATCATTTGTGATTGGTGAATGCTTCACTCATATTCAGTTTTGTGAGTTTAGAAAATGCAAATATGTTGATGGATGACGCCTTTTGGATGAGAATAGTACAACACCGCCAGTTCTTACTGAGTTTGATTATAGGCTCTTGGCTTTAAAAAAACATGGCTTTGTATAATATAAAAGATAAGAACAAGAATTATTTTCTTTAGAATTAGTTGTAGATAATTTGAATTCTATTTAATGCGATAAATAATTAATTGCTTTATGTTTTTTTTTGTAAAAAAGAATAGATATCGTAACTTCCATAATGTAGCTGGTTTTGTATGAAAATTTAAAATTTGCAGTGTGACTTTATTCTTGATTTCACGAAAAGAAACGAAATATAAAAGTTGACATATTATATTTAATATACGGGGAATAAAAATTGAGAATATGTTATGTTACTATCATAATTTCAATTTTATGATGATTGCAAGTCATTAGCTTAACATTTCATGTAGAATTTTTGTAACGGTCAAAGATATAGATGAACTTAGTATGATTTCATGAAATATATGTAGGCGTTTAAGTAGAAAATTTAATTTACATGGAAGTAGTGTCATTAGAAGATGATTTGCTTTATATAAATAATGCTTTGGCTATATTAATTGCAGTACACATTATTTCATCCTTCCGTAGACTTTATTATGCATATGCTATGTTTATGGTTATCCAATTGTACTATTATTTGCTCTTTCAATGAATTATTGTTATAATATCTGACCACATATGTCTTTATCACGTAGCATTGTAATCTTATACTGTAGGAGTGATATCTGATACCTAATGTTTGGCATATCATCACCAGCAAATGATTCTGTTGATTTGCAAGCCCGTAGGAGGTACAGACGGGTCCGTTCTTAAGTGTTCTATTTGATATAAAGTACAAACTAAGATTTGTAATGGATATTAGCATTGTTTGTGGTAATCCATGTGTATATATTCTGGTATCTATATTTGTATTCGTATAAACTGAAACTAATGTATCAAATTATGTTTTAAACGAAGTTACATCCTTGTACGTTCATAAGCTTCTACGTCCAAGTAATTCCAAAAATTCCTTTATATGCAAAAAAGAGGACTGAAATTCGAATCCCACAAATATTGACATCTATTTTTAAGTGTAAATTTCGGTACGAAATAAGATTACAAGTTTGAAACCCTGTTCGACAAAAAATTATAATTTTTTTTTATATTTTTAAATTTATATTTATCAAAACTACATAGAAATTTTAAATTTTATGATTTAATAGGAATATTTATATGCACGTGTGTGACGTATGGCATAATTTTTTTGTAATAATTCATGTTTACATAATTATTAAATCGCTAATTTATGATTATCATTATCATTTTATTAAATTTTACAGTTTAATTTAAATATGGGTTGGAATTTACATTGCAATTTACATTAAATTTTTTAGTTGGATCCTCCTATTCGAATTTAAAACTATATAACTATGCTTTAAAATTCTTAACACTGTATCCTGGAGTAAATTTGATTAATAATCTATTTGTTCTTTCCAGCGATTTACTATCTTCGTCATCTTTACTTTTTTTCTTAATTGAAATCAACAATTTAAATTGTTATTTTTCATAAAGTTATATGTTAAATTGTAATTCTGTTAAATTCAGTATATCTTAGGCAATTTTTAATATATGTTTTGATGCTAATTTTGAAACTTTTTCCTCCAAATTTTTTTAATGTAAATCTTGATTTCAATTCGAGTTTTTTGGCACTATAAAAACTATACATATCAAAACAAACTTCCTGCCTTTTTAGTGAATAACAAAAAGTTGCATATGATATCATAAGATATGCACAATTTAAATGCTTATAAATTAAAAGAGATGAAACTGTATTCCCACCATTAAGTCTTTCCCCTAGTTAAGTTGGTATGAAAAAGAGACTCGAGTCATATACGAATCTGCGCAACATCATCGTAATATTTAGTAGTAATAGATCACAAGTTAACCATTTATTACTAGTTTGAATGACTAATTTTTCATGCAAAATAAATTAGAAACTAGTATGATTAATTATGCATCAAAATTTAGTATTTTGTACCGAATAATTTGATTTTTTTTTTTTTATGTTATACCACCAAAAAAACTAGTACGTAAGGTATTTATCAAAGTATTTGTCAAATATGGGTGGGCTTAGAATCATCCTCTTTGTAACTACATGCATATTGTACACAATTCGGTTGTCAAAGATGAATATGGCGGCTATAATCAATAATGTTCAATAGACTTAAAAATCATCCAAATTTACAGAAGATTTTGATGCCCTACTAGCCAAAAACTTTAATTCAACGAATCTTTCCAAATGGATACATGATAAGAAGAATCGCTTTATAGCTTTAATTTTATATGATGACTAATTAAGCATTAATAGAGACACCGCTAGAATGCATTCAATGATCAGTTATTCTATTTCTCATTTAATCTGGTAAGATGTATAACTTTAAATGAGTTCCTAAACTTGATAATTATTTGATTTTTTCAAATTGAGTTAGTTTACAATTGAATTTTGTGAATTTAACAAGCAATAGCAAGATATAAAAAAACCCTAATATTTTTCATTATCGGTGGCAATGGCTCACAGAAAATTTCTTATGTAGTTTTATCAGGTTATGATATAACAGTGATCTATATCCAAAATCATATGCAGATTATTGTTTGGTATTCAAGACTGTGACGACCTAGAACTCAACAACACAAATCATTGTTAATGGCTCTTGGGATCATAAGGTAAGGTAGGTCACAATTCGATTCTTCGCACTGAGATGATGATAATATGAGTGGATAGTTTATTTATTGGAGGTTAATACTACTGTTGAATGTATTGTCATTATATGTTTACTTGAAACCAGCAAAAGTTTACAAAAATATTTTTGAATAAGTTATATCGTTGGACGATCGGTTTCCCCATCGTTTTGCGGTTGTACTAGTAAAAGTTTAGCGAAGGAAAAAATATCCAAAATTATTTCATCAGATGATTTCATATCAAAATCACCAATACATTCAAAACCGATTATAATAACAGCAGTTGGCAATGATCTCAGATACGATACCGACTTAGTAAAAGTGAAAAAAAATACCTTTTGATTTCAAATGACTTTTTGGGATTTAACTATATTTTGAATACAAAGGTCAAAACTGGAAGCCAAAAATAATATCAGCGTTGGTTTATATCGGGTGAATACTTCTTGTGAAGACCCGCAAATCCGTACTCCTTGAATATACACTAATCTCCATAGATTAACTCAAGATGAACAGAATTACGAATTATCAATGTTTAAGAAAAAGAAAGAGAGAGAAGAAGAGAGAAAAGATAGAAAATAGAGAGGAAAGAACATAGAAAAATAGAACGGAACAGAAAAACAACAGAACAACATCAGAATTTCACAATTCGCAGCGGAACAACATACAATAAATGAATAATCTTTAAACAAAGAACTATATCAGTTATTACATTTCATCACATTTCATTACATCATATCATCAGAGTGTACAACAACAAACAACAACAAATAGTGCAGCGGAAAAAGAAATACTATATAACTAGTAATACGCCATGCCATCCAGCTTGCCTCCAGCAACTCCAGAATATCCTGATAAAGCTTAACTCTTGACTGCCCGTGTGGAAATTGGTGGGCACCCAGAGTTTAGGAAGGAAAACAATAAACTCCGAGTCAGTCATGTGACTGGTGTGAGAACTCAAAACAGTTTATTTATCTTTAAAATCAAAATAGAGGAATATTTTTAAAGTCAATTCGCAATGCTTTTAAAAATGAGACTACCATAAGGCCTCCCGCACACACACACAATGCAAACGCAGAATCGGAGGAGATTTCTCCTTATGATAGTCAAAGATGCTTGATACGCGTTAAAAAGAACATTTGATATTATTACTAGTGCATAGTGTAGGAAAAATTCATTTCGAAAGTAGAATATAAATCTTAGCCATCATAGACATTCCGAACTATGCCTACTATAGCTACCATCCAAACAGTGGGGCGCCACCATAAGTGAATGATAGGTTCTACAACTAATACCGTACAAGATCGTATTGTTTCTTTGGATTTCCAACGAATGATCAGACCAAGGAACTTCCCATTGCCACATGAGAATGCTTCTGGATGGACATCCCCGAGAACCAAACCGGATCTCTACCAACACAAGGCCAGGTTACCCCTAACTGAGTAACAACTGACCGAATATGCCATCCCCCGGTCCTTTGGGACCTTTCACCGAGCGCTCGTAATCAATTCACACAATCATAAAGTGTTTTCAACATGAGTAAGTATCTGGGCTCCATACCATGATACCACCCTTTTCCAGAAGGAAATGCACATATCCTAAAGGGCGCCACCCCTCATAACCTTGCCGCATCTTTCCTGTTTTGATCATTCCCGAGGTGTGAGGCTCGACGAAGTCACGTCCACAAAAACATACTTTATACAAAAGCCATGTTTTGGGTCAACAAATGATCATAGAAATGATCACCAGGATAGACGATCAAATAAATGATCCTATCACAAATAATCAACACAATGATCATTTACAGCAACACTCAGCATGTCACATTACCAAATTGGGAATATATCGCTGATAACCTTCAACTACATAACCTCTGAGCTCGTACGTCTCAGAGAAGGGTGTTAAGCTAAAAGAATAAATTCTTCGCCACCAACAGAAATATATTTGAAAGAAATCGGCTTTATATCTCAATTTGTAATGTCAGACATACAATCCATACAAGTCTGTTCCGAGCTCGAACAGAACCGAAGGCACTTACAAAGAAGTCCTTGCAATCCAGATAATCTCTAATCATGTCCGGACTTCTCATCACATATGGAGAACTCAATACCGTAGCTACTCGGTGCAGAGTCAATCGACAGGTCATCCTATCGCTCTCGCAAATACCGGGTCTTCAACACCGATCTTCAAATGCGATTCATAACGACGTTTCACATATTCGGAATGGGTTATACGACCCCATGGTCCTTTCCCGGTTAACCCGAATAGTGATCGCTTATTCAAAAATAAGTGTGGCATTCAAATTCAAACAAATCACATCAAATACCCATTCAAAGGGAAATATTGATAGTCGGTTATTGAACTATCAATGGATATGCCCAACATCACCAGATTCCAAATAATTTTCCAAATTATTTATTTTCCAAAATATCTTTACAAGATATATAATTTCAATACTTCAAAAATAAATCAATATTTATTTTCATACAAATTCCACTTTCTTTTATAAATTCCATAGTGAATTTATATTTCACAATATCTATGAATATATGATTTCAATTATTCATTTTCAATTTATCTTCAAAAAGATAAATTCTTAAGATATTCACTTTATATTGGAAAACATTTCCATACTTACTTATTCATAAGTAATTTACAAATTTTATTTATTTTCAACAATTAGAAAATATTCAATATACTTAAATCGAGATTAAGTATATATTTCATTCTTTAAGGAAATCATTCTCTTAAACATATTTATTTGGGCCAAAATGAATGTTGCGTAAAATATCGTTACGACAACCCAAAATCACTAGTATAGGGATTTCGAAATTAAAATAGATATATAAATCCCAATACTATACAAAACATTTCCTTTCGGAAATCATTTATTATAACAACAGTGTTATAGTCCACCATTTCCTTTTATTTCTCGAAAACGTCTATTTCAACAATGAATGTTGAAATCTATGGTTTCGAATCTTAACACATTTCAAAACATCGTTAGATCGTTTTAATTCTATTTAAAACATCAAATCTAAACATTTTCTTTAACATATTATTCACTATTCAAAAACGTGAATATACTACGTTAATCAATTTCATCACTTCTATTCATTTTATTTCAAAGGATCATTCACAGTCAAAAATGTGAATATAACTCCATTTATAGGTTTCAACAATTTACTTATCAAAATAAGTCGTTTGCGAATTTATAAAACAACGTTTATAAATTCCATTTCTTAACCTGTTCAATTTATATCTCAATGATATACTAAAAATTCATATTATAAGTCAAATGCTTATAATACGATTATTTTACAAAATCGTTCCTTTAAACTTCATAATTATAAATCTTATAATTTATAAGATTCAATTATTTATCCAAATATATTCTTTCAATAACTTTATAAATTTTATAAACCTACTGCTTATAAAATTCCATTTATAACTTCACCGTTTATAATCCTATAAATTTCATTCATTTATAAAATTCATTCACAATTCATTCTAACACTTATGAAAACTCGTTTTACAATTCAAAATATTCTAATTTATAAATATCCATTTTATAAATCTTTTATACAAATCAATTTGTATTATTATTTTAAAACATCTTTAATCTCCTTTATAATTTCACCATTTTGATTTATAAAATAATTAAATTTTATAAATCCTATATTTTTAACTTTTTATAATAAATTCAAAAATTCCGATTTAACTATTTTATAAAATCATTAGCATCATATTCTCAAAAATCAGTTTTTAACTATATTTCTCAAAAATCATAATTTTTATAACATTAAAAATTATATCGTTTATTTATTTATAATGGATCAATTTCAAAAATATTTTATAACTTACACTTTCAAAAATCTCTTTAAAAACATTTTAAAATTCCAAAATTTGGTCCAATAATGCTACATACCAAATAGTCAATCACGACAACAACGATATCATATATCGATATGATAATCCATCAAATATCAAAATATCTGAATTCAAATAAATACTGTTGAGGAATCCAGTTGGATCCCTCCAACCTGTTTTCCTGCATCCACAAACATTAGCACAATACCAATTTCGCTCCAGTACGAAATTATCGCGGTATATGGGATTTAAAATATTATCCGCTTAATAGACGGCGCAATAGGGTCTCATCCGCTATACAAATGCGGGAAATCAATAACTGCAATATATACATATGCCAATATATATATATATATTGCTATTATATATAATACCAATTTCACTGTTTATGAAATATTCGCGGTATATGTTTTTAATAAATAACATCCGCTTACTAACGGCGCATAATGTCTATTTTAACAATCAATAGATAACAATCATCATTCAAACATGCATTCAAATATTTTAAATCTAACTATTTAAAATAAAATCGAAACCGATTCGATTGAGTGAGAAGTTCTCACCTTGATCTCAATTTCGTTTTAGCGATTTATTTCGAATAAAATTAAACGGACGTTTAATTTTACCCAAAATTCTCACTAACTCCAAACGACTCCAATCCAATTTCAACGCGTAGTGCTCGTCCATACGATTCCAACGCAACTGGTTTCGCGCGTTTTCGATCTCGTATGAAAAAGTTACACATTTTTAAAGTTTACACACATTTAAATAAAATAAATTTACATATTTCTTTTCTTATTTTATACCCTATAGCATCTGGACCGTTGGATTTGCTCCTGAGAATCTTGGCCGCGCGTTGCCTTCTTCTCCCCTTCGTTCATCTACAGGCCGTAACACATAACCCATCAAACACTAGCTAGGGTTTATTTTTGATCCTCCAACGCTCGACGATAATTCGATCAGGAAGCATCAACACGTGCGCCTAGCTCCCCCTTACCACCGCCGAAGGTCCGGCCACACTCGGTCGCCCCTAGGGCACGAAATTCGAGAACGAACGGCCACCTTTTGCACGCAAATTCACGTCAATCCGCTTCGTTTTAAACGATTTTGACCGTTGAACATGAAGATCTCGATGTGCTCTACGATTCTCTAGTTGAGGGTTTTTGAAATTATTGAGTGGATTGGGAGATAATTGGAGGAGAAGTCTGTTGTTTTTCGGCCATTGATGGCTAAGGTGGCGGCTGTGCATAAATTAGGGTTGGGTTATAAATTTTTTTTTATTTGTGATGGTGGCTATTTATAGAGAAAAAAACGAACATTATTCATTTCGATTTTCCAAACTCCGATTTACGCGCAGTGACCGACGTTCCTAGGGTTTATCCCGCGTTTCGGACACAATGGAACAGGTTTCGAAAGCTAATTCGGACATCTGTGTGAGTTATGGCTATAAACGTTCAATTTAAATTAAACCGATTTAAACGATTTTCTAGGCGTTTTAATTTGTACCGGACAAACGGTAAATCCAATTGACACTAAATTTGAAACCTTACAATAATATCACATTACGGATCCGAAGAAACTGGTGTCGTCGAAATCCGAGACTTTTTGAAAAATGCCTATTTTAACTCGCTAAATTAATATTAAAAATAATTCGATGCGTTTCGAGCTGCCACGATCAAACGATAACTCCGATCGACACGAAAATTGAAATCCGGTAATAACTAACTATTACGGATCCAATGGAACTAGTTTCGTCCAATTCTGAGACTATTCGAAAATTGACTATTTTCACTAGTCGATTAAATATTAAAATATTCAATTTTCACAAATTAACTTTTAATTCGATTTTAAAAGTTCTAAAATATCTTTCTAACTCCAATATGATAAAATAAAATTTTACAAATCATTTTCAATCATATTTAACCCAATTTTCAATTATTTCCATAATTTCACATATTAAATTATCGATTTAATTATCCAATTAAATCCAATAATTCAAAATAAAATTTATTCGACTTATAAATTCACTTCTTAATATTTAAAATTAATTAAATATTCAAATTTTAATTACTAAAAATCCTGGGTCGTTACACTTCTATCTACGCGTTTTAGAAATTTCTAACTTTTCCCCTGCATTACGTTGGTTTTCGTCGGCTATAAATATTTCCCAATAGCTTTCGCTTTTCGATTAACAATTTATTCACATTTTCAAAATTATTTTATTCAAATGATTTCATATCAAAAATCATCAATGCATTCAAAACCGATTATAATAACAGCGGTTGGTAATGGTCTCAAATACTATACCGATTTAGTAAAAGTAAAAAAAAAATTCTTTTAACTTACTAAGGGCAATTGACTTTGGAATTTAAATCTGTTTTGGATGTAAATGTCAAAACTGTGAGCGAAAAATAATATCAGAGTTCGTCGAATGCTTGTACGCATCCCTCACATTAAATTGGTTTTCGTCAGCTATAAATATTTTCCAATAGCTTTCGCTTCTCGATCAACAATTTATTCACATTCTCAAAATTATTCCATTCAAATGATTTCATATCAAAATCATCAATACATTCAATACCGATTATAATAACAGCGGTCAGCAATGACCTCAAATACTATACCAATCTAGTGAAAGTAGAACAAAAAAAAAAAAAAAAATTCTTTTGATTTAGAGCAATTGACCTTGGGATTTAAATCTGTTTACGGTCAAAAGTGGGAGCGAAAAATAATATCAGTGTTGCAAAAGCTTCTATGCGTCCCCCGCATTACATTGGGTTTCTTCAGCTATAAATATTTTCCAATAGTTTTGCTTCTCGTTCAACAATCTATCCAAATTTCCCAATATTTCAGTAAGGTTAGATTTATTTCCTTAATTAATTTATTGAAATTCAACTACCACTTCTATTTTTTTTTCTTTTGAAGTCCAAGCTTAGATATGAACGTTGATTAACTTTCAGTTTAGGGTTATGTTGATTTTTCTGTAATTAGTCATGAATCAGCGATTTTTTAGATGTTAAGTCACCTGCTTGATCATCGATCCTGTTAAATAACCTAATCATCGGACTAGGAAACTTCGGACGGAGTTTAATCTATATTTATGATATAGGATTTCTTATTTATACAGGTTTATGATGTATAATCAACGAATTAAAACGATGGGGATGGTTCGCATCTGTAGAGTGTAGTTTTGCCTTTTATTTCGTCGTGATTGATTGATCCTTGTTCCGAATTTTCGTATTTTATCACAGTAAAAACGAAAGTGAGTGAAGTTTAGTTTGAGCGAACTTATTCTCCTCTTCCTTCCCCTCAAGTAAAATTGAACCTACATTTTCCTTAGTGGTCTTACCTGCTCGTAAGTTGTCTTGGTAATTACACAGGTCTGTTATGGATAGGTCATAGATTAAATTTTAAAAGAAAAAGGCAATGTGGTGTTCAAATTTGTAATATTCTGATATTTTTGCACGGTAAATTGATCGAATCTTCAAAAATTTCTTCTTTAATTAACAGTTGTTATCTAACTTTGCTTATCATCCAAGAAAAATCAAGTTTTGTTTGAGTTCTCTTCCTCCCCTTAAGTCAAATTGAGAAGTTTTACCTGCCCATATATTCTCATTAACCTTTTTTGTCATATTCGCGTATACGTATATCCTTCAGAATAAACGGAACATAGCAATTAATCCTTAATTTAAATAAGAAGAAAGTATTTTTAATGGCCTCTTCCTAGTTTAAATTGGAGACCTAGTTTTTCTGACATGCTTGCCGTCTTAACACAGATGCAGATCTTCGTCAAGACACTTACAGGCAAGACCATCACTCTTGAGGTCGAGAGCTCAGATACCATCGAGAATGTCAAGGCCAAGATACAAGACAAGGAAGGAATCCTCCCTGACCAACAGCGCCTTATCTTCGCCGGCAAACAACTTGAAGATGGAAGAACATTAGCCGACTACAACGTTCAGAAGGAATCGACCCTCCACTTGGTTCTGAGACTTAGAGGAGGTATGCAAATATTTGTGAAGACGTTGACAGGGAAGACCATAACACTGGAGGTCGAGAGCTCAGACACAATCGACAATGTAAAGGCCAAGATTCAGGACAAAGAAGGCATTCTTCCGGAACAACAAAGGCTGATTTTTGCAGGGAAACAGCTGGAGGATGGGAGTACCCTTGCCGACTACAACATACAGAAGGAGTCGACCCTTCACCTTGTGCTTAGACTTAGGGGCGGTATGCAGATTTTCGTGAAAACCCTGACTGGGAAAACGATTACATTGGAAGTGGAGAACTCTGACACCATTGATAATGTGAAGGCCAAGATTCAGGACAAGGAGGGCATTTCTCCAGATCAGCAGAGGTTGATATTTGCAGGGAAGCAGCTTGAAGATGGAAGGACCCTTGCTGACTATAACATTCAGAAGGAGTCTACCCTTCATCTCGTCCTTCGTCTTCGCGGTGGCATTTGATTGCAGTTTTTTCCTAGTATGTGATCTGTGATAGATAATTAGTGCTTTTACTAGCTATGTGATGTGTGTTGTTTTGGTAGCGTGGTTTGTGGCAAGTAACATGTTAATGTGGTCAGTGTGGCTTGTGGTTGGTGTTGCTGTTACTTTAGTCACGTATTTGAAAACTTCTTAAATGTTGGATTATATAGTTCGCAAGCGTTTCTTGAACTGAAATGTTTTTTATCTTTGAAATTTGCTGCTTAAAAAGATTTCATGAGATTATGATTCACTGAGTAAACATGCCGTTAGGATAGCCTTACAATGAGATCTCTCTCTCTCTCTCTCTCTATATATATACACACACACACACACACACACACACACAAACTAGTTGCTCCTAAGTTATTATGCAACTAACGGATCTGTTCATGCTATATCAGGCAATAAACTTCGAGAGCAGCCCTGCAACATAGAGCAATTCAATTCTAATTACGAGTGTAACGACATGCGCTTCGCGCGTGATAACGGCACGCGCTTCGTGCGTGAATTGTTGTCGTACAAATATTGTGTATTTTACATACGCAAGGAAAAATGATGTGCACAAATGTTGCTTGGTTTATAAAACTATCACTTCAAGAAAAAGAAGTAGGAAGACTAAACTGTATAAACATATTCGAAATTAATGCTTATAAAATTTATTCAACTATTTTGTCTTTTAGTCGATATAAGTACATCTCTATAAACAACATTTTTAGTATAAGTTTCCGATTTTCCATGAACTTTGCCATCTTTTATCAAAACTTTCGTGTTACTCATTGAAACTCCTCTTGATAACGCGACATAAAGCTGACCATGACCGAACACGTGTTGAGGCAAGTAAATTCCTATATGTGGAATTGTTTGTCCTTGTGCTTTGTTGATAGTGAGTACAAAACTCAACCTTATTGGAAATTGTTTGCGCAATAATGTGAATGGCAAGCGGATATCTTCGGAAGGTTTCATAGGTATTCTTGGTAAGAAAACTCGATCTCCTGCAAATTGTCCAGTGGCAATTTCTGCATCTATAAGGTTTCTGTAAAATTCACGACATATTAATCTGGTACCATTGCATAATCCATTCATTGGATCAAGATTCCGGAGTAGCATGATCGGTGCTCCTTTCTTTAAGACCAACTTATGTGGAGGCAAACCACCTGGAGCTATTGAATTAAGGTATTCAAGTTGGTATAGATTTCTTGTATCATCTTCGACAAAATCAAATGAGTAGTACGTATGTAATTCTCCAGGAAATAGATTAATAACTTGGTTATTCAACTTATCGACGCATTCATTGAGAGGGGTAATTAAAGCCCTTGCCACAATGTATTCCTTTTGGAATGCATTTTCATGTAATGTGGGAAAAATTGTATTTATAAGAGTAGTTATTGAACATTCATCTTCCCATGGTACTACCATTTCATTTGGAATCGAATCAAGTCGTCGCCTATGTGCGGTTCATTCCCATCACCAACACGTAATAGAAAATTCGAATAGAAAGAATCTTTTTTTGCTCTCATATTTTGAGTAAGTTGGATGACTTCTACATGATTCCATAGTGGTGATTTAACAATGCATGCATCAATTGTTTCTGCTATTGTACCATGTTGTACAACGGGTAAGACTTGTCGAAAATCCCCTCCAATAATAAGAATTTTACCTCCAAATGGCAAGCTATTCCCTATAATATCCTTAAGGGATCTATCCAATGCTTCGAAAGCATATCTATGAGTCATAGTTGTTTCATCCCAAATAAGAATGGATGCTTGACGCAAAAGATCTGCTAATTCTGATTGTTTAGATATCGTACACATTGATTCAGATGTTGTATTAATTGGAATTTTGAATCTCGAATGCGCCGTTCGACCGCCTGGTAGAATAGTCGCAGCAATCCCGGATGTGGCTGTTGCAAGTGCAATCAAACCTTCTTGTCGAAGTGTTGCAAGTATTGCTCTATAGAGAAATGTCTTTCCTGTTCCATCAAGACCATCAATAAAATAAATCATGCTCTCTTTATTATTAACAACATTCATAATTGCAGTATATGCATGCAATTGGGATTCATTCAACTTGCTGGCAAAAGTTAAATCCTCCTTTGGTGTTATAATAGAATACTGCTCATTTATTAATCTCGAGGTTAATGAACGATCATCTATGTCATCTCTAATTGTTGAAAGGTCGTAATCAGAAACTTTTTTATAATGATTCATTAATAAAACATTAAGATCTTTTAAAAGACGATTTTCAAGTACAACTCGACATGTTACACTTGAACTCGAATAATCTTCTATCATATAGTAGAAAAATTCATCCCATAATTTTCTAATACCGGTTGGTGTACAATAAATCAAGATTGTAGCGAATAATCTTCTCAAAGATGATGGCATTCGTGTGGCTGATGCTTTCTGCAAACATGCTCTAATGCTTTGATCTTCCTCCAACAGTCCTATCTTCTCCGCTGTTTTCTGAAAAGTTGGATATTTAATACCATCAACTGTGAGAAGATAGTCAAATGAGATTGGTCCTTTTACATGATTTAAAAGAATTCTCAAGTAGTAA
Organism: Allium cepa; assembly: GCA_030765085.1. NCBI lineage: Eukaryota > Viridiplantae > Streptophyta > Magnoliopsida > Asparagales > Amaryllidaceae > Allium > Allium cepa. Next base: position 423,689,729 of record CM060937.1, read on the forward strand.
CGTTCTCCTTCTGATGGTGAAACACTATAAATCCGCCCTATGACTTTTTTTGATGATGTCCTACGTCTCCATTTTTTTATATCTGTTACCCACCTGTATTTCTCTGGAAATTCACGATATAAAAGTTGTCTTGCTTCGGGATCTTGCGAGTTTGTGTTGAAGAACTCAATTAGCATCGATGTAGAGAGGCTTTCATCCAACAAAATATCAGACACTGTTTGATTAGAATGATATGTGACTTGTTGCCTACTTGGTAAGTGTATTTGTAATCGTTGAATGGAAGGATAAATTGTATGCAATGAAAATTCAAAAATTCTCCAAAGGGCCTCTTGGGGGCATATCCATCTTGCATCAATAAACTTTTGAATTTCATCGTACTCACTTCCTGGACGAACTTCAACGGCCACACGATCTGGACCTTTGTAGACGTACTTGTACAGGTATTTGACAGATTTGATACTACTACAAACTTCGACATTAATATGACAATCATATTTTTTTACAACCATGGATTATATGGGACAATCCAACGATTATCGACAACAAAATCATGGTCATTGTCTAATGCAATGCTTCTACCATTTTCTCGCCTCCGATAGATTGGATATGAATCATTGCCTTGAAGAGTAGTTGGAGAAAATTGTTTTGGATAATTCTTTTTGCATTTTCCATCTTTCATACATGGTGAACTTGTTCGATGTCTTCCGCACGGTCCATGAAGCATCCATTTAATAACAGTAGTATATAATTCTGGTTCTTCGTCACGGTCTGGGATTTCTGCTCTTACAATAGCATCATAATCATCCGGGCTATGAAGTTTATCTTGCTCATCTAATATGATAAGAATATGAGCATGAGGAAGTCCTCTTTTCTGAAATTCTATAACGTGCACATGTGCTGCAACTAAACCAAGAACTTGTTTGCTATAAATATCGTCCTTCAGCTCCTCATATTTTGCACGAAATATTCTTGTCGTAAGATCTAGACGATCTTGAGCTGATTTTCCATATAGTAGTTTAGAAGTGATTTCATCCCATGAAGGATTACATGTCATTGTAATGAAAATGTCAGGTTTTCCAAACTTCTGCACCAAAGCCATAGCATCTTGGTAACGTTGGTACATGTTGCGTGGGCTTCCATTAAATGAAGCGGGTAATACTGTTCTTCTTCCGATGTTTCCTATATTTAATTTTCAAATAATTTTTAGCATGTTGATGATATTATATATATATGTATATGTATGTATGTATGTATGTATATAACATAGTGTGCATATTAATGTTATTAAGCAATATAAATAAATTCATATACCTGCATTGTTCTCTCCAGCATTCAATGCATCTTGTAGACCCACATACAGTTCTGATCTTATGTGATGTTGTTTTTCGCGAAACCATCTCATTCTACTACTTTCAATTTTTACGTAATTATCCACAATATATTGTTGTAACAAACGTCCACCGAGCAGTAAAAGAGATGTGCTTTCTTGTCGAATCTGTAATTATAAGATTCATTAATTATATAAGTATTTTACTAAGATAAATAAAAGTTGAGTAATATATTTGGTTAATACTAAGATTATAAAGAAGATATATAAAGTAATCAATGATCTATGTTCGTACCTATAAGAGATATGCATAATACTCTCGGCATGTAATGGGGGTACCATTCTCATTACGACTATTTAGGTCCCAACCATTATTTCCATAAGGCAGTAGAAGAGGATATTGTAAAGGATCATAACAACCATGCGTCTCCGGTACTCTCATAAGTTGTCCTGATACAGTTTGTACAACGATATCCCTACCATTTATGATACTTTTCTCATCACCTACCACTATTCCTGCAACTTGTGAAGCTGACGGAAGTGCATATTGTCGTTGTAATGGTTGTTCCTTGATTATAAATCTACAGTCATGAATGTTAGGAAGCTGTGAAACTCGACGAAAATTTTGTGCAAAATTATTATTTTCATCTAATATATGTTGTATCTTTTCTAGTATTCTTCTATCCAACTCTTCATTTTCCGCCATACAATTTTCAATTTCATGGTCAATATCATATACATACAATTGCAAAAATCTTGGTCTATATCCTTCTTGGGGTAGTAAGCCACCAATATTGTGATATATACATCCTTGAGCACGAAAAGTGTAGACTCCAGCTCTTCCGTTTGCCAAATTTTCATCAATATGAACTCCTATTGAAGTGAAAGAAAATGCATGATTATATGATCGAATATTTCTTCTGAAGTGTACACCATCATTACTTGTGTTAATGTAAAGGTTGAAGAGCTCAGTTGGTGACTGTAATGAGGGTAGTATAGTTCGTCCCTTCTCACAACATAAAGAATATGTTTCATGTTCAAATAATTTTGCTGAGCAATGTAGACAAAATTTTGGTCGTTGTAATGAATGCCTTCGAAAGTCAATGTGGTCTTTGAATTTTTTTGCAACGTTATGAGTTCGTATATGTATGCGTGCTCCTTGATGTCTTTGCATGTCATTATCATTTTCCATAATTTGTCGTCTTTGATGATAAGAATTTCGACGGTGAGCTAGATAGTGTTCTCTTTCTTCTATAGACATAGTTTCTCTTTGTTCTCTTTGTCTTTGACGATTTCTTTCTTGGCGGTAATGATGATACTCTTCATTGATATGCTCATTTGTCGCATTTGAGTTAATTGTCTCTATAACCATCATTTCAGTTTCTTCAGATTGGTTTAAATTTGTTTGGTGGTTGTTTACTTGCGATATTGTAAATAATTCTTCATTTGATTGATGCATGTCATCCAAATTTTCATTGATTATCCCGTCCAAATTCTCATTGTTTATCCCATCTAAATTTCTACTTAAAGATGTATTTCGAAGCCTTTCTCGGCGTAGTCTATAAGCCTGACGACGTCGAGCAAGATATGCTTCTCTTTCCTCCGGAGTCATGGATTGTCTTCGTTCTCTTGCTCTTACTCGGTTAATTTCTCTTTGTCCATCGGTTGAAAGATTTGTTCTTCTATTTCGCCTTCTTTGATTATTCATTTTTGGTACGCAACTGTATTAAAATATAAATATTCATGTATGATTAATATGGCTTTAAATTTTTTAATCATGCACAATAATTTCTATAGTATTAAAAAAATGGCAAGATCATATAACTAACGAACATAAATGTTAAACAAAAATCTAATAATGAAGCATTTAATACGATAATACTCAACGATATACATTTTTCCTAATTAACTATCATTAAAGATACGACGATAAATAATTTCATCTTAGTTGTCTTCATTGTCACCATACATTTTTCTCCAAATAATTTATCTGCAAAAATGAACGAAGAAAAATAAGATTAGAAAATGAATACTCGTTATTATATATGTTTATGTGTATGTGCATATATATATATATATATGTGCATATATATATATATATATATATATATATATATATATTTCATCTTAGTATATAACTTACCAGCTCAGAAGTAAAATTTGGATCCCAGCCGTAGTCGTCTATCAAGAGGGTGTGTTGATCGTTGCATGGTTGTTCAAGTACTTGTTTTTTATTTTCCTCTGCTGTAGCTTTGGTAGGTGATGCCCCATCGTGTGTCGATTTTTGTTTGTCGGATTGTTTGACGTCCATTATTTATTTTATGATTTTAATGCACTAAAAACGTTGCCTCATGGTATTAAAGTTATCACACGCAAACTACAAAAAAAATTAAATACAACAATTGTTCCTAAGTGCTGATAACCAATAATATGTATTTATTTCAGTTTATATACCAGGCGAAGCATATAAAGAGATAAAATATTATACAATTTCTTCAACAGGAGTACGTGTACATCACAGAGTCTACAACAGTAAATCTTTCAAAACATGTCATATTGGTGACCCAGCATAATACTGCAGATTATGATCAATGCAAATTCCATCCACCATTCACAACAGTACACGGCTATCACATGGGTAAAAAGACGCTATATTTTAACTTGCAAAAATCCTAAACAACAAAATCCTAATTATTTTCATGCGTACTCAGTATTCTACAAATAGTGTTGCATTAGTAATGCTGTACAATTATATAGACAATCACCCTCTTCGTTGATTAGTAATGCTGTACCGTGATTCAACAATTTGCTTGTATTTAAAAATACTGGAAAAGACAACACTGGTGAGCTTTATTTTAGTTTTGATATGCGTAAACTATTTTCACGTTTTCAGTCTGTCAATTTACATGATATAAGTCCAAAGATTGTGCAAATATTATACTGTAACTTCAGTTGGATCAGTTTATAATAAACAATATCTTCATATAATCTTCATATAAACATCGTTATAACTATAAATATGAAGCATGCGACAAAGTAATAAGTGAATTTCTTAGCTAAACATGAACATGATAATCAAAGTGGACGTATATACTAATTGCTGGTAGCCGATAAAAGTTAAAGAACCTGCAATATATATACTAAACTAAGTCTGTATATAAACAGTGCTCACAGAACATCGCACACAAAGGACATGCTGTTGAGGCTCTCAAAACATAATTCACTAACAAAACATATATGTACAATCTTTAAATAAATACATGGACCATACCCTATATGTACTATCTTTAACAATTAAATAAATAAATAAATAAGAGGTACCCCACAGTGAAAAGCGTATCCATCTTTAAATAAATACATGGACCATACCCTATGTACTATCTTTAACAATTAAATAAATAAATAAGAGGTACCCTACAGTGAAAAGCGTACCTGAAGCTTTGGCTTACAATGGAAAAAGTGAACAAAAAGAAAGAATGGAAATGAAAAAGTAGTGTTGAAAATGTGAAAGCAAACAGGTAGGGTGAATGATATTTAAAGGAGTTAATGGTGTGTTCTAGAATAGTATAGTAAGAGATAAGGCTTTGAATATTTCAGCAGCTGAATATATTGAATACGGATGAGACGCATTTTGTGGTAACGTGTACATTTACATGCTACTTTTTTGATGTTTGAAAAGCGCGTGCTGTTATATGCTGAAATAAGGGTGATAACATGGATGGACCACTTCTTTGTATGCTGAAATAACGGCGGTAATATGGATGGACCACTTCTTTGTATTTTATAACATAGCAAATAGCTTTTTTGTGTGCTGGTTTAAAGGGTATTTTCGGTAGTTCACGTTTACACCAAAAAAGTGTGACACCAAACGTATTACAACTATTATTAAAGATTTTACTGACCGAAAGCTGCAAAGACCATTATTTTACATCAAGTCTCATGCTAGATGCAGTCAATAGTTAAAAATGTAAGTTGTTCTTGCATGATAACCCACCATTATACATACTCCTAGGTCTATATTATAAGAACACACTCAATAAGTAAGGATATGAAAAGGCAATGGTTAAGGATGCAAAATAGGCTATGCATCAAATACCAATAGAAACAAATAGGCATGTACGCACGGATACTTGATATCACAAGTACAAACAGTGAATAGGCGGTGCTATGCTATGCAGGCAATACAAACAAGCAATGCTCTATATCACTAAATACAAACAGCATAGGTAGTTTGTCCAAAAAAAACAGGCACGTACAATCTAGTATTCGATATCTCATTCACGTTAGACAACCTTTCCCTTAATAACTCACATAACAACCTGTAAAGCATGTATAAATAAGAAAAAGGCCTTGCTATGCTATGTATACAGGCATGTATTATAGATTCTGGAAATATGGAATAAGGCCTGTTTCAGTAAATCTTCTGTAACAATTTCGAACAGACCTTTGGCTGTTGAACCAGCAATCATGCATATGTTTTAACTAGAATATGCAAACTCAAATTTGATTACTACTGGTTGTGTCATTGTGCACTAGAAATAAGGCTAATGATCTTGATAGTTAGTAAATTCATAGATGAAAGCAATGTTATATCCAGTTGCACACTGAGCTTTAGTTTCTTATTTATTGGTATCAGAAGGAAGAAGCTCAATAATAGTGCTGGTATTTACCTGATCAACTGTCACAACTGATCTAGTTCTATTGAACCAGTATGATTCCCTTCTCAGTATTTTCACCAGTAAAATTAATAACATTTAAATATTACTGATGTCTAAAATAAATCACATATATTCCTTGCATTATTGCTATTTAAAATTTTTGGAAACCAATGTTTTTGTTTTTTTATGAAATAATCATAGGCTGCTTGTATAATGAGAAAACATTCTCATCACTTCACTTTGTTCTTTGCTTTCTCTTTAGCTTTCCGTTATCAAAGAGTCCAAGTTTGTGAATATGGCCCTCTGATAACATATATTTTCCCATACGATTTTGTACATAATTATAGAACTTTTCACTCCTTCAAAATCATAAATCCAGTTATATAAAGTATTTATTTTGAGCAATTGATTTGAAATATATTTTTGAATGCTTACACTACAAGATTAAATGGCTATTCCAATGGCTCGGAGCCGTTGGAAGCCGTTGGAATAGAATCAACGCTTTTCAACGGTTTCCAACGGATTCAACGGCTATTTTCCAACGGCCGCTAACGGTTTGTGGCCGTTGGAAACCGTTACAAGTCGTTCGAAAAAAATGTTCAATAGGCCGTTGGAAACCGTTGGAAATCTGGATTTATTTTGTTGTACAACAACAAGCCTATTCACCTTCCAACCACACCATTTCCAATCCATTTCATATCCAATACAATTTCATTAAATTTTCAATCCATTCCACACACACAGATATATATATATATATATATATATATATATATATATATATATATCAGTATCAACATAAACAACACACATAAATCAATTAATCACAATATAAACAAACCAAACCATTCAAACATCATAAACCGTACCATCAACGTAAATACCATCAAAACATGTCAACAAACCGCGTACATACCATCAAAATATCGTTCTCAACCACTCCGTACCAATATATACAACATTAAAACACATAATAACCATCTCCAAGTCAATATATACATCGTTCAAACACAAACACTAAAAAACATACCTCCTCAAGCATCTTCGTCGTCGCCTCCGGAAGCACCAGACGACGAAGGAAATGTACCATGATTCTGCACATACTCCGCAAGCTTTTGATTCAGCTGCTCTATCTGTACAGCTCGCAGACGATTTCTCTCCTATAGCTGCTCAATCATAGCTCTAAGCTCCTTAATTTCTTCTTTGTCTTGGGCCTTTTGAGCTTGTCGGGCCTGCAAATAGAAATAATAGAAAAAGGGTTGTCTCAGCATATAAAATATTAAAACACTATATACTTAAACGCTAATTTGTTGTACATATGTAAAAGGATTAATTACCGATACGTTCCCGAAGCCATAACGTCTACTCCGTTGCGTCGGATCCATAACAGCGTCAAATATGTTATCTTGCTCCTCCTGTGTCAACTCATCACGACCAGACTGCTGAAGCGCATAAGCCCGTGCCTTTTGTAACCTTGACTATAATGAAAAAAAAAACAATTTTAGTTGAAAAATAGTAGAATGTAATTTTTATTTTACATAGCTAGTAATTAATAAACTTATCGATGCAAGTATTAGAAATTAAAAAACGCATACATATGCCTCAATCGTCCTATCCTGATCACCCCATTGATATATGATTTTGCCAGACTCGTCTACTTGCCTAGATGCATGGGTATGAGCAAATAAGTCCACTAAGTCAATGGGATGTCCATAAGCTCGTTCCTGCAATTGATAATTTGGATAATTTAACTCCATATAACTAATTACTGAACTGATCAATATACAAATGTGATAATAAATAAATTTACCAAATCTTCGCGGTGATGCTGGAAAGATTTGGAGCCTCCACGATGAGTTACTGGATTCATGCTCCTGTTGCTGAGTTTCTTTGTGACTCATCCTGCAAATTTACAATGAATAATTATTTATTAAATGTTGAAAAAATTACTGAGATTCATTATAGATTTACCTTGAACTCCTCAGAGTTCCACCAGTCAACCCACTTATCCCATACAGCCGCGCTCATCCACTTTGGTTTCTTCCCCACTCTTTTAATCTCTGACATCTTCTCCCTATAGTTCTTAGCGATCTTTGAGTTCCAGTGTCGCTGAACTAAGTTGATGTCAGACTCTTGCAAATCTACTGCGCCCTGTACAATGAGAAAATGTTACTAATTATTTATTTGTATTTAATTAATCATTTTATAAAGCGGTATAAACTTACTAGACAATCTTGCCAAATGGTCTCTCTCACATCATCGGGGATCTTGCTCCACTTAGGCCAGCAGTCGCTCATCCTGCTCATATACGCCTGCTTAGACATGTTTAGAACCACTTTAGATGGCTCCAACTCAAACCCACTGCATTAAATATAAAATAGAACTTTATACAATTATAGATATATCATGTACAACAAATTAAATTGTTATGCTGCTAATTATGATACTTACGCCTAATCAGCCTTTGGCTGCAAGTAAATGACTGGACGAGCTGGTGGCTCACCACTACTCTCTCCAATATGCTGGGAAGAGCCACGTCGCCGAGAGCCAGAACCAGAGCCAGACATACTATACCTGCCATATACATACATATACAATTCATAATAATTATGATATGAAGAACCATTAGAAAATGTAATACAATATGCTACAAATGTGTCATGTTGTGTGTATGTGTTGAGTGTGTGAGTATACAAATGTGAGCATTATTAATCAGAGATAAATGTAATGTGAATAATTGTAAAAATTACCGGATATTACTTAGTCGTCATCGTCATTTTCTGATTCAGACTCGGTTTCGTGTTCTATGTCGTTTTCCTCTACACTCTCAAATGCTTCGACTAATACATTTGTCACATCATTTAAAGGTCCAAAATCAATTTGATTGTCTGTAATTGCTATTTCAACATTTTCCTCCAGATCTGCTTGATAGACTTGTTCGATTGGAATATTCTGTCCATCGAATGTAAACCTTGCTTTGGTTTTAAAAACCGCGGACCAATATGCTTTATCCCTTTTTAGAGATGGATAAAGGGCATAATAAGCTTGTAGGGCTTGTTTGGCTAGTATAGAAGTGTCGTACTTTTGATAACGCGAGGTATGTTTAATTTCTATAAGATTATAATTTGGATGCACGTTAATACCAGACACTGGAACATTGTTGAACCAGTTGCATCTAAACAAATAAACATCCTCCGCGGGTCTTGTAAAATATGTCAACTGCAAAATCTGAGTTAACACGCCATAAAAATCGTTTATACGATTATTAGGATCATCACTGCTTTTAACAAATACACCATTATTGTTTATTAATTTTTCAGCACCATATTCTTTGGTGTTGAATTTATATCCATTAACAAAAAATATTGGATACGTTTTAACTTTTCTTTTCGGTCCAAACGCCAAATGTTTCAGTCCTTCATCGAGCACATTATTTGTGGGATCATAAACATATTTCAAAAACCAAGTACTGAAATCTTTGCTTAAATCGCCACTTGGATTTTGTGATTCAAAAATACTGCAAACACAAACATGATATATTACATTATTATTTATTTACACGTGTAGTATTAAATTTAACAAAACTTGGAAGGTGATAATTACCTAACAAATGGTGCAACTTCAGGACAATGAAGAAGAATATATGTGTGTGCTACATGGTAATCTTTATCATCTAGCCATACTTCTACACATTTTCTAGCATGTCGGCCATGTTGTTTAAAGATAGATAATATTGATTCACAAGAAGAATTTTGTTCAACGGCCTCATCATTACGCGGAACACTTACAAATTATATGTTCACATGATCATTAAAATAATGAGAGAAAAAGAAAGAAGCTTCTTCTTCGATATATGATTTGCAAATAGAACCTTCAACTCGAGCTTTTTGTCTCACTTTTTTCTTTAGATGATTTAAGTACCCAACAAAAAATATTTCGGTTAAGTATTAACTTCTACTTAAATTTAAATTAACATTTACATACTCAGTATAGTAACATACCTTTCGAATGGATACATCCACCCATATTACACAGGACCTCGAAGACGTGTTTCATATGGAAGATGAACAGGTAAATGCTCCATTACATTAAAGAAACCCGGAGGAAATATTTTCTCCAGTTTGCAGAGCAGTATAGGAATTTCTTCTTCAAGTTTAAGTAGACGGTCAACTTTTAACGTAGTTGAACAAAGCTCCTTGTAAAATAAACTAAGTTCTGTTATTACCGTCCAAACTTTTACCGGTAACAATTCTTTGAAAGCGATGGGTAACAAATTTTCCATCATTACATGACAATCATGGCTTTTCATTCCACTCAGTCTTCCATTTTTATAGTCGACACATCTACGAAGATTAGAGGAAATTCCATCGGGAAATCGTAATCCTTCCACCCATTTTAACAGTACTTTAACTTGGTTGATGTCTAGTTCGTAGCATGATTTGGGTTTTTTACTGTCATTGGACTTCATATGAAGCTCAGGACAATTGCATATTTCCTCTATATCACGTCTAGATTACAAATCGTCCTTAGTCTTGCCCTTCACATTCAAAACTGTATAAAATAGATTATCAAATACGTTTTTTCGTTATGCATCACGTCAATGTTATGATGGATTAAGAGATTTTTCCAATAAGGCAATTCCTAGAATATACTTTGTTTGCACCAATTATGAAACGTCGATTTACCTTGAATTTCAATTTGTTGTCCGGTCTCATGTATCTTTGGATAATCTTTTACAAGTTTATATATATATATATCCTCGCTTGGCCAAACCGTTGGTGGTCGTAGAGTCTCATGCCTATTAGCTATGAAGTTTTTTTGTCTCTTTTAAAAGGGTGATTAATATGAAGCAAACGTCGATGACAATCAAACCATGAAATCTTCTTCCCATGCGGTAAGGAAAATGCTCGTGTTTCTTCCATGCAATAAGGACAAGCAAAACGACCGACCGTACTCCAACCCGAAAGCATTGTATATGCAAGAAAAGCGCTAATAGTCCGTAATAGAGAAGAGAACATCCGAAATTTTTTCTTTTTTGATATGTCGTATGTTTCAACTCCTTTATACCATAATATTTTCAACTCTTCGATTAACGGTTGTAAGTAAACATCAATGCCTTGTGTCGGATCATCAGGGCCAGGGATGACAATTGTGAGAAACATATATGGAGTTTTCATACACATCCACGGGGGTAGATTGTAAGGTGTGATTGTTATAGGCCAAGATGAATATTTAGAACCAAACTGAGAAAACGGTGAGAAGCCGTTTGTACATAAACCTAGTCTAACGTTGCGGCTTTCCGCTACGAAATCGGGATATTTCTTATCAAAATATTTCCATGCTTCTCCATCGGATGGGTGTGTCAACGTACCTTCTTGAGGTGTTCTCATACTGTGCCATCTCATGTGATGCGCTATTACAGATGATGCATATAACCGTTGAAGTCTAGGGGTGATGGGTAAATAATGCATACGCTTGTACGGAACTTCTTTTCCCTTCTTTTTCCTCGGTTTGTATCTTTCTTAATTGCATACTTTACAGTTTCTAAGATTGATGTCTTCTTTCCAATACAACATGCAACCCTTTAAACATGTATCTATTTTTTGATATGGCAAACCGAAAGATGACATAAGTTTTTTCACTTCATAATAATTTTCGCACATTAAATTATCGGGTGGCATATGACGTTTAGCAGCTTGAACAACAACCGTAAATCCAGCTTCTGTAAGGTTGTATTTTGATTTCATTGCAATATATTCTGCAGTTACCGATAATTGAGAGCCGCTTAAACATCCATTCCAAAGGGATTTTTTAGCATGATCCAATAAATCATATATTTTTTTAGCTCCAATATTTGGTTCCTCTTCGATGTTAACATCGTCGTTACCAATTTCAACGGTAAGGAACATTGATCGTGCTGCATCTTCGACCATATGTTCTATGAGATTCGTACTAACTTCATCACTAATGACCTCCACCGACCGTTCTTGATTATTAGGGGCTATAATTTCTCCATGACGATCCCACAGCAAATAATTGGGTACGAAACCGTATTGGCACAAATGAACCTTAACTATATTCGGTACTAAATAATTCAACAATTTGCATCTACTACATGGACAACGAATTTCTTCATCGTTTGCAATATTACTTATAGCAAATTCGATGAACACTTTTACCCCTTTTAGAAAATGTTCACTTATTGCGCCATTAATTTCCCTTCTTTGATACATCCAGCTCCGATCATTAAAGTAATTGACCATTTTTCCTACTTGAAAACCTATGATAAAGTAAAAAAATTATAAATCGTTCATTTTATATTTTTTTTAAATTTTATTTACCGATGTAGTAAACATGTACTAAATTTTATATTTTTTCTACAAACTTCATTTTAAATAAACAACTATTGATTCATTGCCACTTATGTGTCTTCTTTGATGGTCGGTCATCCTACTTCCCATTACAAACACAATAGTAATTATATTTCGTAAATCATATCATTTTAAACGATTTCACAAAATTTCGCCAACATTTCCCCTGCGTTCCTTGTATCGTACACAAATGCCTGTACACGTGGAACGTAAAGGAAATGCCGTCGAAATTTTGTGAACCGTTTAAAGTAATGTGATTGACGAAATATAATTACTTTATAGTGTTTGTAACTTGTCCAATACAGGGACAAATCCGACAAATGATGTATCAGATGCTTAGAGTTGTCTGTTTTGTAGAAAAAACGAATATCCCTAAAACGATCATATACAACACTTGTCAGACGGGGCCAAATATATCTAAGGATTTAAATATTTGTTTATATTAAATTTAAATATATAACTCGTTTAATTAATATTGGTTTATATTTTACCGTTTTATTACATAAGAACTAAATTCATTTATACACAAAATTTGTACACAAAATTCATTTATTACAAATTCATTTATACACTAAATCAATTCGCGTATTCGCACAAATACAAAACTCGTGTTCGGACAAATGCAATATCTGTTCTAACGGCTTCCAAATGCAATAAACTATATCACGCACATACGTTTAATATAATAACCAAATCAACATAAACTAATGCAATATCGTAAATTACAAAATTTTCAATCGGTTATAATAACTTGTTCATTATGGTATAATAGTTGCAATTAGGGGATAACATGATGTAATATGCATACACTAACAAGTAGGAATCAATCACAATTCGAATTAAACCCTAAATCGAAAAAACCTAAATATTAGGTTTAGCAAAATTACCGATTCGAAGAGCTAGAAGGGTGGAGATGGACTGGAGCAGCTTCTAGATGGCATCGGGGGTGGTTGGGATGGTGTTTGGGCCGGCAGTAGCAGGTTAGAGTTGGTGGAATGGGGGAATTGGGGGAAAATTGTGAAGGGGAAGATGATAATGAGCTGAAGATCGGTTCTTTGGAAAATATGCAGGAAATTTTCCAACGGCTTCCAACGGCCGCAAACGGCGTATTTCCAACGGTTTCCAACGACTTCAGACGGTTACGTCAAAATGCAACAGGTCGTTGGAAGCCGTTAGAAACGCTGTTGGAGGCCGTTGGAAATTGGGCATTGGAATAAACTGTAGTTCTAGTAGTGTTAGAAATCTGAAAAACATCCAATACTTAATAAGGTGATACTTTTGATGTAAATAAGCCGAAGGAGGATGTCACAACCACTAGTCAAGTGGTAAAAAGCATTGAATAAAATTTCGAAGGAAGTTTTCTTTCTTCTAGAAGTCTGCAGATAGATAGTTTTTCTTTAGTTCATTTTTGTCGTTTGTTTGCCCATTGTAGACCGCGTGTCACCGCTCGTATCAATTTTATTTTGATTTTATTTTGGTCCTTTTGTATTGTTTATCTGTGGTTTATAGCACCAAGTTAACGTACGGATGGTTTTGAGTGCGTCGTCATTTGTTCTTCTCCTCAATCTATTTATAACTTGGATTTTGGCTATATTCTATTGTATTGTTAATATATGGACATAATATGTACTCTTTTCCCGTGCAAGGTACCCATTTAGGATGGGGGTTTGCAAGGTTTTGACGAGACATATTATGAAAGTATATGTAAAGTCATGTTTTTCCGTACCCTTTGAATCGACAATAAACCACACATGTCCAACTCAAATTGCACGAAAAGACGGATCTTTAAGGGTGATAAAGAAAAGTAGACAGAACAGAATCTCACTCGAATGGAATAACATATAATATTGAACAAATATTTTTACAGTGGAAAACCTTTAAATACATATACCAGAGTCTAACCTAAATTCAGCTTGGATAGTTATAAACATCTGTCCTTACAATTGCTAACAAACATCAAACAAAATACATTAAGTACAGCGGATAATAGGATATGTCCATACGTCGATGAATATCTCCAGCTCTCCTTTGGAAACTCCAACCATCTTCGACTAAACCTGAAACTACTCGGATCCGACCCGAGTATTGAAAGTACCCAGATCAGGATTGATAAACCAGCGTGAGAAAAACTCAATAATAGATGACAGTGTCATATATCAGCCTTTTTATAAATCCTTTGAAAATAAAGAGTATCTCATAAGACCACGCCCACACATAAACAGGGACGGGTTTTTACCTTATGATAACTATATCACTTTTATGTCAAAACATTTGATATTATTCTTAATGAAATCTCTTTGAAAACATTTGCAAATAAACTTATTAATCTTATCCGAAATGGTTACCCATATAGCATTTCGAGGCTATTCATTACGCCAATACAAACAAAAACCGTAGGTTCTAATTGGAGAATGGATTTCCATACAAATGACTAGGCACAGGATCTACCTTCCGAAGGGGTACACCTCTAGATGGATGTCCCGAGGACCATCACAAAGGATCCTCTACCGACACAAGATCGGCCCACCTCTTTAACTAGATGGTACTGAATATACCATCCCCCGATCGTTACCGACCTTTATTCGAGGGCCCTCATAGCATACACCACATTAATTTACACCCCGACGTCATAGTGGGAAGAAATATATCTAGAAGGGGATGATCATACCCTAATTGGGAATGACCCACTTAGCATTGCCGCATCTAATCCTGTTTTGGCCATTTTCGGTTTGATGAGGCTTAAGGCTAACGGTTACCTTTTCACATAGCACATATCACATCTTTGAATGCCACATTGCCATTTCTGTTGACTACTAATTGCCTTCCATAAAAATACAACTATTGAGCTTGTATGTCTAAAGGAGGGAGTTAAGCCAAGAGAAGTTGCCTTCTCCGCCACCACTGATATACGTTTGTAAAAACCAATGTACGTAATCTTTAGAAATGCAATGTCAGACAAACTTCCATACAAGTTGTTCAGGAACAGGACAAACCGAAGGCACTCTCCTACTATTATTGGTAGCGAGTAGTCCTTGCAAACCGAAAAATCCCCACAATGAGGAGACCACTACTATATATAACTCGGGAGCTACCCAGAGCAAGTCAACAAACAGTCCTCACGCTATAAAGATCCACGGTCTTCAATAATCATCATCTTCAAAACGTCTTCACTTTCGAACGTATACATTGGATCGAAGTGGTTTTCGGATGGGATTTACCCAAATTCGACCCCGGTTCCTTCGAAATCCAATATCGATAGAAAGTGAATTCGCAGCATAAAAGTGCTGCGGAAAATGCTATATAAGCTTATTTGAATTAAACAACTTTTAAATGTTTGAAAATTCATATTTTCCGATCCAAATTTCTTTTAAATCATTTAAATATATTTACCACATTTATTTCATATTTTTTCATAATTAGAAACATTCATTGAGCAAATTTCCTATTATGGTCACTTAACTGCACATGCGCGATTTTTCTAGAAAATTATTTTGGACTTATTTCAAAATCTATCTATCGAAACGTTGATTTTCTTTCTTCATTTAGAAGATATGGATATAATAGTCCGGAATTTTCTTATCTCGAAGAATTCCGAGCTGTATTCCACTATACACATTCATTTGAACTTTTCGACGCGAAAACGCAAACAAACGCTGCGCGACGCGCCTAGTTTTAACTTATTTTTCAATATTTGAAATAATTTATTCAAATTGGATTTTGACACTCATAAAATAATTACAAATCATTTTAAATCAATATTTTCAAATTTTAAAGTATTCGAAATGTATTTTCACTATTACCATATTATAATATTATTTTATTCCTATTATTTTAATATTAAATTTTAAATTTCAATTTAATTTCAATTCTAATCTCAAACTAAACACATTTAAAACTTAGATTTCAAATCTAATTTCAATTTAAATATCAATTCAAACTCAAACTAAACTTCACTTTTCAAAATCGATTTCAATTCAATTTCACTATTTATCTCAATTTCAATTTCAATCTAAATATCCTTTTCAAATCCGTTTCACTTCAAATTTCAAATTCTCTTTTATTTTAATTTTAATTTTACTTCTAAATGAAAAGAGACTTATTTTTTCACAATATCTCATATTACTAAATATGGTCTTATTAAACTAAGGGATTACTTAACTAAAAGAAATTTGATGTCCAAATTATCATGACAACCATACAACAATCATATAACACTAACATATTCAATACGGTAAATGTCATAACATTACTATGGATTAGTCAACATATTCAAACAATCAATCAAACATTCATATCATCAAATGGTGACTATCTAACATAACAATTAAGCATGATAATTAATATAATTCAAAAAGCGGTGAGAATTTCTCACCTTCATATCCACTCCGTCAAACTTTTACGTAAGATTTCCGTCTCTCGTTAACGTGCCATTTTCAACGTCTCGCCTTTTGCCGTTTCCTTTCCTTTCCTCTTTTCTTTTCTTTTTCTCTTCTCGTGTTCTCTCTCTTTTTTTTCTCTCTTTTGTTTTTTTAGGAGAGGAGGGTGTACGGCCTTGGTGTGGAGGGGCTTGGCAGTGTGGTGTAGGAGGGGTGTGGGGCACGGCTTTGGGGTTTTGGAAGGGGTAGGTGGGTTTGGTCTTGAGTTTTGAGGGTGTAAGGTGATGGTATGGTGATGTGGAGGTGATAGGTTGAAGGTAGAAGGAAGAATGGAGGTGTAAGAGAGGTTGGATGCCGTAGAAATGGAGGTGAAGAAGAAGGAGAAAGTGAAGAAGAAGGTAGAGAATGATGTGTGAAAAATGAAAGGTCTGTATGCATATTTATACTTAAGCTTTGGATGACAAATGACTAAAATACCCTTCTCTACTTTTTGACTTTTAATTTACCTTTCTACCCTTGATTTAACCCTTAAGGACATGCATTTATGAAAGGAAAGGATGGCTCATTAATGTGATTTGAATTTGTGAAATGATTACTCTTTTTTTTTCTTAAAGTTTGTATTTTAAAAAGAAGACTTTTGCTTGATTTGATTTGCATTAAGTGGATTTGTAGGTATGCATTAATGGTGAGCATATGTGTCATTAATTCTTTTAGTTACTTATCTTTTCACACTTTATTTTATTTGAATTCAAGGTGTTTAGTTCACATCATGTATAAATAAAAGAAAGATATGTAATGATGTTGTTTTATTTGTTTACTTTTACACTCTTTTGTCAAATCGTAACTTTTACATTTGTTTTATTTATATAAACTATTTTCAAAAGTAAACTCCTTTTGTCTTTTAGCGCTAAATGTAATTTTTTTAAATAGTTTGTAAACTTGTATTTATAAGTTAGAAAATGTATCAAGTTGCAACAACTTATAACAACTTGTTTTGATTGAAAACGGTGTTTTTGTCAACAAATTTTACAGTCAAAATTTGACGTTTTTATTAAGCTATATATTGAAGTAAACCAAACTTTAAAATGAACTTTTTAATTCTTTAAATAAATTAAAACATGTCAAATCATATTTTAAAATTATCTTTAATTAATATCAAATTTTCAAATTTTACAGTGTATGTAAAACTAACAAAATGCGACAAATTTTGGTTATTTTTGTAAAACGATTATTAATATACTTTTAAATCTTTGAATACGCTTTTATTATCTTTATTAGATGTTTTAAATAAGATTTTCATTTTTAAATAAATATTTAAATCCATTTATTTAAGCCTTTTATTATTATTAATAAAACTTAACTTTTGTCGATTTGTTCAAAAATCCACATTTATACTTTATTTATTTATTAACTATAAGAATAGATAATTTATTTACTATATCTAACATATTTATTTTAAGATTTAAACTCCTTTTTAAATTTAAAAATAAGTAAAGTCTCTAATTTTCGAAGCAGAGAAATTACGGGTTATTACATTCTCCCCTACTTAAAAGCATTTCGTCCTTGAAATGAAAGTTAGATAAAAGAATCTATCTCATACTCATATCCTCAAATAATTTGACTTATTGCTACTGATGATAGAAAATAAGAAGGTTGATAACATAACAACGCTAAAAGCAAATGATGTCAAACATACATATAGAGATTCCCCACACTAACCTGAGTACGTATCACGTACTTATGATTATATACATACACATCAAGTCAAACTTCTATTGTACTCATCCTAGTGCATACTGCACACTTAAGATAGAATATACAACAACCAAACAAGATTATAAAAAAACAACCACACTGATACTATATCAAGATAAACGAATACAACCACATAACTCATTCCTTGTCCTGAGCATGTACTATATCTGAGGTCTATATATATGCATACCAAAACATCAGTCCAACCACTATATCTTAGTGCCTACTATTTGAGATAACTATTCAACTACTAAGTAGACAGACCCAACACATCATACTATATGTGATATTTAATTCGATCTATTATTCGAATCCACAACTTTTCTTTCGAACTAGTATCGATCCCCCTATTTTTTAGTGCGGACTTTGATCAGACTTCTTTATCACAAACCCTTGCATTCCTTGCATAGATATCAACTGTGACAGAAAACTTGTGTACATAATCATAAACTCTCATCAATGTTCGCCATCAAAAATCGAGTGATAAATCCTTTTTCGGATTGGTCTAAACACCTCAAAGTTCTGTACTCAAATCTTAGATCAAAATTTATGTGCCAAAATTATCTACGTTTAACTTATGTACTTATTCACATTCGTCTTTACCTAATACATTTTTTCAAAATTTCGATTAATCCAAGTTTATTTCACAACCATTTACTTTCTTCTAAATACATTATTACTTAAGCATACAGATATGACTTAAACTTGTATAATACACCTTTACTTCTCAAGAGTATATATACATATCCCCAAACTTCAATTGTTATTACTTCAACTAAGGTGTTTAACTAATATGGAACTCTACTATTATCTCAAATTAATAAATTATAAATCTCAATCCTTAGTTTTCTTTACCTAAGGTTTCAATTTAACTAATATTATTTATCTTATCCATATATTAATAAGACAACTTTACTAAGTGTACAACCTTTTTCTTACCAATCTTAACTTATTTACCTATCCATTTTCTAAATCAAAATTCTTAATTTTAAATCCATCAAATACCTTATAGTCAAATTGTGAAACTTAATTCACATGGTATTTGGTATTAACCTTTTTCATCTAACAATCAAACTACTAACCATATAATTCAAAAATATCCACTTCTAATCTTACCTCATTTTGAATTACAAATGTTACCCTAAATGTATAACTAATTCCAATTTTATATTAGGATGATATTTCTTATAACTCTTATTCCTAAATTTCACCTTGATTTTAACTTAATCAAAGCGTCTAAATTTTAAATTACCTTATTTCCTTATAAGTTATAGAACTTATCCTTTCATAATATATTTAGTAAAAAGTGTCAACTTAGGTTTATCTATTTTTTTTCCTATCTTGTTGATAAGAATTTTTTTCTAAGTATGCATTTTCTTTTTACTTTCTCCAATTACAACTTCTAACTTTAATAATATCATCAAATATCTTATAGTCAAATTGTGAATTTTACTTCATAAGATATTTGTACTTCGCTTTTAAATCCATCTATTATGATAATCACTTAATCATTATTATCTCTTAATACTAAGTATCTGAGGGTATATGATTAAAATTTTAAATTCTAGCTTTCAACTAATTGATCCTATATAAAATATCTTATAATCAAATTGTGTAATTCTAATCACAAGATATTCATATTTTAGTTTTACTAAGCTAAATTATAGACAATCCTTAATTTCCAACCAAAAATAATAATATCCCCTTTAATATTTATAATATAAACCCAAGGTAAAATTATTTCATTTACCAATTTCTTTAAAACAAAAATCATTTTTATAAAATTAACAAATACACGCTCAATATATATAATACTCTCATAACTCATTCTAGAGTGTTACTAACCCTATCTTTAATGAGTTACTCATCTTAGGATATTACTAGTCCTATCTCTGATGAGACTTTACCCATAACAGAGCCAAGGTTCTCGCTTAACCTTCAGCTCTGATATCAAATGTAAAGACCCGTTTTTCCATACCCTTTGAATCGATAATAAACCACACATGTCCAACTCAAATTGCACGAAAAGACGAATCTTTAAGGGTGATAAAGAAAAGTAGACAGAACAGAATCTCACTCGAATGGAATAACATATAATATTGAACAAATATTTTTACAGTGGAAAACCTTTTAATACATATACCAGAGTCTAACCTAAATTCAGCTTGGATAGTTATAAACATCTGTCCTTACAATTGCTGACAAACATCAAACAAAATACATTAAGTACAGCGGATAATAGGATATGTCCATACGTCGATGAATATCTCCAGCTCTCCTTTGGAAACTTCAACCATCTTCGACTAAACCTGAAACTACTCGATTAAAAAAAAATGATTTTATAAGTGTAGGGATATTATACAAGTAAATATGTAAATAATAAATGTTAAAATTTTAAGTATAAATAGATGAAATCAATGATTAATTTAAAATTGAATTTTTATTGTTTAGATTAATGATTCTAATTTAAGTTTTAGTTTAGTTTTCTTTCAGGTTGTTTCTATTCCCCTACCTTCTTCCTTTTCGAGGACGAAAAGTTCTGAGTGGGGGAGAGTGTAACAACCCAAATTTTTAACAAGTATTTTTCACTTGTATTTTTAAAACTTTGAGGTTTATTATATAAAAATCTAAATTTTAAAGTGATTATAAAAAAAACAATTGACCAAATTTTTAATTAAATAATAAGATCTCTGAAATTTTGACGTGGTTAAGAATTAACTTTAATTGGAAGGATATATGAGATCTCTGAAATTGCTACAATTATGTTTAAACATATTACCATATGAGATGTTATGTTGTCATCACTAGAAACAAATGATGCAGCTTTAGCTATCTTGACAACCACTTTTGATCCTGGCCAAGCAACTTTATTACCGACAGCTTCTCCAACATATATCATATTATTTGTTGGTCTTCATAAAAAGGCATCAGGGTTCTTTGCATTATCAATAGAAACTAACATAGCCGATGGTCCAATAGGAATGTCATTCACAAGCTGTTTTGGATCGGTAGAGTACAAGCATCCTTCAGCAACTACTTCTTCACCTCCAATCCAAACGTATAGCTTGCATGAAGGCTCTGTGCTGCTAGTTTTACTCTATTCAAATAGAATATGTACTTATGCATTCAGTAATTTTATATTAAAATAAAAAAATATAAATAAGGTGATATTTAATTTACCGTGTTGTCAACTTGGTCTAGCTTATGCATAATAATTTTATCGGCATGCCATGCTACTGACATACCTGCAATTTCACTAATATGTATCGTATTGAACACGGCTCTCCATAGAAAAGCATCCAATTTCCTTGGAAACTCAATCATAACTACCTTTGAATTTGGTCCTAGAGGAATTCTATGTAAAAGCACATTTGGATCACTTGACACGACTCTTCCTTCAGCAACTATTTCGTCAGTTCCATTCCAATCCAATAAATCACATTTATCAAATGTATTTCCATAATTGCTCTGCAATTAATTAGAAGCATCTAAGTTAATTACTATATTAAAAATTAATTTTTAAATAATATCACAATGATAATATATTTGATATTAAATAGAAAAGCATCATATGCACACATATTTAAACATGAAATTATGCATATGCTAATATTTGATGTTTACCTGAGACATAGATTCTTCTCTCCAACATGCATTAACCTAAAAAATCAAGTGTGTGGACTATGGATTAGAATATCATATGAAAAACAAAATCGAACATTATCTCTAATATTACCACACAAGTAGAATAACAAATAAAGATTGACATGTTATATACCAGATTTTTCTTTAACATGCGGACCTCCTCTTCTAACTGTGAATTCTTGCATCTTTAGCTTGTAAGAGCAAGAACTTGGTTTAGTTTGCACCTCTTCCCATTGATTGTAGTCGTCTAGGTCTATCATGTTTCAACACTTGAGAGAGCTTCTTCTCTCAAAGAACTACCGGTTGAGTTTGATAGCAATTCACTTTCAATTTTTTTAACCTTTTCCTACAAAAGTTTACATTTTTCACATATTTATAAGTAATAGATAAAATGCCAACAAATGATAGAAAGACAATAATGTACAATTTTTATCAATACTGCAGTGTCTTATAATAGTCTCTAGAGCATTTGTATTAACTGTTTCGCCATTTTTTCGAGTGTGGGATTTAATTCTAATTTGAGCTCTAGAAATGAGGATGTGACCACCACTCTCCTATTTCTATATTAAGAATGTTAAATAAAGTGAATATGGTTGAACTAAATACATAATCGTAACTGTCATTAATTAAACTTATTGTTCTTTCTCACCATATCTTCCGCTAATCGAGCCATTCATTTTCTACTTACTGTATGTGGCACTTGAAAACTTCTAATAGCTTTGAATTGATCACTTTGTGCCTAAGATGAAAAGATATAATACACTGATTAGCTATAATTATTACATAATACAATTGAATTTAATATTTTTTTACCTTAAACTTTGAGTCTGCTTTCTTTTTTAGAAAATCCCTCTAATCCTTCATCTTTTCGACATTACCAGGTTTGAGCTTAATCCTTTCCTCCATGTTCTTTGCTTCCAATATTTGGCTAACATACCTGCTTTTTGAATCCCTCCATATGCATCCCATTTGCTGAAAAATAGATACTTTCTTCCACTCCTCATCCAGTTTAAATCTAGCTGCAAAATGCAAAATGGATAAAATAAATAAAAACATATATATAAAAAGAATATCTTAAATTTCTTTGATTTTGCAGACGGTGATCGCGTAACTGAATGGGTTGACGCTTTCGTAGGTTTTGAAATTTTTACTATCTTATTGGTTACAGACCACCTAATTATACTTCAAAATTATGAATCATAGAAAAAGCAAGTTTAACTTCTAAAGTATCTCCAAGTTCAGCTTCGTGGTTTGTTTTTATCGAATTTTATAAAGGCAGGTCCATACACAATTAGTACAAGGATATTGATTATTAATCATTGGAAATTTTGTATGATTTTGAATAAAGATGTTTTTCAAGTATTCCAATATAGGTTTGACTGCTAGAATTGAAGCTTGATTATTCAAATAATGAAGAAATTAGTACGATTGCTAATGTTTTTGGCTATTCTATTAAAATGGACATGACTACAACAACTGAAACTGGACCAAACCATGCTAAAAATTTAGTTAAAGTCGATGTTAATTTTCAATACCCAATAGAGAGAGAAATAGAATTATCTACAGGTGACAATAAAAAATTCGGATCTATTATGAATAATGCTTAAAGTCGTGGTTATTATGCAAAGATTGTGGACATTATGAAAGTAATTCTACATCAACATAAGCTAAAATATGGAAACCGAAAGAAGGTCAATGAACAACAGTGTAATTTTACAGCAACAGGGCAACAACCTCTAAGGAGGCCGCAACCCCCATATACAAGTGGACTTAAAATGTACAAATGGTAGTAATGGATGTATGCCAAATGGCAACAGACCTGGGACATATGATCTTGTGCAGCAATAAGTTGCCACTATGATGATGGTGATCAATAGCTGGATGTCTATAGATACCATGATCCCATACCCAAACAACCCTTATTGTATTTTATCTATGCCAGACATATTTATCTTTACTATTTATGACTCATTTTGGATGCCCAACCATAATTAGCTCTATTGTTCACTAAAAACCTTAAAATCTAACAAGTAATAGCTCAACTATATATCATTTAGCTCAGCATATCAAGTAATAGCGAGCTATGAGATATGCATAGCAATCAGTTTCATGAATATGCAATCGATGAAATGTTAGAAAATAGTGCACACAACAATCTGACATATGAAATCTGACATATGAAGTCAGCATGTGTTTGAAACTACCCATTCATGAAACTGCATGCATCTGAAAATTAAACCGTGCACATTGAAACCGTCCATGGCGTGAACCCTTTCTCATTTAAAACTTGCAACTGTATATGAAACTTGTATCCACTTAATATATATCTGAAGCTAACATATTGAAGACTTAACATGTTTTCAAAACCTGCACTTAACCAATAATTTTCAAAATCTGCATGTCTTAATAAATATTTAAAACTTGTTTTAATATACTTGAAGTTTATATATTAACTCATACGCTAGAAGAAGAAGAAAAATCCTAGATATGAGCCATCTAACAATCTGAATAAACTAGCAATTAATTTAGCATTAAATAAAAAAAGAAAATGAAGTATATCAAAGTGATACCTGAATGGAACTCCACAACACATGTTTTAAATCATCGCCAATATTCCACCAATAATCAACCGTGAATGGAACATGCTCTCATACGAGCGGTCCTAAGTAAGAAGATGGTTTTATAGAACCTTCTCCTATTGGTACAACATTCTCATTAAATTCAACGTTAATCCGAGACACACCATTCGAAGGAAGTCTTTTCATTCTAGTTTGACCTTTAGCTTTTTTCTTTTGAATCAAACTTTCACCTATGTGTTGAATATCAGTCTCATTTTCCATCGCATCATTTTCAATTACAAATTCGTTGTTTTCAATATTTTCTTCAAACTGCATCATATTGTCTCTACATGCTTCAATTCCCTGCTCATTGGTTTCTAAATTTTCTTCATGTTGCTCATTGGTTTCAAAATTTGGTTCAAGTTGCTCATTGGGTTCAATATTTGCTCCAAGTTAACATGAAGCCAGAGAATACAATTATTGTATATGCTACAACTGTATTAGGATGCGGTTACATTTATTATGTATCTGGGCCTAACCGCAAAGCCCATTACTATGTTTTGTTTGTATAAATATATCACACGCATGTACAATGATTTAACTGATAATAATACAATATTTAAACTTTCTTTTACATGGTATCAGAGCAAACTGAAGTTGCTTAATAGCAAATTGATCAAAATCCTCAAAAAGAAGGAAAAGAAATTTGCATCTCATCAGAACGATCTCATCATTTGAGATTTTTGTCACACAGTTTAACAACTGTGTAACAATCTTGAAATTTACCATCATTTGAAGAGGTTGCCTTGCCAAGAAGGAAGATATCAGAGAAATTTCATCATCTATCTTCCCCTGGCTGCCACCACTTCATCAGATCATCCAGATTCTGATCAACTTACCTGAAGTGTCATGCCTAGAGTCACTTGTCAGATCTGAATCATCACTCAAGTTAGATGTGGCTGCACTTCATATCATATCTGTTTGCATCACTGTCATTCAATCTTGCCAATCATCTTCCTGATAAGTTTTCATCATCATGTCAGAAGGAGGCGGTGACAACACCAACACACCTCATGAACAATCAAGAACCAGCTTCAATCCAGCACTACCCAAGAACTCATCAAATCCATAATTAAGCCACAAAGCCATATCATCACCATACAACTTGATGAATCTAACTATTCGCTTTGGAAATTCCAGATTGAGACTGCCATCAGAGGATATGGGCTGCAAAAGTATGTTCTTGGCACTCTAATTACTCCTCCAAGATTCACTATAGACCATGAAGGAAAACTTGTAAGCAATTCTGAATACACAATTCATGAAAGACAAGATAGTCTAATCTGTTCTTGGTTGTTATCATCTATTAGTGCAAATTTACTACCACAGTTAGTTAGGTGTAAAACCACACATGAAATAGGCACACCATTGAACAAATATTCAGTTCTCAATCTGCAGTCAGAATAATGCAATACAAAAGGCAACTCCAAAACTTGAGAAAAGACAATGTCAGTATGAGAGAATATCTCTCTAAGGCCAAGACAATATGTGATCAATTAGCCTCTGCTGGGCACAAGGTGACTGACACAGAATAAATGTTGTGCATCTTAAGTGGATTAGATGAAGACTATGAAGCAATAGTTGTTATAATATCATCTAATGAAAATCTGCCATCATTGCAAAGTGTTCGGTCCATTCTCATTGCACATGAGGGAAGAACTTGAACAAAAGAAACCAGCAAATTGGGAATATAATGCCAATTATGCATCAGTAAGAAAAAGAAAGAATCAAGAAAAAAAATCAAGGCAACAGAAACCAACCAAATAACTCTAGAGGTGGTCAATCAGGCAGATTCAGAGGAAGAGGTGGCAGATGGAATTCTGGTAACAACAACAAACCAAGATGTCAAATATGTGAGAAATATGGTCATACTGCCAACAAGTGCTATTTCAGATTTGATGTCAACTTTACACCAGCACACCAAGGCAACAGTAATTCAAGACCTCAAAATCCCAATGTCAACATGGTCAGTGCACAACAGGAGTCAACATCAGATAATAAAAAAATAAATATAGCAAAAGCTGAAGACATACACGATGACAGCTGGTATCCAAACTCTGGTGCAACCAATCATGTAACAAATAATATGGACAACTTGAATCTTGGCAATAGAGAATACAAAGGTACACAGTCTCTACATATGGAAAATGGTAAATCTATAAAGATCTTTCATATTGGAAATGCAAGTATTAATGGAACCAGACAGTTATATCTTAATAATCTGCTGATGGTTCCATTAATTAGAAAAAATCTAATGAATGTGTCACAATTTGCCAAAGACAATAACGTGTATTTTGAGTTTCACTCTACATATTGTCTGGTTAAAGATAATCTAACTGGTGAAGTTATTTTGCAGGGTAAAGAACATAAAGGACTATACAAATTTGATGCACCAAATTCAAGAAGTGTTGAAAATAATAAAAATGGGTGTCATATTTCTGAAATTAAAAATGTTGAAAACTTTGATGTATGACATTATAAGTTGGGACCTGTACAGTTAATGCCCCGCTATAACCCCGCTATATCTCATAGCGGATTTCTACCGCTACGATTTTTCCATATAGCCCCAAAATATAGCCATTCCGCTTTAGTCCCCGCTATTTCCGCTATATCCCGTTATTCCCACAATATTTAGCTATTTCCGCTATATCTTCTTTAATAAAATGAATTAAAAAACTGCATTTATACATTATAAAAATTACGAAACTAATTTATTTGATTTAATTTTTAAGATATTTTCAGAAATGAAAATACTCTAATATTCTACTAAATTTAATTATGTTGTATAATAGCTTTACGTTTATTTAAAGTATATTCACACATGTTTTTTGTTTAAAATTATTTATGTATTAATTATAATTCAATTGAATGATAATTTTTTATTTTTTTACCATTTATATATTTGTAAAAACATTAAGTACAAGTTTTATATGCTATTTTAGAGCCATCCGCTATATCCCGCTATATCCTCGATATATCCCCGCTATGACCTTTTGCATCTCCACCACTTCGAATCTGCCGAGCGCTTTAACTACACAGGTTGGGACATCCTAGTTTGAATGTAATAAAACATGTCTTGAGCAGTTGTGACAATACTCATATTAGTAAAATTCCAGATTCTTATACTTGTACATTTTTTCAAATGGGTAAAAGTCATAAGCTAGTATTTCCATATTCAAAGACTGTCTACAACAAGCCTCTCGAACTTGTTGCTACAGACTTATGAGGACCATCCCCTATACACACTGATTATGGTTATAAGTACTATATCTCATTTATTGATGCCTATTCCAGATACGTATGGATATGCTTTCTAAAATCCAAATTTGAAACTAAAGGTGTCGTGTTACAGTTTATCTCTAATGCAGAAAGGTAGACAAACTGTCAATTAAAAGTCATACAAACAGATGGTGGTAAAGAATTTTTACCCTGAAGAGTTACATTAAAATGAAGGGAATTATACAAAGAGTCACATGTCCATACACTTCAGAACAAAATGGTCTTATCGAGAGAAAACATAGGCATATAGTTGAAACTGGTTTAACACTGTTAGCACAGGCATCTCTACCATTGAAATTCTGGCCAGATGCCTTCTCTACTACAATCTATCTAATTAATAGACTGCCTACAAAAGTTATAAAGTTTAAAAGTCCAATAGAAGTGCTATTTAGTGTCAAACCAGACTACCAAAGTCTAAAGACTTTTAGATGTCTTTGCTTTCCTTATCTAAGACCATACAATATACACAAGTTTGGTTACAGATCCAAACTATGTACCTTTCTAGGGTATGCTACTAGTCAGAAAGGATATAAATGTCTTGATGACAATGGCAAAATATATATATCCAGACATGTTGTATTTGATTAGCATGAATTTCCTTTTAGCAATGTAGCAATCAAAACAACTTAAAAAGTATGCAATTCAAAGCTTTCAATACCTCAAGTGTTGCCCTCACTAGAAGTTGTCATACCAATAAGTAGCATTGGTCATCATGAAGGAGGTGACACTAGCTCTCAACACACAGTGCCCACAAATGAACCAGGTCAAGAGTGTGCTGATGCACCAATAAGGTTTGACAATGTAACACATGATACAAGTCATCATCCAGACCCCTGTCAAGTACTGCATGAAACTCAGCCACACGGTACTCAACCAGAAGTTGCTGATGAAGACAGACATTCACCTACACCTGCAAATACTGGACACCATATGATGACAAGAGCAAAGTGTGGAATATTCAAGCCATAAACATATAGTATAGAGTCTGAAATCACTGAGCCTAGCACATATCAGCAAACAATCTTGGATGATAAGTGGAAAAATGCTATGCAAGAGGAATATAATGCTCTAATAAAAAAAGACATGGGGTCTTGTACGTCTACCAGTGAATAAAAATATAGTTGGATGCAAATGGACATTTAGATTAAAGAAAATCCAGATGGCTCAATTCTTAAATACAAGGCAAGATTGGTGGCAAAAGGGTATTCACAACAAAATGGATTTGACTTTAATGAAACTTTATCCCCTGTTGTGAAACCCACTACCATTAGAGCTATATTAACAATTGCCTTGCATAAGAATTGGCCCAACAAGCAATTAGATGTTAATAATGCCATTCTTAATGGTGAACTGCAGGAGGAAGTATATATGGAGCAGTCACATGGATTCACACAAGGGAACAAAAATCAGCTAGTATGCAAACTCAACAAAGCACTCTATGTACTTAAACAAGCATCAAGAGTTTGGTTTGACAAGCTGAAGACAACTTTAGAAAAACATGGCTACAACTCCACTAAATCTGACAACTCCCTATTCATTAAATTCTTTAATAACATAATAGTCTATATACCGATTTATGTTGATGACTTTGTTATCACAGGAAATAACAAATCAGAAATCATGAATATCACACAATGCCTCAAAGAAGAATTCTCAATTAAAGACCTAGGAGAGCTAAACTACTTTCTTCGCATTGAAGTCAAAAGAACATCAACATCAGAAATTCACTTAAACCAAAGAAAGAACATCAATGAAATACTGGATAAAGCCAAAATGGACAAAGCAAACCCCTTGCCCACTCCAATGATAAGCAACAATCATCTCTCAAAAAACAGAGGTGAACCAATTCTAAATGATAAGGAATACAGAAGCATTGTGGGAGCACTACAGTATGTTACTATCACCAGACCAGACATTTTATTCAGTGTAAACAAAGTAAGCCAGTTTGTGCAAAGATCGCTTGACGAACATTAGAAAGCAGTAAAAAAATTCTAAGATATTTAAAGGGTACAATCAACCAAGGACTAATTCTGCAACCAAGCACTATTTTGTGTATTACTGGCTTTACCGACTCAGATTGGACCACTGATCAGGATGATAGAAAATCCACTACAGGGTACTACATCTATCTTGGGAAAAACCCAGTATCTTGGTGTGCAAAAAAACAATCTACCGTATCTAGATCCAGCACAGAGGCTGGGTGTATTGCTAGTGCTACCGCAAAAATTATGTGGTTAACATCACTATTAAGTGAATTGGAGATCAAATTATGCAACAAGCCAACTATCTGGTGTGATAATCAAAGTTCAATCGCAATCTCAGCAAATCCAGTACTTCACTCTCGCACAAAGCATATCGAACTCGACTTATACTTTGTGAGAGAGCAAGTAATTAACAGAAATTTAGAAGTCAGATACATACCTTCAACTTACCAGAAGGCTGACATCCTGACAAAGCCGCTCTCTCGACCAAACTTCAATAGATTCAGGCGACAGCTTAACGTGGATGAAGCCAACATTGATCTCAAATATAAAGCACAGATCTATATTCCAGATGCATATGAAGACGACAACATGAATCATCAAAGCCTCGTCTTACAGCCAGACCAATTGTTTGCGAGTAAGCTTCCTCATCTTTGTCATATCTTGTAGTTACAAAAACAAAGTTCAGATTTCACTAGTTGAGTATCATTAGTAGCCTAAAACGGTTCCTAGTAAAAAAATAAAAAAAAATTCAAGTTGGTGTACATCAATGTGAACTATGCATAATGTCATAAATGTTACATCAAAATTGTAAAGAAAAAAATGCTCGCAATTCTTTTATTTCCAACAGATATGTACTTGCAAATTCATTACCCCTTAACGCATGTGCACTTTTACTGGTTTTTGTATATGGATTGTTCATACCTACACAACCCACCATGCATAAAGTATTGATTACAAAGCCAAATATGACTATTATGCAAAATAATTACAAGAACTAATTACTAAAATAATACGGCTTTTATACCCAAAGCAACTTCTTTGTAAAGGTTAAATTGCTAACACAATAAATTACTTTTCCTCCGCTGTGTCCAATTCTCTACGAACATATGACACTGGGTGCACTTTCACATTGTTTGTCTCAAGACAACCATGCTAAAGACGAATTACCCTAATTTTGTAGCAGTTTGATATCTAAACTCATATATATGTTAGAGGACACAAAACATGCATAGGCATCACGAAAATAGAAAAGTGTAATTGTATTTGCATTTCTATCAATATATTCATATCTCCTATGTACACCATGTTTGCTTGTCCTAAACCCTGGAGGTTCAAAATGCTTGTCTATTTTATTTTCCTTTTTTTAAATGCAAATTTTCTTCTTCATTTGCGTTATTTTCTTCCATGCATTTCATACCCCAATTACGAAGGAATGGAAATATCAAGCCGACCAACCTCCAAAAAATAGTAACATTTCATTTGATAGCTTTAGTGTATAAATTGATAACCATATGTTAATGCCTTTTATTCAGTGTTGCATTTCCCTTCCAGTTTGAAAACTTCAGCACATTTGTCCAAGGGTATGGTAACCTATCATCAACTTGACATTTTGGCAACAAATAATAAATTCTAAATGAAAATTTTCACTACTGTCTCACAGTTTGGTGTTCATTCAGGAATATAGCAAATTTTAATGATTTATACGGTTTAGAACATGAAATTATTTATTTCAGCAATATTGCATGTACTTAAAATACATGCAAAAATCAATATTGTAAACATGGTTGGAGTAATTTTATTAGCCAATATAAGACAAAACACCTGTCAAAGGAAATGGAAAACATGAAGTATGGGTGCTTTTACTTGCAGAAACTTCAAATTAAGATTGCGTTGAATCCTTGAAAGATTTCTCAGTGTTGCATTTCAAGTGGTATGATTTTGTAAGTTTGACGAAGATGAACCTGCATTAAGTTGTATGATGTGATCTAAACCATACTCACTTTTATATATTAAACTAACACCTGTACCAAATGGTACAACCCTTTCAAAATGCAATTCAAATACCTTCATGTGTGGTAGTTAAATATTAAACGGATGATGTTAGGATAATATTCATATGTTTGGAAACATGTTTGGTAAGACAGTACAAATGACCACCCAAGAACAATACCGTAGTCCAAAAGTTATATGTGCATCCTATCAAAGGTTTAGTTGAAACTGATAGAGTCATTGAGTTAATGGACAACGATTCGCTTTTGACTATTATAGTTAAACATTAATTTTGTTTTATTTCAACGAAAAAAGATCAAAAATAATTGTTGATATAGACACTTTAAACGAATTACTATTCTTTAGAAATTGTATATAGACAGGGAAGGGAAAGTTGCATGCATGTTAATTAAAATTCTTGGATATTTGTGTTTAGGACAGGCTTTACTCTATTAATATTATTGGATAATCCATCACTGTATTCTTTTTACAAAGCTGTTATAATTTCTTTTCATGGATTCTAGATCTGATAACTTACAAGGCCATGCGTGCTAATTTTTATAATTTACTTATTATTATAGGTGTCATGGCTTTAAGTGTTAAATGTTCACATTTTGACATGTTAGAAATTGAAACATGCATCCTTATACTCTTGTATTTTCTGTTGACCCAAATGGGTAGTTGCAAAATCTAATATCTTTTCGTCTAAGTTATAGATAAAATATTCTAAGCTAATTTATTACTTATATTTTAAAAAGGGGAAAAAGCTTATGTGGTGTCTTGCTTTTCCTTTTAAATCCAATATGACATTAATTCTTTGAATCATGCCTTTACAGTACTCAGAGCCCCTGGTTACTAAATCTGTAAATATTTTCGAAAAAGTTGTTAGTTTACTCCACCTGTAGGGTTACCAAATGCACCCAAATCCCCTTTATTGTCATATCATTCTTTAACACAAATTTTTTGAAATCTAACTTACTATGATAAATTAGGTTAGCGAATGATGCAAAGGTGTACTCTACTAATTTTTTAAAGTATGAAATTTTATTGCATCCATTTACAAATGTATACTCTATGATTTTATTTTATGATGTTTTATACAAATTTAACTAGATAAAAGTTTATAATTTTTAACTAATTTTTTGTACGGATTTAACTAAGTTAACTAAGTTCATGATTTATATGGTTTAGAACATGAATTTTTTTGCATGTATTTTAAATGAAACAGAAACACTGCATTCCCAAGCGTCTGATCGACAAAAAAGAATGTTCTTTATCTAAACAATCAATTCAATCATTTGTTCTTATTTAATACTGAATGATCGCTATAATAATTTTTCAATTGTGTGGTATTTAAAATGAAAAATGAATTTCATTGATTTCATTACTTTTCGTTACATCTGATACTATACAACTCTCTGTATTATTAAGAACAGAAATGCAGCAAGAAAAACAACTGGGTCAGAAGGAGAAGCCCAGCCCAATAAAGAAGAGAGAACAAAATAAAGTTATGCCAGCCAATGCTTATTACTCCCCCATAAACCAAGCTAGGGTTTTCACCCCTTCATGTCTTTGTTAGGGATGTAGACTAATTAAGGATCTTAAGGCAGAAATAACATTAGAGGGGGGAGGGGTGAATAGTGTTTTAAAGAATATATGAACTATATGACTAAATTAAAACTTTCAACACAAATCTAAACAGAATTCTAACACAGAATGATCACAGAACATATAACAAATGCAAATAGTAAAGTAAAGCAAGTAAAAGGAAAGAACACACCGGATTTTATACTGGTTCGGAATCCTCCTACATCCAGTCCTGCACCAAGGAAATATCCTTGTACAGATTTTTATAAGCCAATATCCAAATTACAACCCTCAATTTCTAAGGCCTTGAGGAACCCTCCTATCTCCGAGTCTGGGTTAAACTCTCTTGATTTACGGGACACAAGATCACCCTAATACTTCTTAATCACAATCCTTTTGAATGGATAGACACTATGGACTTTTTGAATACAAATTAATCCTATAACTCTGAATAGCACTTTGATCTTTAGTAGAATGATAGAGAATCAAATAGAGATAATTTCCTATTGAGAATTTGGCAGAATGATGGCACGATCTTGAAAATATGAAGTTTTATGGATATGGAATGGTGGAGAAGAAAGAGTGAAGAAAATAAGAAAGTAGTTGTTGAAAAAATTCGTTTTGGAAGCCTTTATATAGATGCACAACAGTCATAACCATTGGCGAAAGGTTTTCGAACGAATGGACACTTCTTTTGAAAATTGAATTTTGAATCCTACTGTCACCATGTCGACGTGGGGTATCCTCTTATGTCGACATCACTTAGTTCAAAATTATAGAGATGTTGTTTTGTAAAGGCAATTGAATTTAAAACAAGTTGAAACTTCTCTGAAGCAAAGTAAAGTGTTTAAACAATATTTTGAGATAGAGAATGAATATAAAACATTATTTTAAATATATATATATATATATAGTTGATATAGACCGTCAATTATATAAGTAATATTTAAAATCAGAATAAGTTTTGATGTTTTAAAAATAGAAGTTTTTTAAAATCAGAATAGAGGAATATTTCAAGGCTAAAACAAAGTTTGAAAATATTTTTGAAAACATGATTTTGAAAGCTAAAACATTTTGAAAATAGATTTAAAAACATTCTGAAAAATCTATTCAAACTGAAATTGCAAGAACCTTCCTACAGAGCTCCTCCATAGGACTCGAGAACTTGTACAAAGTAGTTTAAATGATTTTGATTTTCGTGGGTTTGTAAGCCACTTGTCGTAGGTTTGTAAGCTACTTGTCGTGGGTTTGTAAGCCACTGGTTTCGATAGAAATTGG
Source organism: Allium cepa (assembly GCA_030765085.1). Taxonomy (NCBI): domain Eukaryota; kingdom Viridiplantae; phylum Streptophyta; class Magnoliopsida; order Asparagales; family Amaryllidaceae; genus Allium; species Allium cepa. The sequence continues at coordinate 423,724,597 of CM060937.1, forward strand.
GTTCCATCCCAAAAGAAAATTGGAAGAAAGATGAGAGTGCTATTATGAAGTTTTAACAAAATACTAGACACTTATCTTGAGATCTTGAAATCTTGATTCTCTAGAGTCTTGAATCTTGAATATCTAATCTTCATCTTGATGCTTGAGTCTTTATACTGATCAGTCTTCGATGATACCTGCATATACTTCCTATATACATATATATATATATGGAAATGTTAGTATATATTTTATAAAGTAAAGTATAATAACTATATAAGGTTGTTGTCATCAAAACATCATCAACTCAGTTCCTAACAATCTCCCCCTTTTTGATGATGACAACCTTTATTTATAAAATATTCTTACCATACCATAACTCTCCATAACTCCCCCTTACTCCGTGACTTCTTCTTAAAACTACAACTCCCCCTTACTCCATGACTCCCCCTTACACCAAGCACATATATTTTTATAACTTTCTCCCCCTTTGACATCAGCAAAAAGGAATAAAAGATTTACCTATTTTTTAGTTGTTTAATTTGAAGCCCTAAGAAGAAACTTAATTCTCCCATGTGACTCATTTCAAATTCTTTAGTCATTATATCTGAAAATTCTTTATTCATTATTTTATTAGTTGATCCAAAGATTATATCATCTACATATATTTGAACCAGTTGAATATCTTGATTATTTCTTTTAATAAAAAGTGTTGTATCTACTTTACCAATTTCAAAACCAGATTGAAGTAAATAAGATCTTAGTCTTTCATACCAGGCTCTAGGAACTTGCCTTAGACCATATAGAGCTTTCTTTAACTTGTATACATGGTTTTGAAATTTATTACCTTCAAAAAGTGGAGGTTGTTCAACATAAACATCTTTTTTTACAAAACCATTTAGAGAAGCACTTTTAACATCCATTTGATATAATTTGAAATTATTATAATTAGCGAAAGCAAGTAGAATTCTTATAGCTTCTAATCTTGCTACGGGGGCAAAGGTTTCATCATAGTCAATTCCTTCTTCTTGACAATAACCTTGCGTGACTAAACGAGCTTTATTTCTTACGACCTCACCGAGTTCATTCATTTTATTTTTATAAACTCATTTAGTTCCGATTATACTTTTATCCTCAGGTTTAGGAACAAGTTCCCATACATCATTTTTGGTAAATTGATTCAATTCTTCTTGCATAGCAAGAATCCATGAATCATCAGACGATGCTTCCTTTGGATTTTTAGGTTCAATTGTTGATATAAAGGCTACATTACTCATACTACTTAATTGATTTCTAGTTCTTACTACAGATTCAATATTTCCTAAAACATTTTCTATAGGATGATCTTTTGATATTTTAAATCTCTTATTAGGTTGATTTATTTCACTAATAGTTTCATTAGATTGATTTAAATTTATAAAATCTTCTTCATCATCTATTTGTACAAATCTTTAAGATTTTCATCAAAAGATACATGCATAGTTTCTTCAATAGTATTAGTTTTTAAATTAAAAACTCTAAATGCTTTTCTTCTATTAGAATAACCAATAAAGAATCCTTTATCAGCTTTTGGTTCAAATTTATTTAAATTATCTTTTGTATTAAGTATAAAACATTTACTCCCAAAGACTTTAAAATAATCTACTATAGGTTTATTATTATAAAGTAATTCATATGAAGTTTTATTTGTTAATGGTCTAATTAAAATTCTATTTAATATATAACAAGCTGTAGCAACTGCTTCAGCCCAAAAATGTTTAGGTAAATTACTATCAGAAAGCATTGTACGAGCACACTCTTGAATCGTTCTATTCTTACGTTCTACTACTCCATTTTGTTGTGGAGTTCTTGGAAATGAAAAGTTGTGAGTAATTCCCTTTTGAGTACAGAAATTCTCAAAATTTTCATTTTCAAATTCACCGTCGTGATCACTTCGAATAGATTTAATTTTGAAAGAATGTTGTTTTTGAATTCTTCTAGAAAAGTTTTTAAATATTTCAAAAGCATCACTTTTATGTTTTAAAAAGATTGTCCAAGTATATCTTGAATAATCATCTACTATAACAAAAACATATTTACTATGGTTAATTGATTGAACTTGAGATGGGCCAAATAAATCTAAATGAAGTAATTCTAAAGGACTAGAGGTAGAAATAGCATCTTTTAATTTAAATGAACTTTTCTTAAGTTATCCTAATTGACAAGCATCACAAATACTATCTACTTCAAAGTTTTACTTAGGTAGACCTCTAACTAAGTCAAGTTTTGATAGCCTAGATAATAATTTGAAATTCAAATGGCCAAATCTTTTATGCCAAATCCAAGGGTCACTTGTATTAGCCAAAAGACATAGATTATCATTTGAAATTTTCATACTAAGGATATAAATATTTTTCTTCCTAATACCTTCAAAAATTATATTAGACTTATCATCTTCAATGTGACATTCATCTTTTCCAAATTTAATTTTAAAACCTTTATCGCAAAGTTGACTTATACTAAGCAGATTATGTTTTAAGTTCCTAACTAATAAAACATCAGAAATAAGTAAAGTTTTAGAGTTACCGACATTGCCGACGCCAACCACATATCCTTTAGAGTTGTCACCAAAATTGACTAATCCACCATCTTGATAAGTAATGTCCTTGAGTATCTCGGGATTTCCAGTCATGTGCCTCGAACAGCCGCTATCAAGTATCCATTTATCTTTCTCAATTTGCACAGTTTGTCCATTGGGTGTTGATTCGTCAAAAGCCATATAACATGTCTGTCCCTGCATAACACACCAATTCGGTAGATAACTTGATTTTTCAAAGTAACTATATGCAGACTTATGATACTTTGATGAAATGCATAGATTCAAAACAGTTTTAACACAATTTTCCAAAAATACCATTTTTATATTTTTCAAGTTTCAGATTATGAAAACAATGAAAACCAATGCTCTGATATCAATTGTTAGGGATGCAGATTAAGGATCTTAAGGCAGAAATAACACTAGAGGGGGGAATAGTGTTTTAAAGAATACATGAACTATATGACTAAATTAAAACTTTCAACACAAATCTAAACCGAATTCTAACACAGAATGATCACAGAACATATAACAAATGCAAATAGTAAAGTAAAGCAAGTAAAAGGAAAGAACACACCGGATTTTATACTGGTTCGGAATCCTCCTACATCCAGTCCTGCACCAAGGCAATATCCTTGTACAGATTTTTATAAGCCAATATCCAAATTACAACCCTCAATTTCTAAGGCCTTCAGGAACCCTCCTATCTCCGAGTATGGGGTAAACTCTCTTGATTTACGGGACACAAGATCACCCTAATACTTCTTAATCACAATCCTTTTGAATGGATAGACACTATGGACTTTTTGAATACAAATTAATCATATAACTCTGAATAGCACTTTGATCTTTAGTAGAATGATAGAGAATCAAATAGAGATAATTTCCTATTGAGAATTTGGCAGAATGATGGCACGATCTTGAAAATATGAAGTTTTATGGATATGGAATGGTGGAGAAGAAAGAGTGAAGAAAATAAGAAAGTAGCTGTTGAAAAAATTCATTTTGGAAGCCTTTATATAGATGCACAATAGTCATAACCATTGGCGAAAGGTTTTCGAACGAATGGACACTTCTTTTGAAAATTGAATTTTGAATCCAACTGTCACCATGTCGACATGGGGTATCCCCTTATGTCGACATCCCTTAGTTCAAAATTATAGAGATGTTGTTTTGTAAAGACAATTGAATTTAAAACAAGTTGAAACTTCTCTGAAGCAAAGTAAAGTGTTTAAACAATATTTTGAGATAGAGAATGAATATAGAACATTATTTTAAATATATATATAATTGATATAGACCGTCAATTATATAAGTAATATTTAAAATTAGAATAAGTTTTGATGTTTAAAAATAGAAGTTTTTTTAAATCAGAATAGAGGAATATTTCAAGGCTAAAACAAAGCTTGAAAATATTTTTGAAAACATGATTTTGAAAGCTAAAACATTTTGAAAAATCTATTCAAACTGAAATTGCAAGAACCTTCCTACAGAGCTCCTCCATAGGACTCGAGAACTTGTACAAAGTAGTTTAAATGATTTTGATTTTCGTGGGTTTGTAAGCCACTTGTCGTAGGTTTGTAAGCTACTTGTCGTGGGTTTGTAAGCCGCTGGTTTCGATAGAAATTGGGTTCCATCCCAAAAGAAAATTGGAAGAAAGATGAGAGTGCTATTATGAAGTTTTAACAAAATACTAGACACTTATCTTGAGATCTTGAAATCTTGATTCTCTAGAGTCTTGAATCTTGAATCTCTAATCTTCATCTTGATGCTTGAGTCTTTATGCTGATCAGTCTTCGATGATACCTGCATATACTTCCTATATATATATATATATATATATATATATATATATGGAAATGTTAGTATATATTTTATAAAGTAAAGTATAATAACTATATAAGGTTGTTGTCATCAAAACATCATCAACTCAGTTCTTAACAGTCTTCTCTTTGTTATCTATGGTGGCTGGGAGAACACGAAGTTCCTCTCTTAGTCGAATGAAATTCTTGGTAGAAATTGCCTTCGTTAGTACATCAGCACGCTGGTAAAAGGAGGGAATATGTCGGATCTGGAGCTTCCCACTTCCAGTTCGCTCTCTGACGAAGTGTAGATCCACTTCTAAATGCTTTGTTCTCGAGTGCTGAACCGGGTTCATAGAAAGGGATATAGCGCTCAAATTGTCCACCCAAAAAGTTGGTGTTTGCTTAAGCTTAAAACCTAATTCTCTGATAAGGGCTTCGGTCCATGTGATTTCAGCAGTGACACTAGCGATGGCCCTGTATTCCGCTTCCGTGCTCGACCTAGAAACTGTTGATTGCTTCTTCGTGCATCATGAAACAGGGTTGTTCCCGAGATAAACACAGTGTCCCGTAGTAGATCTCCTATCGTCTAAATCGTTGGCCCAATCAGAATCACTGTAAGCTTGTAATGTTATATTTTTGCATGACACTAGTCTTAATCCATAGTCAATGGTTCCCTTAAGATATCTAAGTATGCGTTTAACTGCATGCCAGTGCTCATCAGTTGGTGCTTGCATATATTGACAGATCTTGTTTACACTAAAAAAAATATCAGGTCTGGAAATAGTCGCATACTGGAGTGCCCCAACTATACTCCTATATTGTTTGACATTTTCAATCGGTTCTCCCTTGTCTTTAGACAGTTTAAGATTGCTTGTCATGGGTGTAGGTAGTTCTTTTGCTTTGTCCATATTTGCTCTTACTAAAATATCTGATATGTATTGCTTTTGTGACAAATTGATGCTTGAGGCTGCATTTTTCTGAATATGAATCCCCAGAAAGTAATTTGCGACCCCCAAGTCTTTTATAGCAAATTGTCTGTCAAGATGCCTGATTACTGTTTCAATTTCATGCTTGCTGTCTCCAGTAAGGAGAATGTCATCAACATATACCAATATGTAGATGCTATTATATCCTTGCCTTTTTATGTAGAAGGAGTTGTCAGATTTGGTAGCAATGAATCCCAATCTGACTAAAGTGGTTTTCAGTTTTTCATACCAGGCCCTTAATGCCTGCTTTAGCCCATATATGGCCTTGTGTAGTTTGCATACTTGATTGTTGCTATCTGCAAAATTATAACCCTTTGGCTGTTGCATGTACACTTCTTCCACTAAGTCTCCATTTAAGAATGCATTGTGCACATCCAACTATCTTATCTCCCAATGCTTGTGTAGAGCTAAAGTTATTATGATTCTGATAGTTTCTGGTTTAATTACTGGAGAAAAAATCCCATTGAAATCATAACCATACTGTTGAGTATAGCCTTTTGCCACAAGTCTTGCTTTATACTTGATTACTTTGCCATCTGGATCTCTTTTGATTTTATAAGTCCACTTGCTTCCAACTATGTTTTTGTGTTTTGGTGGGTCTACTAAGGTCCATGTCTTGTTCTTGATCAGTGCATTGTATCTTCATCCGTGGCTATCCTCCATCTTTTTTCTTTAACAGCTGCTTCATATGATGTTGGCTCAACTTCATTTATTTAAGTATTGAATATTTTCGGTTTAAAAATACCACTTTTGGATCTAGTAGTCATGGGATGTTGACTAATGGTTGGTTGTGGCATTTGATGTTCAGCAATGTAGTGATCGGTAACTTCATTTGTTGTGTTTTCATTGTTTTGATCTTCCTATATATCTACTTGTTGTTGTTCATTATACTGTGAGCTGTCCACTGCACTTTGCTCTGAATTATCAATATGAGCACTCTTTGTAAACTCATGATTTACTTTATTTTCATTGCTGATCCAATCAGACAGATCTGGTATATGATTTGTCCCTCCATTGTTGAAGTCCATTTCTTGTTTGTTTCTTTCCTTCTCTCCAAAAGGAAAAACATTTTCATTAAACACTACATGTCTTGAAATATAAAATCTGCCTTGACTGTCTAGGCACTTGTAACCTTTCGGATTATCTGCATAACCTAGAAAAGTACATTTACTAGACCTCAGGCTCAATTTATGTCTATTGTATGGTCTGAGGCAAGAAAAACACAAGCACCCAATTTTTTTAAATAACCATAATCTGGTTTAACACCAAAAAGTTTTTCAAAAGGACAGATATGGTTTAAAACTTTGGTTGGCATTCTCTTGATGAGATATAATGTTGTAGCAAATGCCTCTCTCCAGTAATTCATGGGGAGACATGCTTGTGACATAAGTTTTAAACCAATTTCTACTATGTGTCTGTGTTTTCTTTCCACCAAACCATTTTGTTCAGATGTGTGTGGGCATGTCATTCTATGTATAATTCCTTTCATGGCAAAGAAGTCCTTAAGAGGTTTGAATTCACCCCTACCATCTGTTTGCACTATTTTCACATTGCTATTTAACTGCCTTTCAATGCAAGTGATGAAATATTTCATAGCATTGCATGTCTCTGATTTTGCCTTTAAAAAATATATCCATGTATATCTACTATGAGCATCAATAAGTGATAGATAATACCTGTCTCCTTGAGTTGAATTATGTGGAGATGGCTTCCACAAGTCAGCTGCCACTAGCTCAAGAGGCCTTTCATATATAGTTTCATAATGTTGAAAAGTTAATTTATGACTCCTCCCAATTTGACAGTGTGAACATATATTGGAAGTACATAATTTTGGAAAAGGAATTTTATTATCATTTAGTACTTGTTTAACTACATCAAAACTTGGGTGCCCTAGATTACAATGCCATACATCAAGAATATTATCCTCTTTGTTATCATCAGCACTAACATTATTACACCATACTGCATTGTTACAAAAGGATCATTTTCTTATATTGCTGAACTTGTATAAACCATGATCCAGTTTACCCTGTAACAGTATATTTTTATTCAGCATATCCTTGACAAGTCAAAAACTAGGGTGAAACTCAAAATATACATTATTCTCTTTAGAAAATTGTGAGACACCGATTAAATTCTTTTTGATACTTGGTACTCTCAATAAGTTATTAAGATAGAGTAGCCTTGTACCTTTTTAGTGCATGTTCCCACATGAGATATATTTATTGTTTCACCATTTTCCATTGCAACGCAATGTTTACCTGTGTAGCTTTAATTCCCCAAGTTTAGATTATGCAGATTGTTAGTCATATGATTAGTGGCCCCTGAATCAGGAAACCATTCTTCGATATTAACATCTTCAGGTCCTGTTGCATCATTAGTTGAGTTGACTGCACTATTTCTGCATTGATTGCTGATTTGTCCTATGTTTGTTGTTGGTCCTCTGTTTGCTTGACCTTGTTGTGCAGTGTTGTAATCTTCCTTGAATCTGAAGTAACACTTATTTTCCATGTAGCCAAATTTCTCACAAATTTGACATTTGACCTTGTGATTGTTTGAGTATCTTCCTCTGCCTCTTCCTCTTTGACTGTTGTTTCCTCTTAAATTTTGATTTTCTTGTTTATTTTGACTATGTTTCTGATTTTTGTTCTTTGTGGAGGAGGCATAGTTTGCTGAATAATCTTCTCGCATGAGTTTTCTCTGTTCAACTCTGCCTTCATGAGCAAGAAGTGCTGAGTAAACATACTCTAAATCTGGCAGTGTTTGCTGGGTAGTAAAAAAAGTCACTAAAGATTCATATTCTTGATCTAGACCATTTGTAATGATGAGAATCTGCTCACTGTTGGATATTTCATGACCAACAGATTTCAATTTGTCACAAAGATTCTTGATTCTGGCAAGATACTCTCTCATACTTGTATCATTTTTTCTTGCATTTTGTAGCTCTCTTCTATAGTGCATAATTCTAGCTGCTGATTGTGAACTAAAAATTCTTTCAATGGTTGACCATATTTCATATGAAGTGTAACATCCAACAAGTTGTGATACAAGACTTTGACTAATAGAAGATAAAAGCCAAAATGCAAGTAGATTGTCTTGCTTTTGATATTAAATATAATCTGGGTTGTTAACTAATTTCCCTGTATCATCAGTGATGTTAATTAGAGGAATTACCTTGGTTCCCTTTACATAATCTTGCAGATCATAACCTCTCAATGCAATCTCTACCTGATATTTTCATGTTATATAGTTGTCTCCATCTAATGGTGTGTTGATTGCTTGATTTTTAGGTCTGATCAAGATTGGGTCAGTGCTCTGGTCATTTCTAGACCTATTGCCTGTGTTTACAGAGGTGGCATCATCATCTTGATTTGCCATGGTGGGTCAAGAACCCTGTTTTCTGAAAATCTTGATAAGAAAGCAATGCTTTTGGCGAAGCAATGATAAACTTGCAGCCAATACTGATGAGTGCAGTACAATCAAGTGAGGAGATCTTGATCAAGAAGGCAGTGCTTTGGCGAGGCAGAGATAATTCTACAGCCAAAGTAGGCTGTAGTGATCAACATCAGTGCAACCAGATGAGGAGATGAAGATTTGGAATCTGATCCTCTTCTAGGATGGCACAGTGAGCACAAGAACTGAAGTGAAACTGATATTAAGTTGATCGTGAGATTGGTATACCCCTCTGTGATGATAATGCTCTGAGGGGAGAAGAGTAAAATCACCTTTTTCTGATCGATAATTGCCCTTCGGCTATATTTTCTCTGATACCATAAAATGAAAAATGAATTTCATTGATTTCATTACTTTTCGTTACATCTGATACTATACAACTCTCTATATTTATAAGAACAGAAATGCAGCAAGAAAAACAACTGGGTCAGAAGGAGAAGCCCAACCCAATAAAGAAGAGAGAACAAAATAAAGTTATGCCAGCCCGATACAATGCTTATTAGTATTAAGCCATAATTGATTATAAAGGTCTTACCTAGGCATATATAGATTTGAAGATAGATTTTTGATAGTAATAGATCTTAAAAAAAGCTTACAAAATAAAAAATGCAACAAATGACAATATATATTTTTGATAGTAACAAATCTCAAAACTACTCAAGTATGTCTTCACAATCTTCTTTAATAAAAGAAACACCCTCAACATAATCATCAACATCTATATTGATTTCTTGGCAATCTTCTTCAACATGGCTTACGTCCTCAAAGGAGTCATGGATCTCTAGATCGTTAAAAACTCTCGAAGGTGCTTTCATTACCATATACCAATTAGAAGAATCACTCTCTCTTGAATAAAAAATTTGTTTTGCTTGAGATGCAAGTATATATAAATCTTTTGAAAATGAAGCTTGACTTTGATGTAAATTGACAAGCGTAAATCCATCCTCAACATTTACACCATTTCTTATGTTTGCCCAATGACACTTAAAGACTGGAACATATAAAATGTTATAGTTTAACAAAATTATATTGGTAAGTATCTCATAATAAGTGACAGTATAAACCACTCGAGAAACATCTTTTGCACTTTCTCTACACAACATATTGTTGCATCATAAGTCACTCCACTGTTTTGGATTTCTCTCCCAACATCTTTTGTGTGAAAACATTATCCATCAATGATGTATCCTGTATAGGACAAAGCATCGTTCTTCGGACCATAAGCAATCCATTTTAACATGTTGTCGTGATCTTTAAAACTAATAAATACCTATAAAAAATAATTTCTTTTAATAGAGATATTTGTGATACGGTTTTAAATTAATTAGTATAAGAATTCAATCGTCCTTCTTTTAATCCAATTGGATAATGTAGATATATGATTTTTTCAAAGTAACATTGCATTTCTTTCCATGCACTTGCCTGAATTTTGTAACTCCTCCAAATGCAAACTAGCGTATAACAAGAGATGTTGTGTTATATTTAAAATTACAAACAATCAAACAATGAAAAATAAGGAGTATGCACTTACTCTAAAAATGGTTTTACCACGGTCATATTCATTAGCACAGCAAATGAGCAGATTCTTTCTCATTAGAAGACAATGTGATTGTCTTACATGCTGATATTGGATGTCCTTCAAGTATTACATTACTTTGGTAATTTTCATTTCTAACTTATTTCTTCTATGATTTTCTTAAAAATTAACCAAAGAAAAACCATTTTTAGAGTAAGTGCATACTCCCTCTTTTTCATTAGCACAGCAAATGAGCAGATTCTTTCTCATTAGAAGACAATGTGATTGTCTTACATGCTGATATTGGATGTCCTTCAAGTATTACATTACTTTGGTAATTTTCATTTCTAACTTCTTTCTTCCATGATTTTCTTAAAAATTAACCAAAGAATCTTATGCATTCTTTTGCAAGATAAGATTCCCTAATACACCCCTTAGGACGAGCATGATTTCTTACGTAATCCTTTAGTGTTTTCATGTACCTTTCAAAGGGGTACGTCCGACGAAAATGGACTGGCCCACATAATCGTGCTTCTCTTACAAGATGAACTGTCAAATGTACCATTATATCAAAAAAAGAAGGTGGAAAGTATTTTTCAAGCTCGCACAAAGTTACAATAATCTCATCATTAAGTTGATGTAGTTTCTTTCTATCGATAATACGCTGACTTAATTTATTAAAGGAAGAACATAAACGAGTTATTATTTTTCTAGGCTTCTTTGAAAGCAATCCTCTTATTAAAACGAGTAATAATTGTTACATTAAACATGATAATCATGAGACTTCAAACCACTAATTTTGCAGTCCTCCAATGATATGCAAACCTTTAAAATTTAAACAATAATCATCAGGTCCTCTAAAATCATACAACCTTTTGCAGAATTTTTTTTTTTACTTTTGATAATGTATATGGAGCCGGCGGAAGATATGTCTTGTTCCCACGGAGTTGTGTATGAAGACTATGTCGAATTTTCGAATCCTCCAAATCCTTTCTAGAGTTAACTCCGTCTTTTGATTTCTTGTCATGCAACATTGTGCCCAGTAAACTTTCACCAACATTTTTCTCGACATGCATTACATCTACATTATGACGTAATGGAAGTTTCCATAAAAATCAATAACGGAACGTTTTAGTTGTATAATTCCATAATGTTAGTCTAATAGAATAAAATAGAACGTATGCACCAACCTCCCAATATGGCAATTGAAAAAAATGAATTTTTTTCCACCTTAATAGCTCCATTATCACAGGATCTTTGTCCTCATCATCTTCTTTTTTCTTACTATGCTCAATTCTTCTTTTATTCCCTGTTTTATTTTGCTCATTCTTTTTTTACCTTTTCTGTTATTCTTTTTTTGGTTCTTCTTTACATTTTCAAAATTATTTAGATTTTTTTTTTAAATGATAGAAAATTTTCCTCTAGTTAGAATCCTAAGCCTACACCCTTCCTCGCGGTGTTATCAAACAAGGTCTTCTGTTTCTTAAAGGGTTTGAAGGAGATAGAAATCTTCTATGGCCCATATAGACCGTCTTTCTACTGCGATTTAGCCATCGATGATGGGTGTTGACATCGCATAATGGACAAGCTTTTTTTACCTTTTACACAACATCCAGCAAGACTACCATATGCCGGAAAGTCATTTATTGTTCAAAGAAAAATTGCTTTCATATCAAAGATTGATTGAATATATGATCATAAACCTCAACTCTGGTATTCCATAAATGATATAAATCTTCTACCAGTGGCGCTAAATATACATCAATGTCATTTCCTGGTTGCTTCGGACCAGGAATCAACAATGTTAACGTGATATTATCTTTCTTCATGCACAACATAGGCGCATATTTCACAAGCATTACAGGTCAACAACTATATTTGGAACTTAATATGGAAAATAGATTGAAACCATCTGTTGCAAGGCCAAGCTTAAAATTGCATGGATCTGCTGAAAATGATTTCCATTTCTCATCCACTATATTCCATGTTATAGAATCTATTGGATGTTGCATTTTTCCATCGGTGTTTTTGTTATTGAAATGCCACCATAAATCTTCGGTCATTCTTTTGGATCTAAACATTTTGATAAATCTCGGAATTATTGGAAAATAATGTAACATTTTACCCGAAATGCCATTCATAATCTCCTTTGTCCATTGATTTACCGTCCACCTTGAAAATCCACATTTTGGACAGTTATTCAAATCTTTATATTCATTTCTAAAAAGACAACAATCATTCTCACATGCATGAATCTTCTCGAAACTCATGTCAAATATTTTAAAGAATTTCTTTAATTCATATAACGACTTGGGAAGTATGTTATTTTTTGGCAACAACAACTGCTACACATTTAGAAGCTTATCGAAACCATTGTCAAACAATCCAGTCTTACATTTAAGATTATACAAGGCAAAGATAACAGATAATTTTGTTTGATCCTTGCAACCAGGATACAATGGGGTCTCTACATCTTCCAAATTTTTGTGTAATTCATCCTCTCATCTTTGTGCATCATCTTCACATTTATCATCATCAAAGAAAGTATGATCAATAAAATCTTAATCTTCGTAGATAATGGCTTTAAGCAAATCATACGCATCACCCTACTTTGTATTCTTGCTTTTATTTCTCTTGTCGTGATTGCACCACTCGTTGTCCATGTACTTAGGATCCATTCCTCTTATAATCAAATGCTCGACAATAACTTCTTCATGAAGACTGGTAAGATTTCTACAATTTCCTAGGTTTAGCTTTGCATCGTTTACAAAATTCCAAGCTGCTTGCTCATACTACGATAGAAAACAAAAAAACAAATAATAACCTTAGATATTAAAATATATTTTAAATTCAATATTATACTTAAGTACCATGTAATTACTTGTTTAGACGTACCTAGTTTTTATCCATCATTTCTAATATATAAACAAACAAAATCTAAAATTCAAAGAAGATATTAATTATTAGATACAAGCAAAGAAACCATTCGATTCTAGCCTGTAAAAATACTAAAAAAAGAAAGTATCTTTTTTTTCTTTGGTTTTTTTAATTGAATAAGAAGTTGAAATACAAGAGTGATGAAGGTACTTTTCAACTGTTAACAGAAAAATGAAAAGTAAAACTTCAATCAGCTTCTAGTATAAGCCTATCATTGTATTAATCATGAACTTCATTGGTACTCAATGATATTAAGGAATCTCCGACAGTGGACTAATATAGCATCCAAAGAAAAATGTCAAAAACTCAATTGTGATAAATGTTATGTTTCAGAGTGCAACGCACATTACTAGCGTATTATTTCAATAAGTGATCGAGAAACCATAAATTGAAATAAAATTTTCTGTCATGCCTAATATTCAAAATTTTCTTTTTGTACTCCTTGTACAGTCATGTGATTCATATCATCATGGATGAACAATTATGAGTTAAACCGGACATACATAGCAATGCTTTGATCCATGATGATCGCATTTTATACTTAAAAATAAGTTTTTCGCGATAAATAATCACATTTGAACCTTATTAATGTAACCTTTCACTACATGTACATACAGTTCTTCGTAAAATGAATTATGCACATAGTTATAACTTCTAAACAATGTTGGTCACCTCATTGTCACAAACACACACTACACCATCATCCCCTTTAGCTATACCACCAACCTCAGCAACGTACTCAACTCCCCAAAACCACCACAACTTGAATCAACCGTCAACCATCTCCTTAAATACACTTCCTCATTCTACTATACATCCAATACAACTCAGTCATCCATCCTGAACGCATAGTTTATCATCCTCACGACCACATGAAACACATCTTCCATCCTCAAACTATTGCAGCCATCCCCCCTTCCAATCAATACAAACTTCACTCTTGCACCAATCAAAAAACAATAGCTTCCATCTACGTTAAGTACTTTAGCTTCTTCCTTGTAACATCCTCTATCTGGAGGCTAGAAGCTAAGTGCTACAGATGCTGTAGTCATCCATAATATTAACTTCCGGTGATCAAAATATGGTAATTTTAATGGTATCCATAATGTCAAAAGTACATGAATATGAAACAAAATCATAGATTTCAAAACAACTTTTCTGATTACATTTCGCAAAACATGTTTCATATCCCACTACATAATCTCATACCCGGTTGCCAGGTACAGATCAAATAAAATTATTACAAAATACGCCAAGAGAAACATATGACGACGCCCCATTTTTTGACCAGAGTACTATATTGTCATAACTGACTTAATACACACATCATAATCAAACAAAATAAAATAACAACTCCTAAATAACTATCCGTCGGCCATCTGCTCATCTTCGGATGCTTTATTCGCCAACCTACTAAAAACCTGAAAGTCCTTAACCCTCAATCTACTCAAATTAATTTTGAGCACCCGAGAGTTTAAGGGGAAAATATAAACTTTGAGTCAAACATAAAGTCTGCTGTGAATAATACTTACATCTCGGTTATTTGATATTAAATGAGACCATGCCGCTTTGCAGAACGGGTTTCCCCTCACTAATACCCTTTTAAAACATATCTTTTGCAAACTTTTTTCTACAACCAAAACTGGATAAAACTGTAAAGCATTATCATGTAAACTGTGACGATCTGCAAATCCGTACCCTTTGAATCGACGATAAATCACACATATCCGACCCAAAAATCACATATTGACGGAAAGTCAAGTGAAAGAGAAGAAGAGGGAAGAAGAGAAGAAAGAGAGAAAAGAAGACAAAACAGAACAATACAGAATTTCACATCGCAGTGGAAAACATATAATATCATATCAATTATCTTTGCAAAACAGAAATTGTATATACGTACATCAATCAGAGTTCAACAATCAATCAATAGTTATCAGTCTGGACATTTATAATAACTTGTCCTAACAAATACCGATAATATACAACAACTAAGCAGCGGATAATCAAAACAGATGCGTGTATATGAAATGAAGATCTCCAGATCTCCTGCTGAAGCTCCAAAAGCATCAAATCTGAACCTGTAAATATACTCGGTTTGACCCGAGCATTGAAAGAAAAGAACGTCCGGATCAGTTTGGTAAACCAACATGAGAAACACACTCAACCGAATTTATTAAATTACCAAACTTTACCTTTCAAAACAAAAATATCTCGTAAGACATGTCCATACATACACACGGACATGTTTTTACCTTACGATAACTAAAATTTTGTCATAATAAATCCTCTTATATTATACTAGTGCCTAGTATACAAATAATATTAATCATATCCAAAATTGTTACATTGATTAAATTTCAGCATATAGCCCAAAATGGGTAATACAATCAAAATGGCAGGCACGTAGTGGAGTTTGGATTTCCATACAAATGAACAGGTGAAGGGACTATCTTTCGGCAGTACATCTCTAGAGGAATGCACCCAGGATCATCTCAAAGGATCCTCTACCAACACAATACCGGCCCACCTCTATAACTAGATGGTACCAAATATATCATCCTCTAGTCGTTATCGACCTTTTCCGAGGGCCCTCTAAGCATACAACCACATTAATCAGATACACGACTGTTTGAAAAATGACTATTTTTACACGTTAATTAAATATCAAAATATTCAATTTCTATTAGTTTACTTTTAATTCAGTTTTAAAAGTTTACCAACATCGTTCTAATTCAAATAGAATTTATTTCAACTTTATAAATCATTTTCGTTCATATTAAATCCCAATATCAATTATTTCAGCAATTTCAAATATTAAATTAACAGTTTAATTATCCAATTAAATCCCTATATTTGAAATATAATTTATTCAGTTATAAAATTTACCTGTGAATACTTAAAATCCATTAGATAAACGAATTTCAAATGACAGAAATTTTGGGTCTTTACATTCTCCCCTACTTAACACAGTTTCATCCCAGAAATTACGAAGTAAGAAAAAGTCACAAAATCCATGAACTTTTCAAAACAAATCGTTCAAACTAGATTTACCAAAATCATTTAACCTTTTAACTTTTCAAAAATCCATTAGTTAAACTTGTTATAAAAACTTTTCTAAATTTTCAAATCCATTAGTAGTTATCTTTCCAAAATCAACTAATATCGTTTAACCTTTAACTCAATATCAAAATTATAGCTATCAAAAAATTTTCTAACGCCTTAGATTTTCAGAAAAATTCGCCATAGCCTCCTTTGCGCAGTTCGATTGTAGTAGGATCACAATATATATATATATATATATATATATATATATCACAAATATACTTCTCATCTTCGAGTATGAGGCATCCCATAGGGAAAAAAGGGTAAAAGTACGATATGTAATCCAAGATATGTACCTTATATATTATTAGCAAGCATATACGACTAATATAGCACGAAAGCGAGCTCAAAATGCGACGCCTACGCCATACGCACCTACTAAATACTCAACGAACAATGAGAAACATGTATACATGAAAAGTAATATCAATATACAACATATCCTGATACAACAACTATACATGCCAATATAGCAACGCAACCAAAAACAACAAATTCAACCATCATACAACTATCATCCAACTAACATCCAACAAATTCATAACCAAATCAATATAAATTCACTTCTTCTTAATATTCATTGAATTGATTTTCAATTTAATCACATTTGACGCATTAACATTGTATTTCACTAACATTCATTCATTCAAATTCAGTTAGTTTACATTCACTAATTCAAGTTCGTTCGCTTTCAAATCAAATTAAATTCAGTTCTATTTAGATTCACTTACTTCCGCTTTGAATTCATTACTAAGCTTTCAATTTTATTAATTCAATTTCATATGAATTTCTTTACAATCCACTAACATCCATCTAACAACCAATGTATATCGAACATAACCAAATTTATTCAATTTGCTCTCAACATTAATTTTGGTTTAACACATTTAATTTCCAACTGGTTGATATTCAGTTGACTTTCATTCAATTCCCAATTTCATTAGCCTTAAATGAATTAACACTTACATCCATTATTCCATATCAATTCATTTATATTCGATTGATTATCATTCAATCCATATTTTATTTCATTATAAAATTCAAATTCATATTCATATCATCACTTCACTTTACTAATCCATTTTGATATCAAATTCTACTTCATTTAACATTACTTAAGTTATGTTTCATTTCATCTTCATTTACACTACCTTCACTATACAACTTAAGTTCATTTCTAATTTAATTCAAATTCTATTTTGTTTAACTTTTACGTAAGCCAAATTTCATATCACTTATTCAAATTCAGGTTTTGTTTTTGCTTAACAAAATTGTTTAACCATTTTAATAATTGGTTTTACTAACATTTTCTCATTTTATAAGTTATACGACCTTTTAATTTAAACTTCCATGAACATTTACTTAAGTTTACTTCCATTCACAAAACTCATTTTATAATTTCAATTCATGGTTATACAATCACTTTACAACTTAGGTTTATTTTAACTTACAAATTCATATTATACAATCACTTACCTCTTAAGTTTAATTTCCATTTCAATAGCTTATCTAATCTAGTTCAAATTTCAATTCATTTAATTTAACTTTACCAAAATTAAATTTATTATCTCATATTGTAAATACAAACTCATTCATCAATTTCAACTTGGATTTTAAATTCAAATTCATTTATTACAAAAAAACTTAAATTTCAATTTTCAATTTACTATTGGTAGCAAATCAATCACACGGAAACTCGAAAATGATACTGATGATGCTGCAGTCGTCACCCTTATTATTTTCCAACAATAGTAGCGAATTCAGTGTTTTATATTCTTTTAAAGAAATCCTTTTTTTATTATTTATAAATCACATTTACAAAATCTTTTACTTATATAATTTCACTATTTCACTTAACTTATCTAAGATCAATTCCAAATTCAATTATCTTATTTAGATTTATAATAATTTAACCTCTTTAGCTTTTGAAAAATAACTTCCAAAATCAACAAGATTCAAATTTTCAAATAATTGGTTTAAATTGATTTTTATTTATAACTCATACTTATAGATATACTCGTGTAATTTCATTACTTATATATAAGATTATTTCACAATTGTAAATCATATTAATTATAACTCCATATTTTATATTTCAATTGCTTATATAATTTATTCTTCTTTTACAACTGTTGCTTTTATTTAGATTATTCAAAGAACTTTTTATTGACTTATATATATTTATATTTTCAAACAACCAACAATCAATTTATATACGCTTTAATAATTTCTGAAAAATTGTTTCCTATATATATAAAATATAATTGAGGTAAAATTATTTCATTTACCCAATTTAAATGATACTATGTCGACTTGCCTCGTTTAAGTGTTTAGAATATCCCTATCAATGACATGATATCCCACATACCGACCAGAATTCAGAAACAGCTTAATGGATAAGCAAACACAATATAAAACATTTTATAATCACTAACAAATACGCGCTCATATATAAGTGTGTGTGTGTGTGTGTGTGTGTGTAATACACTCAACTCAATCTAGGATGCTACTGTCCCTATCTATACTGAGTACATGTTAAAGCTTAGAAATATATAAAATCTAAGCTCTGATATCACGTGTGACGACCAGCAAATTCGTACCTTTTAAATCAACAATATACCACACATGTCCGACCTAAAAAGCATAGACTGACGGAAAGTCAAGAGAAATAAAAGAAGAGGGAAGAAGAGAAGAAAGAGAGAAGAGAAGACAAAATGGAACAATATAGAATCTCACATCGCAGTGAAAAACATATAATATCATATTAATGATCTTTACAAAACAGATACTTTATATACATGCATCGATCAGAGTTTAACAATCAATCAATAATTATCAGCCTGGACAGCTATAATAACTTGTCCTAACAAATGTCGATAATATACAACAACTAAGCAGCGAATAATTAAAAAAGACGAGTGTATACGAAATGAAGATCTCCAGCCCTCATGCTGAAGCTCCAAAATCATCAAATCTGAACCTATAAATATACTAGGTCTGACCTGAGCATTGAAAGGGAAGAATGCCCGGATTAGTCTGGAAAACCAGCGTGAGAAACACACTCAAACAAATTTACTAAATTACCAAACTTTTCCATTCAAAACAAAAGTATTTCGTAAGACACGCTTGCACATAAACATGGACATGTTTTTACCTTACGATAACTAAAATATTTCGTAACAAATCCTCTTATATTATATTGGTGTCTAGTATACAAATAATATTAATCATAGCCGAAATTGTTACATTGATTAAATTCCAGCATATAGCCCAAAATGGGTAATACAATCAAAATGGTAGGCACGTAGTGGAGTTTGGATTTCCATATAAATGACCAGGTGAAGGGACTACCTTTCGATAGTACATCTCTAGAGGAATGCACCGAGGACCATCACAAAGGATCCTCTACCAACACAAGATCGACCCACCTCTATAACTAGATGGTACCGATCCTCCGGTCGTTACCGACCTTTACCGAGGGCCCTCTAAGCATACAAACCACACTAATTGGATACACGATGCCATGGCATGTAAAGATACATCTAGAAGAGGATGATCATACCCTACTTTGGAGCGACCCACTTACCCTTGCCGCATCTAACCCTGTTTGGTCATTTCCGGTTGATGAGACATAAGGTAACGATCACCTTTCACATATCACAAATCATATCACTTAGAATGCCACATGGCCATTTCCATTGACTACTAATTGCCTTTCACAAAAATACAACTCTTAAGCTCATACGTCTCAATGAGGGTGTTAAGATAAGAGAAGTTGCCTTCTCCGCCACCACTGATGTACATTTGTAAAAACCAATGTACCTAATCTTTTGAAATGCAATGTCAGACAAACATCGATACAAGTTATCCAGGAACAGGACAAACCGAAGTACTCTCCTATCACATCCTGTCGGGAAATCCTTAGAATTAGTAGCGAATAGTCCTTACATTGGATATTTTATAACGAAGTGACTACTGCTACTGGATGTATATTGGGATTTTAACCCCAAACGACCAACAAGCATTCCTCCACTATGAAAATCCTGAATATCAATATCATCGGCCAATATGCACAATCATCGTATAAATGTTGGTCCGAATGGTTTTCAGATAAATCTGATCCCGGTCTCTTCGCACCAACAATGCAAAAGCGTTTCTAACGTTGCACGGAAACTATATCTCCTAGACTTATCACATCTCCAACTTTCAACTTGCTATCTTTCGGCCAAGAAGGAAGCTCGATAGATTGGAGTAATACTCCGCACTACGCGAATCAACATCCTCAACACAAACGATAATCAAGCTTACACAGAAGGCTACATACTAAGTGTATGACTAAGTAGTTCCCACATCAAGTCGAGTAACTAAAATGGCCAAATTTGATAGTCAGTTATTTAACTATCAAAGCAAACAAACAAATATTTAGCACCATAAACAATCACCAGGCTCTTTTATGTAATCTTTTATTAATTAAGCCATTTGCCAAATATTCACTTCGAATTATCTTTAAAAAGATATTATCTCAAAATCATTTCAATATTGGAAAACATTTCCATATACTTATTTAATAATAAGTAATTCATAATTCTCTTTATTTTCAACACTTAGAAAATATTCCATATAATTAAATCAGGATTATGTATATATTTTATTCTTTAAGGAAAGCATTCTCTTAAACATATTTATTCGGGTCAAAACGAAAGTTGCGTAAAACATCGTTACGACAACCCGAAATCACTAGTATAGGGGTTCGAAAATTAGGTATATAAATCCCATGTACCATACAAAACATTTTCATTCGAAAATCATTTACTACAACAACAATGTTATAGTCCATCATTTCCTTATTTCTCGAAAACGTCTATTTCAACAATGAATGTTGAAATCCATGGTTTCGACACTTAACGTATTTTAAAACATCTTCAAACCATTTCACTTTATCTAAAAATATCACTTTTCAATACCTGTCTCTAAATTTAAAAGATCACTTTTCAAAACATATCCATTTTATTTAATATAGTATTCACTGTCCAAAATCGTGAATATAGTTTATTTACCAAATCCAATATTTCTACACGTTTATTAAAGGATAATCCACTATCCAAAATCGTGGATTTAATTTCTAACCAAATTCATTACTACTGCACTTCTAATTAGAGGATTATCCACTTTCCAAAATCGTGGATGAAATTCCTTTAATAAACCTCTATATCTAGTTTATCAATTTAAATTGATTTCACATTTATAATATAATGTTTACAAATTCCATTTATATTTTACGGAAGCTTCCATTTATAAAATTCCTTTATTAACCAAACTCATTTAAATCTTGTTTACATGCTAAAATCCAAAATTACAAGTTAATTCACTTATAATTCTCTTATTTACAAATTAATTCATTTTATAACATCATCAATCCATAAATCTGTAAATCTTATTTACATATAAAACCAATTTATAACTTTTTTTTTAACACTTACAAAACTCGTTTACAATTCCATTATTTTGATTTATAAAAATTCAATTTTATACATAAACCGTTTATAATTATTCAAAAATCTCAATTTAAATAAACTTATCATTTTAATAATTTATAAATCGTTATTAAAACTTATATAACTTTAGAAACCATACTTAAGTATATTTCGCAAAAATCATAATTTTTATAATATAAAAATTATAAATTTTATTTATTTAAAATAAATCCATTTACTTAACAATTCAAAAATAAACAACACATCTATTTCAAAATCACTTGAAAATACTTTTTAATTTGAAATCATCAATTTATCATTTTTAAATTATCAAAAATATGCCCAATATTGCAACAGCACTAAATACATCAATCATCATAGACAATATTTATTCTCATTTATATAAAAATATCAGTAAGTCAAAAAGAGTGAATTGTACTCACATTGATTCCAATAGCAGTTGTAGTGTTTTATTCTAAATAAAATTAAACGGGCGTTTAATTTTACCTAAATTTTACACTAGCTTCAATCAACTCCAAACTAGCTCTATAATGTAGTGTTGTCAATACAGACCCAATGCAACTTGTTTCGTCGAAAACGGACCTCACATGAAGAAGTTATGATGTTTTAAAATTTATAAGAATTTATATATATTCAATTTACAAATTCTTTTTAGTTTTAAAACCATCATGGCCGTTCATTTCTTATACATCAGATCGTAGCCGCTATTCTTTTTCTTTTTCCTTGATTCTTTTGCGTACACGATGAACCCACTAGCCGCCATCGGCCATCTATTTGCCGCGCCTTCCACGAACGTCGAGAACACGATCAGAGAGTGCCACACGAAAGCTCGTTCCACGATGCACCACCACCAGAAAGCACGACAGGTCCGGTTGTCCCCTCGCCTCGATTTTCGAGCTCGAACACGCGACGTTCATCGCCAAATTCCGTCGATCCATTGCTCCAAATTTGATCGTAGCCGTTGATCTTGTAGATCTCGTCGCCCTCTACAACATTGCAGCTGAACATTTCTCGTGACAGTGAGGGGATCATGAGATATTTGGGAAGAAGATGACGAGTTTCTGGCCATTGAAATGTTTAGTGGTGGCTTTCCCAAGATGTGTTAGGGTTTTGTGAAAAAACAAAATAATGAAGTCCTTTTATAAAAAAATTTGCGACACTATTCATCCAAAAGAATTTCGAACTCCAAATAAAGCGTGCCGCCTGGCGTTTATAATGTTTTACCCCTATTTCGAACACAATGCAATATATATCGAGAGTCAATTCGATCGTATCTTGGAAGGTAGTTTAAGAATCGACTATTTAAATTTACTTAAACAGATTTCTACGCGTTTTAGCTTGCCCTGGACAAACCGCAAATCCGATTGACACGAAATTTGAAATCCTACAATAATATAACATTATGAATCCAATGAAACTAGTTTCGTCGAAATATGAGACTGTTTGAAAAATGGCTATTTGCCGCGCCTTCCATGAACGTGTAGAACACGATCAGAGAGTGCAATACAAAAGCTCGTTCCACGATGCACCACCACCAGAAAGCACGACAAGTCCGGTTGTCCCCTGGCCTCGATTTTCGAAGTCGAACGCGCGGCGTTCATCACCAAATTCACGTCGATCCATTGCTCAAATCCCTATATTTGGAATATAATGTATTCAACTATAAAATTTACTTGTGAATATTTAAAATCAATTAAATATACGAATTTCAAATGACATAAATTCTGGGTCGTTACATAAATATACATATAAGGTAATGAATGAACTATCTATCTGAACACTATAACTTTGTTTGACTTACTACTAAACTTTGGCTGACTCAGATCTACCAGTAAAATATAAACAAAATAATCTACCATCTATTAGACACTCCTTTTCTAGACGGTCTGTCCTTAACTATTAGTTAAATACCGCTCTTCTGGATGGTCCATCCCTAATTTAACATCTCCCTGGGCACCTGATCCAAATGGTTTTGCGAAACCTATCTGCATACAATTATATATTCCCTTCTATGAGTAATCATAATTTTAGTCTTACCTGTGACAAAGCCTTACACACTGAAATTTTGGACTAAATTAGCTGGGGCTATTAGCTAATGTACAAGGCGCAATCCTATGCAAGTCTCATCTGGTATTCTAATATCTGAGCTATTGTACTTGGGGAAACCTTCCTTAAATTTTCCTTGAAAACCTTTTCTTCTTAAACTGATTTAAAATCTTTAAATCAAACTTAAACAAGGAAAATACATATACTCTATGCTTTACTCAAAATCACCTTGCCATGTTATATATATATATATCCAAATCTTTGTTGATGAAAACATTTAAACCTTTGAAAGTGCCCCTTTCAAATCCATTGAAAGTACCCCTTTCGAAACAAAGTAAAACCCTTCTTCATAACCTAGGCCGAAAGGCCAAAACATTCCTTTCGAAACCATTCAAACAAACCTTTCAAAAACCATGAAAAACCTTCCCCTCGAAAGCTTTAAAACCTTAGACTTCTTTCTTACACCTTAAAACTGCCTTTCGAAAACATTGGAAAATCTTTCCTCTTAGACCTTTCGAAATCATTGGGAAACCATCCCTTCGAAATCTTCATTTAAAAACCTTTCGAAAGCACTAAAACATTAAACCTTTCGAAAGCCTTTAGAGTTCAATTAAACAAGTGGAAACTTTTCGAAACCATTCAAAATTAACTTCTTCGAAACCTTTGAAAACTGTCTCTTTCGGAACCTTTTAGGTTTTACCTTTAATAAAGAAAAATGGTCATTAAAACCATCTAAGTCGAAAGCATTCCTTTCGAAAGCAATTCCTAAGTAAGAAAGTGATGGTTTCGAAACCAACCTTCCAAAAGCATTGGAGAAGTGGCCAAGTTTTAAAACAAAGTATACCTTCCGTGACCATTGACTTCGAAAGGTAAGAAAAGCGGCAGCTAGGGGTTTCGACCCCTTCGAAAGCAGTTACTTAAAATAAAAGGCGCAACCGATTCGAAACCATTCCTTTAAAATGATTTGACTAGGTCAAAAGCCAACCAAGTCAAAAGCAAACCCTTTAAAAGCAAAGCAAGCGC
The DNA here is from genome assembly GCA_030765085.1 of Allium cepa. Taxonomy (NCBI): domain Eukaryota; kingdom Viridiplantae; phylum Streptophyta; class Magnoliopsida; order Asparagales; family Amaryllidaceae; genus Allium; species Allium cepa. The sequence goes on from CM060937.1 coordinate 423,749,514, forward strand.
GTTTTTCTTTAAAAACAAAGACACATTTCGACCTTATCGGAACCTATGGTCTCAACCCAGTTACTTCCGCCTTTGTCAAATTCACTATTTACCAAGTTATTGATACTATATGCATTGGTTTCGATAACATGGCGGTGGTAGTTCTTGGTCGGAACCCCTGTGCCGAAAGAGGTGAGACATGCCAAAAGCATGTAAATTTTGTTTTTGGATTAAAAGAGAAATACTTTTCAACTAAGTTGCTATGTTTGTGAAATTCTTATTGGTTGCTAATTTTCTTTTCTAAAAGTACGCCAAGATTTCGGAATTAACAGTTTAAATAATTTACAAAATACCCCTTCTCCTTTTATAAATATGTAAAACATTTAAGTCTCATATCTTAAATAATTTTATATATCTATTAAAACATTTAGAAAAATTCTACAAAAATTCCAATAAATCAAATATGTTTTCTAACATATATTAATTTTAGACCAAAAATATTAACTATTTAACCGTAAATAATTTAAAACCCAAATAATTATTTTCTACACTAGAAAATTATTATAAAATCCACACTAATTCAGAAAATTATAGAAAAATCAAAACAATCTCCAAAATATCATTTTTAGTCTAAATCTAAAATCGCAAGGCATTTGGATGTCATTTAGTAAGGTTTTTACATTAAAACATATCACTAAATCTATATAAACAAGCATAAATCATCAACAAGCATATATAAACAATTAATCCTTCAAAATCATGGCTTAACATTGCAAAACACTTCGGATTCAACTTAAAACCGAAAACAATTAGAAAAGTGAGATGTAGTCATTATTCACCTTGGCTTTGAGATTAAGGAGTTTGAGATTTGAATGGATTTGTGTTGATTAATCTTCTTCCTTTAACTTATCTGGTTTATCTTCCTCTTCTTAGCTAATGGTGGCAGGCCTCTACTTTAATTATTGCAAATGAAAGTATAAATGAATTCCTAAGGGTTTAGGGTATAAGAATATTCTTGTTCCAACTTTGCCCTTGCCCATTCCCCTTGTTTATTTTATTTCATGTTATCTTGTCTTGATTTACTCATTAACATGACACGGCTACCCCTATTAATCACCAATCAGAATCCCCTAATCACCACATTACATTATTTTATTTTATTTAGCTGAATAAACATCCTAAATAATGTTATTAAAAATATGGGGTGTTACAGACTCCCCTCCTTAAAGAATTTCGTCCTCGAAATCACGATAAGTTACACAACAAATCAAACATAATGGTAAAACATACCATCAAACAAATCAGGATAAGCATCTCTAATCCTGCTCTCAGTCTTCCAAGTACAGCCTCTCTCATCGTCGCTCCATTATACTTTCAGTAAACTGAATGTCTTGTTCCTAAGCCTCTTCTCATCTCTCGCAACTATACAAATCAACTTTCTAACTATAGTCAAGTCCGGCTCTACTACCAAATCCTCTAACACAGTCGGTTCTATAGTAATCTATTGGTCTCTAACACACTTTCACAGATAAGAAACATGAAAAACATCGTGGACTCCTACTAAACTATTATGTAACTCTACTCTATATGTGATTTTCCTAATCCTCTTTATAATAAGAAATGTCCTACGAATCTCGGGGCCAACTTCCCTGATTTTTCAAATCGAATCACTCCCTTCATCGGTGACACCTTAATAAAAACATGATCTCCAATAGAGAACTCCAAGTCTTTCCATCTTCTATCTGCACAACTCTTCTGCTTGGATTGAGCTTCTTTCATTCTAGGCCGAATCAACTCAATCTTTTCTACAGCCTCTCTAATTAATTTTGGACCAAGAACCAGCATATCCTCGGTCTCTAACCAACAAACTGGAGATTTGCATGACCTTCCATATAAAGCTTCAAACGGTGTCATCCCTATACTAGCCTGATAACTATTGTTATACGAAAACATGACTAAGTGTAGAAGGTCTTTCCATGATCCTCCGAAATCTAACACACAAGCTCATAACAAATCCTCCAAGACTTTATTAACACTTTCGGTTTGCCTATCGGTCTATGGATGGTAAGCAGTACTCAACTTAAGCTTGGTTCCTAAAATCTTCTGTAGACACTTCCAGCACTCACTAGTGAACAAAAAATCTCTATCACTTACTATACTGCTCAGAATTCCATTCAGCCTAACCACGTTCTTCATAAATAGCTTCGCTAAAACAGGTGTCGTCCTAGTTGTCTTAACTAGATCTTGGCAAACCGTCTATGAAATCCATAGAAATAGAATCTCACTTCCATACCGAAATACCCAATGGATGAAGCAACCTACTTGGCTTTTGATGTTCGGCTTTTACCTATTGACAGTTCAAAAACTGTTTCACCCATAAGCCAACATCCCTCGTTATACCTTCCCAGAAGAAACTTCTCTTCATATCCTGATACATCTTTGTTCCTCCAGGATGAATAGTGAACTTCGAATGATGGCATTCCTCCAAAACTTCCTTCCTTATGTCTCCACACTCGAAATACATAGCCTACCTTCCTTTCTTAATCACTCATTCTAGTCAAGACTGAAATCCCTCAAGTCGTCGCCCTTGGTTCCATCTTTAACTTCCTGATTTGGTCAACTAATACTGGATCCTCCCTCTGTTTAGAAGCAATCTTTTCGATCATCACTGGTCGAACCTATATACAACACAACAGATCCTCCTTTTGACCCAACTTCAGATCTCCACTGCACTCTTCAAGTCGACAATGTTTCCAAATCTTTCCACTTTACTATCTTTGCTAACTGCATTCTGATGCTTTTTGCTAAGTGCATCTGCCACCTTATTTCCTTCCTTGGTGTGTACTCAAGTCCAAAATCATAAGTAACAATAAACTCTAACCACCTTTTCTGTCTCATTTTCAACTCCTTTTGAGAGAACAACTACTTCAACAACTTATGATCCGTATATAGCTCAGACCTCTCTCCCAAAAGGTAATGTCTTCACACCTTCAATGCAAAAATCACCACAGCTAATTCCAAATCATACGTTGGATATTTAACCTCATGCGGTTTAAGCTGCCTAGAAGCATAGGTAATCACTTTACCTCTTTGCATCAACACAGCTCCTAATCCAGTTCCACATGCATCTGTAAAAACTATCAAATCTTGATTCCATTCTGGAACAACCAACACAGATGCATGGGTCAATAAGTGTTTCAAGCTCTAGGATGCTTCCTCGCACTTATCGATTCAAACAAACTTCACATCCTTTCACATTAGCTTAGTCATCGGTGCTATTATCCGTAAAAAATCCTCAGTGAATCTCCTGTAATATCCAGCCAATCCAAGAAAACTCTTTATCTCAACACCGTTTCAGGTATCCTTAAATTATCCACCACTTCAATTTTCATCAGATCTACAGACATCCCTCTCTCTGAGACTACATGACGAAAAAACTTTACTTCCTTCTTTCAGAAATGGTACTTCGAAAAATTTGCCTTTATCTGATTTTGCCTCAACGTCTCAAGCACAACTCTAAGATGAACTTAATGCTCTTTCTCATCCTTAGAGTATATCAATATGTCATATATGAAAACCAATATGAACCTATCCAAGTGCCCTCGAAAAACTTGATTCATCAAATCCACAAAGAATGTCGGCGTGTTAGTTAGTCCGAACGATATAAATAACCATTCGTACGATCCAATAGTAGTTATAAACGCCGTCAAAGGAATACTATCCTCTGCTACTCTAAGCTGATGGAAACTTATTGATAAATCAGACTGAGAAAATACCTTGGCTCTACTCAACTGATCGGAAAAATCGTTAATTCAAGGTAACCGATCGATTCTTTATCGTCATCTCATTCAACTTACGATAATCGATACATAACCTCAATGATCCGCCTGACTTCTTAGCAAACACTATGACTACTTCCTAAGGTGAACTACTCGATCTAATAAAACTTTGCCTTCGAAATCCACCAACTACACCTTTAACTCCCTCAGCTCGGTAGGTGTCATCCTACTTGGCGGTCTACTCACCGGTTCCGCTCTAGGCACCAACCCGGAACTTAATAGCTCATTTCCGTGGCAATCCTACTATCGACTGGAAAACATTTGCGAATTCTTTAACGATGAAAACCCGATTCGACTCGTCTTCTAATTCCACTATATCCAACAAAGCATTCACCTCACAGCTAGGGTTTTCTATGGTATAAACTATCCAATCACTACAGTCAGGGTGTCTAAGCGATATTTTCCTATCAAGAAAAAATATCCTAGCATCACACTTACTTAACCAATCCATATCCAAAATAATTCTGAATCCTACAAACTCAAACGCATGCAAAGTGTAAACAAAGTTCAAATCAAACTCTAAGTGGTCACACTTCATCCCAAGTGTCGCATACCCTCCTATCGGATTTTTAACCCTTAAGGAAGTAATTAAATTTGAGGGTTCTAGGTTAAGATTATCTACCAAACATCGAGATATAAAAGAATGTGATGCACCGGTATCAGACAAAACACTAACAAACATACCATGGATCTAAAGCGTACTTCCCAACACTTCCTTTCCCTTCTCCAGCGTTGTTGGCTTTGAAGTAGAAAGCTCCAATGCAAATACTTTGCCCATTTCATCCTTAGCAGGCTCTTTGCACTAGTTCTTATAATGACCAATCTGATCGCCGTTGAAGCACCTGATATTCTTCTTCCAATCACTTCCTTTGCCTTTGCAGTACTACACTCATTAGCAAAATGCCCCTTCTTATTGCACTTATAGCAAACAACCTCGGACTTTCCTTTCTTCGCTGCTTCACCCTTCTGAGCACCCTTTTTATGAAAGAACTTCCTCTTTTGGCTCTGCCCCACCTGGACCTCCTTAGCCTTATTCTTCTCTAAGCAAGCAAGCATTTCTTCATGTCTTAACGCCATCTCCACTACGACATCACAAGGGTCTCTAGAGGAAATGTTGCCCTTGCCAAATCAGGCTTCAACCCCTTTATAAACTTCTCATTTCTCTTCATTATTAAGTCCACAATAACATACTCATACCTAGCCAACTCTTCAAACCTCCTAGCATATTTCAAAGTAGATATCTCCCCTTGCTCCAACTCAGCGAAATTTCCGAGCAAAGCAGACCGTGCCATCATTGACATAAACCACTCATGGAACCTCCTCTTAAATTCTACCCATATCATCGTTTCCTTATTCACACCAACCGTCACACTATTCCACCAAAATAAAGCTGCTCCCTAAAGCTGTCTCGCTCCTCTTCTGCTCATCATTGAGCCCCAAGTCAGCAAATATCCTTTTGTAGTGCAGTAACCAGTTCTCTACCTTAATAGCATCTTCAATACCAATTAATGGCTTCCCTCCAAGGCTAGCATAATATCTACTCAAATTAGCATAATGGTTGACCACCAAAGCTTCCCGAACACCTACTCCAGCATTTCCTCCAATCACTCCTGCAGCAATTCCAACTTGCATCATATTTACGAAAAACTGATACATAGCTCGCACATCCACTTGTGGGACTCCAACACCAACATTTTCAGCTTGCGCCTTACCTTGGTTCCTTCTTGTATTTGGTCAGGCGTTTCCATTTGTGGTGATGTTGTCCCCTCCTAGGTTAACTCTTTCTCTTCTAGCGTCCATATTAGTATTCAAGCCTCGTGAGATACAGAAGAACAACCTAAGAGAGATAGGAAACTAGAGATATAACGTATACTTATATAGAGCAAATACAAGTACGTTACTATAGCGTTATCACATATCCCGATCTTACTCTAATTCCCTAGGATTATGTTTTCAAAAATCATTTTAGTTAAAGTTTTTCATAAACCTATGCTCTGATACCAAGTTGTAACATCCCTTATATCGAGGTCCGAAGTTAAGCGCTACAGATGTTGTAGTCATCCATAGTATTAACTTCCGCTGACCAAATACGGTAATGTTAATGGTATCAATAATATCAAAAGCACAAGAATATGAAACAAAATCACAGATTTCAAAATTAACTTTTCTAATTACGTTTCACAAAACATGTTTCATATTCCATTACATAATCCCACAATCGTTTCCCAGGTAAAGATCAAATATAATTATTACAAAATACGCCAAGAGCGACATATGACGATACCTCTTTGGTTGACCAGAGTACTATATAGTTATAACTAACTTAATACACACAGCGGAATCAAACAAATAAAACAACAACTCCTAAATAGCTACTCATCAGCCACCTGCTTGTTTTCGAAAGCTTTGTTCGCCAACCTACTAAAAACCCGAAAGCCCTTAACCCTCAATTTACTCAAATTAATTTTGAGCATCCGAAAGTTTAAGAGGAAAAACATAAACTTCGAGTCAGGCATAAAGCCTGGTGTGAATAATACTATACATCTCGGTTATTTGATATTAAGTGAGATCATGCCGCTTAGCGAAATGGTTTTCCCCTCACAAATATCCTTTTAAAACATATCTTTTGCAAACCTTTTTCTGCCACCAAAACTGGTTAAAACTATAAAGCATTATCATGTAAACATACATACTAGGTAATGAATGAGCCGTCTACCTGAATAATATAGTTTTATTTGGCTAACCACTAACCTTTGGTTAACTTGAGCCTACCAGACAATATAAACGAAATAATCTAACATCTGTTAGATGCTCCACTTTGGACGATCTGTCCTTAACTATCTGTTAAATACTCCTCTTGTGGACGGTTTGTCCCTAACTTAACATCTTTTAAGGTTACCTGATCCTAATGGCTTTGCGAGCTCACCAATAACCTATTTGTATACAATTATATATTCCCTTCTGTGAGTAATCATAATTTTAGTCTTACCTGTGACAAAGCCCTACACACTAGAATTTTGGACTAAATTAGCTAGGGCTGTTAGCTAATGTACAAGGCGTGATCCTATATCAATCCCATCTGGTATTCTAATATCTGAGTCATTTTACATAGGAAAACCTTCCCTTAAATTTTCCTTGAAAACTTCTTCTTCTTAAACTAATTTAAAATCTTTAAATCAAACTTAAATAAGAAAAATACATATACTCTATGCCTTACTCAAAATCACCTTGCCGTGATATATATATACTTTACCCAAATCTCTGTTGATGAAAATATTTAAACCTTTGAAAATGCCCCTTTCAAATCCATTGAAAGTACCTATTTTGAAACCAAGTAAAACCCTTCTTTATAACTTAGGCCGAAAGGCCAAAACATTCCTTTTGCCAAATAAACCATTCAAAACCATGAAAAACCTTCCTTTCAAAAGCTTTAAAACCTTAGACATCTTTCTTTTAAAACACCTCAAAACTGCCTTTCGAAAACATTGAAAAACCTTTCCTCTTAGACCTTTCAAAATAATTGGGGAACCACCCATTGGAAACCTTAATTTAAAAACCTTTCGAAAGCATTAAAACATTAAACCTTTCGAAAGCCTTTAGGGTTCAATTAAAACATGTGGAAACCTTTCGAAACCATTTAAAATTAACTCCTTCGAAACCTTTGAAAACTGTCTCTTTCGAAACCTTTTAGGTTCTACCTTCAATAGAGATAAAGGGCCATTAACACCGTTCAAGTCGAAAGCATTCCTTTCGAAAGCTATTCCTACGTAAAGAAGTGAAGGTGTCAAAACCAACCTTCTGAAAGCATTGGAGAAGTGATCAAGTTTTAAAACAAAGTGTGTCTTTCGAAACTATTGACTTTGAAAGGTAAGAAAAGTGGCAGATAGGAGTTTCGAAACCATCGAAAGAAGTTATTTAAAACAAAAGGCGCAACCCATTCGAAGCCATTCCTTTAAAATGATTTGACCAGGTCAAAAGACAACCAAGTCAAAAGCACATCCTTCGTAAGCAAAGCAGACGCGTTTTTCTTAAAAAACAAAGACACGTTTCGACCCTATCGGAACCTATGGTCTCGACCTAGTAACTTCTGTCTTTATTAAATTCACTATTTACAAGTTATTGATACTATCTACATTGGTTTCGATAGCATGGTGGCGGCAATACTTGGTCGGAACTCCTGTGCCGAAAGAGGCGAGACATTCCAAAAGCATGTAAAATTTGTTTTTAGCTTAAAAGAGAAATACTATTCAACTAACCTGCTATGTTTGTCAAATTCTTATTGGTTTCTAGTTTTCTTTTCTAAAAGTGCTACCAAGATTTCAGAATTAACAATTTAAATAATTTACAAAATACCCCTTCTCCTTTTATAAATATATAAAACGTTTAAGTTCTATACCTTAAATAATTCTATATATCTATCAAAACACTTAGGAAAAATCTACAAAAAATTCAATAAATCAAATTTAATATGTTTCCTAACATATATTAATTTTTGATCCAAAATATTAATATTCAGCCGTAAATAATTTGAAACCCAAATAATTATTTTCGACACTGAAAAATTATTATAAAACCCACATTAATTCAGAAAATTATAAAAATTGAAAACAATCTCTAAAATATAAATTATGATCTAAATCTAAAATAGCAAAGCATTTGGATGTCATTTAATAGGGTTTTTACATCAAAACATGTCATAAAATCTATATGAACAACATAAATCATCAATAAACATATATAAACATTTAATCCTTCAAAATCATGGCATAACATTACAAAACACTTCAGATTAGACTTAACACCAAAAACAATTAGAAAAGTGAAATACAGTCATTATTCACCTTAACTTTGAGATTAAGGAGTTTGAAATTTGAATGGATTTGTTGATTAATCTTCGTCTTTATCTTTTCTTGTTTATCTTCTTCTTCCTAGCTAATGGTGGTCGGCCTCTACTTTAATTATTGCAGATGAACGTATGAACTCCTAAGGGTTTAGGGTATAAGAATATTCTTATCCCAACTATGCCCTTGCCCATTCCCTTTGTCTATTTTATTTCATGTTATCTCATTTTGATTTACTCATTAACATGGCACAGCTATCCCTATTAATCATATATATCAATCCCCTTAGCATCATATTACATTATTTTATTTTATTTAGCTAATTAAATATTCTAAATAATGTTATTAAAAATATGGGGTGTTACATTCCTATACATCCTGCTCCAGCATAGCTGTCACTTTTCTTTATATTTTTCGACCACCAGCTCAACTGTGCTGATACACCATCAATAAGCAATTGCAACTGCATAATCCCTTCATTCTTACTCTCCCCTGGCTTATCTCCCTTGCCTAAGTATACACCTATCAAAACCATCACCTGAAGCATCACTTCAAACCTATAATCACCCAACTCTATCTCCTGCAACAATGACCTCCACCATCTTTGTTTTTCAACATTTAAATCACTAACCTACAACTTCACAAATAGCCCACACAACTCCTGCTTGAACCTTACCGAGAATCAATTCCAAACTCCACCTCACCAAAATCACTACCTAATCTACTGCTCAAACCCAACCTTAACCCAATGAACATCTCCCACAATCAATCAATCCACCAACGGAGACTTGCAGCTTCAACCCACACCTTCACTTATCTTATATTTCAGGCTTTTATATATATTTCAAGAATAACATACCAATTCTTGTTTCAGCAAGCCCAAATATTGTTGCAATGTTTATGTGTCTCTTTTAATCTTTAGACATAAATAGTGTAAAAACATGTACAACTAAATATGTAAAATAAGTAAGCGCGTGCTACTGTAACATGCTGCTGTTATATTTAAAGTTTTTATCTCCGAAGCAAGTACCAATCTACTATGTGATTATATTTCATTTACACTTCATAAAATAAGTTGTAAAGCGTGCAATCAGATTATTATATCACTTTACAACAAGCAATATGACTCTAGAGCAAGGCATGTTTCAGGGTTTGTAACTTCAACCAACCATGGCTAAGAAAGGTTCAGGATCCAAAAAAACGTATTTAAGAATACTGCTTCTGTGTAACTTATTCTCTATCCCAACTGTTCATATGAAATAGCTCTGAAATAATCAACACGACAATCAAATTTAAGGTGTAATTCGATAGTACTAATTTAATCACTATATTTTATAGTTCCCAAAGCAAGTGATTTAGTTTCATAGGTGTCAATACTACTACCAATATAATCCCAAAGTGATTACATAATAATACAGTTAGGATCACGTTTAACAAATAACACTACAATCGTTAAATTCAGAAATCATTGATAAAGTGGTGAAGTTCAACTCACGAAGACTATATTTTGTAATTTATCTTCAAGGCACTTGCTTTTAAAATCATCCCATTTTTATATGTGTGTATTCATATCTTTTCCCAAAATATCATTTCATTCCTAAATAATATTTATCTCCCCTCACCTCACAAACCAAAACAACAGAATAAACAACCCACGTTCATAACTGTACATCACCTATCCTCTAGCAACAATCACATTACTGTGTTCATGTCTAAAATAAAAGGATTAAAAATAATCAAAGACCAAACATTCACCTAACTGAATAAAGCATCATGAGCAGATGATGGAAACGAGTGAATTTCGGGTTCTAGGTAGAGGCTAGGGTTCCGCGATTCAAAAGTGGACGACGGTCGATAACGGTTCTGCTATTCAAAGTTGACGATGGTCGATGACAAAGGTTAACGATTGTTGACCATTTGATTGTTGACGATTGGGATCGAGTATTGATGATGGAGGTTAAGGATTTCGCGATTTGAATGATTGTTGACGATCTGGGGAGTGAATTCCGAAGGAGGAACGAAGATAGTTTCCTGAAGGAGGCGAACACTGTTCTTTTTTTCTTTTTCCGCGATTCAAAAGAATATGTATTATTTTACCTCATAGCACTATAAACCAGAATTGTAGTGATCAAAATGAAGTTATGAATACACACACTCTTTAATGCACATATATTTTATCATTTACATATGTAATTTTAATATTTTAATATGGATATGTAAATATATACATTTATAAAAATAAATAATATAATTATTAATTTATATCAAAATGATGTTATGAATACACACACATTTTAATGCATATATATGTTATCATTTACATATATAATTTTAATATTTTAATAAGGACATGTAAATATATACATTTATAAAAATAAATAAAAAATTCAATATATATATATATATATATATATGTATGTATGTATGTATGTATGTATGCATGCATGCATGCATGCATGCATGTATGCATGTATGTATGTATGTATGTATTAAATGTATATGTTTTACAATCATCTTTTACAATAAATATTTATATATAGACATCCACCCGTATGTACAATTACACATTAGACGACAAGTATATATACGGAGAGGCAAAAATATCTGTTGCAATGTAAATCCTAACATCCGTACATGGGCATGTTAAATCATTTACACATTTTATGTTGCACGTGCACGTACACATATATGTATATATGATACGCATGCTATACTATATACTAATCAAAATTCCTCTTTTCTTATCATTTCTCTGCACTCTTCGCTCTACCCATTCATTATTTGATGGTAAGCTTATTAAGGGGTCTTTGATCATCTCTACACTCTTAAAGTTTTCTTCGCATCCGATGTGTTGTGGGTGAAAACATCTACATCACCTGCTACCCAAAGCATGCATTTGTGAATCCAATTGTACCATGTTCTTTCCAAGAAGCATCTCATCCTTTAAGTACATGTCACCCCGAACCTCGAGCGACTATCTTATAGCCTTATCTTATTCGGTAATGCTCCAACTACCAGTTTGTGGCGTAGTCTTACATCTTCGCAAAAAAGTAACTTCCTTGGAAACATTTGAAATCTAAGAGTCCGGTATCCGAAGGTATAAGCATCATGAGACTCGAGAAATAAAAATTATAACAAAGCCATTCTATTCGGCATTTTGAATGGAACTTCTGAATGGTTCCATTCTATCTGGTACAGGACAAAATTCCTACCCTACGCTTAGTGGACTAAAAAACTTTTCCAACTCTAACCTTTACTAAAACTACTTATTTCTTTTCCTCTACACACCTAAATTTAGCTTAGTCTTGCCAAACTTGTTTAGATCCTTCATTGGTCATTAGGTAACCATCCTTGCTTTAATTTCACAAGTTATTTAAGTAATTTTTGATCAGAACGACTAGGATCCAAACTAATCACATAAGGTTCGATATGAAATTTTGGGTATTTAGGGATTTAGTTGATTATGAGGATGCATATGAGTTTTGATTAGGGCTGTCATTTTGTTTGTGTTAGATTAGGTTCATTGAACAGCAAGGTAATAGAGACAAATTTCAAAAAAGAATCATTTTAATTCGTTATACACTAGATATTTAATAGCGTTATCATGAATGACTAGTTTGTAACCAATGAGTTGCATACGGTAATATTGTAAAATATAGTATGTATACTTTTAAAGTTATAATTAGAACTATTTTATGCGACGTATAATAAATTTAATGAAATAAATGAACTGTAAATTAAATTGTTATTTTTTTGTATGATTTATTTTATGTAGCTTATATATCTCTATATTGAGTAAGAAAATAATTTTATCATTTCTGTTAGTATGAATATGATATGTATGTTGAAATTGACATATTTTAATTTTTTTAAATGATAACAAATATTATTTAACTGGTTTTCTAAATATGTTAAATTTAAAATTACATAATTAGTTTAAATATATTGATTTAAAGGTAAATAATAAGAAAGAATTGAGAATGATTTTATAAAAAAATTATAGAAATATCGATGCATAGTTATTGTAATAAGTCGTATGATAAATTTTTAAAATAAATGATTATATTTTATTTACAAATTAACTTTGTCATCATTGTTTGTGTATATAATTTAATATATGTGATTTATATAACTTTATAGTTGAATGAAACTTTAAGCATGAATATATATATATATATATATATATATATATTCTATGTGTGTGTGTTCGTGTTTGTTAACATATTGATATATAAAGGTATACACACACACACATATGTATTTCATATTTATTAGAAGAATAGACTAACTATATACTAAGATTGTTTAGACAATTAATTTGAGATCGCAAGTAATTTAACTATATGAATTTAAGTAAAATATTAGAAAATAATCTAAAGGGATGGTAAATAATTGTAGAAGAGGGTATCTTGAGTAATTACAAGAATTGGATTTGTTTATATTCCTAGTATAGTCGATGTTATCGCACATACAATGGATATAATAAGGGAAAAAAAATTTAAGTGGGGAGAATGTGACACCCCACAAAATTTTAACTCAAAATTTAATAAAACAAATTAAATTAAATGTAATAAGGGAAAAAATGGAATTTTCAAAAACGTCTGAATTTGGCTATGAAATTTGCATTGTTGCATTTGTAGTGAATTTCTGGACAATTTTCATATATAAAGTTTTTACAAAGCATGTATGAAAACGATATTAGGTTTAAGGATTTAGAATAAAAAATAATTGAAAACATTAATATGGAATAAATTTTATATTGGAAAAGTTCAAACCAATCAACACCCAGGTTGGGACCGGTCGACTACCCTATGCCTACCGGTTGACTGGTCATACATTGTTGGCTAGGGTTTGCCTAGGCCGAACGACCCAGATTTTATAAGATTTAATCTAAAGGACGCAGTCGACTCTCACCCTTATAAATAAAATGTTAAGATGAGAATAAAATTCCTAATTTAGTCAGACCATACCAAAACTCCATCCCTTTGAAAACTCTTTGTTTCTCTTCAAAACTCGCTATTCTTCAAAAACAAAATTAATAATTTAGAATCATAGATTAAAGAAAGGGAAGATAATCAAATCAAAGAAGAGAGATTGACAAATCAAGCGAAGGCGATTCTAAATGAAAAAAGGAGTGAATAACTTTCTAGGGGAAGGAGGGCTTAAACCTCCGACTTGTTTAATTCCCTTATCATCTAGATTAATTAAGTGAATTTTATTTCACGAAAATGAGATCATGAAGACTCAATGCTTAGGCCGAAGAGGTCATACAGGCAAGTCACTAAAAGAGAACGTGACTCCCAATTTCAACGTGGAAAATACGGAACACAGGCAACCATCACAACTGGTGCAACAAACTAGCAGTGAGGCAAAAATCCAAAACTTGAAGCAGCAGCTGTTGATGATGGAAGGAACTCTTAGAGGGAGTGCTTATCCAGCAATCTACCCAGCAATCTTCAAATACTACCAAGCTTACAAGAAGGACAATAACCACGTATTACAATTCTAAAGTAAGAGAAAGATTAGTCCAAAAAGGAGAACTGGTACTGCAAATTGTCATGGCGAATACCAAAAATCCAATAGATAAGCCTCTAGGACCAAATTGGGAAGGACCCGTGGTTATGCATAAAGTAATCTCATCCGAGACTTATAAACTCTACCGGCCAGAGGCAATGTCAAAGCAAGAACATGGAATACTGAGCATTTACGACCATACTTCCCAACAATGGATGAATAAAGAAAGAATTTATCAATCTAAGTATAGAAAGAAATGAGATCTTCTTAGGACAAAGAAAGGCCTTAGCCATCAAAGGCTTGACCCCAAGAGATCCCGGCCATCAAAGGCCCTAGTCATCAAAGGCTTGACCGCAAGAGCTCCCGACCATCAAAGGCATCGATCATCAAAGGCCATAAGTCTATATTGTTGTCATCAAAGGCCTCACTGAAGCGCCTCCTAAAAGGAGGCTGGAGTAAACCTTTGGTCAGTCCAAAGTTCCTGTAGGCCTTCAACTCCTGGCTGTGTGGCCTGGTTAGAGCACCTCCTAGAGGAAGGATGGAGTAAGCCTTTATTTCTATAATTAAAGATCTAACTAAAGCACCGACCAATCCTTCAGTGTCATTATCAAAGGCCTCGCTGAAGCATCTTCTAGAGGGAGAACGGCCATCAAAGGTCTCAGTAAAACTTCAAAATATTTGAAAGAGAGATCAATCAAAATCAGAGCAAAGTAGTGCTCCCAAATCAATCAAAATCAATAGCCAATTAGTGCTCACAAGTCAATCTAAGTCAGAGCCAAGTATAACTCTCAAGCGGATTGAAATCTAAGCAAGTAGTGCTTCAAATCATATCAAGCTTTCTAAAGGAAGGTCCATCAAGTATGAACTATTTATGCTCCCTGACAAAAAATAATTCTAGTCTTCTTTTGTTATTACCAAATCTAGATTTTTGGTCTTCTTTTATTACCATATACAGATTTATGGTCTTCTTTTATTATTGCTAGATAAGGATGTCTGGTCTTCTTCCATTATTACTAGATATGCATTTCTAGTCTTCTTTTATTATTTTCAAATATGGATTTCTGATCATCTTCTATTATTACTAGATACAGATTTTTGATCTTCTTTTATTATTACGAGATATGAATTTCTAATCTTCTTCAATTATTACCACATATGGATTTCTGGTATTCTTTTATTATTGCCAGATAAGAATGTCTGATCTTCTCCTATTATTGAAAAATATGAAATTTTGGTCTTTTTGTCTATTACTTCTAGAAATGGACTTCGGAACTATCGATATTATCACTAGAAGAAAACATCTAGTCTTCTATTAGTATTAACCAGATATGAATTTCGGTCTTCTACTGTATTAAATTGGATTTATGGTCTTCTGTTATTAACTGATAAAGAATTCTAGTTTTCTTATATTATCATCAAACATGGATCTCTGGAATTCTACCATCATCATCAGACTTAGACCTATGGACTTTTATTATCATTTCCAAGAATTGGATTTAAGATCTTCTGTTATCATCTCTAAGATATCAATTTTTGATTTGGATTTTCTGATATTGGTTTTCAAATTTCAGGTCACTTATTGCCAAAAAGAGTTTCTTATGTTTATAATCATAGCTTGATCAAATAATTTCTCAAGCCTATGCTTAAAAGTTTATTTTTATTAACTCTTATGATAAAGTTGTAAGCTAAAATTCGTATAAATGATTTAGACAGTAGATGCTAATTCAAAATTTTAATCTAGAAGGACTAAAGAAAAATGTCATTTGCTTCATGTTTTATAGAAAAATGAAGTTTGCCAAGAAGTCTTACTGAAGATTGAAGAATATAATGGAATCCTTGGTTTTAGCTTAAAGAGTAAAAAGTTTCTCTTATACTACGGGGCTAAATGTTATCCATATAATTCCAATAATGGGAATGATGTGATAAATAGTGAAATCATAAAAGGTTGAAGCCACTAAGTTCTATATTGAAGAATAAACCACTCCTCATCAACAACGAATCTCTTCGAGGATATCTCTTCGCACTTCATCACTTCGTCAACAACTATCTCTTTGAAGCTGGAAATGTGCATCTTCGGCGATGTGCTTCACCACTTCAATATGGCCCTTCTTCAGTAACATATCACACCACTACTTAAATGACTTCAAAGGTGTTGAATATCAAAGATAAATCGGCATCGATGAGGCATCTTGTTAACAACCGTTGGGATTGCTAAAACCACGGTGGAATCCCACCCTACAAGCTCTTCGAAAGTATTCAAGTCAAACAAAGTCACGTCACACTTTGCTGATAACCACGTCGCATTTATGCATCTCATCGAAGGAATGTTAATATCAACAAGCGCCTCTATTTTGCTCACCTAAAACCAAATCAGGCTCATCGAAACATTGCTCTTCAACCACAAACTCACTTTGCCATTCACAAAGCATTGCATGTTAAAGTAAAGCAATGTTGATAACCCTACATTGCATAAAGGCGAGGACATAGCCTATGTTGCCTCAGTGAGACCATCTTACATTAGCGAGGATATTCAACAAAGTCAAAGACATGAAATAAGACGATGTCGCCTTTATAAGGACTATAATTAGGAAACAGCACCGAAGTCAACACCGCCGAAGTCAATACTGCCGAAGAGTTGGAAGGCGAAGTGGCCTAGCCGCATCTCTATAAATATAACCCTAGGGGAGCCATTTTGAGGATCGAATTTTCATTTTCCTCTCTTTCTTCTTAAATCAAAGCCTTACAACCCCAAATCAAATTGGGGATAAATCTATTGGACATCATATTCAAATTGAATGAGCATGGATTTGACATTGCATATTGACTTCGATTATGAACTTATTGAACATTATTGACTTGGACTAGCATAATATGAACTTGTCATGACCAATTCGACATGATTCTAGTCAAAGTGCCTTGGACTATGACGAACTCCTACATGCATGTTTATATGGACTATGGACTATGGACCTTGAACATAAGGGCAGAATGCATAACTCGTTGTTATACAAGTTCAATGTTAACTAGGATGGTTTATACATAATTGAGTTTGTTTATACCCTATTTGATCCAGAATAGATTTGATTTAATCAGAGATGCTATTTACCTATTAATCGAAATAAATTAAGAGTTTGATAGAGATTTAAACTATATCAATATGATCCCCGTCTGATGTAAATTTGATTAATGTAAAATTTGGACATATGTTAATTTAAAGTTGATTTTAGTAAGAACACATTCTCTTTGTTAAATTGAATATAAACCGACATGTCGATATTTTTTTGATTCTAAACTTAAGTTGACTTGATTTGATGACCTATACAATTCTGAAATTATGAACTTGTTAGGAGTTTAAAATCGAGAAATTTTGGATAACAAAATAGGTTTACTAGAAAATAAAATCAATTTCCAATCAATTTAAAACAAATAAAAACAAAATTAATTACTTAACATAAATTAAATCCACCGAACAATAGGTTTAGTGGAGTCGATAGGCAGCGAGTGGTCGACCACTCTAGTAACAGAATGTCCAATAGTCAATGACTTTCAGGCATGGCTTGAACCTCGGCCAAGGCCCATGTCTATATATTTGTATATATTGTCAATAAGGATGTCAGTATATTGTTAGGGAAATTAGTTTCGTAATCCTTAACTTTCGAGTGTGGTGGAACTTGTGAGGTAGTGTATGCAGGCAATTTGGCTGGCCTAGACATTATCCATTACACAAAGGCAATCCAATCGTCGGAAGCACTCATATGAGGTTCCTCGATGGATGTGCAACGCTGTTAGTGAATGCTTGGACAGTGTATAGCCTAACACTAGCGGGAGGTTCCCTGGCACAGTGTAACAAATGGCATGACATAACATCCCATAAAATAATAAGAAAATTTATTAAAAAGTAATTATCAAAGCCCAAAAATAAATTTTTATGAACAACAGAATTTGGCTACGAAACATACACCATTGTATTCATGGCGATTTTCTAATCAATTTTCATATATAAAGTTTTATGATCGGAGCTCAAACAAAAAGTTATTAACATTAGAAGTTTTCGGATTAGAAACAATTCAGAACCAATTGAGGAAGTAAATGTTAATAATTTGAGGTTAAAATGGGTGCTAAGTAAAAATGTTAACGTTATAATAAATGTTAATTTAGGGCGCTCAATAAAATTAAATCTAATTAAGAAAGCGTGCAAGTAAATAAATTGGATGCAGAAGTAAATAAGTATTAATAGCTTATTTTAATGTGAACATTAGATATAAATCTTATCATTTAGGTAATTCACCATGTTAAATCAACTCAAACCAAAGATTAGAAGCAAGTAGTCAAAGAAGATCAACATTAAATAAAATTAAATTGGTGCTGGAAAGAAAATAAACGAATGAATGTTAATAAATAAGAACGTTAACATCGAAAGAAAAAAATCAAGAAATATTTGTCAATAAATAAATGTTAATTAACTTAGCAGATACTTAATGTGCAAGTAAAATTAACAATAATCAAACTAAAATAAAAAGGATATGAAATAAAAGAAAAAGGAATTAAAGTAAAGAATATTAACATTAATATGTTAAAAACAGCGATAAATGAAAGAACCGTGCAACAAATTATACAGCAAGATGGTCGACACCCTAGAACCTAGCGGTCGGCCAGTAGAGGTGGGCGGTCGACCGATTAGCTAGGTTAGGGCGAGAATGTACCTAGGCTCAATGGTTTGGATTTAATAAGTTAAAATCTAACGGATGGAATTGATTCATGTGCTTATACGTACAAGCCTAACCTCTCACTTTTCTTTTCATATTTTCTGAATCAAAGAGCGAAGCTCTTCCATTTTATTTTGTCCAAAATTTCTAGGAAATATAAAAATGATAGAAGTGTGTGTGTGTATGCGTGTGTGCACACACATGGAGAATAGTAGAAAATTAAAGAGAAGAAGAATAAAGGGTGGATCGGTTCTACGAAGAAAAGGTAAATATAAATTCTACTTGAAATAAAATTCAAATCTCTTCTTAGATCTATATTTCTACTAAACATGCATATGCATGTGGTATATATTTTGATAGGGAGAAACAGGGAGTCAAATAGAAATAACATGGTTTAGATCTAGAGATTTGAAAAAGTGAGTGGGGAATTATATCTTTTTATATAACATTAGATTTATATCGTTGTAAATTTGTTCTTTGTATGCTTGAAAATAAATATTTTGGAGTTGTAGGATTAAAAATGTACATGTATTGAATTTGAAAACAATGCCTATATTCTGTGAATTATTACTTGAATTAAATATTACATGTAATTGAATCTAAAAAGTAAGGGTGAAAGTATTTCCAAAGTTAATGAATTATGTAGTAAATTATGTTGGGTAAACGATATATGTTAGTAAATATGAATTAGAAGTTATTATAAGATGAATTGGTATTTAAGTAGTATTTTAATTCATTGTAATAAAACGTGTTGCAATGTAAATTTCTATAAATTATCTAGTTTTATAAATATGCATAAAAATGTAATATTTGAAATAAGAAGGAATATGCCTTAAAGAATAGATGTACAGAATAGGGATGTTACTATATTTTGTACTTTCTATTTTAATTATAGTAGAAAAGATAATTCTTCGTAATTTCAAACGTAGCACAATTCCTCTTTTTGGTAAGTTACGAAAATTTACCATGTTAACATTCCTTTTGGAGGATATAACTCCAATGCATTAAAATGCAGAAATCCCTAAGTATAAACTAAAGGATTGTAATTAGTAATAATAACAAAAACCTAATTATAAAATGAATATTGCAATAATGGCAAGTTAGAGTTTAAGTAGTAAGGATGAAATATAGATAAAGTGATGAAATGAGTAAATAAGAAAGTTTATAAATCAAAGGAAAATAGTAGGAATTGAAAAGGAACAGTAGAATAGATCTAATGAATTAAAGAGGAAAAGCGGTAAAAGACATTTAAATCTATTAAGTTAAAATAAGCGGTAAATGACATTAAATTGAAACTAAAGAAATAAAGAGTGAGTTATGTAAGAATAACTAAATGTTAACAGTTGAAGATTAGAAGCATAGTAAATAAATAATTATGAATATATATATATATATATATATATATATATATATATATATATCATTGCCTCAAGTATCCGTTTGTGATGGGTATGAATTGCTAAATCTAGTCGATAACTTAGGTTAATACAAATGACTTAGTCATCAAAATGGGTTGGAATTCGAGATCCGTAGTGTTACACAATAGAAGTCTTCCCACCACAAAGGCCTACCGACAGTTGTGTACACATTATACTGATGTGGGACATATCCAACAGGAAAACCCATGGAATCATATGTTTGCATATATGTGAAGGGAGTACCAAGTAGGATGGTTCACCTCGGTCGAACTATTAAAGGACAATTGTGACGACCCGGAATTTTTAAGCAATTTAAATCGAAATATTTAATCGATTTTGAATATTTAAAAGCTAATTTTTGAATTCCAAATATCACTATTTATTCGACAATTAAATTATTGAATTAAATAATTTGAAATTGGATAAAATATGAAATCTGAGACTTTAAGTCTGTTAAATTAAATTTAAAGGCCTGTAAAATTTATATTAATAGTTCTGAAGAGAATAGAAGTGATGAAACCAAATTTAAAAATGGTTTGTTAAGTTTTGAAATTTATATCGTTTAAATTGAATTAAAAAATAGCCCTCCGAAGCACAGTCTCGGAATTCGACGAAACCAGTTCCATTGGGTCCGTAATATTGAATTAATATCGGATTTTAAATTTCGTATTGATTGGAATTAGTATGTGAGGGTACGATATATAAACGCGCTGAAAATTTAATTGATAATAATCTAATGAAATTTAATTAATTAAGCTTCTTCTGTACGCCATCCTTATCCATTCCTCAGCACGCTTTCCTTATCTTCCAGTATACACCATCATTCGTCACTTTTTTATCAAAGCTCTTTCTTCTTGATTAAAAAAAAACCCAAGACAGTTCGTTTATAAATTAATGGCCGATGCTTCGAATCATTCAAGTAAGGCCGAAACCCTTTACTTCTTTCAAAGCCCCAGCCCTATGCCACTCCGTGAAAATAAAATAAAAAGAATCCTAAATTGATCGAAGTTCAGGAGAAAAAAAACGACGGCCGCGCGATTCCATTCAATAACTCAATTGAAACCGCGATTGTGGGAGGGGGGTTCAGCGACATCGTCATTCGCGTGGGATCGGGGGCGAGCTCTCGCGTAGGGGCTGCGTTTTGGGGTTCAGCGTCGTTCGCATGGGTAGCGTCGCGATCTCAAAGCAGAGGTGGAGGCCGCCTCTGGCGAGGGGGGGACTCGTTTTATCTAGGGTTGGGAAGCGGGGACGCTGCGTCAACCCTTGGTGACTGCGTCGACAACCAAGTGATGTTGGGTATGTGCTCGGTCTCGTCTCAGTAAGGTATTTTAATATATATATATATATATATATATATATATATTTTATAAAAATAAGTAATAAACATTGTTTCCTGGAAACAGTAATTTTACATTTTTGTTTGAACAACAGTGACTATAATCTGGAAATTCATTAACTATAGAAATATAGGGATTTTAAAGAAATGTTATATGGAGTTTATAAAGAAAAGAGAAAAGCAGATCATTACAGTATAGATTGTTTCAAAAATGATAATAATAAAATGGAATGGGTACGCATATGTACCTATTTTTGTTTAAAGCTAAAATTTAAATTATGGGGTATAATTTGGTTAAATTGGTTAATTAACCTATTTATTTATTTTAGTTACTAAAAATAATTTACCTAAGGAGAACTAGTTTAAAAATGAATAATCATTTGTTTAAAATTAAACGGAATTAATGCTTCAATTAGTTCGAATATTAACAAGACATCTAATGATTTTTGAAGGTTAAAAATCAAGAAACCAAGGCAATATTGGAATGGATTGCAAATAGAAGCAAAGGTGAGTTAATCTCACTCCGTTTAATTTAAATTTAAATGATTAAATTTAAATAATTGTTTGAATGGTTGGAATTGATGGATGTGCTATAGTATGTTATATTCTGGAATTGGCATATTATTGTGCTAACATCTTTGGATGCAGGGAACAGGTTGGAGGGATCCAACTGGACCCCTCGAAATTATTTAGATTGTTTAATATTTTGTGGTCTGAATATTTGATATTCTGTGATGATTTTATGAATAATTGAAGTATTGAATGGTATGGTTGGATTGAATATCTCAGTAAAATAAATTACCAAATCTCTAGAATGTTATGTTCAAAGAAATAAAAGAGTAAATTTTTAAGTAAAATAATTCTAGTGAATTTGAGTAAATTAAAAATGAATTGAAAATAAAATACAATAAAAGAGATTGCAAAACGAACAAATATGGAATAAGAGAAATTTGAATTATTAGGGGTAATAATAAATTATAAAGCTTAAGTGATATTATTGAATGAATAAAGAATTTATTTTAGATGAGACTTGGAATTTTTAAACTGGATATCAAATCAAATAAAATAACGGTGGATATTTTAAATATGAATTCAAAGTGGAAATTTATAAAGGAATGGAAATTCGTCTAAAAAATAAATAGTGATTCATTTTTAAAGATGTGAAAGAGAAGAGTGTTTCCCTGGATAGCCAAGTACGATTTTCAAGCAAATTTTGAATAAAAGTTAAAGGTTTTAATGTTGTTTTAAAAAGCATCTCTTAGAAAAAAAAAAATTTAATGTTAAAATTCTAAAGTAAATATTTTTTCAAACCTATTATCGTAGTAATTATTAAATGACTTTATATTTGTTTTTAAGAAAAATCTAGTTTTATATTTTATAAAAGTAGCCTTATTTATTAAATATTCCTAAAGTATATATTTTAATTAAGTATTAAAGTAGTTTTAAATTTTTAAGGCTATGAAGTATATTTATAACTAAGTGCTCTTAAATTATTTTAAAGCTAAAAGTATTTTTACTTGGCGTTTCAGTGGAAATAAATATTGGGAAATTATTCCGGAAAAGGAATATGTTTGAAAACTGTTTTCAAAGGGATTCGAAAGTGAAAATATATCTTGTGAAGATATTTTTGAGGTTAATAAATAATTTGGGAAAATTATTTATTGGTTGATGGTTGTCTGTGTATATTAATTGATAGTTAAATAACCGACTATCAATATTGGCCAAATGCGTTGATCGTTTCGAAGAGACCGGGATCGAGATTTATTTCTCGAAAACCACTTCGATCCGGTTTGTACATTTCGTGAAAACGATTTTGGATTCGAAGATGGAGCAGTGAAATGCAAGGGCTAGTCGCTACTAATCCTGAGGATATTTCCAAAATGGATGTAGTAGGAATAGTGCCTTCGGTTCCGTTCGAACCCGGGATGGACTTGTATGGATGAATGCTTGCGAAATATCATCAGGTGGACGATGGGCATTCTAAGGGATATGTTCTAAAAGGTAACGCTTAGCCTCAAGCCTCATCAAATGGGAATGACTGAAAATCAGGGGTTATGCAGCAAGGCTAGGTGGGTAGCACCCAAGCAGGGTGAGGTCATTCCTGTCTAGATGTCCCTTTTTATTTCGGCTTAGTGGTGCGGTTGCTGATCCAAACCGCGGAGTGATCGCACTCGAGATTATCCAGTAAGGGATAGTCCCGGCCTTGTGTTGCAGGGGAGCGGACGTGCTCCACGGTACGGTGATCTAGGCCCCGTACTGTGACAGGTGGTACCCCAGTGCCTAGTCATTAGTTGGAAATCCATTCTCCCTACGAGCCTTGTATGAGTTTTGTTTGTATTACCCACTCTGTGGCTAGTAGCTGGAATTTAATAATGTAACAATTTCTGCTATTTTATAAGTATTTGTATATAGACCCTATTATAATATCAGAGGATTTTTATAAAAATTGTTTTAGCCATCGTAAGGTAAAAACCCGACATGTTTATTTGTGGCGTGGTCTTACGAGATGCTTTTGTTTTCAAAAGATTTTAGAAACGTTAATAATCAAATGGGTGTGATTTTCTCACGCTGCTAATCCGGACTGACTCGGGTGTTATTTAACTGTAATGCTCGGGTCAGACCGAGTTTTATAGGATGCAGGAAATGCTGTGGAGCTCAGGAGACGAGCTGGATGACGATACGTACATTCGTACATGTTTATATATATATATATATTCCGCCGTGTTGAGTTGTTGTGTATCCATTTGTATGTTATCGATGTTGATGTTGAGCTGTGATTGTTGTACTCTGATGATGTAATATATAAACAGAGATATTTGATTTGAGTAAAGGTCATTTATTATCTATTATATTTTATTCCGCTGCGATGGTTAGATTCTATTGTTGTTTTCTATTTTCTTCTTCTACGTCTTCTTAACCCAAATGGTTCGTATTTCTGTACAACTTTTGTTGATTGTTATAGAATAGTGTTGACTCAAGGGGTACGGATTTGCGGCCCGTTACACTTGGTATCAAAGCTTAGATTGGTGATAACCTTGGCTCTGGTGGGAAATTACTCAAACAAAGTCCATAGTACTCTAGAATGAGTTTGAGCGTATTAATAAATATGAGTGCGTATTTGTTAGTGAATATAAATTGTCTTAATATTGTGTTGATTAGTTTATTGAGCGACATATGAACCTTCGTCGACACAGTCTGCGCAATTGTATCGAAGAGGTTTCTAAACACTTGAATAGAGCAATCGACACGGTATTGTTTTAAATATGGGTAAATGAAATAATTTTACCCAAAAACATATTTTGATATAATGAATAGTTTTTGAAACCTATTTAGCTAATGTATGGTTGCTTGGATGTTAGAAACGATAATATTAAAGTATTATCATTGTTAAGTGAAATTTTAACTAGAAATTGAAATATAACTAAAATTTAGGGGAATAAATTCATTATAAAATGAAATTCATAAATACGAATTATAAATGTAATTTATAAATTGAAATATAATCTCATGAGAATTTGTATGAGCATAAGCTGTGTAAATGAATTATAGTAAAATTTTATTCAAGCAGGATTGGAAAATTTAAAACCCCGGAAATTTTAGAAGTATTTTGAAGATAAATAGTAGCATTGTTGTCTTTGGGGTATTTCTGAAGGGAAAATTGTTTCAAATAAAGTTTGGGAAGGAATATAGCATTAAATTCACTTCAGTCGCTGGAAAATAATTTCGGTGATGACTGCAGCATCATCGATGTTTATTTTCGAGTTTCTAAGTGATGAATTGCTGCCAAATTGATTTGTTCAGAAAAACCTGTTTATTTTTGAAATTCCAAAGGAAATTTGTCGGAAACAAAACCAGGATTGGCTTAAAATTTTTGAGAAGTGTGATTTTGAAATGTTGGAGATTTCAAAAAAAATGATTTGAAACCAAAAGTTGGGAGTTTAAAAAAAATCCAGATAAGATAGGTTGTAAGCTTATAAATTGAGATGATTTTTAAATCAGGAAGGGAATATAAGCTTTGAATGCTGGAATGTAAATTTAAAGAGAAAAGTTAAAAATGAAATTAACTTGGATGGGAAATAAAAATTTGACTGGATTGATATTAATTGGATAGGCTGAAAATAATATCCAGTTGTATTCGAATCAAGTTGAAATTGAATTGAGTTAAATAAATCTGAGTTAAAGTAAAACTGAATTGGAATGAGAATTCAATTGAATTAATGAATGGAATTAAATTCTTACCTGAACGAATGGGAAATAAATTGAATAAGGTTTGGAATTGTGTAAATAATAAGTTGTGACTTATATTTTGAAAGTGGAATAGAAAATCCAAAATAAATATTGTTTGATGTTTTGGATAATGAAAAGAAAATCCAAACTTGAATTATTAAATAAATTGAACCAAGAAAATTAAATGAAGTGATATTTGGAATTAAAAATTAAGTGTTGAATTTTAACCAGGGGAAGAACTAATAAGATAATAAATTAGTTAATGAAGTTGAATTGTGAGTTTATGATGAAGTTTGGAAATAAACTCAAGTTATAAATTGAATTCGACTTAACTGTGTGTTCATGAAATTGGGTGGTAAATTAAAAGTGAATGGTGGATTTAGAGCTTGAGGTGTTAACAAATTAAATATAATCGAAAATGTATAAATAATAATAAAAAAATGAAAATGAAATTGAATTAAAATAGTAATAGTATAAATTGCAAATAAAATCCAAATAAGTAGAAATAAATTGGAAATAGCCTTGTAATCAATTAAATGAATTGAATCTGGAAAGTTAAATTTTATAATAACTCATCAAATGAAATTGTAAATTTTTAAAATGAGATTTAACTGAGATAGAATTAAGTTGAATGTAAGAGAAAATATTTATTTGTGAAATGAAAATGAGCTTAAGTATAAAATTTGAATAAATCAAAATAAATTAACTTAAGCTGAATAGGTGAAGGAGAGTTGAATTGAATTCAACTTAAAATTAAGTTTAATGATATTAGATAGAATTTAAATCCAGTAAAAATAAATTTGAATCAAAATAGAATTGAAATGATTATTGAATGGATTAGCCAGGATCAGATTTAAGCTAAATAAAATAGTTTGGAATAAACAAATGTGGAATAAATTGAGTAAAGTAACTGAAGCTTGGGTTGAATTAATTTGGAAATGGTTAATAATATGCAAGCTTGTAATGTGTCGAGCTAAATAAATGGTCGTGAATGAATTAAAAATAAAAAGAAAAAGAAAATTTAAGCTGTAATAAAGATGAACCTAAGCTGTTAATGGTTTTGAATAATGAAACTAATTTGGTAAATTAAATGTAATGCAAGTGAATGGATTACAATTTTTAAATGCAATGAAAATGAGAATATACAGATTGTGAATAAATTCGAAATGGAATAGAATTAAGTGTAAACTAAGTCGGAGTCAATTTAAATTGATTTTAAAACTCAAGTGCTTATTTATTTACATAGATCTCGTCAAATTACAAAGAATAAATTGTTATTGAACGTAAATGGGAGTTATCAAAATGCCATGGATGGATAAGAGTAAAATAAATTGATTTTGAGAATAATTGGATTAAATATGAGTTCGGTTTGCTTAAAAATAAATTAAATGTAAGCGATTGAGTTTTAAACCATTCAAATTGAATGAAAATGGTTTGTAAATTAATTGAAACAGTTGAATTTGTATGAAATTGTATAAATTGCTTACGGAAAATGTTTGATGTGCATTTCTTTAGAATTCATATGTTTTAACCATTGCAACTAAGTGAAATATAGTTAAACTGCATATATTTGGCACTTACATGTTTAAATTGAGTAAGTACAGGTACCGGAAAGCCGTGTGGCTGGATTGGGTTGTGCTTTTTGCTAAAAATAATAAGCCGCTTGCTTAAAATGCTAAATAAGGTACGCCTACGCAATATAAATAGGAAATATGAACTGTTTTTGATTTTTCCGACTGTGTGGGTCGATGTATATATATTTATATCTTTTGTCAAATTACAAAAACTCCTCCGTACAAAGGAGACTCTGCCAAAAATTTTCAGAAATTTTGGAAGTTAGAAAATTTTTGGAAAATTTTGTTAACGACAAACGGTTTAAAACTGGAAAATTGGAATAAGTTAGTAAATGAAACTAATAAAAGTAATGACATGAATTAATAATAAATGACAAATAAAATATATATATTCTGAGTTAAAGACAAATTGAATTCATATGGAAATGAAAGAATCAATTTGAATAGAAATGGATATAAACTAAAGTGGTAAAGTGAAAATGAATATAAGAAGCATATAAACTGCTTATACTAAACTTAAGAGGGAATGGTGAATTCTTAGATGAAAATTGATACTACTAATATAAATTAAGTCAATAATTGGAATGAATAAATATTGACATTTTGTATAAAAAAAAGTCGATAAAATGTTTTGGATATTGTGATTGGAAATTAGTACTAAGCAGGATATGTAGGTATTATAAAGAGAAAAGAGAATTGATTTTGATTTCAGAAGATAAATTTGAAATGCTCGACAAAAAGGTATGTATTTAAATTTAGTATGAAATTTGATTGAGATTTGGATTGAGCCACTTGGCTTTTTGTTTTCTTTTGGATTTGGGAGGCCGTAGAGCCATTTTGTATTTGTACCGAGCTAGCCGCGCAAAGGAGACGCTGACGAAATTTTTCGGAAATTTAGAGAGTTAGAAAAATTTTGAGAAAATTTTGAGAATTCAAATTTTGGTTTTAAATTGAAAATCGAATGATTAAACAAATAGTATAGTTTGAAACTATGGGAGAGTTGAGAAGTTAATAAGAATGGTAATGGATCTTTTATAAAAAGATAGTTAGTAAGATGTTGAATTTGTTTGGTTTTGGAGGTAAGTAAACGGGTATTGGGCCATTCTCCCTAACTAGTAATTTCGGGGACGAAATTCTTTTAAGAGGGGAGGAATGTGACGACTCAGAATTTTTAAGCAATTTAAATTGGAATATTTGATCGATTTTGAATATTTAAAAGCTAATTTTTGAATTCCAAATATCACTATTTATTCGACAATTAAATTATTGAATTAAATAATTTGAAATTGGATAAAATATGAAATCTGAGATTTTAAGTCTATTAAAATAAATTTAAAGGCCTGTAAAATTTATATTGATAGTACCGAAGAGAATAGAAGCGATGAAATCAAATTTAAAAATGGTTTGTTAAGTTTTGAAATTTATATCGTTTAAATTGAATTTAAAAATAGCCCTCCGAAGCACAGTCTCGGAATTCGACGAAACCAGTTCCATTGGGTCCGTAATATTGAATTATTATCGGATTTTAAATTTCGTATTGATTGGAGTTAGTATGTGAGTGTACGATATATAAACGCGCAGAAAATTTAATTGATAATAATCTAATGAAATTTAATTAATTAAGCTTCTTCTATACGCCATCCTTATCCATTCCTCAGCACGCTTTCCTTATCTTCCAGTATACACCATCGTTCGTCACTTTTTATCAAAGCCCTTTCTTCTTGATTAAAAAAAAAAAACCCAAGACAGATCGTTTATAAATTAATGGCCGATGCTTCAAATCGTTCAAGTAAGACCGAAACCCCTTACTTCTTTCAAAGCCCCAAACCTATGCCACTCCGTGAAAATAAAATAAACAGAATCCTAAATTGATCGAAGTTCAGGAAAAAAACGATGGCCGTGCGATTCCATTCAATGACTCAATTGAAATCGCGATTGTGGGAGGGGGGTTCAGCGACATCGTCGTTCGCGTGGGATCGGGGGCGAGCTCTCGCGTAGGAGCTGCATTTTGAGGTTCAGTGTCGTTCGCATGGGTGGTGTCGCGATCTCAAAGCAGAGGTGGAGGCCGCCTCTGGCCAGGGGGGACTCGTTTTATCTAGGGTTGGGAAGCGGGGACGCTGCGTCAACCCTTGGTGACTGCGTCGGCAACCAAGTGATGTTGGGTACGTGCTCGGTCTCGTCTCAGTAAAGTATTTTAATATATATTTTTTTATAAAAATAAGTAATAAACATTGTATCCTGGAAACAGTAATTTTACATTTTTGTTTGAACAACAGTGACTATAATCTGGAAATTCATTAACTAAGAAATATAGGGATTTTAAAGAAATGTTATATGATGCTTATAAAGAAAAGAGAAAGGCAGATCATTACAGTATAGATTGTTTCAAAAATGATAATAATAAAATGGAATGGGTACACATATGTACCTATTTTTATTTAAAGCTAAAATTTAAATTATGGGGAATAATTTGGTTAAATTGGTTAATTAACCTATATATTTATTTTAGTTACTAAAAATAATTTACCTAAGGAGAATTAGTTTAAAAATGAATAATTAGTTGTTTAAAATTAAACGGAATTAATGGTTCAATTAGTTCGAATATTAACAAGACATCTAATGATTTTTCAAGGTTAAAAATCAAGAAACCAAGGCAATATTGGAATGGATTGCAAATAGAAGCAAAGGTGAGTTAATCTCACTCCGTTTAATTTAAATTTAAATGATTAAATTTAAATAATTGTTTGAATGGTTGGAATTGATGGATGTGCTATAGTATGTTATATTCTGGAATTGGCATATTATCGTGCTAACATCTTTGGATGCAGGGAACAGGTTGGAGGGATCCAACTGGACCCCTCGAAATTATTTAGATTGTTTGATATTCTGTGGTCTGAATATTTGATATTCTGTGATGATTTTATGAATAATTGAAGTATTGAATGGTATGGTTGGATTGAATATCTCAGTAAAATAAATTACCAAATCTCTAGAATGTTATGTTCAAAGAAATAAAAGAGTAAATTTTTAAGTAAAATAATTCTAGTGAATTTGAGTAAATTAAAAATGAATTGAAAATAAAATACAATAAAAGAGATTGCAAAACGAACAAATATGGAATAAGAGAAATTTGAATTATTAGGGGTAATAATAAATTATAAAGCTTAAGTGATATTATTGAATGAATAAAGAATTTATTTTAGATGAGACTTGGAATTTTTAAACTGGATATCAAATCAAATAAAATAACGGTGGATATTTTAAATATGAATTCAAAGTGGAAATTTATAAAGGAATGGAAATTCGTTTAAAAAATAAATAGTGATTCATTTTTAAAGATGTGAAAGAGAAGAGTGTTTCCCTGGATAGCCAAGTACGATTTTCAAGCAAATTTTGAATAAAAGTTAAAGGTTTTAATGTTGTTTTAAAAAGCATCTCTTAGAAAAAAAAAAATTTAATGTTAAAATTCTAAAGTAAATATTTTTTCAAACCTATTATCGTAGTAATTATTAAATGACTTTATATTTGTTTTTAAGAAAAATCTAGTTTTATATTTTATAAAAGTAGCCTTATTTATTAAATATTCCTAAAGTATATATTTTAATTAAGTATTAAAGTAGTTTTAAATTTTTAAGGCTATGAAGTATATTTATAACTAAGTGCTCTTAAATTATTTTAAAGCTAAAAGTATTTTTACTTGGCGTTTCAGTGGAAATAAATATTGGGAAATTATTCCGGAAAAGGAATATGTTTGAAAACTGTTTTCAAAGGGGTTCGAAAGTGAAAATATATCTTGTGAAGATATTTTTGAGGTTAATAAATAATTTGGGAAAATTATTTATTGGTTGATGGTTGTCTGTGTATATTAATTGATGGTTAAATAACCGACTATCAATATTGGCCAAATGCGTTGATCGTTTCGAAGAGACCGGGATCGAGATTTATTTCTCGAAAACCACTTCGATCCGGTTTGTACATTTCGTGAAAACGATTTTGGATTCGAAGATGGAGCAGTGAAATGCAAGGGCTAGTCGCTACTAATCCTGAGGATATTTCCAAAATGGATGTAGTAGGAATAGTGCCTTCGGTTCCGTTCGAACCCGGGACGGACTTGTATGGATGAATGCTTGCGAAACATCGTCAAGTGGACGATGGGCATTCTAAGGGATATGTTCTAAAAGGTAACGCTTAGCCTCAAGCCTCATCAAATGGGAATGACTGAAAATCAGGGGTTATGCAACAAGGCTAGGTGGGTAGCACCCAAGCAGGGTGAGGTCATTCCTGTCTAGATGTCCCTTTTTATTTCGGCTTAGTGGTGCGGTTGCTGATCCCAACCGCGGGGTGATCTCACTCGGGATTATCCAGTAAGGGATAGTCCAGGCGTTGTGTTGCAGGGGAGCGGGCGTACTCCTCGGTACGGTGATCTAGGCCCCGTACTATGACAGGTGGTACCCCAGTGCCTAGTCATTAGTTGGAAAT
The DNA here is from genome assembly GCA_030765085.1 of Allium cepa. Classification (NCBI taxonomy): domain Eukaryota; kingdom Viridiplantae; phylum Streptophyta; class Magnoliopsida; order Asparagales; family Amaryllidaceae; genus Allium; species Allium cepa. The sequence continues at coordinate 423,781,427 of CM060937.1, forward strand.
CCATTCTCCCTACGAGCCTTGTACGAGTTTTGTTTGTATTACCCACTCTGTGGCTAGTAGCTGGAATTTAATAATGTAACAATTTCGGCTATTTTATAAGTATTTGTATATAGAACCTATTATAATATCAGAGGATTTTTATAAAAATTGTTTTATCTATCGTAAGGTAAAAATCCGACATGTTTATTTGTGGCGTGGTCTTACGAGATGCTTTTGTTTTCAAAAGATTTTTAAAACGTTAATAATCAATTGGGTGTGATTTTCTCACGCTGGTAATCCAGACTGACTCGGGTGTTACTTAACTGTAATTCTTGGGTCAGACCGAGTATTATAGGATACAGGAAATGCTGTGGAGCTCAGGAGACTAGCTGGATGACGATATGTACATTCGTACATGTTTATATATATATATATATATATATATATATATATATATATATATTCCGCCGTGTTGAGTTGTTGTGTATCCATTTGTATGTTATCGATGTTGATGTTGAGCTATGATTGTTGCACTCTGATGATGTAATATATAAACAGAGATATTTGATTTGAGTAAAGATCATTTATTATCTATTATATTTTATTCCGCTGCGATGATTAGATTCTATTGTTGTTTTCTATTTTCTTCTTCTACCACTTCTCCTTTAACCCAAATGGTTCGTATTTCTGTACAACTTGAGTTCGTTGTTGTAGAATAGTGTTGACTCAAGGGGTACGGATTTGCGGGCCGTTACAACAATAAGAGTTTGCTTCCACCTTTTAGGCAGTATTAAGTGATAAGTGGGTGTTTCCTAGATTGCATTAGGCATTCTAAATAGGATGGTGAGCAAGGCTCGATGCTATGATATTGAAATTGGTACCATATATGGGAGTAGGAGCTGTTTCATAGATCAAGAACGCCATCGGCTCTGAGCGGTCAGCGGAAAGACGAGTGTTACGCTTAAATGGGCTATACTTCCTATTAGTGTAATCATGTTTAGGACATGCACCGCCACAGTTGTTTGTTAGTTTGTTTGTTAGGATACAAGGTTATATAACACTTAATGGAGGTCTTCCAAATGGTGTAGGATATGGCTAAACTATTTTAGCACCGTTATAAGACACTATGGGAGTTCCTTGGTTTGCACGACGATGAGGATGTGATACCGCGTTTACGATGGATCTTGACGAGGTGCTAGGTTATGGATACTAGCGGGGAAAGTATCTTGGTCCAAAGGGGGACTACGGTACTTCTATACACACACACGTATGTAGTTGTTGTGTACGTAGGGTAGATAGGGCATGTCGTATGCGTACATGAAGTTGAGACGACTAATTAAAATAAAAGACATTATATGCAACGGAAGGCAATTAATATAAACTAACGTTATGTATAGAGTGTTTAATATACCGGTCACCAGAATGTTGTTTTGACCCTCTCCTCATTACAACTCATAGGATGGCTTTAGAGGGACATGTACTAGTGTAAGGCGAGAACGATGGAAAGAAAGATTTCTTTATGCATGCTTGATACTGACAAGGACACTAGATGTTAGAAACGTCAACCTTGGCTAGTAGCTGTATATTTTATCATACTTTAATATTCCATTGTGAGTTTATGTCGGTAGTTCTCTGATATGCATTTGTATATTTATAAGATACCAAACCAACAATCCTTACTTTGGGAGACTTGGGTTTCGATTTAGCAAAAATTCAGACCCATTAAGTTGCAGCTTGTTACATTTGGTATCAGAACTTAGGTTAATCGATCGTAGAAAATTAGGATACATTAGGTGAACGTATTCTTATTTTTACTATATATATATTATATGCCCAATCGTACAAATTCCTACTATAGAAGTAGCTACAACCATATTCTAAAAAAATGGACATTACGACAATGAGTTGGAACAATAGAAGAAGTTGAAGATATACACCTATTTGGATTACCCTATGGAAAATAAGCTGTTGTGGAATGCATTAACATAGGAAGAGCATGAATGTGACATATGGAAGAGCCTCTAAAGATGGATCGTACTTGACTCCCTTATAAAGTACAGATCGCCCTATGGTTGTAGATCCCCACATGTACATTAGATCCAAAAAAGGAAAAAGAAAGAATCTATTTGTTGCAAATATCCAAAAGAAGAAAGGTCCAAAAGAAGTGACAAATAAAAATCCACCCTGAGTCTGATCCTATATGAAAGAATTTAATATAAATGTTGAAATGATTTTAATATAAAAATTTAAGGAAAATATGTAAATAATATATTTGAAATGATTTTCAATATTTAAAGATAGAAAAACCCTATTTTTGAAAAGTAAGAGAATATTAATTTTTTAGAAAAATAAAATATTAACATTTTATTTAAATAAAAAGTTCTGGAGAAATTAAAACGAGTTTAATAGTTTCATTAAATGGGTTTTTATAAACAGTTATTTGTATTGAAAAATATAGTAAAGCAAATAGAGCTCGCTGATTTTTCTAATATTAAAATTTTTAAGTGATAAAATTCTTTTTAGGGGTGAACAATATGAGGTGGTAAAAGTTTTAAATGGGATAAAAAGAACGGAAAGTAGATAAGAACTCAAAAACTAAGTAGTAAGCGAGTGCACTACAATAGTTCGATGAAGAAGACAGTAGATCGAGAGAAAAGTTACATAAAGAGAAGCCATCAAGAGTAGTTTAGGCAGAATATGTTAAATTATAAAATAAATATAATAGAAACAATGTTATAAATTTATATAAAATAGTGTTATTAATTAGAAACGATATAGAAAATTAAAAAAAGGATAAGTTCCAAAAATATATGCAGTAATTGCACATACCTTTTCAGAAGTTCCCCTTATATGCTATTAGAACCTCCACTAAGGTTGAAAGTAGAAGAGCATGAGTATATGGAAAATAATAGGATGGAAGTTGTCCTTGTCTACTATAGCTTTTTGTAAAATTTATAAAGGATGTTTTATAAACACTATAAAATGCTTTACCAAAAAATGGTTTGGTATAAAAATTGAATTTTTGAAATACAAAAATTAATAGATAGTTTGAGTCCTCATTTTTAAGAAGTAAAATCTTTATCGTGAAAGGTTTTGAGGAAAATTTGATTTGAAGGAAAATGAAAGGAGCTTCTTAAATTAAATTTGTAAATGTTTTATTTTGGACTTGATGAATAAACATAATTCGAAAATCCTAAATTATACTTTTGAAAGTTAAGACATCAAGTTATTTTTGAATTGAACAAAGAAAATAAAATCTAAGTTTGTACTTTTAAAGATAAAAGTTTTAGGTTAAATACTTCGTAACTGTGAATTTTTAACTAGAAAAATTGGCAAAAATCAAACCAAAATTGTAATATGGAGCAGATAGGGATGATTTCCTAGGTAAGCTAGGGTAAAAGTTAAGGCTATGAATATAATAGGGATGAATGCTCGTAGAGTAGCAATAGTGGACCCCCGTAGAATATAAGGAATATTGGTAGAGCCTAGGAATGTTTCATTAAACATGTGTGAAGACCATAAAGTAGAACCCCTAAGGATGTAGGAAATGTTATTTAAGTATATTTATGCGTGTTCCAGAGTATACCCGCATGGAGGATTAAATATAAAAAAGCAGATACTAAGATTTAAGAATACCATCTAGAGATTTTGTAGAGCCAACATTTACACCCATATTATCCAAGAATATTACAAGAAATAATGTCGAGTAATACGAAGAATAAGGCTATATAGGAGCGACCATCAATGTCTATTCCCTTAGGCTAACACTATCATGTCATCTTTTATCTTACAACACAGTATAAAGATATGAATAGTCTCGGCATAAAGTAATAGACACGTTAGCTAATATAGAACGGAGTAATATATCACATAATATACAACACATAATCATAGTGGAAATTACAATACATGCCAAGTATATTACATAGAGTGAGTCTACAAAAGAGAATACTAAATTCACATATATACACACAAGCTTAGTGGCTAGAGATGTTCAAATATACATCATAAGTCACTGACTCTCATATAAGAGTCATACACAAACATATTTACAAGGATTAGAATAAAATGATACAAATGATATATTTGTCTCTATATCTAGCCCTGTTAGTTCCTAAGATGATGGTTTTGATGATAACAATCTTAGGACTTGTTATAAAATATAAATACTAATAACTTTGTCTAGATATATATATATATGTATATGCAGGATATATATACATATATATGTAGGTACTAAGAACGAAGACTGTACAGTATATAGATTCAAGACTGACGAATTCAAGATTGTAGAAATCAAGACTGAAGACTCATGAGTATCAAGATTATCAAGAGTTCATGAGTTCAAGATATCAAGATAAGTAATAGAGTCTAGATTTATATTAAAACTTCATATTAGCACTAAAATCTTTATTCTGATTTTAATTGTGGAATGGAATCCACCTTCTCGCTTTAATAGTGGGATGGAACCCACGACCTTCTCTAATGGAATGGAATCCACGAAATTTTCAAAATGACTTATTTTTAGATTTTTTCAAAACTATACTTTTAAAAAAGACATCTCTCTCTTGATTTAAATATTTTAGCCTTGATTCAAAAACTATTTTTAATCATATTAATTTCAAAATCATTTCTTGTTTTAAAACTATCTCATTGTTCTAATGTTTTACCTTTAATCTCAAAATATTTATATATTTGGTTTTTATTACTTTTATATTTCGCAAGATCACTTTCCAAAAGTTTTATAACCATAATGTATATTCAAAATAATTTACAAAGTTTTAAGATTGTTTAGAAAAACTTTAGAAAGAACCTCTCTTTTAAAACAAAAATCAATTTTCAAAAAATAGTAGGGGATGTTGACATGCCTATACCCCTTATGTCAACATGGTAGCCATAGATTTTAAATTTCGAATTTTCAAAAGATGTGTCTATTCGTCATAACCTTTCATGAACGGACATGACCGTTATTCTCCTATATATACCAGTAGTTTTCAATGAATTTTCACTTAAGATTTCTTTGTTTTCTCTCCTCTTCCTCTTTCGTTCTTATTTTCAAACATTCTTAACAGAACTCTACCCAAATCCTAAGTGAATCAAACTCGATCATCTCTAGTTTAATTCTCCGCCACTCTCTCTCAAAGATCTCGGTGCTATTAGGAGTTATAGGATCATTTGTAATCAATGATCGAAAGATCAATGTGTATCGAGTCTCTCTCTATCAAAGTGTGAATGGAAACGGTGTGATTATGGCCCGTAAATCAATTAGGTGATCTTGTAGCCTGTTTAAATCAAGAGATTTTGCCCTGGACTCGGGGACAGGAGGGTGTATCTTGTGGCCTTGAAATCAAGGTTGTAATATCAACATTATATTTGAAAAGGATGTGCAGAAGAAATTGTATGAGACTGGATGTAGGGAAACTTTGAACCAATATAAAATTCCGATGTGTTCTTTCCTTTACTGCTTTTATTTACTATTTTCATCTATGTTTGGTTCTATGATTGTCTTTGTGTTTGTGAATTGCATCTGTTTGGGTTTAATTTAAAAGGATTTCAAAAAGATTCATAATATTAATTAAACATTATTTACCCTCCTCTAGTGTTAATTCTGCCTTAAGATGCATTTCCTACATTTGATATCAGAGCATTGGTTTTCGAAGTTATCGTAATCTGAATTTTGAAAAAGTTGAAAATGGAAATTTTTGGAGATTTTGTTAACACTAGTTCAAAACTATCCAAATCACCATTATCTCATAAGTCTGCATGTTGTTATTATAGAAAATCAAGTTATCTACCGAAGTTGTGTGTTGTGCAAGAACAAATGTGTTATTTGGCTTTTGAAGAATCAACACTCAATGGACAAATGGTGCAAAATGAGAAAAACAAATGGGTACTTGATAGTGGATGTTCAAGACACATGACTGGTAATCCGGAGATATTGAATGACATAATTTATGAAGATGGAGGACTGGTCAATTTTGGAGACAATTCAAAAGGATATGTGATTGGCACCGACAATGTCGGTAACTCTAAAACTCCTACTATTTCTAGTGTTCTGTTAGATAGGAATCTAAAACATAACTTACTTAGCATATGTCAGTTATTTGACAAGGGCTATAAAATTAAATTTGGAAAGGATAAGTGTCACATCGAAGATAATAAATCAAATATTATCTTTGAAGGAATTAGGAAGAAAAATATTCATATTCTCAATATGAAAATCTCAAATGATAACCTATGTCTTTTGGCTAATACAAGTGACCCTTGGATTTGGCATAAAAGTTTTGGGCATTTGAATTTCAAACTTTTATCTAAACTTTCAAAACTTGATCTAGTAAGAGGTCTTCCTAAAATGGATTTTAAAGTAGATAGTATATATGATTTTGTCAATTAGGAAAACATAGGAAGAGTTCATTGAAATTGAAATATATGATTTCAACTTCAAAACCTCTTTAGTTACTTCATTTAGATCTATTTGGTCCATTTCAAATTCAGTCAATATATCACGGTAAATATGTTTTTGTAATTGTAGATGATTATTCTAGATTTACATGGACAATTTTTCTGAAACATAAAAAGTGATGCTTTTGGTTTATTTAAAACTTTTGAAAAAAGAATTCAAAATCAACTTTCTTTAAAAATCAAAGCTATTTGTAGTGATCACGATGGTGAATTTGAAAATAAAAATTTTGAGAATTTTTGTTATCAAAGGGATAACTCATAATTTTTCTTTTCCAAGAACTCCACAACAAAATGGAGCGGTAGAGCGTAAAAATAGGATGATTCAAGAGTGTGCAAGATCTATGCTTTCGAATAGTAAATTACCAAGAAATTTTTGGGCTGAAGCAGTCGCTATAGCTTATTATATTTTGAGCAGGATTTCAATTAGACCTCTAGCAAATAAAACACCATATGAACTTCTTTTTAATAAGAAACCAAAGGTATCTTATTTTAAAGTTTTTGGAAGTAAATGCTTTATTCTAAATACAAAGGACAATTTGGATAAATTTAATCCTAAATCCGACAAAGGAATCTTTATCGAATATTCTAATAGAAGTAAAGCATGTAGAGTTTTCAATTTAAAAACTAACACCATTGAAGATACAATGTATGTATCTTTTGATGAAAATTTCAAAAATTTTGTTCAAATAAGTGATGAAGATGATTTTGTTACTTTAAATAATGAATCAAATGAAACAAATTTTGAAACTATTCATCCTAATAAAAGCATCAGGCTTTTAAAAGATCATCCTATACAAAATGTACTTGGAAATATTGAATGTGTTGTTAGAACTAGAAATAAACTACACAAGATGAGTAATGTAGCTTTTATATCAACTATTGAACCTGTAACGATCCAAGATTTTCGACCCTTGAAAATCAACATCAATACGTCTACTGTATCGAATGCCGAGTAGCCGGGTGCCAGAAATACCAGTTCATTAGGGGTAAAGAATAAAAAGGTAAAAGAAGAAGAGAAAACAACAAGACAATCTCACAATCACAGCGGAACAAAATATAATATACAACAATCGATTTTTAAATGAAAGAATCTGTAACAGTTTAATAATTACAATCATCAGAGTACATAATCATTACATCAAATCTGGATAATTCGGTAACTTGTCCTTACACAGCGGAAAATACAAATCTACGGAAATATTCCTCATCATCCAACTCGCCTCCTGAGCTCCATAGCATCCTATCCTAAATCTGTAATGCTCGGTCTGACCCGAGAATTATAACAAAACAACACCCGAGTCAGTCTACAAAACCAGCGTGAGAAAACACACTCAATTTGAATTATTATATTTTCAAAACCCTTTAGAAACAAAGGTATCTCGTAAGACCACACCACAAATAGACATGTCGGGTTTTTACATACCGATAACCAAAACATTTTTATCAAATCCGTATGATATTATAATAGTGTTATGGAAAGTAAATAGAATATTGCTGAAATGCTTGCATCTCACGTTCCAGCAAAGTTGGGCACAATCAAAATCGTACGACGCTTATTGGAGAATATATTCCATACAATGGCAGGGGTAATGGGGTACCGCCCATCACAGTGCCTGGTTTAGATCAGCGTACCGAGGACCACTCCCGATCCCCTACAACCCAAGATCGGAGCTACCCCTTGCTAGTAGTCCAAATAAGATCGCCCCGCGGTGGGGATCAGCAACCGCCCACGCAGTCGAGATCAAGGGACTCTAGACAGGGACGATCTTACCCTAATTGGGTGCTACCTACATAGCCTTGCTCACCTCCCATGTTTTAGTCATTCCCGGTTGATGAGGCTTGAGGCTAAACATTACCTTTTAAGACTGAATTTCACTTAGAATGCTCATCATCCTCCAATGACGATGTTTTGATAGCATTCGTCCATACAAGTTGCCCTGGGTCTGGACAAATCGAATCACCATCTTCATCATCTTCACGATATTCATTTGCTAGGTTCAAACTGGATCGAAGTGGTTTTCGATAATTAAATCTGATCCCGGTCTCTTCGAAACGATCAGCGCATTGGCCAATATTGATAGTCGGTTATTTAACTATCAAATTAAAAAATCATTTAACCAATTATTGTATTTCCAATGAAAAACAACAAGTCTTATTAAATTTAGATTTCAAATAAATTAAATCACTTTATCCAAATATGCACTTAAATAAAAGCTACTTAAATTACTTCGTTCAAAATAATTAGTTATGAAATTCTATAATAATTTTCCAAGTAAAACTTCAGCCAAAACTACCTTTAACAATAAAACCGTTATATAAAGTATAAATATTTAACAATCATCCTTTAAATCATAATACCAATTTAACCTACAAAAATAATTGACTACTAAAATTAACTTAATTACTGTTTACTTTAAAGAAATTAAACAATTTAAGTAATAAATTTCTCTAAAAACATTCTTTTAAAACAACTTTAAAACTTCTAGTTTATACTCAAAAACCTTCTTTGAAAATATACTTAGCTTTTCAGGAAAATACACTTTCCACTCCAATATAGCCCATTTGATCATTTATAAATCCTTCTCAATTTATCTCCAGCTTAATTCACGTCTCAATCCGGTAAATTTCCTTTACCACACTTTTTAGAAATAAAACCACTATTTATTTTTAAAACGAATTACCATTTCCTTATAAATTCCCATCGTGAATTTATAAGTCCAAATTATCCACTGATAAATATTCACTTTATTAATAAACCCAGTTTATAAATTCCATAGTCTCATTCTCCTTTTAATCACAGTTTCAAAACACTTAATCGATTTCCAAATCGATTTCCTGAATCAAGTTTCCTTTAAAATTTATTTCTCGATTTATCCAAATTAATTCCAAACCCATTAATCCCAGATTCGCTCCTTTATTATGATTTAAAACCTTATTTAAATTCGAAATATCGATTTCACACTTTATTCCAAACTTCTCCTTAAATTTTCCCAACCCATTTAAAACTTAAATTTTTAAATACAAAATTATGCATAGTATGAACGAAAATATTAATAAATTTAATTACCATAATATATTATTTTCCCAACCAAAGTTTAAAATTAAGTTTACCATAATATATTATGTTTAAAATATTAGCAAGCTTAATATTATGCATAGTATCCCCTGTTTTAGCCATTCCCGGGTGATTCGGTTTGTCCAGACCCAGGGCAACTTGTATGGATGAATGCTATCAGACCATCATCATTGGAGGACGATGAACATTCTAAGTGAATGTGTTCTAAAAAGGTAATCGTAGCCTCAATCCTCATCAACCGAGAATGGCTAAAATAGAGGAGGTGTAGCAAGGCTAAGTGGGTAGCTTCCATGTAGGGTAAGGTCATCCCTATCTAGAGTCCAATTATTTCGGCTACGTAGCGGTTGCTGATCCCAACCGCGGGGTGATCTTATTCAATCTATCCAGGTTAGGGGTAGGCCAGGCTTGTGTAGCAGGGGATCAGAAGTGGTCCTCGGTACACTGATCTAGACCAGGTACTGTGACGGCCGGTACCCCAGTAGCCCTGCCATTGTGCGAAATCCATTCTCCAATAAGCACCGTACGGTTTTGATTGTGCCCAACTATGCTGGAACGTAAGATGCAAGCATTTCAACTATATTCTATTTACTTTCCATAAATACTATTATAATATCAGATGGATTAGATAAAAATGTTTTGGTTATCGTAAGGTAAAACCCGGCATGTTTATTTGTGGCGTGGTCTTACAAGATACCTTTGATTTCAAAGGATTTTGAAAACTTTAATAATTCACTTGAGTGTGTTTTCTCACGCTGGTTTTCCAGACTGACTCGGGTGTTATTTTAATATGATGCTTGGGTCAGATCGAGTATTATAGATTCAGGATTGGATGCTATGGAGCTCAGGAGACGAGCTGGATGACGGAGATGTATATCACGTATCTGACTTATATTCCGCTGTATATGGTATGCTATATATTCAGCTGTGTAAGGACAAGTTATTATAACTGTCTAGTATTGTGTTACTGATTGTGTGTACTCTGATGATGTAATGTATAAAAACAGTAATAGTTCTTTTTGTATAAAGATCAGTTGTTATCTATTATATATTGTTCCGCTGCGATTGTGAGATTCTGTGTTGTTGCTTTCTCTTCTTCTTCTACCATTTTCTTCTTTAATCCTAATGATTTGTATTTCCGTCCAATTCGAGTTGAACTGATGCAGAATATTGTCGACTCAAAGGGGTACGGATTTGGGGGTCATTACAGAACCCAAAAATCCAAAGGTTCATGGATTCTTGCTATGTAAGAAGAACTGAATCAATTCACCAGAAATGATGTATGGGAACTTGTTCCTAGACATGAGGACAAAACTATAATAGGAACTAAATGGGTTGATTAAAATAAAATGAATGAACAAGGTGAGGTCGTTAGAAATAAAGCTCGGTTAGTCCTACAAGGTTATTATCAAGAAGAAGTAATATACTTTGATGAAACCTTTGCACCCATAGCAAGATTAGAAGCAATTAGAATTCTAATTTCTTTCGCAAACCACAACAATTTAAAATTATGTCAAATGGATGTTAAAAGTGCTTTTTTAAATGGTTTTGTTAAATATGATGTTTATGTTGAACAACCTCCGCTTTTTAAAGAAGAAATGTTTCCTGATCATGTTTACAAATTAAAGAAAGCTTTATATGGTCTAAAACAAGCTCCTAGAGCCTGTTTTGACAGACTAATATCTTACCTATTATAATTAAATTTTGAAATTAGTAGAGTAGACAATACACTTTTTATTAAAATAAAAAAATGATATCCAATTAGTACAGATTTATGTAGATGATATCATTTTTGGATCAACAAACAATGAAATGAACAAAGAGTTTTCTGAAATAATGACAATAGAGATTGAGATGATTCATATGGGTGAACTTACTTTCTTTTTAGGATTGCAAATAAAACAATTAGATAGTGTTATTTTCATTAGTCAAGAAAAGTATGCTAGGGATCTAGTTAGTTAGTTTGGTATGACCACTACAAGTGCAAAGCCAACTCCTATGACAACCAATGAAGCCTTGAATAAAGAAGATATGTCGAAAGATGTTGATTAAAAACTATATAGGGGAATGACTGGATCGCTACTCTATATTACTACGAGTTGGCCTAATATCACGCATAGTGTCTGTGACGACCCGGGATTTTTAGTTATTTGAAATTGGGATATTTAATTGATTTTAAATATTTGGAAGTTAGTTTAACTTGGATTTCAAATATCACTATTTATTAGGATAATTAAATTATTTAATTTAATAATTATAAATTGGTAATGCATTAATTCTTAGTTTTTAAAGCTTGTTAAAAATATTTTAAAGGCTTATAAAATCTATATTGATTTTACTAGAGATAATAAAAATGTTGAAAGTGAATTTAAAAGTGTTTTGTTCGGTTTTAAAAAGATATTGTTTAAATTGATATTTAAAAATAGCCTTCCGAGGCACAGTCGCGCAATTCGACGAAACCAATTCCATTGGATCCGTAATAGTGTATTATTATCAGATTTCAAATTTTGTAGCGTTTGGAGTTGTCGAGTGAGCCTACGATAGATAAATGCGCCAAAATTTATATCGAAAATTCAATATAATAACTGACTCCAAAAAGCCATCTTCTCTATACGATCTAGTTAGGCCTCGAAACCTTTTCCATTTCGTTCGTAATAGGAGTATAACATTATGAACGCCTAGCGGCTTGCCTCGATAGGAGATCGAGATTGGGAGTTGCGAAAATCGAAATGATTTAAATTTTAAATTTTAAATTTAAATATAATATATATGTCTTTCCTTCAATTCACTGTAAACATATCCAACACTTGTCCACCCTGAGGACACGTTTCCAACATTTTCTAATACGCGTCTTTAAAAAAGAATTTTTTTTATGGCCAACACTCCTTTATCCCAAAACCTATTCGACCCAAAAAAAAGAAGAAGAGAAATCAAATTCAAAAAAATGGCAGAACGAAATTATCTCGAAAAAAAAAGGCCGAGGGAAATCACAAGCTCGATTTCGAGCTTCCCAGAATCACAGCTCCTTTATAATCTCTGGTTCGATCGAATCGAATTGAATCGCGAGGCAGGACCACGCTTGGAGGCGCAGCGTCATGGCTCGACGACGTCGCATTACATGTTCGAGTAGGTGACGACATTGGGTGGCGCATCAAGAGGTTAGGCTGTGTGGCCGAAGTATGTTGGTTTCGAGGCATGGCAGCGGTGTAGTGTCATTGACGAAGCAAATCAGGTGGCAGGCTTGGTTGTCGTTGTGTGATGGCCAGAGCGAGTTAAGGCGTGCGATCTAGAGGGTGAAGGCGTCGATGACAAAGAGGAAGGCGCAAGGAGGAGAATGCGGCAGCGTGATGGTGTGATTGACGGCCGTGTCGATCGAATTCTAGTGGTCGAGCGGGATCGTCGTGGGTAGATAGTAAGGTATAAAGCCCCTTTTTATTTTTATTATGAGTATATATTTGTGTATGTAGATGTTAGAAATTATAATAGCAGTTTTTCTTTTTATTTTTATTTTTATTTAAATATATATATATATATATATATATATATATATATATAAATTACAGTATATAAGTCTGCAGTAAGGTTAAAAAAAGGAAATATATATATATATATATAGAATTTTAAAATGTTGAAAGTTTATATAAAATTAGACTTTGGGATCTACATAGGTTTTTAAGAATATACGAAGTTTCAATAAAGTAAATATACACATTCACATTTTAAATTTACTAGGATATTTTAAATAATATATAATGGAGATTAATTTGTTTAATTGAATTATCTAAACTATTTTAGTTACTAAAAGATTTATTAAAGGAAAAATAGTTTTAAACTAAATCATTAGTTGATTAAATTTGAAAATGGCAATTAATTGTTCAATTTCATTCAAATATTTATAAACCGTGCAATGTTTATACAAAGTCTTAAATCATGAAGAATCAAGCCAATGTGAATTGGATTGCAAATTAAAAATCAAAGGTGAGTTAATCTCACTCATTTGGATTACCTTTTAAATTTAAATAGTTAAATTTAAATTATTGGTTGTTTGTTTAAGTTGATAATTTATTATCAGCTTGGATATGATATATTATATAATAGTATATATATATATATATATATATTAGAGTGATTGATTTCCCGCATTATATAGCGAATGAGACCCTATGCGCCCCGCATAATAGAGGATGCCCCTTTATACCGCGATATCCTTATATCTGTGACATAATTCATTGATTATCTATGATAGATTATTGATTATATTGGGAATTGAAAATATTGGATGATATGGTTTGATTGAATATATTTGGGTATATTGAGTATCAAAAATATATGGATTAGATTTTCGAAGGGAAATAAAGAGAGAATTCTTAAGTAAATAATTATAGAGAATTTGGATAAATTAAAGAATGAATTGGAAAGGATAAAAGTTGGTTTTTAAATTCTAATAAATGAATACCAAGTATAGGAAAGGAGATTTTTGAATAAATGGGAATAAATGAAATTTTAAAAGTTAAGTGATATTATTTAAAGGAATAAGGATTTACTTTTAAAATTCAAGGTTTAAAATAGTTTGGGAGAGATAAAGAAGAATTTTGGAAAAAGTATGAAATTGGTATTTTTAGTTTAAATAAGATTTTAAAATAATAATAAAGAAGTAAAATCTGAAATTAATGGGTTTTGAAATAAAATTGAGTAAGTAAAGGAATTTGTTTTAAAATGGAGTAAATTTTGGAAATCAATGTTGAAATCGATTTAGTGTTTGAAACTGTGATTTAAAAAGAGGATAAGACTATGGGATTTATAAACTGGTTTATAAAATGGAATAAGATATCAGTGGATATTTGGAAGTATAAATTCACAGTGGAAAATTATAAAGGAATGCTAATTTGTTTAAAAATAAATAGTGGTTTTATTTTTAAAGGTGTGGGAATGAAAATTTATGGGTTGAGACGCAAATTAAATTGGGATAAATGAAGAAGGATTTATTAACTGATTAAATGGACTACTTTAGAATGGAATGTGTATTTTCCTTAAATGCCAAGTATGTTTTCAAAGCAGATTTTCAAGTATAAGTTAGAGGTTTTAAAGTAGTTTTAAAAGAATGTTTTGGAAAGAAATTATTATTTAGTTGTTTTTAAATTTTAAAAGTAAATATTTATTAAGTTAATTAAATAAGTAAATTATTTTAAAGGTTTAACTAGTATTATGATTTAAAAGGTAATTATTTAATATTTATACCTTATTGAATAACTTTTATTTTGAATTAGTTTTGGCTTAAGTTTTACATGAGAAGTTATTATAAAATTTCAGAACTAATTTTAAATGTTTGAAGTAGTTTTTATTTTAAGCGTTTTGAAGTATATATTTTTGGATAAGGTGATTTAAATTATTTAAAAATCTAAAGTATTAAGACTTGGTGATTTTTAGTGAAAATAAAACAATTGGGTGGAATTTATTCCGCGAGACAAAAGGTGTTTTGAAAATCATTTTCAAAGTATTGAAGTGTAAAAAATATCTTGCGAAGATATTTTGAAACAAATGATTTGGAAAATTATTAAGGACTGATGGATGTTTGTGGATATTATTTGATAGTTAAATAACCAACTATCAATATTGGCCAATGTGCTGATCGTTCCTTTGAGACCGGGATTGTGATTAATTTTTCGAAAACCACTTCGATCAGGTTTGAACGTTTTCGTGAGGAAGACAAGAGCTTGGAGTCGAAGATGGAGCAGTGAAGTGCAAGGGATAATCTCTACTAATCCTGAGGGAGATTCCAAAATGGATGTAGTAGGAGTAGTGCCTTCGGTTCCGTTCGGACCTGAAACGTACTTGTATGGACGAAGGCTATCAAAATATTGTTAGGGGGACGATGAGCGTTCTAAGTGTATGTGTGCTAAAAAGGTAACACATAGCCTCGAGCCTTATCAACCGGGAAAGGCTAAAACAGGGAAGGTGCAGCGAGGCTAAGTGGCTAGCAACCAATTAGGGTAAGGTCATCCCCATCTAGATGTCCCTTTTATTTCGGCTGTGTGGGCGGTTGCTGATCCCAACCGCAGGATGATATTATTCGGACTAATCAGTAAGGGGTAGCTCTGGTCTTGTGTAGCAGGGGATCATGGTGGATCCTCGGTACTCTGATCTAGACTAGGTACTGCGACGGGCGGTACCCCAGCTGCCCTACCATTGATGGAAACCCAATCTCTAATAAGTGCCTTCGGACTTGTTTATATACCTGTAATGCTAGAATTTAATGAATGTAATAATTTCGGCTATTTGAATAAGTATTTATATATAGACACTACTATAATATCAGAGGATTTGATAAGAAATGTTTTGGTTGTCGTAAGGTAAAAATCCGACATGTTTATTTGTGCCGTGGTCTTACGAGATACTTTTGATTTTTAAAGGATTTTGAAAACTTTAATAATCCAATTGGGTGTGTTTTCTCATGCTGGTTTTCCGGACTGATTCAGGTGTTATTTTAATATAATGCTCAAGTCAGACCGAGTATTGTAGAATACAGATTCTGGATGGATTGCTATGGAGCTCAGGAGACGAACTGGATGGTGAGAAGTATCTCACGTATTTGATGTATATTCCGCTGTGTATGGTTATCAGCATAGTCATCTTTTGTGAGGACAGGTTATGATAATTATCCAGTTGTGTGCTATGAATTTGTTGTACTCTGATGATGTAATGTATGTAATACATACAATTCTTTTGTATAAAGATTCGGCCATTTACCTATTATATATTGTTCTGCTGCGATTGTGAGATTCTGATGTTGTTTTGTTTTCTATTTTCTTCTTCTACCTCCTTCTTCTTTCCCTTACAGACTGGTTTTTCGGCATTCGATTGTTCGACATTTAATACAGTGGACTATTGATGTCAATATTCGAGCGTCGAAAAATCTGGCCTTTACATTTGGTATCAGAGCTGAAGGCTAAGCGAGAACCTTGGCTCTGATGGGGACTACTCATTAGAAAAAGAGTCTGTAGTACTCTAGAATGAGTTTGAGTGTATTAATAGATATGAGTGCATATTTGTTAGTGGATATAAAAATTGTTTTTATATTGTGTTGGCTTATCGGTTGAGTGTTTATGGATTCTGGTCGATATGTGGGATGCCATGTTATCAATAGGGATTTCTAAACTCTTAAACAAGATAAACTGACACAGTATTGTTTTAAAATAAGGTGAATGAAATAATTTTACCCAAATTATTTTTGTATATAAAAGAAATAATTTTTCGTAAATTATTATAGTTATATATGGTTGTTTGGTTATTAGGAAGTGATAATATTAAATTATTATCATTGTTGTGTGGAAATTGAAATAGGAATTAAAACTGTAACCAAAGGTTAAGGAATATATTTATATAACAAAATGAGATTTGTAAATGTGAATTATAAATGTGATTTATAATTGAAAATGAAATAAAAATTCCAGAGTAATATTTGAATATGAGTTAAAAGGATTTGGAATTCGAAATTTTGGAAATTCAATTCCTTTGAGTTGAAAATGATTTTCAAAGGTTTGGAGGAATAATGGTGATATTATTTGAGAAATATTTTTGAATTGGATTTGAAATCTGGTAAGGTTTGGAATTTAAAAATTATTTGAAATGCTTTTGAAGGGATAAAAGCATTGAACTCTTTTCGGTCGCTGGAAAATAACTTCGGTGATGACTGCAACATCATCGATGTTCATTTTCGAGTTTCTAAAGGAGGAATTGTTGCCTGAATATTTTGACTTGGCGTTGTTGCAAAATTTGATTTGATTTTGGGATGCAAAGGAATAATTTGGTTTGGGTATATATGATTTCAAAGGTGATTTAGGAAATGTTGAGAAATTGTTTAAACTCTGGAAGTTTGATTGTTTATGGAGTTCCAAATGAGTTTGGAAACTTATAGAAGTTAAAAATTTGAATTAAATTGAAGTGTAACTGAATCAAGTTAAATAGAAAAGAATTTGAGGAAATGAATCTAAGTTGATTAAATGGAACGGACATTAAAATAAAAATTTATTAAGTGGGAAATAAATTTGTGAATGAACAAACTAATTTAATTTTGTAAGAAAATGAATAATTGGAATGATATTTAAAATTGTAAGTAAATGGGACTTGAACTGAATACTCGAATTCAATTTACATTGTGTAAAGTACACCGAAGTTGAAGAATTAGTTTGAAGTGGACTAAAAATAATAATAATAAAGGTTTGAAAATGAAAAGTGTTTGAGATATGAATAAGTTAGTAAATAGGACTAGTTTAAATTAATGATATGGAACCAATATAAATGAAAGATAATTGATAGGATTCAATACTTACAAGTGGAAAGTAAATTGAATTCAAAATGGAATTGGAAATTTAAGTGAGATAAAATAGAGCTAAGTAGTAAAGTGGGAAATAAAAAGAGGAAGTGTACAAACTATTTATAGTAAATTTAAGAAATGGATGATGAAATTCTTAAGTAAATTTGGAATTGAGAAAAATATTTTAAGTTAATAATTGAATGAAGATTAAACTGGAATTTGTGAAATGTGAAAATTGTGAATTAGTGGATAGAAATAAAAATCAAATGTGAATAAAAAGAGGATGTATGTAGATAATAATCAATTGAGATAAATACGTAGGATGTACGTATATTATTCGCATAGATTTGATCCCGATTCGAGCAAAGAATTTCAAGGTAGTTATACCGATCCGAGTTGGGATTTTTAACTCGATTTTCGACGGCGAACCCTGGATATGGATTTTGGAAAATTCTCTATAATAGTTTAGGACTATGCAAGGAGAATGACAGTTTCCGATCAAGAAACCAAATCTGAGTCCGCACTAGGAAGTCGGGTGGACGAACTAGTTCGGAAGTGAAATTGTGTGATCGAGTGAGCGATCAAATTTGATAATGCGTACGGATGATATGTATACATCATACATACTTGAATGAAATAGATATTGAAATTTTTGAAAAGAAGTGAATAAAATGATTTTGATTGGATATGATTGCCTAGTAGGATATAAGGTGTTTTAAAAGCAAAAAGGAAATTGATGATTTTGATTTTAGAAGATAAACTTATATTACCGACAAAAAGGTATGTACTTAAATTTCTGTATGAAATTCGATGGTTTTTTGATCTAGCCACTTGGCTTTTGTTTTCTTTTGAAATTTGGAGGCCCGTAGAGGCATTTTGTAGTTGTACCGATCTAGCCGCACTAAGGAGATGTTGGTGAAATTTTTCAAAAATTTAGGGAGTTAGAAAAATTTTGAGAAAATTTGATAATTTAAAATTTTGGTTTAAATTAAAATTTGAATGGTTGAGTAAATAGTATTGATTGGAAACCGTGGATGAGTTTGGAAAGTTAGTAAGGGTGTCTTTAATAAAAAGATTGTTTTGGAAAATCATTGAAAACTGTTTGGTTTTGGGGAGGTTGTTAAAAACTATTTCGATGGGAGATAGTTAGCGGGTTCCAGATCATTCTTCTTAACTAGTAATTTCAAGGATGAAATTCTTTTAAGGGGTAGGAATATGACGACCCGGGATTTTTAGATATTTGAAATTGGGATATTTAATTGACTTTAAATCTTTGGAAGTTAGTTTAACTTGGATTTCAAATATCACTATTTATTAGGATAATTAAATTATTGAATTTAATAATTAGAAATTGGGTAAAGTATTAAATATTAGTTTTTAAAGCTTGTTAAAAATATTTCAAAGGCTTATAAAATCTATATTGATTTTACCGAAGATAATAAAAATGTTAAAAGTGAATTTAAAAGTGTTTTGTTCAGTTTTAAAAATATATTGTTTAAATTGATATTTAAAAATAGCCTTCCGAGGCACAGTCTCGGAATTCGACGAAACCAATTCCATTGGATGTGTATTATTGTCGGGTTTCGAATTTCGTAGCGTTTGGAGTTGTGGAGTGAGCGTACGATAGATAAACGCGCCGAAATCTATATCGAAAATTCAATATAATAACTGGGTCCAAAAAGCTATCTTCTCTATACGATCGAGTTAGGTCTTGAAACCTTTTCCATTTCATTCGTAATAGGGGTATAACATTATGATCGCCTAGCGGCATGCCTTGATAGGAGATCAAGATGGGGAGTTGCGAAAATCAAAACGATTTAAATTTTAAATTTAAATATAATATTTATGTCTTTCCTTCAATTCACGGTAAACATATCCAACACTTGTCCACACCAGGGACACGTTTCCCGCATTTTCTAACATGCGTCTTTAATTTTTTTTATGGCCGATACTCCTTTATCCCCAAAACTATTCGACCCAAAAAAGAAAAAAAGAAGAGAAAACGAATTCAAAAAAATGGCAGAATGAAATTATCTCGGAAAAAAAGAAGGCCAAGGAAAATCGCGAGCTCGATTTTGGGCTGCCTAGAATGGCGGCTCCTTTTTCAATCTCTGGCTCGGTCGAATTGAATTGAATCGTGAGGCAGGACCACGCTTGGAGGCGCAGCGGCATGGTCGGCGATGTCTTGTTATGTGTTCGAGTAGGCGGCATCATGGGGTGGCTTATCGGGAGGTTAGGCTGTGTAGCCGAGGTCTGGTGGTTTCGAGGCGTGGCAACGGCGTAGTGTCATTGACGAAGTAAAGTAGGTGGCAGGCTCAACTGTCGTCGTGTGATGGCCAGAGCGAGTTAGGGCATGCGATTTAGAGGGTGAAGGCGTCGACGACGAAGAGGAAGGTGCAAGGAGGAGAATGCGGCAGCGTGATGGTGTGATCGACGGCCATATCGATCAAATTCTGGTGGTCGAGCGGGATCTTCGTGAGTAGACAATAAGGTATAAACCCCCTTTTTATTTTTATTCTGAGTATATATTTGTGTATGTAGATGTTAGAAATTATAATAGCAGTTTTTGTTTTTTTATTTAGTTTATTTTTATAATTTAAAATTATATATAAATTTACAGTATACAAGTCTGCAGTAAGGTTTAAAAAAGGATATATATATATATATATAATTTTAAAATGTTGAAAGTTTATATAAAATTAGACTCTGGGATCTACAAAGATTTTTAAAAATATACGTAGTTTCAATAAAGTAAATATACACATTCACATTTTTAATTTACTAGGATATAAATAATATTTATGGAGATTAATTTGTTTAATTGACTTATCTAAACTATTTTAATTACTAAAAGATTTATTAAAGGAAAATCAGTTTTAAACTAAATCATTAGTTAATTAAATTTCAAAATGGTAATTAATTGTTCGATTTCTTTCAAATATATATAAATAATGTTTATACAAGGTCTTAAATCATGAAGAATCAAGCCGATGTAGATCGGATTGCAAATTAGAAATCAAAGGTGAGTTAATCTCACTCATTTGATTACCTTTTAAATTTAAATAGTTAAATTTAAATTAGGGGCATTTCACTAGAAGGACAAACTTTGCAGTCCAATTAATTTCTAGGACATAAATCAACAGAAATTAATTTCAAGGCCAAAGTCAGCAGAATAATTACTTTCAAGGACAAAGTCAGCAGTCCAATTACTTTCAAGGACATAATTTCATAGGTTTTTAAGCCTTAGAAACTAATTATTTTTCGTTTTGTCCTTAAAAGTAATAATTTCAGTTGTGTGTCTTAGAAAATAATTGCACTTGCTAAAGAGGCCCTTATGGCTAATTTACACTTTAAATTATTGGTTGTTTGCTTGAATTGATAATGTATTATCAGCTTGGATGTGATATATTATATAATTGTATATGTATGTGTGTGTATATATATTGGAGTGATTGATTTCCTGCATTATACAGCGGATGAGACCCTATGCGCCCTGCATAATAGCCGATGACCCTTTATACCGCGATATCCCCCTCGAAGTGGGATTGGTATTTTTATATTGTGGTAACATCTGTGGATGCAGGAAAAAATAGATTGGAGGGATCCAACTGGATTCCTCAAAATATTGAATTTGTTTTCATAATTGTGATATGATTCATTGATTATCTGTGATAGACTATTGATTATATTAGGAATTGAAAATATTGAATGATATGGTTTGATTGAACATATTTTGGTATATTGAGTATCAAAAATATAAAGATGGATTTTCGAAGGGAAATAAAGAGAGAATTCTTAAGTAAATAATTATAGAGAATTTGGATAGATTAAAGAATGAATTGGAAAGGATAAAAGTTAATTTTTAAATTCTAATAAATAAATTCCAAGTATGAGAAAGGAGATTTTTGAATAAATGGGAATAAATGAATTTTTAAAAATTAAGTGATACTATTTAAAGGAATAAGGATTTACTTTTAAAATTCAAGGTTTAAAATAGTTTGGGAGAGATAAAGAAGAATTTTGAAAAAAGTAGAAATTGGTATTTTCAGTTTAAATAAGATTTTAAAATCATAATAAAGAAGTAAAATCTGAAATTAATGTGTTTTGAAATAAAATTAAGGAAGTAAAAGAATTTATTTTAAAATGGAGTAAATTTTGGATCGATTTCGAAATTGATTTAGTTTTTGAAACTGTGATTTAAAAAGAGGATGAGACTATGGGATTTATAAACTGGGTTTATAAAATGAAATAAGATATCAGTGGATATTTGGAAGTATAAATTCCCGGTAGGAATTTATAAAGCAATGGTAATTTTTTTTTAAAATAAATAGTGGTTTTATTTTTAAAGGTGTGGGAAGGAAAATATACGGGGTGAGACGTAAACTAAATTGGGATAAATCAAGAAGGATTTATTAACTGATTAAATGGACTAATTTAGAATGGAAAGTGTATTTTCTTGAAATGCCAAGTATGTTTTCAAAGCAGATTTTCAAGTATAAATTAGAGGTTTTAAAGTGGTTTTAAAAGAACGTTTTAGAAAGAAATTATTATTTAGTGGTTTTTAAATTCTAAAAGTAAATATTTATTAAGTTAATTATATAATTAAATTATTTTAAAGGTTTTACTAGTATTATGAATTAATAGACAATTATTTAATATTTATGCCTTATTGAATAACTTTTATTTTAAATTAGTTTTGGCTTAAGTTTTACATGAGAAGTCATTATAAAATTTCAAAACTAGTATTTTAAATTAAATGTTTTAAGTAGTTTTTATTTTAAGTATTTTAAAGTATATATTTTTGGATAAAGTGATTTAAGTTATTTTAAAATCTAAAGTATTAAGACTTGGTGATTTTCAGTGAAAATAAAACAATTGGGTGGAATTTATTCCGCGAGAGAAACAGTGAATTGAAAACTATTTTCAAAGGATTGAAGTGTGCAAAATATCTTACGAAGATATTTTGAAATAAATAATTTGGAAAATTAATAAGGACTGATGGATGTTTGTGGATATCATTTTATAGTTAAATAACCAACTATCAATATTGGCCAATGCGCTGATCGTTTCGAAGAGACCGGGATCGGGATTAATTTTTCGAAAACCACTTCGATCTGGTTTGAACGTTTTCATGAGGATGACAAGAGCTTGGAATCGAAGATGGAGCAGTGAAGTGCAAGGGATGATTGCTACTAATCCTGAGGGTGATTCCAAAATGGATATAGCAGGAGTAGTGCCTTCGGTTCCGTTCGGACCCGTAACGGACTTGTATGGTCGAATGCTATCGGAACATCGTCAGGGGGACGATGAGCATTCTAAGTGTATGTGTGCTAAAAAGGTAACATATAGCCTCCAGCCTCAACAACCGGGAATGGCTAAAACAGGGGAGGTGCATCAAGGCTAAGTGGCTAGCCACCAATTATGGTAAGGTCATCCCTGTCTAGATGTTCCTTTTATTTTGGCTATGCGGGAGGTTGCTGATCTCAACCGCGAGGTGATCTTATTCAGACTATCTAGTAAGGGGTAGCTCCGGTCTTATGTAGTAGGGGATCAAGGTGGATCCTCGGTACTCCGATCTAGACCAGGTACTGTGACGGGTGGTACTCTATTAGCCCTGCCATTGATGGAAACCCAATCTCAAATAAATACCTTCGGACTTGTTTGTATACCCATCATGCTGGAATTTAATGAATGTAACAATTTCGGCTATTTGAATAAGTATTCGTATGTAGACACTACTATAATATCAGAGGATTTGATACGAAATGTTTCTGTTATCGTAAGGTAAAAACCTGACATTTTTATTTGTGGCGTGGTCTTACGAGATACCTTTGATTTTAAAGGATTTTGAAAACTTTAATAATCTAATTGGGTGTGTTTTCTCACGCTGGTTTTCCAGACTGACTCGGTGTTATTTTATTATAATGCTCGGGTCAGACCGAGTATTATAGAGTACCGATTCTGGAAGGATTGCTATGGAGCTCAGGAGACGAGCTGAATGGCGAGACGTATCTCACATATTTGATGTATATTCCGCTATGTATGGTTGTCTGCATAGTCATCTTTTGTGAGGACAGGTTATGATAATTATCATGTGTGCTATGAATTTGTTTTACTCTGATGATGTAATGTATTTAACAGATACAGTTCTTTTGTATAAAGATTCAGTCATTTATCTATTATTTATTGTTCCACTGCGATTGTGAGATTCTGATGTTGTTTTGTTTTCTATTTTCTTCTTCTACTCCTTCTTTCCCTTACGGACTGGTTTTCTGGCATTTGATTGTTCGACACTTAATACGGTGGACGTATTGATGTCGATTTTCGGGAGTCGAAAAATCGGGCCATTACAGTGTCCGTCTCTTTGCAAGATACCAAAACCCATTTAAAAGCCGTTAAATGTATCCTAAGATATGTTAAACACACTTAGGACTATGGTCTATTTTACCCTAAAATGATTCATTTGATTTAGTCTCGTATTGCGATGCTGACTATGCCGGTTATAAATCAGACCGAAAAAGCACAAGTGGAACTTGTCACTTTTTAGGACATTCTCTAGTTTCTTGGTTTAGTAAAAAGAAAATACTATATAACTATCAATAACTGAAGCAGAAGATATCTCTGCTTCTTTGCCTTGTTCTCAAGTTATCTATATGCAACAGACCCTTAAGGATTTTGGATCAAATATTTCAAAATCACCAATTTATTGTGACAATACAAGTGCAATAAATTTATCCAAAAATCCTACTCATCACGCCAGAACCAAAAATATTGATATCAGACACCATTTTCTCAGAGATAATATAAGTAAATAGATTATTTCTCTTGAATTTATCAACACTGAGAATCAAGTAGCTGATATTCTGACTAAACCCTTGAATTAATCAACCTTTGCTAAATTAAGAAGAGAACCGGATATTTTTTCAACAACTGAGATATAGAATATAGATATAGTAACATATATATTTAAATAAAAGAGAAAAACAAAATTGTCAAAATTTTCAAAGGGATGTCGACATGCCCCTACACCACATGTCGGCATACAACGGTCAGATTTAAAATTTTGATTTTCCCTCTAAATCAGTTTGGTGGTTATATAACCACAATATTTCGAATTCATCTGTCTTCTCACTTCACTTTCTCTGTAATAAACTTCTAAAATTACAAATCAATGACCTCCTCTTTTTAATCAAACCAAAATGCAACCATTACCTTCCCTTCTCCTAATTCTGGTCCATTCCAACATACTACATTGGCTCGAGTAATGGAGATCGAGGAAATTATGAAGGATTGTCTGCAAATGCTAACTGAATTATAAATCATGCAAATAAGGATGGCAAAGGAACAAGAGAAATAAGGCACGATTCTTAGAAATTTGCAAAAATTACTAATGGATAATCATATTGAGCCTATTGTGATTGAAGATGATTCCTCTGACATACGTATTCATAATCCATTAGAGGACGACGAAGAAAAAGAATAAGAAAAGGAAGAAGCGCAAATGGACAAGGACGATAATGTTGTTTGCGTTGGTGAAGTCTGTTTTGACAAAAATGGTAATTTGGTCAAACAATATGGAAACTTTTGTCTCCATTACCCTAATTGTTTGATTCGTAAGTCACCAATTGTCAAGGACTCTTGTTAGATTGTTATTATATTAATGATTTTATATTTTGTGTACTTGTATATATCTATGTCTATGTTTCATATATATGTATATGTATATGTATGTATATGTTTATATGTGTGTATATACATGTATGCATGTAATGTAATATCATATGTAATAAAATTAGATTTACGTTTCACTTATTATACTTCATTATTAGCATTTAGTTCCATAGTATTAGTTTAAGGGGGAGTTATGTAGTTTAGGATTAGTTTTTGCTGATGACAAAGGAGGAGAATTATAAAATAGGATAGACTGTTAGTTAGGCTTAGATTAAGGGAGAGTTAGTAGATTAAGGGGGAGTTGTTGAAATAAGGGGAGTCAGAGTAGAATCAGAGTTTAGTGGAATATATTTTATAAACATAGGTTGTCATCATCAAAAAGGGGGAGATTGTTAGATCCTGAGATGATGGTTTTGATGACAACAACCTTAGGACTTGTTATAATATATAAATACTAATATCTTTGTCTAGAAATATACATATACATATATATATATACATATATATATATATGTATATGCAGTGTGTGTGTGTGTGTATATATATATATATATGAAAGTACTGAGAATGAAGACTGTACAGTATAGAGATTCAAGACTGACGAATTCAAGATTGTAGAAATCAAAACTGAAGACTTATGAGTATCAAGATTATCAAGAGTTTAAGATATCAAGATAAGTAATAGAGTCTAGATTTATGTTAAAACTTCATAATAGCACTAAAATATTTATTATGATTTTAATTATGGAATGGAATCAACCTTCTCGCTTTAATAGTGGGATGGAATCCACGACCTTCTCTAGTGGAATGGAATCCACGAAATTTTCAAAATGACTTATTTTTAGTTTTTTTTTCATAACTATCCTTTTAAAAAAGACATCTCTCTCTCCGTTTAAATATTTTAGCCTAAATTCATAAAATATTTTTAATCATATTAATTTCAAAATCATTTATTATTTTTAAACAATCTCCTGGTTTTAATGTTTTAGCTTTAATCTCAAAATATTTAAATATTTAGTTTTTATTACTTTTATATTTCGTAAGATCACTTTCTAAGGGTTTTTATAATCATATAGTATATTCAAAATAGTTTACAAAGTTCGAAGATTGTTTCGAAAGACTTTAGAAAGAAAATCTCTTTTAAAACAAAAATCAATTTTCAAAAAATACTAGGGGATGTCGACATGCATATACCCCCCATATGGACATGGCAGCTGTAGATTTTAAAATTCGAATTTTCAAAAGAAGTGTGTATTCGGCATAACCTTTCGCGAATGGACATGACCGTTATTCTCCTATATATACCAGTAATTTTCAATGAATTTTCAGTTAAAATTTCTTTGTTTTCTCTCCTCTTTCTATTCCATTTCTTATTTTCAAACATTCTTAACAAAACTCTACCAAAATCCTAAGTGAATCAAACTCGATCATCTCTAGTTTGATTCTCTGGCACTCTCTCCCAAAGATCTCGGTGTTATTCTGAGTTATAGGATCATTTATAATCAAAGATCGAACGATCAAAGTGTATCAAGTCTCTCTTTATCAAAGTTTGATTGAAATGATGTGATTATGGCCCGTAAATCAATCGAGTGTGATTGT
This sequence comes from Allium cepa, assembly GCA_030765085.1. Classification (NCBI taxonomy): domain Eukaryota; kingdom Viridiplantae; phylum Streptophyta; class Magnoliopsida; order Asparagales; family Amaryllidaceae; genus Allium; species Allium cepa. Next base: position 423,808,525 of record CM060937.1, read on the forward strand.
AGCCTATAAATCAATTAGATGATCTTGCAGCCTGGTTAAATCAAGAGAGTTCGCCCTGGACTCGGTGACGGGAGGGTGTATCTCATGGCTTTGAAATCGAGGTTGTACTATCGACATTATATTTGAAAAGAAATCTGCACAAGAAATTATGCAGGACTGGATGTAGGGTAACTCCAAACCAGTATAAAATTCCAGTGTGTTCTTTCCTTTACTGCTTTTATTTACTATTTGCATCTGTGTCTGGTTCTGTGATTGTATCTATGTTTATGAATTGCATCTGTTTGGGTTTAATTTGAAAAGATTTCAAAAAGATTCATAAAATTAATTAAACACTATTCATCTCCCCTCTAGTGTTAATTCTGCCTTAAGATCCGTAATCGCGTTTCCTTCAAGCCCAATATCTAAGTCACTGAATCCCTATATCTAACATGTCTTGGTCTGACCCGAGTATTATGGAAATAATAAATGTCTCAGGCTATCTCTAAATATAACCAGGTGAGATCATAAAATAAACATGTATAATACTTAGGATATAGTAATTACTATATAATATGCCACATCCAATAAAAAGGAATCAATACCAAATCATCATGTCACAAAGTTGTCTCATGCCTATCAACGACAGTTATATCAATTACGGTGATAAGGTCATAAAATCAGAAATCACAAGAATAGAAGAGACTACATAAAAGGAGTCGAACTCTAGAAAATATAAGATTGCGTGAAAGCGAGTCAAAACAAGAGACTGGCTTGAAAGTGAGTCAAAACAAGAAACTAGCTTGAAAGCGAGTCATAGACGAGCACATCGCAAATCAATAACTAAAGATGGGCACATCACAAATCAACATAGTAGACAAGCACATCGTAAGTCAACACAACAGACAGCACATTGCAAGTCAACACAATAAATGGGCTTAAAGCATGCTAAACTATAACTGATCAATACTTATCAAAAGTGTTATATACTTCCCAATAGTAATCGCTCAAGTAACTCCCGTGTGTCCAATATCACTCGGTATTACTTCAATATATACTACAAGTTAATACATTCCACTCACTCAAATATTATATAAAATAAGTCATACAGTTAATCGATAAGGTGATCCCGGATATCCCATACCACTCATGACTACCAAATCGTTTAATCATAATTCATAACTCATAGAAGCAAGAATTTGCAAGAAAGCAATACTCAAAAGTTATAAAAGAAATCTAAAAAGGCATAAATAGCCAAAGACAAAGCACAATAAAATGCTAATAAGAAGTTATAGTGTATAAAGCAAATATTTATATTTGACAACATATGGAAAGTTATAAAACTACATAATATATTTTTAATCTTCTTCCTTTAAAATCCATAAAATCATGTGTTGATTGACTAAAACATATATATATATATATATATATATATATATATATATGTATGTATGTATGTATGTATGTACATACATACATACATGTATATGATAATAAGTCAAAAATCTGAATTGATATTCAAGTGTATACAGTTATATATGTGGTTATTCAAATATATGAAATCGACAGGTTTACAAAACATGCCAGTAAGTTTATATACATATATTATATTTAATAAATTATAAATGGAAATTCCATAAGAGTATTATGCGAATAAATCTTCAGATATCATTGCAAACAAAAAAAGAGAAATGAGCCAAGAAAATAGGAAACCAATGGTGTAACGACCCGAAATTTTCATCCCGAAAATTTCAGATAGTTATGAAAAAGAAGAAAGAGATGGAAAAAGAAGAAGAAGAAGATCAGAAAACAACACCTCACATTCGCAGCAGATAAAATATAATAATGAATAATAATAGTTTACAAAGAATAATGTTCTGTCGATTACATTTAAATACATCAGACTTACACATTTATACAGACACATGATATACAATTATCATGTCATGAATATACCGAAATAAAATACAGCGGAAACACTTCATACGTTCGTGCCATCAAGCTCGACTCCTGAGCTCCAGAATGTAACAACCCGCGTATTTATCAATTCTATATTTAAATATTTTATCGTTCGTCGGATTTTGGTCCGAAAAGCTACTTTTTGCAAATAGTCGAATTAGGACTCGAGACCACTTCCATTGAGTTCGAAATGCTGTTTACAACTATTTTTAAGTATAAACATTTATATGTTTGGAGATAGCGGAATTTCACTACTTTTTCACTTGAGTCTTTGGATTGGGCTTTTAGCCTATTAGACCCAACCTTCACCCCTCCTCTTCATAACTTCATTTCTATTTGCCTAAGCCTTCAAGCTTCTTCAAAAATGGTGGAGGGAATGGGAAATTAAAATTCCAAAACTCAAATTCAATTGCAATTCATCTTTCAACTCCAAATTCAAGAAAAAGACATTGGATTCAAGCTTCTTGTGCTTAGATAGAAGAGGAATAGATTCTTGCTTGCTTAAAGCTTCATTTTCATTGATATTTGGTGTAAAGGTGAGATTTTTATCTCACAATTCTAGCCTATAACTATATTGGACTGTTGGGAATGATTCCCTATCATTTTTGCATGCATATTGGCATTTGGTTTGGATTGGATTGGCGAAAAACTCCAACTTTTAGCGTTTTGGTGAATTTTCTACACTTAGGTCGTTCTGGCCATTTTTCTGTGTTCGGAGTTAGGTCCCTCGTGACCTAACCCTTAGGTCGCTCGCGTGTTATCGCGCTAGGTCGCACTGCCTTGAATTAACGTCTTCGGAGTTAGGTCGTATGGACCTTAGGTCGTTGGTCGTATGGACCTTAGGTCGTAGGTCGTTTTGGCCATTTCTAACGTCTTCGGAGTTAGGTCGTATAGACCTTAGGTCATAGGTCGTATGGACCTTAGGTCGTAGGTCGCGTGGCCATCTTCTTTTGACCGTTAGGTCACGAGTGTTAGGTCGTTAGACCTTACCTTCCTTAGGTCGCAACCCTTTAGGTCGCTCGACCTGTGCAACTGTTAGGTCGCGCATCACCCTAACTCGCTTGGCCTTGCCTTTGTTAAGTCGCGTGACACGTTAGGTCGCGCATCACCTTAACTCGCTCGACCTTGTTTAGGTCGTTAGGTCGCAAACACCTCTAGGTCGCTTGACCCCTTAAACTCGTAGGTCGCTCGACCCCTTACTTCCTTAAGTCGTTCGTCTTCCTTCGGTCGCTCACCTGGTTGAGTCTCCCCTTACCTTAGCTCGGCCATGTTGGGTCGCGAGTTTCCCTTAGGTCGCGTACCCCCTTAAGTCGCTCGACCACTAGGTCGCGAACACCTTTAGGTCGCGTTCCCCTTTAGGTCGCTCGATCCTATCCTCCCTTAGGTCTTCACTAGGTCGTACCGTTTTCCAATACCAAAGATCTTTCAACGAAATGATTTCAACTCTATTTTCAATACCAAAGCTCTTTTCTTAAACCGTTTTCCAATCTACTAGTATATACAAACCTTTACCTCACTTGGATGAGAAATCTAATTAAACGGCTTAGTAAAACAAGTGGTATGAAACGCTTGCGTTCACTTCGTCGGTTAATTCTTGGACTTGTTCGATTGAACCTCTGGCGACAATTTTCTAGTGAAGATCTACAATTTGTTTGTAAATATTTAAGTTAAGCTAGTGGTTATGGGACATGAAGCTAAGCTCATATATTTACTAGCTTACTGTGATTAACACTTCTTGATGATCGATGATGATCATTTTATAGTTTAGACTAGCAATGTGCGATGTCTCTTTGTCCACGTGGAGGACTGAACCTCAATTTGTTGAGCTTCGTCTCATTTCTTCGTGGGCTGGCGACCCATGTACTTTTAATATGTTTCGATTCATTGGATGTACCGTTTGTACTACATCGATGTCTCGGCTTTTCGATTCATTGGACGTACCGTGTGTACTACGTCGATGTTCCGAATTGATTTGTGTTTTGATTCATTGGATGTACCGTTTGCACTACATCAATGTCTTTGTTTTTGATTCATTGGATGTACCGTTTGCACTACATCAATGTCTTTGCTTTTTGATTCATTGGATGTGCCATTTGCACTACATCAATGTCTTTGCTTTTGATTCATTGGATGTACCGTTTGCACTACATCAATGTCTTTGCTTTTTGATTCATTGGATGTACCGTTTGCACTACATCAATGTCTTTGCTTTTTGATTCATTGGATGTACCGTTTGCACTACATTAATGTCTTTGCTTTTGGATTCATTGGATGTACCGTTTGTACTACATCAATGTCTTTGCTTTTTGGATTCAATGGATGTACCGTTTGCACCACATCAATGTCTTGGCCAACCTTTTCTTGTGATTTCTGGATTTCTATATGATGATTTCCGGAATTTATGTTTCACCACCTTTTTCAGTTGGCATTGATATGTATGTCATTCATTATGGCTTGGTGAATTAAATAAAGAAATGATATTCTTTTTGATGCTATGAGATTCTTGGGATTTTGTATGACTTTCGTGGTTTTCTAATGTATACTTGTCGTAGTATGACATTTTTGGTTATCATACGCCTTTTTATTATATCTCTTATTCTATATCATTTCATCTGATATTTATAGCTAGACCGATCCGTTTATTATTTTCTTATTAAATAATACTCGGGTCAGACTGAGATTTTACAGGTGCTTCTGCTTGACTCCTTATCGGACCATCATCTGATCTTTTGGTTAACTACTTAGCTTGTAGTTTTTGGTTGTGTACATTTGAGATATAGACTCCTTGATGTATACATATTCTTTTGTCTTGCACTTGTATCTATTCTTTTGTGATATTGTGGATCTTTTTGACCACTACTCTGATGTACACTTTTATGTGTAATATTCATATCCGTTTCCGCCTTTGTGATATGAATTGTCTGTGACTGATTGATGTTATGTTTATTTCTATATTTGTTTTCGAGGATTATATATAGCCACTGCGTAGTAGCTTTGAGTTTGTGTCGGTATGTCGGAATTCCTCTTGAGATGAAATCCATGTTATATTTTATCTGGCATATCGGTGCTCGCACAAAGCAATCACACGGATGGTCGCTCCTCAACAGCCTTATTCTCCATGCTAGTTGACAGCATTACACTGTAGTGTTCTTGGCTAGCGTGGGTATAGAGGTGGGGCGTCACACAGAACGTTCCTACCTGAAAATCTGTAATACTCGGTCTGACCCCGAGCATTACACCAAAGTAACACCCGGGTCAGGCTGGAAACCAGCGTGAGTAAACCCATCCAACATGGAATACAAAGCATATAACTTATATAGAACCCCGGTAACTCATATCAATTCACAAAACCAAAAGCCATAATTCATTATAGACATCACTTATTTCACATATAAGTTTGTAAATACCGAAGATTTAGATTTAAAATAGTCCAATTCCTCCAAATCACTTCATTCCAGCATATAGATTTTACATATCAATCTATAAAAAAAATCGAAGTGGTTTCGGGTATTTCCTAATACCCGACCCCGGTCTCTTCGAGTCTCATGTCATCCTAACCCAAATTATCCAAATGAAATACACAACACTCCATATCAGAGATATCAATTTATTCCAAGCATTCATACCATTCAATCATCCATAAGCAAATTTGACACTTCTAAATTAATTCAATCGATTCTAATTGAATTTCTAACCCCAATCACTTAGATTCCTTCATTTAACATTAATTAATTTCCATTCAATTAATCAATCATTCCCTCATTATTCATCTTAATTAATCACCCTGGATTAATTATCCTTCAATTACATTCAAGTAATTAACTTCAATTAACTTCACAATGTTAATTATTCTTAACCAAAATCAATAAGAATTTTAATTACTTCAAAATTTAATTAACTATAATAATTACATTAATCCATAATTACTTATATTATTAAATTTCTCATAAGTCACCTATTTTTTGATTAATTAATCTAAATTAATCAATCTTTTAATTATATCATTAACTATATAAATTAATGATTTCCAATTATATTTTAATTTGTTCTAATCTAAATTAATTACTTCAATTCAACCACAATATTTATCATTCTCGATTAATCTCAACTTGTAACTACTATCTTTTTATTACTTCTTTAAATAAATTAATCACTCCTTAATTAATTATCTTGAATAATCTCTTGATTTGTCTCACAAAGTGTTGTATTTTATTAATTACATTAAGTAATTACATATCAATCTACCCGTTTATTATTCTAAATTGATTAAACTTATTTAATTATCTTCAACCTCCATTAATTAATTCAAACCCTTAATTACTAAATTAATCAACACAAATCGTTAATTAATTTAATTAATTAGTTATCTACTTAAATTACTCTTCTAATCTAATGAATCGCAAATCATTAAGCCTTTACTAAATTTGAAAACATTTTATTATTTATGATTGAAGTTTAAACAATCTAAAACCCGAATACTTCGAGTCAAGCAACAATTAACACAAGAATCAACCAAAACCAAAGTCACTAGATCATCAGTTCACAGTGCGCATCAATCAATTCAATCATGCAAACAAATATTTAAATTTAACCATTTAAATTTAAATAAAAATCCAAAAGGGTGAGATTTACTCACCTTTGATTTTGCAATCCAAATACGATCTCGATTTCTTTCCTCCAGATTTAAACCTTGTAAACACAGTTATATGACTTATTAATATTTACATAATCGATCAACAACTATCCCTCTTTACAATTTTTATTTAACTAATAATTTAATCTAATCTAATAATTCCTCTTAATAAATCTTTTAGTAACCAAATAAATTAAATATGTCAATTGTAAAATTTTATTACCAATCCCTTATAAAATTTTCTTCCAAAGTCTTATAAAAATTTCTAACATATATATAAATAAAATTTTCTTTATTACTTCAGAATACAAATTATGATTAACATATAATAAATTACCTTACTGACGACGAATGTTGAATCGCCATAGCAAACATCACTCAACCACCAGACCACTGTACTCCATGCATACATCTTCTGTCAATAACCACCGTGCTACCTCACAGGACATCAAATACCTCAACGACATCAACTGAACATCAACTTGCACAAATCACACAGCCAAACGCCTCACCATCGAAGACTACAACGCACAGTCTCGTGCCGTCATCAGGCCATGTCGCCTCCTTCACTCATATCTGTCGCAGCGACGCACGGAGTCGATAACACTCCTAGCTAGCATCCTCGAAGAACCCTAGACGAGAGATGTCGCAAATCGAGTTTCGTTACTTTCGTGAATTTCAAAATTGGGTTTTAGAAAGTTTGAGAGAAAAAGCGCGTTCGAGATCCTAAAGGTGAACGCGGCCATGATTTATGAAACGAAGAAGGTGATTTTATTTTCCGAAATTGGATTTGAGGATCGAATTGAAGATGAGAAATTGATTTTGAATAGGCTTCGGCCATTAAATTCCCCCCCTCCCCGTTTTTCAGTGAGTTCGAACTCGACTTTTGCTGTTTGAAGACTAGAGGACGGAGATAAATATCAATTTAGGGAAGCTTCTTGAGTAGCATTTATTAAAAAAAATTAAATATTGAAAATATCTCGTTGCATAACGTTAAATCCCGAACCCCGAATCAGACATGCCGACAGACGCTTATAGGGTTTTACCCGCATTCCGAACACAATAGAACGTGTTTCGGAAGCTAATTTGATCGTATGCGTGAGTTACGAAAGAAAACGATCAAATTTAAATTAAATCGATAAAAATAGTTTCTAAGCGAATTGAGCTGTCAGGGTCAAACGACAACTCTGATTGCTACGGAAATTGAAATCCAATAATAACTAACTATTACGGATCTGGTTTCGTCGAATTCCGAGACTGTGCCTCAGAAGGCTACTTTTAAATATCGATTTAAACGATATATTATTAAAATTGAACAAACCACCTTTAAATTAAATTCCAACCATTCTATTATCTTCAGTATCATCATTATAAATTTTATAAGCCTTCAAATTATTTTAAATAGGCTTAGAGATTTCAGATTCAATAATTTACCCAATTTCAATTATTAAATTCAATATTTAAACTATATAATTCAATGATTTAATTATCAAATAAATATGGATATCTTGAATTCAAGTTAAAATTAACTTTTAAATATTTTAAAATCAATTAACTATTCAAATTTAAATTGTTAGAAATTCCGGGTCGTCACATTCCTCCACCCTTAAAAGAATTTCGTCCCTGAAATTACTAGTTAGGAAGAATGGTTCAAAACCCGTTTACCTTTTTCCCAAAACCCACAATTCAACATCCTACCAACTATCTTTTATTAAAGACCCACTATCACCTTAACCTTCTATAGTTTCAAACAATACCCTTTTGCTCAATCATCTAAATTTCAATTTAAAACCAAATTTTGAATTATCAAAATTTTCTCAAATTTTTTCTAACTCTCTAAATTTTCAAAATTTTTGCCAGCGTCTCCTTTGCGCGGCTAGCTCGGTACTACTACAAAATGCCTCTACGGGCTCCCAAAATCCAAAAGAAAACAAAAGCCAAGTGGCTAGATCAAAAACCCAATCCAATTTCATACAGAAATTTAAATACATACCTTTTTGTCGGCATTTCAAATTTATCTTCTAATATCAAATCCAATTTTTCTTTTTCTCTTTATAATACCTACATAACCTTCTCAGCAATAATCCCCAATCATAGCCCTTTAAAATCATTTCATACATTTCCTTACAGGAGTATTCGTATCTATTTCTATTCAAATTAGTTTTTCCCATTTTCATATGAATTTAATTTATTTTAGTTTCGTATTTAAATCGTTTTGTTGTTACAAAAAATTTCCCAAAAATTTTCTAACTCCCAAAATTTTTGACAGAGTCTCCTTTGTACGGAGGAGCTTTTGCAATTTGACAAGAGATATAAATATGTATACATCGACCCACTCGGTCGAAAAAAGCAAAAACAGTTCATATTTCCTATTTTTATTGCGTAGGCGTACCTTATTGAGCATTTTAAGCATGCGGCTTATTTATTTTAGCAATTAGTGCGTCCAAATCCAGCCAAACGGCCTTCAGGTACCTATACTTACTCAATTTAAATATGTAAGTGCCATATATAGAAATTCTATTAGCATTTCACTTATTTTCAATAGCTAAACACAAGCATTTCAAAAGCAAAAAACACCGAATGCTTACCATAAACGATTTATATAACTTTAAAGATAATTCAATTGCTTTCAACCAATTCAGAAGTCATTTCATTCAATTTTAATGGTTTGCAACTCAATTTCTTACATTCAATTGATTTTTAATCCAAACAAATCCACATTCACTTCAAATGATTCAAAATCAAGCTTATTTAATCTCTATCAACTCATAGAATTTTAATTACTTTTATTTACGCCGAACGACAACTACTTTTATGCAATTTCGACGATATTCGCTTAACTGAGTATTTATTTCTAGTTTATAACTACTTTAAATTAATTTCAACTCATTCTGTATGTAATTCCATTTCAAATTTATTCACTAACCATACATATGCATTTCATTTCATCTCCACATCGTTTCCATTTTTAAAACTACTCCATTGAGCTTGACAATACTCATTTCTTATATTAATATCCATTTTCCAGATATATTTAACCCAAATCCTTATTTAATGGTCTACTATTCTCACTCGAAACCAAGCTTTTATTTAAGTAATTTTGCTTCAAATTAATTCGCCTCATAACTTAAGTCCATTTTGATAATCCAATTCCAATTAAAACTTTGATTCAAATTTTTTTATTCACCAGACTACATCCATTTATTATTTAATTCAATTAACCCATTTATCCATCCCATATTTAAATTTTTAACTCGCTTACTTAATTCATTTGCGAATTTATTTTATTTACACAAAGCCATTCTCAATTTATTTCTACTCATCTGGGTTTTGTTAGCACTCAAACCATTTCTGTTATAATTCACTTTCATTTCATTCGACAACATTTCTCTTATATCTAATTTACTTGCAAATTTCGTTAAATTCTATTCATATCACACTTGAAATTTGTTTGTTATTCAAACCATCACTATTTCGATTCCACTCTATTTTATTTTTATTTTTACAACATCTCTTCTAATTTAATTCATTATCAAATCCAAGTCGAATTCTATTTACAATTTTAATTCATTTCAAAATTCCATTATTAACTTACAATCCATTTTATTTATTCGAGTTAAACTTTATTAATATACTCAATCAAACAATTATTTAGCCAATTAGCTTACTTTCAATTTTTAAATCAATATTCGATTTTATTACAAAAATCACTTCATTAAATTTTCCTGAGTTCAAATTTTGTTTTTCATATTTCCAGTTTGGATTTTCTTTCGTTTTCCAAAATTCCAACACCTTTATTTTAAAAATTTTAAAAATGCTTTTAAATTCACCTAATACTATTAAAATAACTCTTTATAAAAATACTTTTTATAACACGATGTCTCAACCAGTCCATCCTTGTTCTCATAGAAATTCGGTCATACGTTGATCATGCGTAGGACTGAAAATCTATAAGTACTTGGTAAACTCGTTTTCAACATCCAGTGAAAATACTTGGAAAATAGTTTTATTGAAAATATAGAAAATAGTTTTTGAAAATAAAGGAAATATCTTTGGTGAGAATGCTCTGGAAATCATCACCCCCGTCCATGGTCACAGTTACATTCCAGGGTTACGTTGCCATCGCAGCCAAAGTCCATGTAACTGTAGACTCTCCGCGGCCTCTCGATTACGCCATGGAACCCACGACAGATCGCAGTTACATTCCATGGTTACGTTGCCATCACAGCAAAAGTCCATGTAACTGTTGGCTCTCAACGGCACACGATTTTGGCTGTCAAAATGAAACTTCTCCACTCCTACATAGGTCGCAGTCTATCGATATAAAATCAAATGCAGACTGTTGGCTCTCAGCAGCACACACGACTTTCGCTATGTTACCATAGGTCGCAGTCTACCGATATAAAATCAAACGCAGACTGTTGGCTCTCAGCGGCACTCACGACTTTCGCTATGGTACAGAATACTCATAATCCTCAGGAACTAGTTTTGTCCGGACTCGTCACAAGATCAACTTTAGAACCCCCCTTGGGCTCAAGGCAGCACCACCCGGTGGCACTCCTGAGAAGTTCATTTTCAAAGAGCGCCTTTTCCCCCAGAGCCATCATCAAAACACTTTATACTATACACATATAGTATCTTTCAAATCATACACATAGTATGATCTCATACAAATCTTCTTTACACAAAATCGATTATCCCAAAATCAATAATTCTCAAACTAGGCTTTCCAAATTTCAATATTGATTTTACCCAAAAGTCAAAAGCCTTTCCAAATCAAAAGGTTTCCAAAACCCTTTTCCAAAATCCTCATAAGATCCTTTATATATATATTCAGATATATATAATTTTTAAAAACTTTGGATCCTTTCAAACTCATATAAAACTCATTTTATACTTCAAACACCCTCAAAATCCTTTTCTTCTGGCAATAGATTTAACAAGGGGAGATTTATCTTATATAACAAAGATATATAACTTTGTTTATCCAAAATCAAACATTCAAATTTTATTACTCCTTCCAATATCAATTTCATTCAAATCTGTACGATGTACACTTATCAACCGTATGCTATACCAATCTGATCGTTCACTCGATCACACAATTTCACTTTCGAACTAGTATCGTCCACCCGACTTCCTAGTACGGACACAGATCTGATTTCTTGATTAGAAACCATCATTCTCCTTGCATAGCTATAACTATGATAGAGAATATCTAGAACCAATCAACGATTCCATATCCAGGTTCGCCGTCGAAAATCGAGTGAAAAATCCCAACACGGATCAATATAATCATTTCGAAATTCTGTGCTCGAATCTGGATCAAATCACTTGAGACTAGAATAATATACGTACATCCTACGTATTTAATTTTATTGATTTTTAGCCAAATCAATTTCTCTTCCTATTCACATTTCCTTTAAATTCCATTCACTTATTTACAATTGCTTCAATTCCATTGAATTATCACTTCAATTCTTATCTCAGTTGGGTACTTAATTAATAACAGTTTGAACTCCGACCAGTTTATATTTAGAAATAGCTTGAAAATTTTAAAAATAGATAAGTAGCTGGAAAATAATTATTAGTTTACAAAATAGCAGTAAAATAGTTACGTAATTGTAAAATAGTTGAGAAATAGCTAAATAGTTTCAGAAATTTTAGATAATTGCAAAATACTTGTAAAATAGTAATTAGTTTGTGAAATAGTTGAGAAACAGTAATTAGTTTATAAAACAGTTGAAAAATTGTTAAATAGTTCCAAAAATAATGGTAAAACAAATATAAAATAAGTTAGCTTTAAAAAGAAAGGTTGTATATATTTAATAGCTTGGAAGAATAAATTTATATTTAAAACAATTTATATTGAAAATAGTCCAGAGTCAAACTGTTCACTTCCCCAACAATTCAATTTAAATTTCCACTTCCATTTAAATTGACCCAATTCCAATTTGAATAACTCCAATTCCATTGGACTTGATTTATTCCCAATTCAAGTTGAATTAATTCTCAATTTCTTTCCAACTTCAAATCAAATTCCATTTGATTCTTACTTATTCAACTTTATTTATAGTTCCAAATTATTCAAATAAATTTGGACTGATTTCAAATTGAATCCACTTCAATTTCATATCATTTCAATTCGTGCTTGAATTAAATCCCAATTCCCATTCAAATTTTAAACCTTCATATTAATAACCTTTCCACTTAAGTTTAAAACTTGCTTCACTTTGGGTTTCACATCACATTACAAGGAAAATTCAAAACTCAACCTTAGAGTTAATTTCATATTTATTTCCTTTACGCACCAGGCTACTTTTAAATTTTTAAACCACCCTTGGTTTTAATTTCAAAACAAATCCCTTCAAAATCTTCCAAACATTTCTTGTTTTAAAATATGACTATATTCAAAATAGTCTGAATTATATTATTTGCTATTTCTTTAACTCTTTGAAACAATTGATTGTTTCTAGACTTAGGTTTTTAAAACGTCACAATTTTAAAACCCACTTTAATTTGGAAGTTATACTCATCTTATAAATGTACTTCATTTGGCTTACCTAATAACAAATATGTCATTATTAAACACAATAACTAATTATGATAATACTCAAGATAATCATATCTAGATACCAATTCTTTTTTTATATTATTCTTACTTCTATAAATTCAAGATGAAATTTCAGTTTAAATCCATTTCAAACTTACCTTTATTTAAAGTTTTTAAACAATTTAATTTATGAGCTCAAATTCTAGAATTTCATTTCAATCAATTTAAATTTGATTTGGTTGTATTTCTGTTACCACTTAATTTAATTCCAATTCAAACTTTTTGTTATGTTGTATTTTATTACTTCTTAATTTTAATTTCAATAATTAACAACCAATCACCTTAATATTTATAAAAAATATTTATTAGAAGGAAATATTGCTTTATATATCAAAATATATTTTTATATAAAATCATTTAAAACCTATATATAAGAAAATAACAAGTATGCTCTCATATATATATATATATATATATTCAATTCATCCTAGAGTACTACGGACTCTATTTAATGAGTAATCCCCACCAGAGCCAAGGTTCTCGCTTAACCTTTCGGCTCTGACACCAACTGTAACGACCCGAAATTTTCATCCCGAAAATTTCAGATAGTTATGAAAAAGAAGAAAGAGATGGAAAAAGAAGAAGAAGCAGATCAGAAAACAACATCTCACATTCGCAGTGGATAAAATATAATAATGAATAATAACAGTTTACAAAGAATAATGTTCTGTCGATTACATTTAAATACATCAGAGTTACACATTTATACAGACACATGATATACAATTATCATGTCACGAATACACCGAAATAAAATACAGCGGAAATACTTCATACGTTCGTGCCATCCAGCTCGCCTCCTGAGCTCCAGAACGTTCCTACCAGACAATCTGTAATACTCGGTCTGACCCGAGCATTTCACCAAAGTAACACCCGGGTCAGGCTGGAAACCAGCGTGAGTAAACCCATCCAACATGGAATACAAAGCATATAACTTATATAGAACCCCGGTAACTCATATCAATTCACAAAGCCAAAAGCCATAATTCATTATAGACATCACTTATTTCACATATATGTTTGTAAATACCGAAGATTTAGATTTAAAATAGTCCAATTCCTCCCAATCACTTCACTCCAGCATATAGATTTTACATATCAATCTATAAAAAAAATTCGAAGTGGTTTCGGGTATTTCCTAATACCCGACCCCGGTCACCTCGAGTCTCATGTCATCCTAACCCAAATTATCCAAATGAAATACACAGCACTCCGTATCAGAGATACCAATTTATTCCAAGCATTCAATACCATTCAATCATCCATAAGCAAATTTGATCACTTCCAAATTAATTCAATCGATTCTAATTGAATTTCTAACCCTAATCACTTAGATTCCTTCATTTAACGTTAATTAATTTCCATTCAACTAATCAATCATTCCCTCATTATTCATCTTAATTAATCACCCTGGATTAATTATCCTTCAATCACATTCAAGTAATTAACTTTAATTAACTTCACAATGTTAATTATTCTTAACCAAAATCAATAAGAATCTTAATTACTTCAAAATTTAATTAACTATAATAATTACATTAATCCATAATTACTTATATTATTAAATTTCTCATAAGTCACCTATTTTTTTGATTAATTAATCTAAATTAATCAATCTTTTAATTATATCATTAACTATATAAATTAGTGATTTCCAATTATATTTTAATTTGTTCTAGTCTAAATTAATTACTTCAATTCAACCACAATATTTATCATTCTCGATTAATCTCAACTTGTAACTACTATCTTTTTATTACTTCTTTAAATAAATTAATTACTCCTTAATTAATTATCTTGAATAATCTCTTGTATTGTCTCACAAAGTATTGTATTTTATTAATTACATTAAGTAATTACATATCAATCCACCCGTTTATTATTCTAAATTGATTAAACTTAATTAATTATCTTCAACCTCTATTAATTAATTCAAACCCTTAATTACTAAATTAATCAACCCAAATCATTAATTAATTTAATTAATTAGTTATCTACTTAAATTACCCTTCTAATCTAATGAATCATAAATCATTAAGCCTTTACTAAATTTGAAAACATTTTATTATTTATGATTGAAGTTTAAAACAATCTAAAACCCGAATACTTCGAGTCAAGCAACAATTAACACAAGAATCAACCAAAACCAAAGTCACTAGATCATCAGTTCACAGTGCGCATCAATCAATTCAATCATGCAAACAAATATTTAAATTTAAGCATTTAAATTTAAATAAAAATCCAAAAGGGTGAGATTTACTCACCTTTGATTTTGCAATCCAAATCCGATCTCGATTTCTTTCCTCCAGATTTAAACCTTGTAAACACAGTTATATGATTTATTAATATTTACATAATCGATCAATCAACTATCCCTCTTTACAATTTTTATTTAACTAATAATTTAATCTAATCTAATAATTCCTCTTAATAAATCTTTTAGTAACCAAATAAATTAAATATGTCAATTGTAAAATTTTATTACCAATCCCTTATAAAATTTTCTTCCAAAGTCTTATAAAAATTTCTAGCATATATATAAATAAAT
The DNA here is from genome assembly GCA_030765085.1 of Allium cepa. NCBI lineage: Eukaryota > Viridiplantae > Streptophyta > Magnoliopsida > Asparagales > Amaryllidaceae > Allium > Allium cepa. Next base: position 423,824,254 of record CM060937.1, read on the forward strand.
TTTTCTTTATTACTTCAGAATACAAATTATGATTAACAGATAATAAATTACCTTACTGACGACGAATGTTGAATCGCCATAGCAAACATCACTCAACCACCAAACCACTGTACTCCATGCATAAATCTTCTGTCAATAACCACCATGCTACATCACAGGACATCAAATACCTCAACGACATCAACTGAACATCAACTTGCACAAATCACATTGCCAAACGCCTCACCATCGAAGACTACGACGCACAGTCTCGTGCCGTCATCAGGCCATGTCGCCTCCTTCGCTCATCACTGTCGCAGCGACGCACGGAGTCGATAACACTCCTAGCTAGCACCCTCGAAGAACCCTAGACGAGAGATGTCGCAAATCGAGTTTCGTTACTTTCGTGAATTTCGAAATTGGGTTTCAGAAATTTCGAGAGAAAAAAACGCGTTCGAGATTCTAAAGGTGAACGCTGCCATGATTTATGAAACGAAGAAGGTGATTTTATTTTTCGAAATTGGATTTGAGGATCGAATTGAAGATGAGAAATCGATTTTGAATAGGCTTTGGATATTAAATTTCCCTCCCTTTTTTTAGTGAGTTCGAACTCGACTTTTTCTGCTTGAAGAATAGAGGACATAGATAAATATCAATTTAGGGAAGCTTCTTGAGTACGCGTTTATTAAAAAAAATTAAATATTGAAAATATCTCGTTGCGTAACGTGAAATCCCGAACCCCGAATCAGACATGCCGACAGACGCTTATAGGGTTTTACCCGCATTCCGAACACAATAGAACGTGTTTCGGAGGCTAATTTGATCGTATGCGCGAGTTACGAAAGAAAACGATCAAATTTAAATTAAATCGATAAAAATAGTTTCTAAGCGAATTGAGCTGTCAGGGTCAAATGACAACTCCGATTGCTACGGAAATTGAAATCCGATAATAACTAACTATTACGGATCTGGTTTCGTCGAATTCCGAGACTGTGCCTCGGAAGGCTATTTTTAAATATCGATTTAAACGATATATTATTAAAATTGAATAAACCACATTTAAATTAAATTCCAACCATTCTATTATCTTCAGTATCATCATTATAAATTTTATAAGCCTTCAAATTATTTTAAACAAGCTTAGAGATTTCAGATTCAATAATTTACCCAATTTCAATTATTAAATTCAATATTTAAACTATATAATCTAATAATTTAATTATCAAGTAAATATGGATATCTTGAATTCAAGTTAAAATTAACTTCTAAATATTTTAAAATCAATTAGCTATTCAAATTTAAATTGTTAGAAATTCCAGGTCGTCACAAATGGTGCTTTTCCTTGAGCCGATTAGCTCCAGGTTTCAGCCACCGGTCCACCAATGGAGTCCCCTCAGTCGATCGATGTCGACTATTGCTAGAGCTATTCAGCTCCAGGAAAGCACCATGGTGGACGCTTCAACGATCTCCAACCATGGTACTTCGTTCTAAGAACATGAAAATGTTTTCAGAAACATGCATGCAACCATAGCAACACAACAATGCATCATAATATCCAATATAAGCATCTAGTTTTCAAATTTTACAAAGATATGATTTCAAAAAACAATACTTCTTAACCAAATCAATTCAATTCAATACTGAAATCATTATTTTTATCTAAATATATAAGCATGCAGTCAATTTAGAGAGAGTGCTAAGGATTTATCTCCTTGATTTCTTAAGATAACTTGTCAAACACCAAATCCTACTTTGCTTTTATAATTTCAGTAAACCCTAGAAATACCTCAACCTGAAAGAACAACAAGAACCAAACACTATAAAAACTGAAATCAACTGGTTTAAAGGATATAATAGGGTTTGAAATCATCATCTTGATTTTATTGGAATTTCTAGAAATTTATCCTTATTTTAAGTTGATGAACGTGCCCCCGTGGTTTATGAGAGAAAGAAGATTTTTCATCCTTTTCCCATTTATTGTAAAGGTTTTTGAACATCAAATGAGTAACATAAAGGAGAGTTTTCACCTTAACGTATAGCCTTTTGGGCCTTGGATTATGATACTAAACCCATTAAGAAAATGTTAATTTTTATTTTACTTTTTAATTCCTATTCTTCTACCCTTTTAATTTATATTTCTTCAAATAATTTGCAAAGAAAAATTTCTAATCAATACTACCAATAAATTTCTAAATTCATCCATTATATTTTCAGTACAATATAATAAATAAAATCCTAGTATATAGAATTCACATTCTTAAAGAAATTTTCATCTTCCATAAAAGAGTACCTATTTAAATTTCTCCATATTTTAAATTTATCATATAGATCTCTAATTTAAATCATTACTTATTTTATTAAAGTAATTTTAAAATCACGGTTGTTACTGACTCCCCCTATTAAAGAAATTGCATACCCGCAATTCTATTTCAGAGAAAAGTTTGTACATATATATATATATATATATATATATATATATATATATTACTATTAGTAATACATTCATTTTAAAATACATAATAATACAATGATTAATCATTAAAACAATCTCATATTAGATTTATTTTCAAACTAACTCATAAACTTCCACATTACCTTCTAGGTTGGCATGTATTGGGATTTTCATTAACTCATCAAGTAAAATAGAGTAATCAAACAATTATTAGATCTTTTATCGATGGTTTCTTGAGCTTAGAAATATCTTCCTTGCTCATAATTTATTATTAAGAACTATGAGTTTTACACAGACTTATTTAGATGAGATTAATACTTGCATAGAAAGTTAAAATATTTTCCAAATGTCAAATTTTCGTAAAATTTCGGAGTAACCTCTATGGTACAAAGTATATTCCAAAAAACCACAACTTTTATAACACAATAAAATCCATGATTTTTTTTTCTACAAAAATTTGCATTTATAATTATAAAAAAACCCTTTAACTAATTCCAAAATATTAAAACATACTTATATATCACCTGCATAAGGATTTGTAAATCCTTTGTATTCCAAAATACTTTCCAAGATTTTAATTCCCTTCAATCAACTTCTTATCTTGAAAATTTTAATATTAAGTAAAAATTAACCCACTCTAAAAATATTTTAAATTTCATATCCACTTCTTGAAAACTCAAAATTTATAAGATTCATCCATTTTAGTGGAAAACAAATTATGAAAGCTAATGAGTTCCTTTATCTCTAATTTTAATCTCAAAATCATTTTTAATCCAAAGCAATTTATTTAAAATAAAATTTCAAAAATGATTTTGTTAAATTCAAGCGAACTTTAACATAGATAAACCTTCTTCTAATATAAATTTCTCAAAAATTTGAGCCTTCTAAAATGATGCAAATATTTTCTATTTTAAGAAATTCTCTCAATATGAAATTCATTATTTAGTTTTTCATCCTTCTTCGTATATTCATTTCCAACAATTACATTTTTTCCAAATCCTCCTTCATTCTTTACTTTTTAAGTAGACTCCATTAATATAAAACATTCTTTCAAATTTAGCATATCAATTTTAAAAAGTGTTCTTCCTTTATATAAGTATTATAAACTTCATAGTTTAAATTATTTTATCACCGACATTTCTTTCTTTAAAGAATTGTTTTCCATCAAAATGAAAATCCTAAAAATTCAATCTTTGTTCAGCTCCTAATTTCTTTCAAGTTAAATTTTCGTATTTTTAAATTTAAGAATTGGAAAGCTAACTTCTAATGGGATGTGGTAAAAACAAAGGATTTTGTAACGACCGGCATTTTTAAACATTCAAACGTATTAAACTAAATAAGTTTTTAAATAAAATTGTTAGGAATAAAAATTAAGATTTTATTGATACAAATTAGATTATATTACAAATTATGAGCTTAATTAAAATTTCTATTAATGACATATGTTTGCAATAATATAAGGATGATAACAATTGTTAGTGTGTATTTTAATAATATTGGTTTGAATGATATTAACAATTGTCTGAATGCAAAACTCCAATTGATTGTAATAATAAATGTTAATATGAAATAGTAAATGTTTCTTTATTAAAAAGGAATCATATGTTTATTTATTTAAAATGTTTGGTAGCTAAAAGATTGATTTCAGAGATGATAAACTATTATTTGGTAAAAAATGTATAATACCTGTTTGTATCCGGTAGTGCATAAATATGTTTAAATCACTAGTTGATAGGAAATAATTTTTCTATTTCTCATTACATTTATTTAGTCCATTTTGATATTCACCTTTGTAATCAATTGAAATTAATGTAATTGAAATTATTAAATTGTAAGTATATAATTGTAATTGAACGTAGCTTATGTTTTGTGAAAATATAAGAAAAGTTTGATTTAATGAAAAGAAGAATGTATATATCAAATAAAATGAATGTTTCATTTGTCAATGTAGATTTAATTTCATTAGAGTAAAGAATAGAATGATTTGTTAAAAAAAAGAAATATATTTATTTATTTGAACGTTGTTTTAGCATACAGATTGATTACAAGAATAGGAATATAATTTAAGTAAGTTATTTGTTACTGTGGTGTAAAACAACAAATTTATAAACATGTTTAAACGACTAAAGGAAACAATTGTCCTATTTCTCATCTATTTTGGTTTATCTATTTTGAAATTTAACTTTGTTATTAATTGCAATTAATGTAATGGAAATATTTCGATTAAAAGGAAAGAAAACGTTGATTGCAATTAATAGATTTAATAAAAGAAATGTATGTTTTGTGCTAAATAGAAATGGTGCTTTGATGGAAATAAAAGAATTGAACGTTTTCATTTTTAAGGTAAGTATAATTTTATTAATTGTGCGTAGATAAAAATTTATATGTGTACAAATTGAGTATTATTTGAGTGAATGAAATTAATTTGGTTACGTTTCAAAAAAATTAGAAATTCAAAATGTGTATGTGGTCCCTTCATTTCTTTTTTATTTATTTATTGCATCTACATTTTAAAATAGTTACCTCATTATTAAAACTTGGTCCGTTCATTTCTCCTTCAGTTTAATGCCTAAGCCTAAGTTTTAGGCTATATTCAATTCTTTCCATCTCCTTTTCGGTTATAAATTTTTTTATTTTCCTTTGGTTTGCAAATTTTCTCATTCCTACACATTTTTCCTTATGCATTATCAATGCCTAAAGCATTTAAAACTAAACGTGCATTTTGTCCCTCCACCTTTGTTTCCTTGTTATTAAATAATCTATAATTTTATTTCTTCATTTGCATTTTAATTCTCCTAACACCTAAATTCTAATCTTTCAATACTACGTTTTAGGGCTGTTCATATTTTACTTTATTTCAATTCCTAGTTTGTTTATATATACCTTATTAGCTTTTCATTTGTTTCCATCTTCATTTTTTTAGTCATATTTCATTTTCTAATCTCATCTTCTATAGCTTCATTTTCAAATAAAACTTCCATCTCATATTTTCTCTCTTCACCTTGCTCCTTCCTTTTTCATTTATTTCTTCTTTAAATCTCATTCTTCTCTTTTTTTTGCTTCATTTTTATTTTTTTTGTTTCTTCTTCTTCAAATCTTCTTCTTCTTGTTTTTGAAAGCTTTCTTTTCTCTTTCAATTCTTCATCTTCTTTGAATTTTCTTCTTCTTTTCCAAACATTCTTCTTTTTTCCAAATCTTTTTCTTCAAATCCAGATTTATAACAACTTCTCTATCTCTTCCAAAACATTCTAAAAAAAGATTAAGATAGAAGGAAACAAATAAAAAGGAGGAAGTAGTAGCGGACCCAAATCCGACTAGAAAAGGGAAATCCAGAAGGTGAGTGTTTAAACTCACTCACGAAATAGTAAAATTTTATTGCAAGTTAGACCATGTCATATAGTGATAATTTTTTTATTGTTGGTTTGAAAATTTATTGATATTTAATTTGAATAGCTAAATTCCAATATGTGATGACTAATAATTACTGTGACTTGTTATTGAATTGGTTGATTTGTTGAATTAATTGATTTGAGTGTTGATTGTATGTTGTGATGGATGCTATTGTGATTGAATGTGTAGTAGTTCATTTATTTGATATATCCTTGTTATCACCCTCTAGTTTATTGTAATTATATAAGTTTTCATATTGATTATTTGCACAATGAATAAAGATATAAAATCCATGAATTTCAAGTATTTAAATCAGAGGAAAAATAGTATGTTTAGATTTACTATTTGAACCATAAAAACGATTTTGAGATGCAAAACGTCGTTACCTTATTTGAAAGTTTTCAAAATTAAATTTTGAAACATTAGGTAGTTTCCATAAAATTGAATATCGAAACTTTAGAACATTTTTATAAATCATATCTCTTGAACTATGAAATTTAACTGGGAATTGTTCTGTAAATTCGTAATTTACTAGAATGAATCTATTATGAAATCCATTTTATTTTGAATATGGAAACAATAACATTTCTAGAAACTTGAACCTTCAAAAATGTAGTTATCTACATTCCTTATCACATCTACTTTTGATTTAATTTGCATAAGAATTTTAGTTCTGACTCGAGTGCATTATTTTTGTTTACGCTCGGGTCAGCCTGAGTCTTTCAACATTGAAGACTATTTTCTGGTGGACGAAGACAAAAATTCAGTATATTATTGCTATTTATTATTCCACTACATTCTAAGTTCCGTTGCATTATTTGTTTATTTATGATATATGTATAACTTTGATTTGAATTTGTAAAAGTGTTATTTGTAAAACCGCTTCATGAACTATTTATGTGATTATTATATTTTGTCGTTCCGCTGCGAGATTCTGTATTTTGTTTTTTTTTCTTTTTTTTCTTATTTACCCCATTAACAATCCTTCCCTTTGAATGGTTTGATTCTGACATGTGTGGTTAATTGTCGATTTGAACCATCCAAAAAGGTGGGTCATTACAGTTGGTATCAGGGCTTTGGTTTAGACATGCTTTAGCATGTTGGGGTTAACTCATTAGGGATAGGGTAGTAATACCCTAGAATGAGTTGTCTGAGTGTATATACGAGAGCGCGTATTTGTTAGTGTTATAAAAATGTTTAGTATAAATTTGAAATGAAATTATTTTTCCTAATATTATATGATATATATATAAAGGAATAGTATTTTATGACTAATATAGTTATTTGTAATGTGTTTGATTTATGAAATGGTAATATTTAATTATTATCATTTTTGTTAACTTGTTGCATTTAATCAAATTATAAACATTGGTTAATTATTGTTGATTGAATTAATGGACTAAACACTAGTTTAATAATGGTGTATTAAAGAGAACAAAATGAATAATTAGGATATTTGTTATGAAATTGAAATGTTGTTGTGAATTTTGTCGTTTGTTGACATGTAGTTTCGACTATTGAAAAAAATGGAATATTTTGATATTTTGGACAACCAAAACCTTTTGAATTAATACATGAGTGAAACTTGATAACTGGGTTGAATTATATAGTTGAATTGATGACCTTAATTTTAAAGCAAGTAAAACAAGTTTTAATTTGTTATATCTATGTTTAGTAATTGAATAGAATTGGAGTATACATTTTTAGCATGTAATGTAATAATATACAAGTGTGAACTTTAAGCCCTAGGATCTTTAAATTGAAATTGTGATTAAGAAAATGTTGTAAATGAGATTAAATTGAAAAAAATATGTTTATAAACTTAATTGACATTTTTGAAATGTGTCATAAATAAATTGAAAGGTAAAGGTGAAACTAAATGGAATAAGCAAATATGAATTAAAAGTGAAATAATTTCAAATAAGGCCATGACTTGTAAATTGTTATGAAATAAATGGATGTTGCAATAAGTGGTTATAAATAAAGTTGTGATAACTTTAAACTCGAACAATGTCTTATAAAAAGGAATTAAGTTTAATAAATTGGTTATAAACATAAGAAAATTCCTTATGAAATGATTTGCAAATAAATGTAGTATTAAATGAGAAATATTACATGTGAAATGAATGTAATTTAAATTAAAGAGAAATATAAGCAATATTATGAGAATGGATATGTTAATGTTTATAGCAAAAGGAGAAATTCTATGTAACAAATATTAAGCATGAAGTTGATTTGAAAACTATTAATTTGGAAAGGTACTCAATTTGAAAGCGAAATCTTATATAATCGAAGTCTATATATGTGTGATTTGATACTGTTGATTTTGTAAAGTATTTAATTTGAAAATGGAATCTTATATATAATGGACTTTATATAAGTATGGTATTTGAAATCGATTTGAAAAAGTACTATATGATACATATTTTCGAAGTAAAGATATGGAAAGTGCCTTTTGCTTGATATCCGCTTTATGGCGACATTGTGGGTTCATTCTATCGATACTATTCTCTTTGATTTTGGTTTTCCGGATGTGTTACTCGAGTGTCCTACCATGGCGTAACCTATGGTCATTTTTTTGGGTAGCTAATCCGCAAGGCAGAGATTGCTTAAAGGGTATGGATGTTTTCTAGGGGATCCAGGCGTAACCATTGTTATGTATCTTGCGGTATACCAGTTTTGTTGTCGTGGCGTAATCCGCAAGGCAGAGATTGCTTAAATGGTATAGATATTTCCTGGGGGATCTAGGCGTAACCATTGTTATGTATCCCGCGGTCCACAGTTTTAGTTATCACGGTGTAATTCGCAAGGCAGTGATTGCTTAAAGGTATGGATGTTTCCTGGGGGATCCAGGCGTAACCATTGTGTATCTGCGATCCAAGTGATTTGTTTGGATTGTACTTTCCATATCGGTTTTGAAAGTTTTTCAAGTATTTTCATTGGGTGTTGAAACAGGTCTACTAAGTACTTGGAGAATTCTAGCCTTGCGCCTGATCAACGCATGACCAGAGTCTGCAAGAACGAGGATAAACTTGTTAAGACATCGAGTTATAAAAGTATTTTGATGAAGTATTATATAAAAGATATTTTGGTCATTTTTTTCTTTTCTAACTTTAAAATATTTAAAATATTATCTATTTATGTACAACATGGTTTATTAGTGTTGTAAATATCGTGAGAAATAATTAATTCAACAAAACATATTTAAAGTAAATGATTATTGATTTATTAATAATGTTTGAAAAGTATCTTGAGATAAAACTAATAAATTTATAAATAATGGATTTAAGGGTTTCAGTAGCTTCTTTGTAAATATAAGTAATGATGTAAATAATTATTTTCAAATAGTTTATATATATTTACAAAGATGTTATTCAAAATATTTAAATGGTATTTAAAAATGAAGCAAGAAATTTTACAAATGAATTTTTGAAAAGTATTAAAGATGATTATTTGCAAATGAAGCTTCCAAATGAACATTGCAAGTAAAATTTATATAAGTTTCTTTGAATGTAGAATTTAAACATATTATATAAATGGAAAAAAAATTGATTTGCGAAGTTTATTTATAGTAATATACTTGGCAAATATATTTGAATCTCTATTTTGCAAGTATAATTTAGAATATTTAGTTGATTTCAAAGTACTAATAGTAAATTTATTGGTTCATTTATTGTTTGAATTTTTGTATTAAACCATAATAAATGTTTTTCCATGATTTGAATATTCATTTTAAAACAAGTGTGTAAAATTAATTATGAAGATATGAAATTTTAAACTTTGATTTAGAAATTTAATGTAAGATTTGAGGATTCTATTAGTGTTAGTTTAATAATCTTGATTTTATATTTATTTATAAATAATGAGTCTAATAAATTATGGGATTTAAGGAACTTTATTTTAAAGTTTACTATAATGTTTTGATATAAATTTCTAACATTGTTTTAGACTTTTGAAAAATCTTTGCATAATGCTATGAGGATGTTTTAAATATATCTTATATTTTTACTAAGTGAATGAGGTTAAATGTTTTAACTGAATTTTTAGATATGTTGAAATATTTCTTTTCTCTTTAAGGGCAAATACCAAAAACTTAAATTTTTATTCAATAACCGAATGGAGTAATAAAAATAAGTAGGACAGTAGAAGCTTAAGTAATTTTCTTTTTTGAAATGATTCATTAATGACATAAATATTTAATGGAAACCAAATTATGTAAGTGATTGATTTTTATATAAATAAATGAATAAAAGGTAAATGATTGAAAAAAACCAATCGAATAAACTTAAATAAATTTCAAATTCTTGTTGTTTGGCTGATGGTAAGTTTGGGAAAGAATACTTCTAGTTGTTTAGGTTGTTTGACTAATATATTAAGTAATTATCTAAGGCTGTTGAGCATAGGGTACACTTGATAGTATATTCATCACCTTGCATGATTTAAGGTTTCTGAACTAAACAAACCATTGGTTTTGGTTACTATGGATGTATGATGGATTCTTTGGTTGCATAAATGGTTGTATTGTTTGTTTGTATATGTTTTATTTTTGAAATATGATACATATATTGGAATTATTAATATTATTGTTTTTCGGACCTCTCTGTATAAAGGAGACTCTGCCGAAATTTTTCGAATATTTAAGACTTCGAATTTTTTTTGTAGAATTTGAGTTATTTTTTTAATTTTTATTAAACTTAAATATGTAGGTTTAATTGTTTATAAATTGACTGTTTAAATAAAATATAACATATTTTTGGATTCCTTCTTGTTTCTTTTCGGGGACGAAAAGTTTTGAGTGGGGGAGATTGTAACGACCGACATTTTTAAACATTCAAAGGTATTAAATTAAATAAGATTTTTAAATAAAATTGTTAGGAATAAAAAAAATTAAGATTTTATTGATACAGATTAAATTATATTACAAATTATGAGCTTAATTAAAATTTCTATTAATGACATATGTTTGCAATAATATAAGGATGATAACAAATGTTAGTGTGTATTTTAATAATATTGGTTTGAATGATATTAACAATTACCTGAATGTCAAATTCCAATTGATTAGAACAATAAAAGTTAATAAGGAATAATAAATATTTCTTTATTAAAAAAGAATTATATGTTCATTTATTTAAAATGTTTGGTAGCTTAAAGATTAATTTCGGAGATGGTAAACTATTATTTGGTAAGAAATGTATAATACCTGTTTGTATCCAATAGTGCATAAATATGTTTAAATCACTGTTTGATAGGATATAATTTTTCTATTTCTCATTACATTTTTTGAGTCCATTTTGATATTCACCTTTGTAATCAATTGAAATTAATGTAATTGAATAATTTCAATTAATAAGATAGAGAACATTAAATTATAAGATTATAAGTGTAATTAAAAGTAGTTTATGTTTTGTGAAAATATAATAAAATTTGATTTAATGAAAAGAAGAACGTTTATATCAAATAAAATGAATATTTCATTTGTGAATGTAGATTTAATTTCATTAGGGTAAAGAATAGAATGATTCGTTAAAAAAGAAATATATATTTATTTGAACGCTATTTTAGCATATAGATTGATTACTAGAATAGGAATATAATTTAAGTAAGTTATTTATTACTGTGGTGTAAAACAACAAATTTATTAACATGTCTAAATGACTTAAGAAAACAATTGTCCTATTTCTCATCCATTTTGGTTTATCTATTTTGAAATTTAACTTTGTTATTAATTGCAACTAATGTAATGGAAATATTTCGATTAAAAGGAAAGAAAACGTTAATTGTAATTAATAGATTTAATAAAAGAAATGCATGTTTTGTGTTAAACAGAAATGGTGCTTTAATGGAAATAGAAGAATTGAACGTTTTCATTTTTAAGGTAAGTATAAATTTATTAATTGTGCATAGATAAAAATTTATATGTGTACAAATTGAGTATTACTTGAGTGAATGAAATTAATTTGGTTACGTTACGAAAAAAAATTGAATTTCAAAATGTGTATGTGGTCCCTTCATTTATTTACTTATTTATTGCATGTACGTTTTGAAATAGTTACCTCATTATTAAAACTTGGTCTGTTCATTTCTCCTTCGGTTTAATACCTAAGCCTAAGTTTTTAGGCTATATTTATTTCTTTCCATCTCATTTTTGGTTATAATTTTTTTTATTTTCCTTTGGTTTACAAATTTTCTCATTCCTACATACATTTCCTTATGCATTATCAATGCCTAAGGAATTTAAAACTAAACGTGCATTTTTTCCCTCCATCTTTATTTACATATTATTAAATAATCTATAATTTTATTTCTTCATTTGCATTCTAATTCTCCTAACACCTCATTTTCATTTAGTTCGCATCTTTCAATACTACGTTTTAGGGTTGTTCATATTTTACTTTATTTCAATTCCTAGTTTGTTTATATATACCTTATTAGCTTTTTATTTGTTTCCATCTTCATTCCTTTAGTCATGTTTCATTTTCTAATCTCATCTTTTGTAGCGTCATTTTCCAAATAAAACTTCCATCTCATTTTTTTCTCTCTTCACCTTCCTCCTTCCTTTTTCATTTTTTTCTTCTTTAAATCTCCTTCTTCTCATTTTTTTTGCTTCATTTTTAATCTTTTTTGTTTCTTTTTCTTCAAATCTTCTTTTTCTTCTTTTTGAAAGCTTCCTTTTCTTTTTCAATTCTTCGTCTTTTTTAATTTTTCTTATTCTTTTCCAAACATTCTTCTTTTTTCGAAATCTTTTTCTTCAAATCCAGATCTATAACTTCTCTATCTCTTCCAAAACATTCTAAAAAAAGATTAAGATAGAAGGAAACAAATCAAAAGGAGGAAGTAGTAGCGGATCCAAATCCGACTAGAAAAGGGAAATCTAGAAGGTGAGTGTTTAAACTCACTCACGAAATACTAAAATTTTATTGTAAGTTAAACCAGGTCATATAGTGATAAATTTTTGATTGTTGGTTTGGAATTTTTATTGATATTTAATTTGAATAGCTAAATTCCAATATTTGATGATTAATAATTACTGTGACATGTTATTGAATTGGTTGATTTGTTGAACTGGTGGATTTGAATGTTGATTGTATGTTGTGATGGATGCTATTGTGATTGAATGTGTTTTTGTTCATTTATTTGATATATCATTGTTATCACTCTATAGTCTATTGTAATTATATAAATTTTCATATTGATTATTTGCACACTGAATAAAGATATAAAACCCATGAATTTCAAGTATTTAAATCAGAGGAAAAATAGTATGTCTAGATTTACTATTTGAACCATAAAAAAGATATTGAGAAGTAAACCGTCGTTACCTTATATGAAAGTTTTCAAAATTAAATTTCAAAACATTGGGAAGTTTCCATAAAATTGAATATTGAAACTTTGAAACATTTTTATAAATCAAATCTCTTGAACTATGAAATTTAACTGGGAATTGTTCTGTAAATTTGTAATTTACTAGAATGGATCTATTTTGAAATCCACTTTATTTTGAATATGGAAACAATAACATTTCCAGAAATTTGAACCTTCAAAAATGTAGTTATCTACATTCTTTAATACATCTACTTTTGATTTAATTTGTATAAGAATTTTAGTTCTGACTCGAGTGTATTATTTTCCTTTATGCTCGGGTCAGCCTATGTTTTTCAGCATTGAAGACTATTTTCTGGTGGACGAAGACGAAGATTCAATATATTATTGCTATTTATCATTCCACTACATTTTGTGTTCCGCTGCATTATTTGTTTATTTACGATATATGTATAACTCTAATTTGAATTTGTAAAAGTGTAATCAAATGTATTTGTAAAACAGCTTCATGAGCTGTTTATTTGATTATTATATTTTGTCGTTCCGCCGCGAGATTTTGTATTTTGTTTTTTCTTTCCTTTTTTTCTTATTTACCCCATTAACAATCCTTCCTTTTGAATGGTTTGATCTGACATGTGTGGTGTATTATCGATTTGAACCATCCAAAAAGGTAGGTCGTTACAGATTTTGTATTCTTTTACTTAGAATATTTTATCTTACCAGACTTCTAATGTCAATTTTGGCATAAGAAGGTATGCTTTTTGGGACAAGTTGTCTCTAAAAGCGAGCTTGCAGTTGATCTTAAATATAGTTGTTGCAGTACATGATTGGCAGGTGTCGAGGAATGCAACGAAAGTGACTAATTTCCTTGGTCTGGCAGGCTATTATGGGAAGTTCATTAAGGACTTTGCTGACCCGCCTTACCAAGAAGAATTAGGTTACCTCGTGGGGTGCAAAGTGTAAGGATGCTTTTATCAAGATAAAAGAGGCATTGACTAGTGTACATGTTATAGTATTACTCGATGGTATGAAGGCATTCATAGTGTATACTAACACTTGCGGTACAAGGTTGGGTGTACTCTTGACGTAGAAAGGGAGAGTGGTGAGCTATGCTAAACGATAGTTGAAAGTCTATGAGAGAAACTATACTACCCATGATCTTGAGTTGGAGTCCATTGTCTTTGCATTCAGGTCAAGAAGACACTGTCTTATAGAAGAGTGGTTTGAGCTGTATATGGATCATAAGTTTTTTAAGTATTTATTCTCCCAAAAGGATTTGAATTTAAAGAAGAAAAGGTTGGTGGAGTTTTTGACATCGTATGACTTCGATATCTCATATATTCCGAGCAAGGGCGATGTTGTAGCCAATGCCTTGAGTAGGAAGCATGTGGTGTTGAGTCTTTTGTTCTTAAAGTGGAAGCATTTCAAGTGCAAGATCATCTTTTTGACCCTCGAATGTCGACACAAATACATCCACGGCATTCACGTACCAAGCACCCACTGCCGGAAAGATAGAACGTTACGGTAAAATAAAAAGAAGAAAAATAAACGAACAAGAAAGAGGAGAAAAAACATCAGAATCTCACAGCGGAATGATAACACATAATATCAAAATAATCTATTAGAAAGAAAACTGTTTGTATACAATAATTAGAGAAAACTAACCTATCATCGGCATGGATAATTATATCTACCCGTCCTTCCCATTGCTGATATATTTAATCAAAGTAATGCGATGGAAATAAAAACTACAGTAGGCAATTATACATCTTCTCTCTACAAACTCCAATGATGATCAATGAAATATGAAAATATACACGGGGCTGGCCCAGGCATTATAAGATAAAAATACCTGGATCACTCTGGTAAATCAGCATAAGAAACTCAAGTCATTTGAATTATATAATGTTATAAAACCTTTCAAAATAAAGGTATCCTATAAGACCACATTGCACATAGACATAGACAAATTTTTTCCTTACGATAACCAACCATTTCATAAGAAAATATAGTTATATTATAATAATGTCTAAGGTGTTCAAAATAAGTATAAATATAGCTGAAATAGTTACGTTGATTACATTTAACAGCATATTTAGGTATATAAAAAACCGCTACGGCACATTCATATAAATGGATTTTCCATGGAGACCTCCTCAGTAAACTAAGACCGATCACTTATAACAAGGATTAGAAATTACCTTCCGACATCGTATATATATAGATAAAATATAGCATAAGGTAAAAACAACTGGGCCATCATCCGAACACTCTCATGAATAATGTGTACCAAATGTCATCAACTCTCCATGCACAACATACCGATAAGCATACTCTGGATATGAAGTTAATGTACCCTCGTGGGTCAGCTAAACCCTAGGATCATGCAGCTATCCGTGTTTAGTTATTTTTTCAATGCCGAGGCTACATTTGGCATCTTCAACACGAATCATCAATACTCGCATAGATAATGAATCCTGCATGGACTCCATCATCTCAACGGAATTAGGAACCACACATGGACTCCATCATTCACTTCCAAAACATAGAACCCGTTTCTCAGTCTTGAAGTGGTTCTCGATAAGTAGAACACTTACCGATCCTGGTCACTCCAAGACTGAGTTGATAAACTTGGTCTTTATTCAACAATAATGTAAATGATTGCATGTGTGAAATAATTCTCGTATATTCTCCATAATTATGTAAACATACAAGCACTATCAATTCATCCAAAGCATGATCAAGTAACACAAATGACTTTTAATCCCTTTTTAACTAATTTATCCTTTATTAATTAAATACCCTTTTTATCGGTATAACATCTTTTTAAATAATAAGTCTTCTTTCATCAGTCAAAACTTCCTTTATTAACTAATACTCCTTTATTAATTAAAACTTCCTTTATATACTTGTGTGTATGTGTGTATATTTAATTTCTCTTTATAAAATATATATACTTGTACTCTGCTATAAACTTATACTCTTTTCAATACTCAAGAAGTATTTATATACTTATCTTAACAATATGTATATTTACAAAGCACTTAACAAAGTTTTTTTCCTTACTTAAAATACAATCAAAGAGGTTAAAACCAAATGTTACTGAAACATTGTTACTATAAACCTATGCTCTTTTATAATTAAACATGTAACTCTTTCTATCATTTTATAAAAGATTTGAATACTTGTTATTATCTTTAAAATTTATTATTAAAGATCTAGTTATATTTATAATATTTTTTCACTTTAAAATATAATTCGAGGGTTTAAAAACAAATGTTACTAAAACACTATTTACAAAAACCTAAAACACTTCTCATTTAATCATTATCTTGAAAATCTTTTTTGAAGTTTTATTTACATCTAAAACGACTTAAGACAATTGTTATTAAACATTTGTGACAACAACCGCAAATCATTTCATACTTTATAAACCTTTCCCTTTAAACCCGCCTTTTAAAGCTTTAATTATATTCAAGGGTTAAAGACAGGTGTTATTTAAAGCATTGTCACAACAAACCCAAAACATTCATTATACTTAAACTTTAAGTATTCATTGTTAAATATCCAATTATAATCCTAAGTATAAATAATAATAAGGGTTAAAAACAAATGTTACTACAACATTGTTTACTACAACCCAAAACATTTATATGTTTATCATTAACTTTAAAACATTTCTTCATAGTTCAAAACATATCCACACTTATTAATTAAAGTAATATACTTTCAAATAATTCCAAAATACCAGTTATGTTAACTTAAGTTTTAAAATCCATACTTCTTTTATTATATTTATTTATAAAATACTTAACTTATTATTTAAAACTTATATATATATATATAGAAATATCTTTAAATTACATACTAATATGTTAAAAAAATGTAAACTACTTAAATATATGACAATCATTTGTATAGAATGTTAGATAAAAATAAGGAATTTCGAAATAAAAAAGAAAGGTTAAATTAATTTTTTTTAAAGTCACTTAGTTTAAAAATTTATAATTAATTATTACAAATATATTTAAACTTGAAACCAATTTCAAAACAATATATTATGAGTTGGAAAACAAACATAAAATGATTTGAGAAAAATACATAATTTAAATATTATTTTTAAACAATTTATATTTTCAAATAAAAAATATTGCATTTCTGCAAATGCTGCCAAAAAAATTCGCAAAAGCATAGAACTATTTCAGAAGCAACGACAACACCTCAGAAGTGCTACAAAAAGTCAAAGCTGTTCTTTTAAGGTGAATTTGCTGCAAATTTGCACCTAGTTTTCGACGCGTTAACAAATGATTTTAGATCCATTATTTTTAAGATTGTCAATATAATTTGGGTACTTGAAAACCTCAAAGACAAATCCCAATTTTTTTAATTATATTATAAAAATTTGTGAAATCAAGGTATTTTATCAAAGTGCTCATATAGCGATAATTTCGCTATATCTTTTATCTCCTCATTCAACTAGCTATCAATGAATTAAGCTTCAAAACTTTTACAATAAGAATAATATATTACTAACTTATTAAAAAGGTAAAGAAAACCCTAAGAAAATTTCTACAAAAGTAAACGTTGTTTTCCAAAAACAAGTTATTTATAAGTATGATATAGCGACCTTTTTGCTTCAAACTTTCTTAGCTCTGTTTATATTTTCTATAACTTTTCAAAAAAATTTACTTTACTTTTCCAAACCCACATTTAATTATATAAATCAACCAAAACAAGTTTTAAATCACCACTTTTCACAAGTTAAATTTAATGGATTCAAAGTGCGTTTGTAGCTACTATCGCCATATAGACAATTCCATTTTCAATTCAATATTTAGTGTCATTCCATTTTTTGCACATATATGATTTTAAAATCAAACCATATCACTACTAAAAATGTATTAACATATATACTAATAACTATGTCCATTTTAGATGTTTAAATGTGCTTAATTTAAACAACATAATTCTATTCTCTTTAAGGCAACTACTTTAACAAATCATATGCTTTTGAAAGCATATAATAAATGGTTATAAATTTAAGCAGTTAGTGTCTATTATTAGCAACAAGAATTAATATCAAGTAATTAACTTCATTCAAAAAGAGAATAACTCACTTTTATCAAACCAAATCTCTTCCTACCAACATTCAATCATAACCAGACTTCAATTAACATATCCTACTTCAACAAGTCATCACTAAAGCAGCCTTTCCTCCCCTAGAGCTCACGGCCCAAGCCATCCCACTATCTTCCTTTTCCATGACCACATGCCACCATCCCCTCTTGCTCATGCGATCCCCTTCTCACCATCATAACACCCACGACCTTAGTCTCCTTCCTTCACCCAAAAGCGCACAGCCTAAGGCCAAAAAGAAGAGGAGAAGAGAGAGTGAACACATATGTAAAAGAAGAGGATTAGTTATAGGAAATGAAGTGAGTGTATGCGTGTGTGTATTTATAGACTTAGGACACGAGTGGAAAAGATGTTAAAAACCCATCTCCTTCCAAGCTAAAGAACATGCACACCATACCCTTACACATCCATACTCTTACAGACCATAATTCCCTAACTAATGCCTTAATTTAGAGGTCCTTAGTACTTTTTGTCTATACTTACTTTTACTAATTTGACGCTTAGTTTAATTGATTATTTTCTTAGGAAGATGGAAGATTTAATTCTTATTTATATATGCATATGATAACTTAGTAGTGTACAACTATCCAAACAACTTTTACTTAACAAAAATTTGATTTTTAACAAAACGTTCTCCGGTCACACTTTCAATATTTATTCAAAGTATATATTATTGTAAACACATTTCAAAAATAATTTTTCTAACATTAATCATTAATTAAAAAGTGTTTAACAAGGTTATAAAATCATATTTAATCACACTAAACCTTAGGCACTAATAATTAAATAATTCAGATATTTAAATACGAAATGTTAAATATTCCAGGTCATTGCATGGAGTTTATCTCTATGTTTGATTATCGACCATCATCGGACATCACACTAGGATTATTAGCAGCTTTAGATGTGCAACCTACACTTATGGACCGAATTGGGTCAAGTCAGAAGCATGATAAGGAGTTAGTGGATATTTTTAAGAAGTTTAGTATAGAAGAGTAGTCGAATCATTTGAGGCATTATACCATTGACTCTAAGGGGTGCTAACCAAGAGATGATATATTATGCATTTCTCTTATTTATGGATTTGATTGACATGGTGTTAGCCGAGTCTCATCGTTCTGAGATGACCATTCATCCCATACCATGACATAAAGAAGGTCTTTTATTAGCTTGGTATGAAGAAGCATGTGGAAGAGTATATGGCCTAATGTATGACTTTCCAAAGGGTAAAACAGGAATAGAAGAAGCTGAGAGGGTTGATGCAACTGTTAAATATTCCACAGTGAAAATGGGAGAGTATATTTATGGATTCCGTCGGTGGAATATCTAGGTGTAGGAGGGGAAATGAGTGATTTGTGTCATAGTCGAACGACTAACAAAATGCACTCATTTCGTTCCATTTAGGAGTGTGAGGACTGCTGCATATTTTGTGACACTATACGTAATGGAGATGGCTAGGTTACATGGAATTCCTTCTAGCAGCGTGGGCGGCCAAGATCCCCTTTTCACCAGCGAGTTTTGGAGGAATCTTTAGGAGGCTTTGGGCATTGATTTGAGCTTGAATACTGCCTATCAACCACGGATGGATGGACATACGGAAAGAGTGAGCCGAGAGTAGAAGGGTTTTCTTCGGATGTGTATCTTCGATTTTGGAGGATAATGGAATCATCACTTGCCATTAGTAGAGTTTACCTATAATAACAGTAATAAAGCAAGTATTTAGATGACACCGTTTGAGGCTTTATACGAGAGGTTTTATATGTCACTGTCTTGTTGATGGGACACTACAGATAGGATTATTCTTAGACCAGATAGGGTGAGGGAGACATTAGAGAAAGTAAACTTGAACCACAGTGTGTCGTCCACCTATTTTGAGGCTTAAAACTAAGTGCTATGGATGCCACAATCATTTATAGTATTAATTTCTAGTAACAAACTGAGATCAGTTAATAGTATCCTTAACATCAGAAGCATAGGAATATAAAAGATTTCAAGCAGAGTTTAAAGCTAAACGTTTCCATTACATTAATAAATTTCCATATTCATCGCATAATCCCAAACACTGCACATGTTCAGATAAATATGATTATTAAAAAAATACTCCAAGAGCGACATATAAAGATGCACCTTGGTTGATTAGAGTTAACTACTAAATAGATACAATTTCTACCATTACATACATACATACAAAAGTTGTAACAACACTGCGGATAAATAAATAGATAGACTTCTACATAGCTCTACCTCCTGCACGTCTCCAAAAAGCTTTATTCTTAAAAGCTATAAACCTTACTCTCAAACTACTTAAATGAGTACCCAAGAGTGAAAGGGGAAAAACAAAAAATTTAGGTGAGACAAAATGTCCAGTGTGGATAATAATATGCCATCTCGGTTAACAGATATCTAGAGAGACCACGCCGCTGAGTAGAACAGCTTTCCCCCTCACTAGTATCCTCTAATAATATGTCTTTTATAAACCTAGCACCTGCAGCCACAATGGTTAAATTAGACAATATAAACAATTATATGCATTCATGCGACCTATGTAATCTTGACCAATATGTCTAAATAAATGGACCATCCATCCCAACATTATAGTTTTCTTATGGTAAGTGCAAACCTATATGGTTAACTCGGGACTACTAGATATAGCAAATTCTCCAACTTACTATTATTAGGAAACTAGATGGTCTGTCCAAACTTAATATTTGTAGGGTCACTCTAATCCTAATGGTTTTGTAGGCCAACTCATAACCTATCTCATCTTTTTGTATTCCTTTCTGTGTGTAAACCTACTTTTAGTCTTACCCTTGATGAAGCCCTACGCGTTGGAATTGAGGACTAGTATTAGCTAAGGGCTAGTAGCTGAAGTATAGGGTGCGACCTTACACACATTTAGTTTTCTAATCTCTGAGTCAATTCATCCGATCACAATTTATCCAAAGGTGATAAGAGTGTCCTCTCTAATTAAATTCTAGGCTAAATACCCTTTATTTTTCTTTGTTACCAATTACTTTATAAATGATTTAACCTTTGAAATCATACTTAAAACAAGGAAATTATAGCCCTTTACTTTATCTGGAATATTATGTCAAGATATATATGCTTTATAAAATAAAATTGGTGAATTTCAAAATTGCTTAAAGGTTGTTGCGCCTCAAAACCTTAGCCTATGAAGCCATTTATAATAAAACTATTTATATTGGTAAAGTGTGACCTTAATATTGCTATATGAGTTGTTGCCCCCTTCTATATCAAAATCATGTTAAAGCATCTGATTTATAAAACATAAGGGCATAAGGTTAAAACCATTTACATCATATATCATAAATACATATAAATCGTCGAATATAAGCGGCATAGTTATGAATTTGCATAATATAAAACTTAAATCTTGGTGACGTGGGAATGTTGAAGTTAAGGCTAAACGGCATCATCGCTGTGCAAAATCAATGTCAAAAATAGCCTATAACAACACTATAGTCAAAACTCTACGACATAAGAAACTGGCGGCATTGTTGCCGTATAAAACCAATGTCGAAAGTAATAATAGCGACATTGCAGCCATAGTATAGTCAATGTTGAAAAGTTAAACTAGCGGCATAGGGAACATAGGGCAGCAATATCATAAGAAGTTGATATGAAAACTGACGGCATCATTAATGCCGACATTGATAAGTGGCATGTGGCATTAATAGGCAACATTGATATACGGCATTGAAACATGCGGGATAGCCAATGTCACAAGCATCAATGTCGACATCAAAACTATTCATCCCACTCAAACCAACATTGGTTCATTGCATACCAACTGGGTTGATATCGTATGTATCTCCATTGAATGACGTCGAAAAGTATAGGATGAAAATTGTAAATTTTCTATATAAAGTAATTTCTTTTACCAACTCCTATTCTTTGTCAAATTGTTAGTGGATAGTAACTTTCTTTACCAATTCTTTTCAAAAAAACTGCCATGGATCATATTTCTCATTCCTAAAATAATTTAGAATCCAATAGTTTTATATTAATATTTTAATATAATCATTAAGCTTTTCTAGCTTGATAAATTCAAAACAAATTATAAATGCTTGGGAAAAATCCCCAAAAATCACAAAAAAATAATTTATAAATTCTTCAACATATAAAAATTTTAGGGTTGAAAACAATATTTAATTATTTTTAATAATTAAAACCCGAAATAGATCATTTTCCTCACTTAGGAAATTCATAAAATATTCATACTTGTTTGAAATTATGAAATTTAAAATCCACTTCTAAAATAATGTTTCTTACATCAAATCAAAATTTCAAATCATTTAGGTGTTATGATAGGTTTCACACTTAAACCTATTAAATAATTTCATAAATAAATTTAATAAATTATCCATAAGCATATAATCATCAATCATTCACATCGTGGCATAATAACATATATAAGATTCAGGATTTATTATAACGCTGAACATAAATAAGCAAACTTGAGATGGACAATCATTATTCACCTTGATTAGATAATGAGACTTAAGACTCTAGTGTTGATTTGGTTTTCTTAAGCTTTCTCTTTGATTTCTTAGCCTTTTCTTCTTCTTTAACCTCCTAACAATGGCTGCACTTCTTATTCTTTAGTTTGTATGGATGAATGTAAGGGAGGAAATGAGAATGGAAAGGTATATGTTAAGGAAATGTAACATTTTCCAATTTCCCCCCTCATATAAATCCTCCTTCTTATTATTGTTCTAGAAACTCTAATTAATTCATTAATTAAGGCATGACCTATTATATTATCAAATCTCAATCTTTTATCCTCTTACATTATTTTATTTAATTTAAATATCTTAAATAATGTTAATCAAAGTAAGGCATATTACACATACGAGTATGAAAACTGCGTAGGATAGGTAGAAGTCTTACGCTGACAAGAGGCGCATAGAGTTCGAGTTCATAGTGGACGACATGGTTTTGTTGAAACTCTAACCGCTTAGGCTTGTTATGAGATTTGGTAGTTTGGGAATTCCAACACCAAGGTTAGTAGGGCCTTTTTCGATCACTGATAGAGTAGGTAAGTTAGCATATAGGATGAAATTTCCTGAGAAGATAGCGAGAGTACACGATATTTTCCATGTGTCACATTTGTGAAAGTGTCTACACGATAAAACCACTGTAATCGAGCCGAGTCAGCTAGAAGAGGTGGAAGTAGAGAAGAAGTCACTTTGTCGTGTGCCCACTCGTATTCTTAAGCATTGTATAATGCGACTTCGTAATAAAGTTATTAAGCTTTTAAGGCCCAATAGGGATACGATCCAACAGAGAGTACATGGAAGCCAAAAGAGAGGATCCGAGCTACCCTGTACAACTCATTTCTGGTACATTTCCATTTTATTCAAATAAGTGTAAACAACTTATGTGTCAGGTTTAGCTTAGTATACCCCATAGGTAAGGACAATTGGATGTTATGAATGGTTGCGAACATGTTATTAGGACATCTTTCAGATGATGGATGCTAATGGATGTAATTATTAAGTTAATTTTTGCACACTTATGCAAATATATTTTTGAGTTAGCATACACTCACACCATCACTTATTTTATTTCATTGAGTTATATACATATGGTTTTTGCATATGGATTAAATTGTTGCACATACATGCAGAAATGTCAGTATATTTATATAGGATTTTGTATACAATTGGATACATGGCGTAAGCACTTAGACTGACTAGATGAGGTAATTGCCTAATTTTTGCATTGGTATAGGTTCATATGCATTTGATGCCTATATGTACGTAATGTATTAGAACTTGAACTAAGGACATGATTGCCAATGGTTGATAGATGAGTAGATGGTTGTGATTATTGATTTAGGGTTACATATTTCCAATATCATTGGAGATTTTGAAGGATTGAAGTTAAATATAACAAGGATAAAAATTGAATTTTTATAAACATCTGAACCTTGCTATGAAACTTACGATGTTGCGTTCGTTGCGATCTTCTGGACAATTCCATATATAGTGTTTTAAAACTAGAGCTAGTATAAAAAAAGTTATTAATGTTTGAAAATTCACAATCGAAATTAATTAAATAATTAATTAAGGAAAGAAATATTTTAAAGAAAGTAAGCTCCATCGATCGGTACCATGGTCTTGATCGGTCGACTCCTAGCGGTTAACCGCTCCAAACCTTACCGTTGATCGATCACATATATCGGGCTAGAGTTTTGAGCGGTCAAATGGTCTAGATTTTATAATATTGGATCTAATGGTTGAGATTAGTTTCTACCCCTATAAATTGAATCCTATGCTAATTGCCAGAACCCTGATTCATTAATGGTATGTCCAAACTCTGTCAATCCTCAAATTAAAGTTTCTTTAAACCAAATTAAAATTAAATTAGAGAAATTGAAGAAGAGATTAAATCGAAGCAAATCAAGAGGAGATCTACAAAAAACAAAGAAGATTCTAAGCGCATTACGGAGGGGATAGCTTTTTTTTAGGTGAGTGGGTTCATGATTAGTAAGATGATTTGCATATAGTTGATTTTGTTACACTCTATCTGATCTAGAATTGTTTAAATTGAATTGGAAACACTGTTATTTAGATTGGGAATTTAACAGTGCTTATAATCTATATGAATATGATCTCTTTCTTTCAATCTAAATCAGTTAGATAAGAACTGATTCAAGCTGAATATACCTTTTTTGTCAAATTAAATATGAGTTGATACAACATTGTTGATGATAAACCTAAACTAAATATAAATTTTTGGGGAATTGTAAAGTGTTGATTCATAAATTTGGGTTCATTGTAATAAGGTTTACCGCATGCCAAATTGTAAAAAAATTATACTGTAATCATTTTGCAAATGATGATGATTAACAGCAAACAAATGATGATAATCGATAATTAAAACCACAGAAATACCCCGATCGGTCGACTGTTCACTAGAATCGGTCAACAGCAAGCAATCGACTGGTTCACTAGAACCGGTCAATAGCGAGCGATCGGCCACTCTACTGACCAGCTGTGGATCAGTTACCTAATTCTTGGTGCAGCCTGAACAATGAACTACGACCAAAGTTATTAATTTAATCTAATATTATATATATGGATGTTTGTATAGTAAGGAAGTTAGTTTCCTATATGGGCGAAATGAGGACTATATGGAACGGATGGATGTGTACAATGGCCAAGATGTTTGAGCACTATTTATTGGGCATGGTTGACTTTCGACTGGGGTCATGCTTTTGCAAATTGCACTCCTAGGAGGTTCTACGGTGTATGCGCACACTGATTATGATATTTGGAGGAGTATGAGGTACAAACTGGGCGGACATGATACTATGTTGTTTGATGGATCCCAGTATGGTGCGATAAAAGGCATTATGTTACCATTGAGAGGTAGATATGGATGTAGCAGACATCTTTAGAGTGTATCAGCATTGCCAGCTCCCTTTCATGTGTAATTAGGAGGCGTGTAGCCGTAATTTGGAAACATGGTCCCGGAGTTGATATTGTAAGTAACCCAATGTTGAAGTAATTGTAGTAGCCATTAGCCAAATCGCAGTGACATAGGGCTCAATTAGCGGTTCGACTCTGAGTATAAGCCTTTCCAAGTAGTGGAGTAGGTGTTTTAGGTGTGTATAAAACAATAGTCTTAGGTCAGTGAGACTTTCCATAGTAAAAGTTTCACGAACACAAGTATAACATTGTAACACTCCGTAAAATCAACCACAAATAAATAAATTGGATAAATTAATTTAGACAATATAGGATTAAAAATGAAAACTTTTTAAAAGTTAGAATTTGACCATGAAAGTTATGTTGCTGTGTTATAGCAAAATTATGACCAATTTTCATATATAATATGTTGAAAGCGGAGCTCAAACGAAAAAGTTATGGATGTTTGAAGTTTTCAGATTCAAAATAATTTAAACAAAATTCGAATTCAAATAATCAAATTATTCTTAAATTTGAAATTCGAGGGTTAACAGTAATTAGACTTGGGGGTCAAGTAATCATTAAAATTAACGTTAATGTGGAAAATTAATCAAGGAATGAAATAAATAAAACAACGGTAGAAAATAAATGGTACATCCCAAAATAAACGGACATGTCGACCGCTCACTAGGATTGGTCGTCCGCCTACTGTAGACCGGTCAACCGGTTGACAAGGGTGGCGGCTAGGGTTTTGGCTACATGAACGGTGTGGATTTTATTATTTTAAACTTGCTTAAATCTGATGGTTCTTGAGCATTTGAACCACTATAAATAAGAGCCTAGCCCCTTCACTTTTATTCATAAATTATTTTGGGAACTTAGTGAAGCTCTGGATATTCATCTCTTCTAAGATTCAGAAAAAATCCATTAGGGTTTTGGGTGAGAAATCCAATATATTTGTTTTGTTCTCTATTTATTTTCTCATACTATTCTCCTCCAAACCTCTAATTTTCTGAATCTAATGTATATACAAATCTCTTGTTGTATATATCAAAAGATGAGATCTGATAGATATTATTAAAGGTGTATCAAATATAAAGGAGGAAAAACTAAGGATATACAATGAGTGTTTAACGATCTACTATTTTGGACCATTCAAATCGACAATAAAACCACACATGTCGGACTTGAATAATTCAAAACAACAGATTGTTAATATAATTTAGAGCAAATAAAACCAATAACAATATCATAGACACAGAATATCAGAATTACTTGCAGTGGAAATAGAATAACCATAGTAGTTCATGAAGCTTATACATACATAGTCTCACAAAACAAATACAAAATACTAGAGTTTGAAAATAAATACAATAGAAATCCACTAATACTTAAGCTGAATAGAAATAACTGAAATAGAAATAGATAGACAACTAGATAGATAGATAATCTCCAGCAATTCTCTAGTTCCAAAAGGTGAAATCCAAAGCTGTGATACTCAGGCTGACCCGAGCGTAAAGCAAAACACAAAACACTCGATTAAGGACATACATACTTATAAAATATAAATCAACTCAAGTGAACTGTAATAGAATAACTTAAAGGATGCTTGAGATCGTCCATCCTTTAAGAATCCATTAAACTATTTACTATGTAGTAATATACGCTATTATAATAATGTCTAAAGTAAAATAAACTATTTAAAAATAGCGTTAAGGCATTACCGATATCCCCCTTAACACATTTTATAGTGCTAATAGTCTATACAGTACCGTAGTACCTCAAGATCGGGAGGCTACCAAAGGATACTCCATAGGTACAATACAAATCAAACTCGTAGAAAGCGCTAGGGTAGGTGACATGGCACAACTAGGCAATACCAAGGTAGATATACCAATTGCACTTCCGGACTGGTGGTAATGCATAGCAGCCACTACTGCCCCCTCGATCCACACTCCCAAAAAAATCAAAGGGTGCACCTAATCAATCACAAAGAAATAGAATGGTATCAAAGGAGTGTGTCCGATTAGAGGAGCTACCTCATTCACCCATCGATTGCTCCTGTTTTAGCCACCTTATGCCAACTCACAGGAGTCGGGTCCACATATATACCTCATATTACATCGTTACCACCATCCCACTTCATTCTGGAATCTCCACTGCGTACACAGTTGTTAAAGTGGTTTTTGGAGTTGGTAGAGAGTATGACAACTTCCAATCCCGGTCTCTTTAACAACCAATCGTTATTATAACCCATGGTTATTTTTTTTCAAATGGTTTATCCTTTCAAAATCAAGCATATTCATTTCAAAACCATTCAAATTCAATACCGTTATACCTTCAAAATAATCTCCATTTTCCAAAGTTGTAACACTTTCAACAAAAAACTATACACTTAGTCATAACACCTTAAAATATAATAAGTTAGAAACCATAACACTTTGAAAATGTGACCTTTATATAATAGCACTTTGAAAATGTTACCTTTTTAGAAATAGTAGCACTTTAAAACTAACCTAAAGTAGCATAGCAATTTAAAAGCATAACCTAAAATAGCATAGCATTTTGAAAATGCTACAAATTTTACTAAACATGTTTAAAACATATTATCTTCAATTTTATCATAGTTTTTATAAAATATATTTTTTATACAAAACATATCCATTTCATAAATCAAATATATCATTATTATTAGGTTAGATTAAAATCCCATATTAAATCAAATTAAATTATTAAGTTATGTTAAATTTTATATCATAGATAAATCTTTAAATTTAGTTTAAACCGTTTATTTACTTATAAAATTTAAACTTATTAAAAATCAGTATATATTATTTAAATCGTTTAAATCAAAACTTAAGTTAAAATTTTCATATATTAAAATTCGAAATACTTCATAATTTTTTTTAGAAAAACTATTATTAAAAAAATTAACCATGGGTCTGTATAATATTTTCTAACCTAGGTCAAGTGATACGGATATGTATCATTTCAATCCGTACAATATAAAATCCTGGGTTTTATCATTTCAAACCCGCAATCCCAAGTCAAATAAAAATAAAAACTGCTTGAGCCTATCATTTCAGCTCATAACGATTTTTCCCTATTCTAAAGTCCGTTTGGGTATTTATCATTTCAGCCCATAGTGTGGGAACTTGCAGTGTGAGAAACAGAATATAAAATAAACAAAATAACATATCATGTCATGTGATAAAACAGGTATGGTATAAGGTGATAACATCATATAATATCATATCACATGCATATATGAACTACTATCATCATAGCATATCACTACTACAATTCCACAAGTCATCAGTTTACTATAATAAAAATACGTAGTTGAGAGTGATAAACTCACCTTCTTTGGCTAGAGATGAAAATTCAAAACATAAGAACAAACCCCCGAAAAGCATGACAAAGTAGAATCAAGCTTGAGTGGAAGTAGAGCCAAGATCCAAATCTAGCAAACAACAAAATACAACATATCTAAGCAATTATCTATATAAAAATATAGATCAAAACAAAGAAAAATGGCAAATCAAGACCATGTGGGCTTGACCACTTGCAAGTAGGCTTGACCATCTTGAAACATGGTTCGGCCATGGTGTTTTTGAAGCATGCTAGGCACTGCTAGAATGGCATAGGGCACAGCCATAGGTAGATGAAAGGATGGCAAGGCAAAACGTCAAGGGGAAGGGCAAAAGACAAGGCACAAGTGCCTTTTAGGTTCGTCCTAGTCTCAATGGGTTCAGCCCTATGTGCTAAGGCTTGGGTCAAGTGGTGCAATGGGTCAAGGCACTTGAATTGTCATGGCTAGAGGAGGAGGTGATGGTCACGGCTAAGCAAAGGAGGTGGTGGCCGAGGCATAGAGCAGAGGAGAGATGAAGGTGTGGGATCGACTAGGGTTTAGGCAATAGGATTGGTAATTTTGGTCATGGAAAATCACGGCCATGGGATGGTGATGGTGATGGTGATGGTCGATCATCATAGTGGTGGTTTGCATGGAGGTGAGGTCGGCTAGAGGAAGGATGAGGCCGAACTTGATAAGGAGAAACAAAAATAAAAAGAAATAAAAGAAGAAGAAGGAGATAGGAAAACTTACTGTAAATTTTTGTTCAAGAAAGTGAAAATGGGAAAGAGAGTAGGAAAGGAAAGTTTTGTACGTGAATGACTACTTTCGTACGTGAATGACAAATGGAAAGACTTCTTTTCAAATGAAAAGGCAATCAAATGTCTCTTAGGAATTTCCAAAGCCCAATAGCAAAGCCCACTTCCGAAACAAGCCAAAATCAAGCCTAAACCAAAATAGAAAATAAAATACTGAAAAATATTTGCGTGCAAAATGCTGAAACTTTGTAGATTTAAAAAGTATAAATCGGAATTTGATGAAATGAAAAGCATAGAGAATGTTAGAATCAAATCCAGCTTCAAAGAAAAAGAATAAAGATTTAAAATTCAATTTTAAAATTTTCAACTGAAAGTCAAACTTTGGTCAAAGTTGACCAAAATTCAAATTTCATGAAAAATCTTTATTTTATTATATTTGGAAAAATAATTCTCAACAAATCCCAAAATTTCATTGTAAAATTTCAAAATTTCAAAATTTTAATGATTTAAAATCAAAGTTTCAAATAAATTGTATTTACAAATATTCACAAATTATGGGTTGTTACAGAGCGGAAATCTTACTCTTCTATTTTAGTAGTTAATTAGTATAGTTCGGGTTTGAATATACTTGAGAGAGTTTTGGTTGAAAAAACATCATATTATAAGCCTCCAAACTCTTTCAGTGCGAAATGTCAATTCTAGATTAGAATCTCAATTATTTATGGAAAAAATAATGGAAATTGTTTTAATTCGTAGTTTTGATAATTTTACATTCTATTCCATTCCTTATTCTTCTGTGTTGAATTTGATTAAAGAGTTTCGATTAAAGACTAGTGTGTAAAGTACAAATTTATTCGTCGTTTGCACCGCTTATTCTCGTGAATTAAATAGAGATTCCTTTGTTTATTTATATGTAAAAAAGGAGCTAGATGTAGCATAAAATTGAAACTGTAAATTCCTATTATCAATATTCCATTATTTGATGCAATAAGTTGAGTTTAAATTTAAACTATATACAAGTCTATTAATTTAAAACTTTTAATATGGATATTGGAATTTTGGTGTTGTTGAAAAAAATAAAATAAGACTTGTATAATTGTTGAAAGAATAGACATTTAAACGCCAGTTTAGGGCGTATATTCCACACGCTTAGAAATTACAAGGCACGTGTGTGTGTACACGCGTGCGCGTGCATACGTGTGTGTGTTTGTGTGTGTAATTAACAAATCATTATAACGTGTAATTGCATAGTTAAATAGATTATTAATTGTAATAAATCCCCCTTAGGAAGGTAATGCGAAAGGAAGCTTTCTTATAAGGCCTTGATTATGGAAACATTGATATGTGTGTTAATATATGTAGACGATGATATAAATTATTACCAAGTTACAGGGATGCAGAGTCAGTCAAAAGAACACGGAAGTATGTCTAGCTAATCTGGTTACTAGCAGTGTAAATTTGGGGCCTTATAATATGTAGACGTTGAGATGTGAGACATCGTCAATAATAAGTAAATACGATGATGCAAGGTTAGTCTCAAATTCTATAGACTTAACCTGCTCGACTAATCTGGCTACCAGCACCTACGAATAGTCGGACTAATATAAGACGTCACCATGGGATACAGGTCATAATACGAAGGACTTGCTTAAGAGATCTAAGGTACTAAGTGGTTGTACGAGGGCCCACGTCTTCTCTATGTTGTAAATAGTAAATGGTTGGAGTTATGGTTGGGCACGGTAGATGATACCTTGGAAAATGTCCCGCTTCAATATAAAGTATTAATTAGCTGAAGAGATTCTATGCAATGCCAGCTAGATAGATACTAGTAAGGAGTCCGCCATGGGATAGGTAGTAAATGACGTAGACCTAGCTTAAATAAGGTGTTAAATGTTCAAAGCCTGCCTAATTCCCATTAAAAGATATTAAGTGGCTTAAGTACTATTTCTTATATTGATAGGACATTATGGACAATAGTTATGGGTTACTGGGTTAACGGCAAGTTGGCTATGGGCTTAGATTTGGAAAGCCTTTTTTATCTATGTTTTAAAAAAGCCATTGGGCTTATATTTGAAAATACTTATGATATAGTAAGAATATGCTAATTAAATTATACTGCCCAAGCACTAATATTATAAGGCTCGAAATTTTTATTCACCAGACATATGATGTTTTGATTCCCTCCTCATTACAACACAGGTTAAGAAAGGGGATGCTAAAGGCGAAGACGTTAATGAGACTTATGACAGTAGTCTTTTTATATGCTTGTTATTTTCTATAGTTTTTGACGTACCCATGAAATAAAAATGATATTGTAATTTTGGAATATTGTACCACGGATATGTAACAGTGATTATGGATATTTTGTTATGGTTTTCAATGACATTTTGTAGTTTGAGTAAAATGGGTACTGTTTTTATTGTTATATTTTATCCTACCACGATGAGTTTCTTAATGCGTAGATAAATAGCTCTATACTGTTCTTTATACCAACCAACAGCTAGCTTTAGAATGGGTCTAAGTTTTGATGGCCTTTCCTAGGAAGGAATTTAGGTCCGTTTCGAGGCAGGTTGTTGCATTTGGTATTAGAGCCAAAATTACCCGATCAATAGGGTGGTATGCGTATTAGAGGCATATTTCTTGTATTTGAAAATGTTTTACAAAAATCCTGCTACATATATATATATATATATATATATATATATATATATATATATATATATACACACACACACTTATTGTAAACGTACGCTAAACGGTAGGCAAATCTTTACTTCAACATATAATCCTATCTAAGAGATGTAAATGGAAAAGATTGTAACTCCAAGGTTAATAAGGCAATAAATTATGACGTTACACCCTGAGACTTACATTAACAAAGAGAATTACTGAGTAATTCAGTCTGCTAATGCGGAGAATAGGGCTGGTTAAGGGTGACCTCATAGTCTTGCATTAGATAGAGCTAAGTATGTTGATTTAGTGCTCAATTTTTTTCCACTTCATCTCAAGTATTCGACATACTTAATTCCTATCTAATACACTACTATGGTGGCTATAGGATCGATTCAAAAACAAAACATAATAACAATATCAGTCACGAATCACAGAACAGCAGACACAGATGATACACATACACATCTACATCAAACGTATTACAATATGTCACAAGTGGTATTATAACCACAGTATATACGTACATCCCTATAAAAGAATATATACATCACATGGTTTCCAACAAAAAACTACTACACAAAAACTATGCCACCTATCTAAGGTCGAAGGAGAATTCCAAAAGTAAAGCTAAGGTCCAAATATCCTTAACCTGCAACTCGGTTTGGCCCGAGTAATAAATACACAGGTCAAGCTAACTAGAAAATAAAATTAGCTAGCTATAATAGGGATATAAGTGCATAAGGGAAATCTCCCTTTAATTATAAAGGAATAGTACAAATATGGTTCAATTACAATGCCATGGTATAGATTCACAAAGGGTTGTCACATGAATAGATTTAGTTCATCATAAGAAATTCATACTCAAGGACATTCAATATAAATGTAAGTAACCATACAAAAGCCATATGAGAAAATCATATAAATTACCAAACTAGGAATACCATGGAACTCTAAAAAGAGTTCAAATTTCATAAAAATGAAATCACCATATATACATAACATCATATTTGGCTCTAGGCTATCAATGTAACAAAGATATCTCAAAAATGGTGAAATCGTAATTAACTCAGAAAACTCGTGGTGACCGAAGTCACATAACTCAAATGACACGAAGGTGTATAGCACTGGTATACTCGTGGATGTGTCACAAACTCTCAGATAGGAACCTGAAAAGTGTCAACATGCATCCCATACCACACGTTCGCACTAAATGGTTTAGTAACCGATAGCTAACTACACATCATAAAAAGAAATTCTCAAATCTCAAAAATCTCAGAATACTCATATATCTTGCCCGTTATCATCGACAAGTGTGAATAAATCTCATAGCGGTTTCTCATAAACAATAATTCCCGAAAAGGAAATCTCATCTCAAGACTCACCTCGTCTCATCGGCGAGTAAAACAACATATATAAGAGGTTCTCATCGATTGTTACTTCTATAATAGGAGATCTCAAACCTCTCAACTCGCCAAATATTGGCTAACTCGGATTATTCCTATAAATAGAATTATAAATCTCAAAATACGCCATAAAATGGCAAATCTCAGTTATCATATCAAAAATAGACTTGAATGGTTTCGGTCGTACAAGTCCAGAATTAACCAAAAAATTAAAATCACATATGCCATACAATGTGTTTTACTAAATCATTTAATTCTCTTTCTCAGACGTCCGACAGATGTAAAAATAGTATATATTATTTATAAAATAATTTACTTGAGAAAACGAGATTTTTAAAACAATTTTTTGAAAACATTTTGAAAGCATTTATTTGAAAATTTTCCTTATTATTGGAAATAAATATATTTTAAATAATTTAAAAATAATTTAAAAATATTGGAAAATATTTATTTCAAATCCATCTGATTTGTAAAATTATTTGAAAATTTTATTTCAGTAAAAACCACTGAAATTCAACATTCAAAAACAACTCAAATAGTCATCATTCCAGGACTCGGATTGATCATGATTTTTGCTCAACTATTGATAGATTAGAGCTCTTGAAAATCATCTCAAATTTGCATAAAAAAAAATGACAAAACCATAGCATTTCAAAGGAAAAGGCTGCGAGGTAGAGTCACAAAAACGAAGGCATAAAGGCTAATATTAGGTTGACCTTAAGGTCGACCACACTCTTCCTCAGGTCGACCACCAGGTCGACCGTACGGTCGACCTTAGGAACGCAATGGTCGACCTTAAGGTCGACCACGCATACGGGAATTTGTTCCTTTTGGCTCCAGGTCGTTTCTCAAGCATGATTCAATCTTTGAGAAAATTTTTAACATAGCTACAGGTTGTTTCAGGCAATGAAAATAGACACGCACATAGAGTGACATTCAAACTATAACCTAGAAAAGATCCGGCAGCATTTTGGGGAAAAAACAAAGAGATACAACCACTTAAAGTGGCAATCAGAATAAAATATAAACAGAGAAAACTTCCTATACCGTAAACGATTTAGCCAAATTTCTTAAAGGAAATTCATTTTTCAGCTAGCAATTTGTGAACTTTAAACTCACCTTAGCAAACTAGGAAGATTTTGTGCGATTTCAAGATGAAGATGATGGATTTTGGTGGAGAAATGGTCCTCAGTAACCTATAGAAATTAGAAAAGGGACATGCAAAAGAAATAAAACAGGTTACAGACAAATTCATATCAAGCTCATGGAATTTTTATAGTATTGGTTGTGATTACCTTTCTCTTTTCTAGTTTTGGAGAATTTTCTCTTTTGAGTGGAATTGAGTTTTAATTAGAGGAAGCCATTGTTTTGCTCATTTCCCTTTACTGTATATTTTTGTTTGAGAAGAAGATAAGGAAAAGAGTACGTACTGTTAATTTTTTTCTCATACAAGAAGTTTCCAAATATTGGGTTTTGGATTTAAAATCCTATCCAATAAGCCTAACTTAAAATACTTAGTGAAATATTAAGAAATGAACACTATTTATCCTATATTATCACTATATTCACATATTTCTTCATTTTAAGGCCAAACAAAAATATTTACAACAAATGTATGTACGTAAAATTGTTATCTTAACAAAATAAAATTTATATTAACAATAAAAAGTTATTTTCAACAATAAAACCTTATTTTTGACAATATTATACAATTACATTATTTTACCACAAAAACACCTTTTTAATGTAATAATCATTACAAAATTATTTTCTGGCCAAATAAATTATAACGATCATTTTAACTCTATTAAAACAAATCAATATTATTTTTAAACAATATTTCATCGTTTAACTTACTAAAATACATAATTTCTTCATATTTCTTCTTTTTAAATCAATAAAAGATTAATATTGATAATGCTTTCCAATATTGTTGTATTTACCCTAATAAAATTGCAATTTGATTATTTTCTACTCAAATTCTCAAAATACAGTTTTTAAAACTTTATTTTCATTACTTTAGATTTATTTCAGTAATTTAACATTGAAATACATCACCTAATTAATTTGCTAGCTCCAAACAAATAAATACCCAATATTTCAATTTATTTAAACCAAATACTTAACCAGTCAATATTTAATCCCATATTTATACCCAAATGAATAAAATAAAGCAAGCTTTATTTTTCTCATTTTATTTACAAAATTCATTGTTTATTCCAAATAAACATTTCAAATTTCAAATTATATTTTAACTTACAATATTAAATTATAACTTTCATTATAATTTAATATATATTCAGGTAATCTTAAAACCAAGGTTGTTACAGGCTCCCCTCTTAACAAAATTGCGCCCATGTAATTTCTAGAGAAGAGTTTGTATTCAACATATTAATTTCATCAATCAAAGGAAGGATAGATAAGCACGAGATCAAAATTCCTCACTCTCTACTCAAGACGAAAGAAGACCAAGATAAAATTACTCGGTAAATTCAATGATTTTCCTAAGCATAAATACTAGAACTTGCAAACCAATAAATTTCTTGAGCAATACATCATGATTTCGAAGTATCTCACTTTCGAGACTAAAACACAATAGTGTGCTACTCAAATATCTATCTGAGGAGATTGATTTTACAAAAGTTTCTCGAAATAGAGTTGAGATTTTAGCATCACATTCTCCGAACTCTAACAACAAGCTGATGACTTCCCGTATGTCACTATGGAAGGAGCCAAACTGATACTAAGATGACAATAATTGAGGCAAGAATACTCGATGAGAGATGGTTACTTCAAAGATAGCCGCCACTTAAACGACGCAAAATGCTGGTCATTAAACTATTGCACAAAGGCAAAACAATCACGATGAACACAATAGATACAAATTTCAATTTTACAATCAAAATTTATTAGAGTTCGAAATACATTATCTTCAAAACCATAATCTAAACATTTGTTTACAATCAAACTTCTTAAAGTTCCAAAACTCTTTACTTTTAAATTCAAAATATCAATTTTCAACACTTGGAAAATTTCCAAACTCCTTCCTATAGTTCTTATAAAATGACAAATAATTTCAAACTTGTATTCCCTTTTATTCCAAAATTAAATTTTCGAAAGAATTTTATAATTTCATTTCAACAATTCTTAAGATAAAATTTTAAAATTTACAACTCTTTATTTTTAAATACCCAAATTCTCCAAACAAACTCTATCTTTAACATGTATAACTCATTTTAAAACATTCAATAAACATTTATTTTTCAAACAAAGTATTATCTCATTATTTCCACAATAAAACATAACTATATTCAAACTCATTCATTTCAATTATCATAATGGCATTGCCTCGCCATTGATTTATAACAAATAACCTTATCAATTGGCTGCAGAGTTGACCAAATAATCAAAACCGCCTTGCCATTCATCTAATCCCACTATGGTTCAATGGCTGCATATGCCATCCAGAATAAAATTGAATTCTCAAATCTTTTTAATTTATTTCCAAATTTAATCTCATTATAACTCAATTTATCATGTCTGGTTGTCTCATTACATCATTTAGCAAATTCCAATCGATAACGCTGATAAGGCGTATCGACAAGAATTCTTAAAGCACTGGATAGACAATCCAACACAAAAATCATCTTCTATAAAAGAAGTACCTCATATTTAGTTCTCAAAATTTTCTTTATTTATCCCAGAAACCAAATCCAATTTATCTTAGAAATACACCTTCAATTTCTTGAAAAAATTGAAAACACAATTTGTTACATATATCTAAAATAAAAAACACAAAAAGAGACTCATCGAGATATTCCTCGAATGCTTGATTCACAAGATTGGAGAAATAGATTGGAGTATTCGTCATTCCTTACACTATAACGTACTACTTAGAAAACTCATAACGAGTGCGGAATGTGGTAAAGAAACAATATTCTCTGCAACTTGTAGAAAATATGAATCAGTGTAGGGTCAAGTTGAAGAAAGACCATAGAACCACATAATAGATTGAATAAGAAATTAGCAAGATATAAGGGTAAGGGTAAAATATCTTCTTGAATGAGAGGAAGAACACTTAACAACATATCATTATTCCGAATGAAACGGTATCATAAAGCCTATCAATAAAGGAGTTCTTAAGAAGATATCTCAAAAGAGGTAATAATGGAAAATGTTGAACAAAATCAATGAATTACCTCATTTCCTTTGTGGGATCCACGTGGAAGGATGACAACAGGCTAAGAAACGAGAATGAGGTCAATACAACACTTGATTGCCCGATTTGGTGTCATACTCGAATGGACTTACTAAAATCAATAGAGTCATAATAACGGGAATTCAAGGTATATCATCAACATCTCGATACTCAAAGGTGACTACAGAGACTTCATAATCATAATCAATATTCCGAAGACAAGAAACAACGGAATTTGGATACCCAAATATAGGATCCGTCAAATCCCATAACGTGGCTTGATAAAATGCAACCACTCCATTACATATTACTCCAAACTCTAGATAAAAAATAGCATGCTAATTCGCACGTAACGTTAACTATAAGGAACATGCTCAAAATTCTCATGCCAAGTATTGCAGATCCCCTTAAAAGGATTCGCAATCCTTAAGTAAGCAACAAGATCGGAGCATCTAATAGCATTAACAAATTTCTCCGATACGGATAAATGTCAAGCACTCATATTGAAAAGAATTCAAATCGAACGATCATGAAAAAGAATAGAACACTACCAGAAGCCTTCGCCCCATTCAGATTCTTTGAACTAGAACCTTTCGCTTTGTTAGGACATAAAGAAACCATATGTACAATAGGCACATTAGCGTGGATGAGAACACTCTCTACCAAGGTGATCATGAGAACCACAATTGAAGAAAGCTAAAACTCTAGCTGAAGAAGGAGCTGCATTAGGATGAAACTAGAACCGTCTTGCTTTTCCTTCTTCCTTGGAGGAAAGGATTGGGATCTTTGAAAGGGAAATTTATTTTTATGTGGGTTCTTTCGAATCTCGACCTTGTCACTATAATTCCATTCTTTTTCGACAGCTTTGAGGTGAAGTGCCGAATCTATAAGCTCCTCGAAGGAGAGCTTGAGCTGAAGCATAAGCGACTTTTTCAAATATTCCTTAACTCCATATACAAACTTAAGATTCTTCTTATATGGTGTGCTAATAAACTCAAGCCCATACTTGAATAGGGACTCAAAGGGGGATACATAATACAACACATAGGATTTACCCTGCTTCAACTCAAGGAAGCGACGGGAAAGGAAATTCTTGTCGGATTCTGGCACGAACTTGAGCCCAAAATGGTCTCATAAATGCTGCCAAGTAAGAGTAGACTTGTCTATCATGGAAATAAGGAGCTCGTACAAGTTTAGTGCTCGTTCATGCAACATACTCGATGCTACAAGAACATGATGATGTTCAGAGATCTCCATGGGAGTAAAGATACGCTCACATGTTCGGGGCCAAGCCTGAATCTCTAAAAAAGACTAGGAGCCTTTGAACGGCTTTCCTCCAAGATGGGTGAAGTTGTTGCATATTCGCATAAATGCGAATTTGCACGGAGGAGAGGTATGAGTAGGAGTGGGAGGTTGAGTGCTCTAAAGAAGCTCCAGGATTTGGTCGATCGACATATAAACTCCTTCGGGATGAGAACCACCGGACGGCCCCACCTCCGAAGAGTGACCACTTCTTCTTTCAGTCATTTGCTGAAAGTTAAATTAAGATACGATTATTCACAGAGGTAGATATTTGCAATTCATATACATTAAATAAGGAATATTACGGAATTAAAATTAGCATTCCTATACATATTCCTTTCTATCCACCCCTAAAAGACTCAAAAGATTAAGGTCAAGGTTGGGTTCACATTGATTTAGGGATGACGTTTACACTTGTATTATATTTGATGTATAATAATTGCATATACTTTTCACATTTTGTTTTGAATCCAGCTCTAATACCAAGCCGTGACGCCCCACCTCGATACCTACATTAACAAAGAGAATTATAGAGTAATTCTGTCAGCTAATGCGGAGAATAGGGCTGGTTAAAAATGACCATCATAGTCTTGCATTGGATAAGAGCTAGGTATGTCGATTTAGTACTCAATTTTTTTTCATTTCATCTCGAGTATTCGACATACTTAATTCCTATCTAATACACTAATATGGTGGCTACAGGATCGATCTAGAAATAAAACATAATAAAAATATCAATCATGAATCATAGAACAACAAACACATATGATATACGTACACATCTACATCAAATGTAATACAACATGTCACAAGTGGTATTATGACCACAATATATACGCACATCCCCACAAAAGAATATATACATCACAAGTTTCCCAACAAAACAACTACTACACAAAAATTATGCCACCTATCCAAGGTCGAATGAGAAATCCAAAAGCAAAGCTAGCAAAGGTCCAAATATCCTTATCCTGCAACTTGGTCTGACCCGAGTAATAAATACATGGGTCAGGCTAACTAAATGAAATTAGCTAGATATAAGAAGGATATAAGTGCATAAGGGAAATCTCCCTTTAATTATAAAGGAATAGTAAAGTATGGCATAATTACAATGCCATGGTATAGATTCACAAAGTGTTTTCGCATGAATAGATTTAGTTCATCATAAGAAATTCATACTCAAGGACATTCAACATAAATGTAAGTAACCATACAAAAGCCATATGAGAAAATCATCAAAATCTCCATATTAGGAATATCATGGAACTCTAAAAAGAGTTCAAATCTCATAAAAATAAAATCACCATATATACATAACATCACATTTGGCTCTAGGCTATCGATGTAACAAAGATATCTCAAAAATGGTGAAATAGTAATTAACTCCGAAAACTCGGATTGGCCAGATCCCCGATTGCAATGCCCAAGCAATGATGCATGTTCCAAACTCTTGTCCAACGCTATTTATAAATTAGGTACCTATTTCGTGGACCCGAAGGTCATACTCGTGGTGACCGAAGCCACAAAACTCGTAGTGACCGAAGTCACATAACTCAAATGACCCGAAGGTCTGTAGCACCGACATATAAGTGACAAAACCTTAGCATTTCAAAGGCAAACGATGTGAAGTAAAGTCACAAAAATGAAGGCATAAAGGCTAATATTAGGTCGACCTTAAGGTCGACCACACTCTTCCTGAGGTCGTCCGCCAGGTTGACCATGAAGAGCCTCAGGTCGACCGTACGGTCAACATGGGGGAGTCTATGGTCGACCTCAAGGTCGACCATGCATACGGGAATTTGTTCCTTTTGGCTCTAGGTCATTTCTCAAGCCCGATTCAATCTTTAAGCAAAATTTAACATAGTTACAGGTTGTTTCAGGCAACGAATATTGATATGCACATAGAGCGACGTTCAAATTATAGCCCGAAAAAGATCCGATGGCATTTTAGGGCTAAAACAAAGAGATACAACCACTCAAATTGGCTACCAGAATATGATATACACATAGAAATATGAAGAGAGTAAACTTCCTATACAGTAAACGATTTAGCCAAATTTCTTACAAGAAATTCAATTTTTAGCTAGCAATTTTTGAGCTTTAAACTCACCTTTGTATATTAGCAAGATTTTGTGTAATTTCGAGATGAAGATGATGGCTTTTGGTGAAGAAACGATTCTCGACAACCTGTTGTAATGACCCTCCTTTTTGGACAGTTTAAATCGACAATAAACCACACATGTCTAATTATCAGAAAAATATAGGTCGTTTTACTCTCCCCCACTTAAAACTTTTCATCTTCGAAAAGGAACGAGAAGGAGTTAAGAAGCTTAAAAAACTTTATTCAATCAATCAATTTATAAACAATTAAATTTACATAATTAAGTATTTTAAATAAAATATGCTAATTAATAAATCAAATGTTCGTGTTCAAGTTTACTGAAGTTTGAAAATATTTTCACTTATCACAAAAAAACTCTAAGTCAAAAATTCACGGAAAATTTCAGCAGAGTCTCCTTTGTACGAAGAGGTCCGAGAGAAATAATAATATCAATAATAACCATATATATATATATATATATCATATTTCGAAATAAGATATCCCAAACCATGGGAAAACATTATAATATCGCTATAAAACCGTAATCCGAAAACTTACCTATTTGTCAGGAAAATACGCTTTATTTATGAAACTAAAAGCAGTAGATGTTGCTTCCATAAACCTGTATTTCACTTATATAATCCAAAATAATGAGAATTTATGTCTACAGTAAAGTAAAAGTATTAAAATAGCGTTAAGGCATTACTCATATCCCCCTTAATACATTTTATATATTCCCATAGTCTATACAGTACCATACGCTTCTCCGTAAACCGGAAGTCACTCACGAAATATTAAATTTTTATTGCAAGTTAAACCTGGTCATTTAGTGATAAATTTTTGATTATTGGTTTGAAATTTTAATTGATATTTTGTTTGAATACCTAAACTCCAATATGCGATAACTAATAAGTATTATGACATGTTATTGAATTGGTTGATTTGTTGAATTGATTGATTTGAATGTTGATTGTATGTTGTAATTGATGCTATTGTGATTGAATGTGTATTTGTTCATTTATTTTGATATAGACTTGTTATCACCCTATAGTTTATTGTAATCATATAAATTTTCATACTGATTATTTAAACACTGAATAAAGATATAAAACCCATGAATTTCATATATTTACATGAGAAGAAAATTAGTGTGTTTAGATTTGCTATTTGAACCTTCAAAAAAGTAGTTATCTACATTTCTTATTTCATCTAATTTTGATTTAATTTGCATAAGATCTTTTAGTTCTGACTCGAGTATTTTGTCTTTTCATTATGCTCGGGTCAGTCTGAGCTTTTTAGTGAATTGAAGACTATTTTCTAGAGGGTGAAGACGAAGATTTAGTGTATTATTGCTATTTTCTATAATTATTCCGCTGCATTATTTGTTTATTCATGCCGTATAACTCTGATTTGAATTGTAAAAGTGTAATCAAATGTTATTTGTAAACTAGCTTTATGAACTGTTTATTTGATTATTATATTTTGTCAATCCGCTGCGAGATTCTGTGTGTTGCTTTTCTTTCTTTTCTTTTCTTTTCTCATTTACGCCATTAAAAATCCTCCCTTTTAAATGGTTTGAATTAGACATGTGTGGTTTATTGTCGATTTGAACCGTCCAAAAAAAGTGGGTCGTTACACCTGTAGATGCTAGAAAAGAGACATGAAAATGAAATAGAACAGGTTACAGACAAATTCATATCAAGCTCATGGAATTTTTATAGTATTGTTGTGATTACCCTTCTCTTTCTTGTTTTGGAGAATTTTCTCTTTTATTTGTAGCAACTTTTGAGTGGAATTGAGTTTTAGTTAGAGGAAGCCATTGTTTTGCTCATTTCCCTTTACTGTATATTTTTGTTTGAGAAGAAGATAAGGAAAAGACTACGTACTGTTAAGTTTTTTCTCATACAAGAAGTTTCAAAATATTGGGTTTTGGATTTAAAATCCTATCCAATAAGCCTAACTTAAAATACTTAGTGAAATATTAAGATATGAATATTATTTATCCTATATTATCACTATATTCACATATTTCTTCATTTTATGGCCAAACAAAAATATTTACAACAAATGTATGTGCATTAAATATGTTATCTTAGTAAAATAAAATTTATATTAGTAATAAAAAGTTATTTTCAACAATAAAACCTTATTTTTGACAATATTACACAATTACACTATTTTACCACAAAAACACCTTTTTAATGTAATAATCACTACAAAATTATTTTTTGGTCAAATAAATTATAACAATCATTTTAACTTTATTAAAACAAAAAAATATTATTTTTAAACAATATTTCATCTTTTAATTTAATAAAATACATAATTTCTTCATATTTCTCCTTTTTAAATCAATAAAAGATTAATATTGACAATGT
Organism: Allium cepa; assembly: GCA_030765085.1. Classification (NCBI taxonomy): domain Eukaryota; kingdom Viridiplantae; phylum Streptophyta; class Magnoliopsida; order Asparagales; family Amaryllidaceae; genus Allium; species Allium cepa. The sequence goes on from CM060937.1 coordinate 423,868,135, forward strand.
TTTTCAATATTGTTGTATTACCCAAATAAAATTGCAATTTGATTATTTTCTACTCAAGTTCTCAAAATAAAGTTTTTAAAACTTTAATTTCATTACTTTAGATTTATTTCAACAATTTAAGGTTGAAATACATCATCTAATTAATTTATTAGCTCCAAACTAATAAATACCCAATATTTCAGTTTATTTAAACCAAATACTTACCCAATCAATATTTAGTTTCGTATTTATATCCAAATAAACAAATTAAAGTTCCAAAATTTATTTTTCTCATTTTATTTCCAAAATTCATTGTTTATTCCAAATAAACAATTTATGATCATAGAAGTTATCCTTGTCTATTCCACTTTTCATTGTTTATGGTCATAGAAGATGTTTTTGAAAAGAAAAAATATATTTATAACTGGATGAAATCAAATGATGATAATTAATAAATGAGTTGGTACAATTTTGCGAATGTTATAAGGAAAAGCATTTATGTAAGGAAGAGAATTTTATATATTCATTTTTTATTTGGAATTGGTTTTTTAGATGGTAATGAAAGAGAAATAAATTGGGATTGATAAGAAAATGATTGCGAAAGATTATAGGAGTTTAAATAAGATTTAAACAAAGTAATAAAAAGTGTTTAGTTAGGTGATAATATATTTTGAGTAATAAAGTAATAGATGTTAATGCATATCTTTGGGATAATATAACAACCTGAAATTAGGAATTTGACAGCATGTAACGACCCGTAAATTTTGAGAAATTAATTGCTTAATTTACTTAAGAGTTTGTAATTAATTTTAGGAAGAAATAAGTAAATACCAAAATTTTAGATAAATGAAATGCAACGTTTAAAATTAAAGATAAGTATTAAAATTGGAAATGAAATTACGATTTATTTAAAGTAATGGAAATTGTTATAGGCTAAGGAATTGAATATAAGAAAAACAAATGGGAATATTGTATTAACTAATGCAATGATATAATTAGTAATAAATCTAATGAATTCAATGTTATAGTAACCGTAAGTAAAATGCAATAATTGTAGATAAGTAATTTTAAGGAATGTTGTTGGTAATAAACGTATTTAAAATGGTAATAAATTGAATATAAGAAAATAAAGGCAATTAGTGGATTTATTTAATGAATTCATGAAATAAAAATCAATGTCATGTAGGTAATAATAATATTGATGAAAGTGAAAACTTATTAAGTATGAAACCAAGAAAGTAAATTAATTAAAGAATACAAGTAGTAATTAATATACATACTTGGCAAATATAACTAAATAGTATGAAATAAAGCATGCATTTATGATATGAAATATAAGTCAATGTTAATTTCACCTTTAAATGTCAATTTATTGAATAGCAGGGTTTTAAATCAAGTAACAGATTTGTTAAAGTTTCAATTGGTAATTTATAAAATTTAATGTGAAATTAATTGCAAATAATTGACCTAATTGTGCAGTTAGGATAAATTGATTTGTCATAAAAGATTGTTAATTCCAGAGGATGTAACCAATGTTAATTTCATTTATAATATAACAAGTGGTGGATCTTAGGAGTGAAATTTTAGGTTTATTAATTTATTTGAAAGAAGAAAAAAATTTATAAGTGAATTAATTACAAATAAGGGGGATTTGATATTAAATTTTACATTAATAGAGATGTGGATGAAATTTGTGGATATTAATGCAATAGCTACGAATCAATGAAAATTCATCCAATTGGTAATAGGGTGAGAACGGTGTATGTAATCAATTTCAACACTTGTCCGTTATTGATAACTTAAAGGTAAATTAACGTTAATGGAGGCTAACAAAATAAATTGGGAAATCAATAGAAATTTTTGGTTATAAATTGAAATATAGCCATTTGAACAAATCTAAGTTGAATACAGGAGTATTGGGTAATAAATTTATTATAACAAAAACCAATACAAATGTTGAATTAATCAGTGAAACGATAATAATAAATAGTAATTAATTCAAAATTTTTAAATTGGGAATAATGTAGATTAATAAACGTTAGTTATTTAGGGTAGTGACTAAAATTGGTAATCCGTTTGCAATTAATGATAATAGTGTTGATATAAGCTAATAAGTTGAAATGTCAATGCAACTAAAAGCACATAAGTTGCAATTTTTAGATTGCTTGTTTATTTAATGAGTTAGAATAAAATTTGGTAATCAATTATAAATAAATCTTAATTTTACGTTGGTTAATGTAAATTAAAGTAACAGTTGATGTAATAAAGGATGGAACCGAGGAAAATTAGTTAAGTGGATTTAAAATCTTAATTTATGGGTGAAATCGACAAATTTCAATATGTCGAATTTGGTAGTTATTACACAATTAGTGGAAATAAAATAGTAATACGAATAAAGGTGAACCGGGAGTATCAATGTAATGAAACGTAACCAAATGTAAATATGTTTATGGGATAATGAATGTATTAATAATAAGAATGGGAATCAACATTTATTTATTTATTTGATTTTTTTTGTTGAATGAATTAATTTGACTTTTAATTTGATAAATCAAAACAAAAAAAAATGTATATAATTAAAAGAATGTTTTAATTATAGATCCATCTTTTAAACTCTTAAACCAAATTGCATTTTTTTAGATCTGAAAGTTTATATACGTATAATTTGCATTTGAGTTGAAACAGAAATATGGTATACACATATTGTCACTTTATCTTGAATTGAAAATATCAAGAAATTTGAATACTTTGTTGAATAAATTATTTGTTCTTAATCTAATAAATTATAATAGAAGTTTACATATGCTTAACAATTTTTCGATAATAAATCTAAGCTTTGATTTTGATTACAACAATATTTAAATTTGTTACATAATCTATTATCTCAAATGTCCTTATTTAAGGATCTTAAAGGTTTGTTACTATATTGCTTAATTTGTCGTGTTCCACTTTTGTTTTGTTAAAAAATTAAATAAATTTCATTAAGGTAAAAAAGTTTAATTTATATGTATATATGTATTTTTGACTTCAAGTATACATAAGTTTACAAATGCATTAGACAATTTAATGTGGTATGGAAGTATGCTTTGAATTAATTAATAAGCTTTGGTTTAATCTTTATACACACATGTATGTATGTTTGTGTGCATGTGTACACATATAAACATTTAATATTTTAATTTCAAATTGCTAAAGCATGATTTAATTTTTATTATTATCATCAAACAATTTAAAAGTGAGGTAATATTATATACATATTAATTTATTGTTTGTTGTTTATGTTTTCTAGTCATAATACAACTTGCATGATAACTAAATGTCGTATTAATAAAATTGGCTAAAGTGAGAAAGTGTAATTAATCAATGTCTCCACCTTTTATCTCCTTCCCTACTAGATCCTTATGTGATTGCATCTACATTTATTCTTGTTTATTCCTATATATTGTCACCAATTAATCGTACCTGATATATGTTTAGCAATTTTGACACACAGTTAAAGTATGAATATATATGATGTATTCAAACTTTTCTGTATCTAGCACTTAATTAATTTAGAATCAAACTAATAAAACATGACATTTAATTTTGTCCCTCCACATTCATTCCCTTTCTAATTAATAATTACCTCTTTTTAATACCTGCTACTTTAAAAAAAAAGGCTGTTCATATTTACTATATTTCAATACCAAGTTGTTCAAATTTACTTTATTTCTAATTAATATTAGCCTCTCTTTTCAAATCTCTTTGTCCCTAAACCTAACTCTAACCTTATAAATACGATATGATGCAAATGAAACCCTAGCCTCCATTCAAATCTTCTTCTTCTTTTTTTTCTTTTTTTTCAAATCTCTTTATTTCATCTCATTTTAATTTTTCCTTCCTCTTCAAATATTCTTCTTCTCAAGTTTTATTCTATTTCAAACTTTCTTCTTTCTTTTCAAATCTTGATCTTCTCTACAATTTTCAGTTCTTCTTATTTCAATCCTTTTCTTTTTCAAATTCTTCTTTTTCAAATCTTTTCCAAACCTTTTAAAAATACATATATAAATGCATATATATATTAATATGATAAGGAGGGATATTAAAGTAAATCAAAATAAAAGAAAAATTACGGAACAAAGCTAGCAATCAAGAAGAAGACTAAGGAAACGTAGAGCGAAGCTATTGATTAGAAGTCTATTATTTTCAGATTCGTATAAAGATGAGTGTTTTAACCCACTCACAATTTCTAAAATTTCTTATGTTTGTTAAGTTGATTTATGATGTGTTTAGAAATTTATTTATAGTTGCTTGGCATATATTTCATCATTATCTCAGTTAATTTGCATTCATATAGTTTATTTGTTATTTAATTCATTTTTTCTTATAAACTGCCAGTTAAAATTTTAGTTAAATTTATTATTGTATATAAACTGCTAGTTAAATTTATTTATTATTGCATATAAACTACAGTTAAACAGTTATTTAATTCATTATTGAAAGTTAACTGTGAGTAATTAACTATTATTTATTGATGTGATTGTTTGAATATGGATGATAAATTGATAAATGTTTAATGCTTGATATGATGGATGAATGGATGTTGTATTTATATTATATAAACTGCAAGTTATTATGCATTTTCATTTCATTCGGGATTGCGGTTTGAAATGATATACAACCGCATTTTTAATTTTTAAATTGCGGATTGAAATGATAAATATCCGCATCACTTGACCATAGGATAGAAAATTATATACGGGCACCGTGGTATATATATAAAATTATTTTTTCAAAAATGATTTTCTATGGTTTTGGAAAGAATACGGTTTAATAAATATTAAATTTTGATATATATATATATAGTAAAAATTATTGAATTTAGCTATGTATACATTTGTTTCGAGTTTTTAAAATAAGCTAAATAATGAAGTTGATTTCGTTTATATAATATGGTTAAGAATATATTTGGAATTCTATTGTATACAGAGTTTATAATAACTCAAATAAAAGTAAGGTTGAAGATAGATGTGAATATGATTTGAATTAATGGATCTAAGAATTTTCCTCAAAAAATTTATTTTGAAATGTAAATAAATTAAGATTTAAAGGGTATGATCTTATAACTTGATTTTTGAGTAGAGGATTTAAACGAATATCAAATTAATTTAAATAATATTATTAAGTTAATTTAATTAAAAGATTATCCTATTATTGAAGTTTAAAGGTTTTACTTAAATAATATTTGTTCTATTAAGTATACATTTCAAGTTTTAAATAATAGGAATTGGATTTGAAATATTAAATTTTCAAAGAATCCATTTGAAATAGTGGAATATTTAAAGATTGAAATATATGAACTATAAAAATTTAAGTTTTGAAATATAGAATATTTAAGCTTTGAAGTATATGTGAATTAAAATGGTTTATTTGGAGGTTCAAATTGATATTGGGAAATTATTGTGAAATTAAAGAAGCTATTTTATTTTATAAAGTAATTTCATTTTTAAACTATTTAAGTAATTGAAGTATGTTTCAAAGCTATGGGTTTCAAGATATATAGATTTAAAGGGCTATGATTTGGAAAAGGATATATTTGAAATAAAAATGATATCATATTGATTTGGGTTTTTAAACGATATCGTATTCATAGTTTTGAAATGGATATTATATTCTGATTTTAATGTATAAACTATTTTTGAAAAGACCGCGGTGTTATAATAACGATTGGTTGTTGAAGAGACCGGGATCAGAAGTTGTCATACTCTCTGCCAACTTCGAAAACCACTTTAACATCCGTGTACGCAGTGGAGATTCCAGAATGAAGTAGGTTGGTGGCGGCATTTCCTTTGAGGTAAATACGTGGACCCAATTCCCGTGAATTGGCATAAAGTGGCTAAAACAGGAGCGATCGATGGGCTAAGGGGGTTAGCGCCCTTTATCGGACACTCCTCTTCGATACTATACTCTGACTTTGGATTGATTCGGTGGCCACCTTTACTTTTGATTTAGGGGGAGTTTGTTCGAGGTGGGCGGTTGCTGCGGCTACGCGCTACCACCAATGCGGAAACGTAATTGGTATATCTACCCTAGCATTGCCTAGTTGTGCCATGTCACCTACCCTAGCGCGTCTTATACGATTTTGTTTTGTACCATACCTATGGAGTGCCCTCTGACGACGCTCATTATGGGGGAGATTACGGTACTGTATAGACTACGGGAATATATTATGTGTTAAGGGGAATATTGGGTCACTCCTTAACGCTATTTTAAAGTAAGTTTATTTTACAATTAGACACTATTATAATAGCGAATTATACTATATAATAAATAGTTTAACGGATCCTTAAGAGATGTTAATCCCGAGCATCTTTTAAGTTACTGCACTCATATTTATTTCAGTTGATTTAACTTACATAAGATCTTTTAGTTTTGACTCGAGTGTTTTTGTCTTTTCAAATTCGCTCGGGTCAGTCCGAGTATTTCAGGATTTCGAAGAATTTAGCCCTGGAGGACGAAGACGAAGATTTCTATTATTATTATTTATTATAGTCCACTACCCTCATATTTTTCGCTGCATTATTATTGGTATGTGTAACTCTGATATGTATTATATAAATATAATCAAATGTTTTTGTAAACAGCTTTATAAACTGTATATTTGATTATTATATTTTATCCTTCCGCTGTGAGATTCTGTTTTGTTTTTATTTCCTTTTGGTTTTTCTTATTTACTCCATAACAATCCGCCCTTCCATATGGTTTGAATTGGCACGTGTGTCGATTTGAAGCGTGCGAAAAGGCGGGATGTTACATCTGGTATCAGAGCTTTAGTTTAGCAATAAACCTTAGCTTTGTGGGGTTTGACTCTTTACTAATAGGGTAGTAATACCCTATGGGAGTTGCTAAGTGTATATATGAGAGAGCGTACTTGTTAGTGTTATAAAAAGGTTTTAATATAGTGTTAATCTGTTCCGTTTTGTATTTATAAATTCTGGTTAGTGCACGGGACGCTGTGACATCAATAGGGATTTCTAAACACTTAATAGGACAAACTGACATAATATTTGTTTTAATTATAAGCAAATGAAATAATTTTGCCTATTATATTTTCTATATATAAATTAAATTTTTAAATGATATATATATATACATATATATATTTGGTTGCAATATATTAGTTTTTAGGTAATAACTTTATAATTAATAGTCGAAGTAAGATTTAAAATAAAATAAATGAAATTGGAAATTAGAATTTAAGTTCCGGGCTATTGAAAATTTCTTTCGAATAATTTTGGAATAGTAATATTATTTTAGAAGTATTTTTCGATATAAATATTTCAATATAAGTTGAAAGAAATGTTTTAAAAAAAATTTGAAAAAAAAATATAAGTTCTGTACTCCCCTCTCTGTCGCTGGAAAATAATTTCGGTGATGAGTGCACGCATCACCGACATTCATTTTTGAGTTTCGAAGTGGGAAGGCCACTGTAGCAATTTGACTACAGAAATTTTCAAACAAATATAAATTTGAGTTGTTTAAATATAAATGGATATATATGTTGTAAGTATACATTTATCTATTATTTGAAAATGATTTGAAATAAAACCCAGCATTAAATTCTTAAGTTTCCATTAATTAATAGTTTCAATTACTGTAGTGAATTGGAACGTAGGTAATAAATAAATCGAAACCTCTAAAGGAAATAAAAGATTTAATGCTAGGTTATAAATGGTATTAAATGAAATTTGAAATTTGTAACCTATGAAATAAAGGATATAATTATTTAACATTAAATTAATTAGAAGAAATGAGAAAACTTGTATAACCTTCAATTTCATTCTTTAAAAGCATATATATATATATATATATATATATATATATATATATATATATATATAACTTACCAAATATTAAAAGTTGAAATGTTTAATAAGAAATGTAATGGAGATTGTACAGGTAAAAGTATGAAATGAAAGTGTTCAATCAATTGCTTTTATTTATAAGAATTGATGTTATAGAGTTATAAACTTAAGTTATAATGGAATCCTTAATATAATAAGAATTTGGGGTTAGAGGCGTTATGAACTTAAGCACTAATTGAAAGGATATTAATTAAAATAGAAAGGCAAGCATTATAAATGGAATTTAGTAATAAATAAAATTAAGTAGTATATATGAAAGATAATAAACTTAAGTAAATGATTGAAGCTATGTATTAATAAAATAAGCAGAAAGATGAATACTACAAATAAAAGGAAAAAAAAGAGATAAACCATTATATGTATAAAAAGAAATCAAACTGCAACAGTATGAAATGAAATTGACAAGAATAAACTTAGTTTATTGTTGAAATTGTTGTTTGTTGGTTTATGGTTGTTTGGGTAAGGATACACTTAGTAGTTATTCTTTATTCTATACAATTTAAAGTGTCCAAACCTCAAAAGCTATTTGTTGTGTTTGATATGACTGAATGATTGTTTTTAGGTCGTATGCCTTGTTGTGAGTGTTTGATGTTGTATTGATTTTGTTTATTGATGGTTGTTTGTATTGAATTGGATGTTTGCAGTTGAAACCATTTTAATATTTCATTTTATATAACCCAATTAAAGTTACGATTATATGTAATGATTTACATAATAGATATTAATTTATAAGTTCCTCTTTCCCTTCTTTTCCTTTTCGGGGACGAAAAGTTTTGAGTGGGGGAGAGTGTAACGACCCTTAAATTTTGAGAAATTAATTGCTTAATTTAATTAAGAGTTTGTAATTAATTTTAGGAAGAGATAAGTAAATACTAAAATTTTAAATAAATGAAATGCAACGTTTAAAATTAAAATAAATATTAACAATGGAAATGAAATTACGATTTATTTAAAGTAATGGAGATTGTTATAGGCTAAGGAAATGAATATAAGAAAAACAAATGGGAATATTGTTTTAACTAATGCAAGGATATAATAAGTGATAAATTTAATGAATTCAATGTTATAGTAACCGGAAGTAAAATGAAATAATTGTAGATAAGTAATTTTAAGGAATGTTGTTGATAATAAACGTATTTAAAATGGTAATAAATTGAATATAAGGAAACAAAGGCAATTAGTGGATTTATTTAATGAATTCATGAAATAAAAATCAATGTCATGTAGGTAATTATAATATTGATGGAAGTGAAAACTTATTAAGTATGAAACCAAGAAAGTAAATTAATTAAAGAATATAAGTAGTAATTAATATACATACTTGGCAAATATAACTAAATAGTATGAAATAAAGCATGCATTTATGATATGAAATATAAGTCAATGTCAATTTCACCTTTAAATGTCAATTTATTGAATAGCAGGGTTTTAAATCAAGTAATGGATTTGTTAAAGTTTCAACTGATAATTTATAAAATTTAATGTGAAATTAATTGCAGTTAATTGACCTAATTGTGCAGTTAGGATAAATTGATTTGTCATAAAAGATTGCTAATTCTAGAGGATGTAACCAATGTTAATTTCATTTATAATATAACAAGTGGTGGATCTTAGGAGTGAAATTTTAGGTTTATTAATTTATTTGAAAGAAAAGAAAATATTATAAGTGAATTAATTGCAAATAAGGGGATTTAATATTAAATTTTACATTAATAGAGATGTGGATGAAATTTGTGGATATTAATGTAATAGCTACGAATCAATGAAAATTCATCCAATTGGTAATAGGGTGAGAACGGTGTATGTAATCAATTTCAACACTTGTCCGTTAGTGATAACTTAAAGGTAAATTAACGTTAATGGAGGCTAATAAATTAAAATGGGAAATCAATAGAAATTTTTGGTTATAAATTGAAATATAGCCATTTGAACAAATCTAAGATGAATATAGGAGTATTGGGTAATAAATTTATTATAATAAAAACCAATGTAAATGTTGAATTAATCAGTGAAACGATAATAATAAATAGTAATTAATTCAAAATTTGTAAGTTGGAAATAACATAGATTAATATACGTTAGTTATTTAGGGTAGTGACTAAAATTGGCAATCCGTTTGCAATTAATGATAATAGTGTTGATATAAGCTAATAAGTTTAAATGTCAATGCAATTAAAAGCACATAAGTTGCAATTTTTAGGTTGCTTGTTTATTTAATGAGTTAGAATAAAATTTGGTAGTCGATTACAAATAAATCTTAATTTTACGTTGGTTAATGTAAATTAAAGTAATAGTTGATGCAATAAAGGATGGAACCGAGGAAAAATAGTTAAGTGGATTTAAAATCTTAATTTATGGGTGAAATCGACAAATTTCAATATGTTGAATTTGGTAGTTATTACACAATTAGTGGAAATAAAATAGTAATACGAATAAAGGTGAACCAGAAGTATCAATGTAATGAAATGTAACCAAATGTAAATATGTTTATGGGATAATGAATGTATTAATAATAAGAATGGGAATCAACATTTATTTCTTTATTTGATTTTTTTTGTTGAATGAATTAATTTGACTTTTAATTTGATAAATCAAAACAAAATTTTTTGTATATAATTAAAAGAATGTTTTAATTATAGATCCATGTTTTAAACTCTTAAACCAAATTGCATTTTTTTAGATCTGACAGTTCATATACATATAATTTGCATTTGTGTTGAAACAGAAATATTGTATACACATATTGTCACTTTATCTTGAATTGAAAATATCATGAAATTTGAATACTTTATTGAATAAATTATTTGTTCTTAATCTAATAAATTATAATAGAAGTTTACGTATGCTTAACAATTTTTCGATAATAAATCTAAGCTTTGATTTTGATTACAACAATATTTAAATTTGTTACCTAATTTATTATCTCAAATGTCCTTATTTAAGGATCTTAAAGGTTTGTTACTATATTGCTTAATTTGTCGTGTTCCACTTTTGTTTTGTTAAAAAATTAAATAAATTTCATTAAGGTAAAAAAGTTTAATTTATATGTATATATGTATTTTTGAGTTCAAGTATACATAAGTTTATAAATGCATTAGACAATTTAATGTGGTATGGAAGTATGCTTTGAATTAATTAATAAGCTTTGGTTTAATCTTTATACGCACATGTTTGTGTGTTTATGTGCATGTGTATACATATAAACATTTAATATTTTAATTTCAAATTGCTAAAGCATGATTTAGTTTTTATTTTTATTATCAAACAATTTAAAAATGAGGTAATATTATATACATATTAATTTATTGTTTGTTGTTTATGTTTTCTAGTCATAATACAACTTGCATGATAATTAATATGTCGTATTAATAAAATTGGCTAAAGTGGGAAAGTGGAATTAATAAATGTCTTCACCTTTTATCTCCTTCCCTATTAGATCCTTATGTGATTGCATCTACATTTATTCTTGTTTATTCCTATATATTGTCACCAATTAATCGTACCTGATATATGTTTAGCAATTTTGACACACAGTTAAAGTATGAATATATATGATGTATTCAAACTTTTCTGTATCTAGCACTTAATTAATTTAGAATCAAACTAATAAAACGTGACATTAATTTTGTCCCTCCACATTCATTCTCTTTCTAATTAATAATTACCTCTTTTTAATACCTGCTACTTTAAAAAAAAAGGCTGTTCATATTTACTTTATTTCTAATTAATAGCAGCCACTCTTTTCAAATCTCTTTGTCCCTAAACTTAACTCTAACCTTATAAATACGATATGATGCAAATGAAACCCTAGCCTTCATTCAAATCTTCTTCTTCTTTTTTTTCTTTTTTTTCAAATCTCCTTATTGTATCTCATTTTAATTTTTCCTTCCTTCTCAAATATTCTTCTTCTCAAGTTTTATTCTATTTCAAACTTTCTTCTTTATTTTCAAATCTTGATCTTCTCTACAATTTTCAGTTCTTCTTATTTCAATCCTTTTGTTTTTCAAATCTATTCCAAACCTTTTAAAAATACATACATAAATACATATATATATATATATTAATATGATAAGGAGGGAAACTAAAGTAAATCAAAATAAAAGAAAATTTACGGAACAAAGCTAGCAATCAAGAAGAAGACTAAGGACACGTAGAGCGAAGCTATTGATTAGAAGTCTATTATTTTCAGATTCGTATAAAGGTGAGTGTTTTAACCCACTCACAATTTCTAAAATTTCTTATGTTTGTTAAGTTGATTTATGATGTGTTTAGAAGTTTATTTATAGTTGTTTGGCATATATTTCATCATTACCTCAGTTAATTTGCATTCATATAGTTTATTTGTTATTTAATTCATTTTTTCTTATAAACTGCTAGTTAAATTTATTTATTATTGCATATAAACTACAGTTAAATAGTTATTTAATTCATTATTGAAAGTTAACTGTCAGTAATTAACTATTATTTATTGATGTGATTGTTTGAATATGGATGATAAATTGATAAATGTTTGATGATTGATATGATGGATGAATGGATGTTGTATTTATATTGTATAAACTGCAATTTATTATGCATTTTCATTTCATTCGGGATTGCGGTTTGAAATGATATACAACCGCATTTTTTATTTTTAAATTGCGGATTGAAATGATAAATATCTGTATCACTTCACCATAGGATAGAAAATTATATACAGGCACCGCGGTGTATATATATAAAATTATTTTTTTGAAATGATTTTCTATGGTTTTGGAAAGAATATGGTTTAATAAATATTAAATTTTGATACATATATATATAGTAAAAATTCTTGAATTTAGCTATGTATAAATTGGTTTCGAATTTTTAAAATAAGCTAAATAATGAAGTTGATTTCGTTTATATAGTATGGTTAAGAATATATTTGGAATTCTATTGTATATAGAGTTTATAATAACTCAAATAAAAGTAAGGTTGAAGATAAATGTGAATATGATTTGAATTAATGGATCTAAGAATTTTCCTCGAAAAATTTGTTTTGAAATGTAAATAAATTAAGGTTTAAAGGGTATGATCTTATAACTTGATTTTTGAGAAGAGGATTTAAACGAATATCAAATTAATTTAAATAATATTATCAAGTTAATTTATTTAAAAGAATATCCTGTTATTGAAGTTTAAGGGTTTTACTTAAATAATATTTGTTCTATTAAGTATACATTTCAAGTTTTAAATAATAGGAATTGGATTTGATATATTAAATTTTCAAAGAATGCATTTGAAATAATGGAATATTTAAAGATTGAAATATATGAACTATAAAAATTTAAGTTTTGAAATATAGAATATTTAAGCTTTGAAGTATATGGGAATTAAAATGGTTTATTTGGAGGTTCAAATTGATATTGGGAAATTATTGTGAAATTAAAGAAGCTATTTTATTTTATAAAGTAATTTTATATTTAAACCACTTAAGTAATTGAAATATGTTTCAAAGCTATGGGTTTCAATATATATAGATTTAAAGGGCTATGACTAAGAAAAGGATATATTTGAAATAAAAATGATATCATATTGATTTGGGTTTTTAAATGATATCGTATTCATAGTTTTGAAATGGATATTATATTCTGGTTTTAATGTATAAACTATTTTTGAAAAGACCGCGGTGTTATAATAACGATTGGTTGTTGAAGAGACCAGGATCGGAAGTTGTCATACTCTCTGCCAACTCCGAAAACCACTTTAACAACCGTGTACGCGGTGGAGATTCCAGAATGAAGTAGGTTGGTGGCGGCGTTTCCTTTGAGGTAAATACGTGGACACAACTCCCGTGAGTTGGCATAAGGTGGCTAAAACAGGAGCGATTGACGGGCTAAGGGGGTTAGCGCCCTTTATCGGACACTCCTCTTCGATCCTATACTCGGACTTTGGATTGATTCGGTGGCCACCTTTACTTTTGATTTAGGGGGGAGTTTGTTCGAGGCGGGCGGTAGTTGCGGCTAGGCGCTACCATCGGTCTGGAAGCGTAATTGATATATCTACCCTGGCATTGCCTCGTTGTGCCGTGTCACCTAACCTAGCGCGCCTTATACGATTTTGTTTTGTACTATACCTATGGAGTGCCCTCTGACGACGCCCATTATGGGGAAGATTACAGTACTGTATAGACTATAGGAATATATTATGTGTTAAGGGCAATATTGGGTCACTCCTTAACGCTATTTTAAAGTAAGTTTATTTACAATTAGACACTATTATAATAGCGAAATATACTATATAGTAAATAGTTTAACGGATCCTTAAGAGATGTGAATCCCGAGCATCTTTTAAGTTACTGCACTCATATTTATTTCATTTGATTTAACTTACATAAGATCTTTTAGTTCTGGCTCAAGTGTTTTTGTCTTTTCAAATTCACTCGGGTCAGTTCGAGTATTTCAGGATTTCGAAGACTTTAGCCCTGGAGGGCGAAGGCGAAGATTTCTATTATTATTATTTATTATAGTCCACTACTCTCATATTTTTCCGCTGCATTATTATTGGTATGTGTAACTTTGATATGTATTATACAAATTTAATCAAATGTTTTTGTAAACAGCTTTATAAACTGTATATTTTATTATTATATTTTATCCTTCCGCTGTGAGTATCTGTTTTGTTTTTATTTCCTTCTGGTTTTTCTTATTTACCCCATAACAATCCGCCCTTCCGTATGGTTTGGATTGGCACGTGTGTCGATTTGAAGCTTGTGAAAAGACGGGATGTTACAATGTAGAATGATTGTCTTGTAATTAGAAACATATTTGAAATTATGAATGTTTAATATAAAACCTATTATTTTGAAATGCTATTGAAGTTATAATCTTTGTAATAGAATTGAAAGGAGTTAAAATTGGAGAATAATAATAATAATATATTCTTAAAATGGTAGGCAATGAACTTTTCATAAGTATAAGCCATAATTCCATGGAGTAATAAATGCCGATTTTGAATTTAATGTAATAAGTTTATCGATATGAAAATAATTTATTGAAATTTATTTTGTATCGTTTAAGGTTTTTGAGAAGGGAAATTATTTTGCTCCTTGATGGAATTAAGCAATTTTTGAAGTTTTGGTTTAATAATTGAGTTTTAAATGTTCTGAAAAGTCCAACTTTTAAAGAAATAAGTCTATGTTATAGAAAGACCTTAAAATGGAAGAGGTGGCTAGGAAAAGGAAACTTTTCATTGCCCCATTTGACAAAGAGTTTCCAAGTTTATATTTTTAAAAGATAAAGGTTTAAAATAAGGTGCTTTATAATTGTGAAACTTTAGTTTTAAATAATGATGAGAAGTAAATCAAATATTTATATGGGGTAGATAAGGATCACTATCTAGGTAAGGCAGTGTAAATATTTTAAGAAATGAATAAAATAGGAATATTATGTATAACCCGATCTGGAAATTTTAAATAGGTCCTAAATATTTAATTGTAGAATGTTGGTAAAGGTTTTAAGATACTCCAAATATGTAATTGGGTTGTAAGTTAGGTTGCTCTAGTTGACTTTATATGGAAATTTCTATATTTAGATTTATTTGGAGCAGCGTCCGCGTAACTTAAATAAATTTTCCAATTTCAAAATGTGTATAAAAGTGCAGCGTTTGATTAATAAGGAATATACCAAAGAGGAAAAGTGATGTGTAAGATATGGGTATTCTTTTCCATAGTTTTGTGATAACTCGAATTTTGAACAACTATTAATTAGATAATTAACTAATTATAAACTATTGGAATACTGATTTTATTTGGATTAAACGGATAAATTAGATAGTTAAAGATGTCTGGATGTATATAAGTGAATTTGAAAACTATAGTAATAGTTGAATTAAAATAATGAATCTAATAGTAAATCATTAAATGTATAAATAGATATGTGTAAACTCTATCATTATTATTTTTGAAATTTTAAATGTGCCCATATACATATATACAAGTATGTATTGTGATTAGAGAGCAATTGTTTGAGTTTAATATGAGAATTTGCAAAAGCTATTTAAAGAAAACTCTATATTTTCAAAACATGAGATGAACATTTAAGTATATGATAAGGTTTTTTTAAAAAAAAACAGACTTAATAAAAAGGTTTAAATTCTTCTTTTAAGTTTATATATGATAAATAAGGATTGTAAGTATATTTATTAAGATAAAAGCACATTAAACTAAATATAATAATAATTAAAATATATAATACAAACTCAATGATAATCAGAATATAAATCTTTGTGAAAAAAAAGGCATAAAATATACATATTTACAAGTGTAAGTAAATCTTGTCATCAATTTAACATTTGTAAGAATATTATTATGCATAACAAACAAGTGTCAATTGTATCTTATTTTCAAAAGTAATAATTAAAATTAAAACAAAGTTCTAAATATACATCACCATTTCTTCTATTCTCTTTCCTTAGATTCAAACTTAACAAAGTAAAATGCAAACCATAAATCAGAAAAGAGGTAGGATTTGTAATCAAAAGTAAAATCCTGGAAACTGTAATTTATGCTAAAGCTTCATAGTTGATTTAAAGGCAAAGAAAATTTTAGATCAGTCCAAATTCAACTCAAACTAAATCAAACATGGATCAGATATGCAAGCAAATCAAAGTGGCAGAGGAAAAAAAAAGGGTTTCAGAGTCCAAGTTTTCAAAGTTTAAACTGCCACAAACCTGCTCTGTTCAAATCAAAATAGGCGAGTAACCAAATTGTTTTGCAAAGTCTAAATCTGGTATTGGTTTTGACATGCAGGATGAAATTTTGCAGTGAGATAGTATAGTTGTTGCACGAATGATGGCTATGATTAGTAAATAGAATATACCTGTGAATATTTGTTCTGAAGTAATTATATCCTGTGTTTAGAAATAGGAACCTAATCCGTTTACAAATTCATATCTTCTAAATTAAATAATTTTAGAACTTGATCTTTAAAGTGGAGATGATTATAACTATGTAAACAAATTTTTAAAAATAGTTTCAGATGAAATTATGGAGTAAATAGTTTGAAAGTGTTTTTTTCAGTCAAGATTAAGTTGATCGGTAAAATCAAATGTGTTAAAATCATGAATTGAGTCCATAATTGGATTTGTGATCGTAAATGTTGAATTTAGGGATTTAAAACAGAATTTTTAGGGAAGTATTCGGTGAGTGAACTCGAGATGAACGATCGAGACATTTTGGGAAAGTGGCGATGATCGACGGTGTCTGGAGGGTGGATGTTCGGGCCGAAGCTGGACTGGGGAGTGATGATTGCAAGAAAAATACTCTAGTATTTTATTAATGGCCACGGTGGCCACGAAGGGGTGTAGTAGGGTTTACTTTGGGTTATGATTGGTCGTTGTTGAAGAGACGATTATGCCATCGGTGGTGCGTCGGGGATGATCGCGACATGGGGAAAGGTGGTTGGAGTTTGAGGAGATGCTGGAGCGAGTTTGTCGCGGTGCATCGTTGATAGGTTCGTTAGTGGCGAGGGGATTGTGTTGATCTGAAGTGGTTCCTGTTACATTTGAGATGCATCGTTTTTATCTCGAGGGTTTTTCATAAGATCTGGGTGATCGTTGGTGGTCATGTGGGTTCGTAGGATGGTCGAAGGTGGCCGCGGTGACCCCCGGTAGTCAGAGTAGCTGGTGCAAGTGCACGAGCACGTTTCTGGTGTCAGGCGAAGTTTGGATTTGGGGATGAGGGACGAGCTCGGGTTTACTTCGTTTTTTTACGCGATGGTCTCGAAGCTTTTGTGTGGGGGGTTTGTCTTAGAGAAAAGCTCGGGTTTGTTGAAGGGTTAGCTTGGGTATGATGTTTTGTACATCTGAGCTGAGTAATGCAAGATTTTTAGAAAGATAATCAAGCCTACAGATTTTTAAATCAGGTCCTGTAAGAAGGAAACAAAGGGTTAAGTTGTAAACAAGTTTTTCAAACAAGTGGAAATCAAATTTTAAGGGTACTTAATTTAATATAATTTCAAATTCAAATGTACAGGTTGTTGATTTTAAAGTGGTTAGCTAAATTGATTTTGACTTTTTAATTCAATATATTTTCATTCAAAATATTTGATCAAGATTTAAGAAACTCAAATGAGATTGAGACATGAATGTAACTTTAACTAGTAACATTTTAAATGAACAAGTTTAAAGAATATGACATTTGGATTTCAAGGTTAAATGTTGTTTTAATCAAATATGTTTGAAAGGATATTCTAAGATTTTAAGTATATATAAATATATATAAATATATATATAATTTATGAAGTGTTCAAATTGTTTAATTTTAAGATGAAATCAGACTTCAAGATGGTTTCTAAAGGGGTCTTAATGAAGATATTTAAAATAAATGCAAGTTATTCTTAAAAATTGGTAAGTTGAGACTAATTAAGAGTAATTATATTAATCGAGTAAATTAAAGGTTAATTACTTATTTGTAATTAAGGATAATTACCTAATGAAGTAATTAGTAATGGTAATGATAGAGTGTAATTAATTAAAGATTGATAGTAGTTTTGGGTTAAATACCTGGTGCGATTAATATGAAAAATAATTGCTTAGCTAAAGTAATTAATTACTTAGTGTAATTAATTTAAGAATTAACTGATAAAAAGTCATGGAAAGTTAATTAATAGATGTAATTAATTAATTAAAGATTAAGTATAAATACTTAAGGTAATTAATGAGGTGTAATTACTGGATGTAATTAAATTAAAAGAAATTACTTGATGGGAAGTAATTTAGGATAATTACTTGGTAGAAGGAATTAAGTGATAAATTGCTCAGAGTAATTAAAAGATTTATTAATATAATTAATCAAGGAGTAGGTTTAATTGATGGAGTAATTTAAGAAAGTAATTTCTGATTTTGATTAATCAAGGGTGATTAATGATTTAATTAAGTCAAAGGTTAATTACTAAATGAAATTAATGAAAGAAATTAGAGGAACATTAAGTAATGTAATTAATGAAGCAATAAATCTTGCTTATGAATAATGGAATGATGGTGAGTGCTTGAATTAGTATATATTCCTGATATTAATTGCTTCGTGAAATGATATGTCGGGTGGTCAATGATAATGTGATTTTCTATCAATTAAGAATTTTTATATCCGGTAACTGAAGTTGAATTGTATTTGAATTGAATAAACTGGGTTTGATGACAATGAATTCGAAGGGACCGGAGTCGGGTATTAGTGAATACTCGAAATCACTTCGATTCGAACTAAAATTGACATATGGAATTAATAGGCTGGAATAGAATGATTTAAGTAAATTGAACCTTTAATCTAAGTTTTTGGTACTTAGAATTGATATGTGATATTAATGTTGACTATAACAAGTTGTGAACTTGTAGAATGATCGGGTTACCCCGGGTTTTAAATAACTTCGTTACACTGGAATTTCTAGTTAGATGAGTTTACTCACGCTGGTTTCCAGCCTGACCCGGGTGTTACTTTGATGTAATGCTCGGGTCAGACCGAGTACTACAGATTTTCAGGTAAGGGCGTTCTGGAGTTCAGGAGGCGAGCTGGATGGCTGGAACGTATGGAGAGTATTCCACTGTGTATATATTGTAGATTGTCTGGGACATATGATATTAACTGTCCAGTGTTTGTGTAAATATTGAAAATCTAATGTATTAAATGTAAATTTACTGATACATCGTTCTTTGTATAAATGATATTATTTGATATTATATTTTTATCCACTGCGAATGTGAGAATTTGTGTTTTGTTTTTCTGTTTCTTCTTCTGTCTCTTTTCTTCTTTCCTAACTATCTGGAATTTTCGGGTTCGGAAATTTCGGGTCGTTACAAGTTTCCACTGTCTATTTTAATAAAAGAAAAGGGAATAATTCCATGTAATTTCAATTGAAGAAAAAATCTTACTTTGGTTAGTTTATAGGAAATTACAATGGCGATCTTTCTTACAAGTATAGATTTGATAAATTAAAATGTGGGAAGGAATATCTAGTTTGGAAACTAATATATAGACACATGTATAATCGCGCTTGATGTATAAAACAAAGAAATATATAAAGAGCATAATTACAATAATATTCATTGTTAATTATTATAGGACTAGGATTTATGGACATTAATTACCGATTTAATGGGCAATAAATTTGTAGTTAATAGAAAATTAAAAGGAATTAAATAGGGACTTATTAAGCGATTTAATATAGCATTGAAGGAGGAATTAAATCGACATAATTAATGGATTTTTGAAATTGGTAAATGGATAATGGGATTTAAATGAGGATTGATTAAAGATGGTCCAACTTTAACATTAATGATCAGTTATTACAGATATATTAATGGAAGTAATGGATGGATTGCATTAAATAGAAACCAATAAGGAGAATTAAGTGGAATGACATACTAAGAATTTTCATCTTAACTAGATTGGGAGTATTAGAGCTCCAACATCATTAACATCCGTTAATGAAAAATAGCAAAGTTTTCTTCTAGAGTTTTTGGGATTGTTATTTCTAGTTGTCTCCCTTATGAGAAAAGCGTATGATATGGTGTAAGATATGTTCTCGTTTTATCATCGGGTTGGTTTTATACATGGGATTAGACCAACAAATATATATATATATATATGTATGTATGTATGTATGTATGTATATGGAGGAACGACGTAAATAAGGAAATTTCATAAGGACGCTTAACTACAATAAACTATAGGTAAGACTGGAAGCTAAATAGGAAATTAGGTTAGTAAGCAGAAATAAAAGAATGCTTTATTCCAAAAAAATTAAGATTTCATAAAAAATAAATTTTAGCTTACTAAGAGACACCATTCAAGGATGACCATTCATCTGGAGGAGATAAGATGAATATGGATATGAAGAGAATTTTCTATTGGACAGGGAAGAAAAAGAAGGTGGTAGAATTTGCCACTAGGTGTTTGACGTGCCAAAATAAAAAAGATAGAATTGATTAGGCAACGAATGAAGGCCGCATAAGATCGTTAGAACTCCTATGTGGACAAGCATAGAAAAGAGATAGAATTAGAAGTAAAGGATACGGTGTTTACCAAAGTTTTCCCTCTTAGGTAGGTCGTAAAATTTGGAAAGTCGAGAAAGTTGGCACCAAGATTTGTTGGGCCTTTCCCATGTGCAAAACTGAAAAACATGCCGAGTTACCGGATAAGTTGGCAGGAGTCCATGATGTTTTTACATTTCACATTTGAGAAAATACCTTCATAGTACAGCCACCGTGGTAGGGCCTAATATATTGGGGGATATTTAGACGGAGCCAATAGCGTCCCGTGCCACCACAAGCATTGTGGAGCACGGAACTAGAAAGTTCTGTAACAAAGAAATTAGACTTGTTCGAGTATAATAGGGAGAAAATCGACGGAAAGCATAAGGACTTCTCATCCTAAATTTTTCCCTAGTAAACTTTTCTCTCCAAAATTAAGTTTTGATTGCGTTGTGATTGCTAGATTGAATGGTAGGAGATAGTTGCTACACTTTTCACCATCATTTGGCACTCATATATAAATTTTTATGCATGTTTAGGGTGTTCGCATACATATTTAAATGTCACAATCATACACTCACGCTAGGATTGAGCTCACTTATAGTATGTTTGCAGCACATAATCATATTGCACTTTTGGTTGACCAAATAGTTGTGTAGATAACTTGGTTATAGAACATTGATGTTTATTGCGTGTTACGCTGTTTGCACTTAGGAAATATTTTGAAATATTTTGGGGACAAAATTCTTTTAATGGTGAGAGAATGTAACACCCAGTCAAATCAACCACAAACAAATAAAATGGCTAAATTAATTTAAATAAGATAAGGTTTAAAATGGAAATTTTTCAAAAGAGACCATTAAAGTTATGCCGTTGTGTTCATGATGAAATTCTGATTAATTTTTATAAATAATATGTTTAAAACGGAGCTTAAACGGAAAAATTATGGATGTCTGAAGTTTTAAAATTCAAAATAATTCTAATAAAATTTGAATACAAATAATTTTTAAATTTTTGAAATTTTAAAATTAACAGTAATTAAACAAGGGGTTAAATAATAATTAAAAATAACGTTAACATGAAAAAGTAATTAAGGAATGAAATAAATAAAACAACGGTACAAAATAAATGGTCCCAAAATAAATGGACCGGTCAACCGCCTGGTATGGACCGGTTAAGAAGAGTGGCAGCTAGAGTTTTGTCTATATGAACGACGAAGATTTTATTATTTTAAACCGACTTAAATGTGACGGTTCTGGAGCATTTCAACCACTATAAATAAAAGCCTGGCCCCTTCTCTTTTATTCACAAATCATTTTGGGAACCTAGCAAACTTCTGATAGTTCATTTCTTCTAAGATTGAAAAAAAATCCATGAGGGTTTCAAGTAAGAAACCCTACATATCTATTTTGTTTTCTATTTATTTTCTCAACCTATACTTCTCCAAGTCTATAATTTTTTGAATATAATGTATATACAAATCTATTGTTGTATACATCAAAAGAAGAAATCTGGTAAAGATTGTTAAAGGGGTGTCAAATTCAAAGGTGGCAAAGCTAAGGATATACTATGAGTTTCTATTTTAGTAATTGATTAGTATAGTATGGGTTCAAATATGCCTTAGGGAGTTTTGGTTTGCGAAAACAACATATTGTAAACCCCCAAAACTCCTTCAATGCAAAATGTCAACTCTAGGCTGGAATATCAATTGTTTATGAAAAAATAATGGAAATTGTGTAGATTCGCAGTTTTGATAATTTTACCCTATGTTCCACTCCTTATACTTCTTCTTTGAATCTGATTAAATAGTTGATTAAGGATAATGTGTAAGGTATGAATTTATTCGTAGTTTGCACCGCTTATTCCCACGAATTAAATAAAAATTCCTTTGTTTATTTTATCTGAAAAAGGAGTTGGATAGAGCGTAAAATTGGAACTATAAATTTCTATTATTAATATTCCATTATTTTGATGTATTAAGTTGAGTTTAAATTTTAATTGTATACAAGTCTATTTACTAGAAATTTTTGATGTTAATATTGGAATTTTGGTATTGTTGATAAAATGAGATGAGACTTGTATAATTTTTGAAAGAATTAATATTTAAACGCTGGTTTAGAGCTTATATTCTACACGCTTAGAAATTACTAGGCACGTGTGTGTGTGTATGTGTATATAGACACACACATATGCATAATTAACGTATAATTATAACATATAATTGCATAGTTATAAATGTTATTGATTATATTAAATCCCTTTTAGGAAGGTAATTAAAGTCAAAGGCATAAAAAGAAGATTTCTTATAAGGCCTTGATTATGGAAACAGTGAGATATACGATAATATGTGCAACAACCCACTTTTTCGAACAGCTTAAGAAGACAATTAACCACACATGATCCACTCAAATTGATGGAAAAATAGATAGTTAGGCAAAAGGAAGAAAGAAAAAAGAAGAAAGAAAGTAGAAGATAAGAAGAAGAAAAAACTAAACAACATAGAATCTCATAGAGGAATAATAATCTATAATATAAAACAAACCTTTACATAATACAAACTGTAATATATGTATATACAGACATTAATCAGAGTGTGCTAACCATTTTCAGCTCAGACGGTTATAACTGCCTATCTTTACAATCGTTGATAATTACAACAATGAATGCAGCGGAAAATAACCATATACGTGAATACGTCTCTGGGCTTCCAGTTAGTCTCCTAAAGCTCCAATGCATCTAACTAAATTCTATAAATATGCTCAGTCTAACCCGAGCATTATAATAAAATAACACTCGAATCAGTCTAGAAAAATAGTGTGAGAAAATACACCCAACTGGATTTTAAAGTTATAGAAACCTTTGAAATCAAAAGTATCTTGTAAGACCACGTCGCACGTAAACACAGATGGGTTTTTACCTTACGATAACCAAAACATTTTATAGAAAAATCCTACGATATTATAATAATGTCTAAGGGTGAAAATAATAATAATCAAGTAGTTGTGATGCTCATGAGTGTACATCATACAATATAAGGTATATAATCAAAAACCGATAAGGCGCATTTGCCGATTGTGTAGGATTGCATGGAGGCGCCCTCAATACTTCGAGAATGGTCCTCCTGCACATGGATCAGTGATATCCTTCCAAAGAAACATACATCCCTAGTGATGTACCATAGGAAAAACATAACTGGTCTCGCAAAGACCGAGTGCATCGCCCTATGCATGCATAACAATTGTAAGTAGTGTCTAGGTAGAGCCGACGCTGACTACACCATATAGGTTTGCCGACCCTACTGGCCATGCGTCCTATCTCTGGTTTTTGTCATTACCGCTGATGAGGCTACGTTCGGCTTTCCAGCTCATGCACAACCATCAAAACAGATCATTGAATCCCAAATGGACTCCAATATCTCAAATAGATCTTGGAATCATACATGTATTCCATAACCCAATGGGTCTCGAAACCGCACATGGATTCCAACATATCAATGTATCACGAAACTCCTTCATAGAACCGTATATGGTTTTGGAGTGGTTACCATTTCCAAGTCAACTCTTAAGAGTACACTCTTTCGCTTCCCTGGCACTCCAAAATCCAATCACCCATTTTTTGGAATGCTCAATACCGGTTCTTTAGGAAATAATTAGACGATACAAAAGAGCTGGGATCACCCCCTGACCATTTAAGTGGGCGGATCTCCTTATTATTTGTCCTAGAAGAACGAAACAAGTTTATACATACAATATAGCACCATCGATGGTAACTATACCATATAATTCTTGTGTTTCTCTTAAATATTTCCATAGTTAAAATCCTTCGGGGTTAAGAAGAGAATACTTTCGTACCACCAAAATTAAGGAGGATTACATATTTAGGCAAGATTTGAAGCAGGTTATTTAACTATCAACAAACACACATCCAGTTAGCGATTATTTTCATAGGGAAACCACACATTAGTTATTCTTTTCATTAATTAAAACAACTTTGCCAATACTTGTATAAAAATACTTTTACAAAGGTACATCCATAAATCTGTGTATTTCGATACTTAGAAAATATTCATATACTTATCTCAATGGCATAAGTATATTCACAAACACTACACCTGACAACTTTGGAAAATGCATTCACATACCCATCTCAATGGTATTGGTATATTTTAAATTGAGAAAGATTTTTTTCTTCGATTCTAAAATCGTTTATAAACTCCTTATAGTTCTCTAAAACCATTTATAAACCATTTTATAAATTTCTAAAAATCTTTTATAATCTCTTTTATAAAATTTAACTCACTTATAAATCCTTATGTACATTTATAAAATAATTTATAAATCCTTTATAAATCCATAAAACCATTTATAAAATTCCTTTTATAAATCTATAAACCCATTTCTTAAACTAGTTTATAAATATCTAACCATTTATAAAACTCTTCCACCTTGTAAATAATCTTCCCTTGCGTCTTTAAACCACGTTATAAAACTCCTCTTATAAAACCCAAGTCTATTTATAAACTCTATTTATAAATATCGAAAACATTTATAATCAAATGAAATTATTTACTTTAAACACTATTATACAATAATAATTTTAAGTAAAAACATTTTAAATAAATAATAACTTCAAAACACTATTTAATATATAATAAAATTTTAACATTATTATAAATAAAAATAATTAATTTCTAAAACAGCATTAACAAATCATTATTAAACATTTCAAACCATATTAATTAATTAAAGCAAATTAAAAATATTGATAAATAACCCTTTAAAAAAACTAATTATAAACAAAACTTTTAAAAAGATTCTAAATACAATAAATAATATTTTAAACAATATTAATTAAAAATAATCTTTAAAACAAATTAAGTATAAACAAATAACTTAGGAAAAGATAGACAAAAAGGTTGGAATAAAATAGATATTAAAAACCTTTAGAACAAAATATTTTCGAAACCCAATTTCGGTTTAAATCATTTCCTAGCTCAAAACAAATTTCAATTCAAGTTGCAACCTATAGTATTTTTAAAATACTAATTTGAGGCCAATAACTACCAAACGCTTTGCTAATACTGTTATTGGTTTTTTATCTCCACTGGGTTTCAGTTTTGAATATGACAAGGTTATAACCAATAATGTCCACAAATTAGGTTCCATATCCAATAATTCATGTAACATGAATTTTATTGAAAATAAATCAACAATACCGAGGAATCCTGTTGGATCCCACAAACCACTCTCCCTGCGTCGCAGCTCATATATACCACACACACACACACACACACACACATATATATATATATATACGTAAATAAAACCAACAGTGATGGTCCTATTGGATTTCTCCAACGTGTTCCCTTGCATCACATACAGTATGTAATCAAATAATATAAATCAACCGCTTTGAGGCGGGATTGTATATAAGCATCATCCGCTCTTACATGGGAATGTAATAGGGCCTCATCTGCTTCAGTGGTTGGAATATATCCAAACCAACTAATAATATAGTAAATCATCTAAATAATTATTCAACAATTTTTATCAACTATAATACAAGTTAACCAAAAAGGTGAGTTTAACTCACCTTTATTCCAATTGTCACTGAGGCATTCCAGTTTGGAACAAAATCGATTCAATAGTCTCCAAATTCATCCAAACCAGTTACATCGCGAAGCTTTCGTCAGTACGAGCACAATGCAAAAATCTGCGCCTTGATTGGACCTCGTATAAGAGAGTTATTAAAATTTTAGGTTATAAATATTTTTTAATTAAAATATAATAACAATTACATAATTAAATTAAATTACAACAATACCCTTCTTCCTCCCCAAACTCTCTTCTCTTTCTCCTGTACGTGCACATTATACACAACATGCACACTTCCACTGACATGGAAAATGGATCGCGAAAACATAAAACGAAGCTGCTAATAAACTTCTCTCATTGAACTCGACTTGCCTGGCACCTCGACTTTCCCTCCGAGCAACCCTTCTCATCGCGATCGAGCAGCTGAGCCCTCCTACTCTATTATGATATGCCCCTCAATCCACGACTGAAACCCATGAAATTTTGTGCCTAGGTGTCATTCGCTTCCCCAAACTCAAATATGGTATTCAATTCCCACATCGAGCACTAAATCATCCAATTTCCCAAACCTTGGCTCCAAACCCATTTGACATTACTATCGAGTTCCACGAACCATTGTTGCACCTCCTAAAAACCCATCTACAAGAAGATCTCGTCGAATCGAGATTTTTAAAGCTTATTTCTCGATTTTTAGTTTGGTAATCCATTTAAAGTTTTTTTGCAATTTTTTCTTTTCTCTGATTTTTAGCTTGCTGTAAAAAAAAAGGAAGAGGACAGTATGATATAAACATGGTGGTATAAGGGTATAGCTTGGGACGTGTAGAGGCATAGGAAGAGTATAGGAATTTATATATATACATACATACATACATATGTGTGTGTGTATATATATATATATATTTTAAAATATTCGATATTGCACATCCAAAAATATTGAACTCCGATCGAGGCGTGCCGCTTGGCATTCTATATGTGATATCCATATTTTGAACACAATGGGACAAGTCTCAAGGCCTAACAACCGTATGCAGAAGATAGCTTTTTAAATCCAGTTATATTAAATAAATTCTATAATTAATTTATAAGTGTTTCAAACTCGCACAACCAAATGATTCTTCCGATCGCCAGGAAATTCGATAGTGTAGAATAACTAACTCTTATGGGTCCAATGAAATTGGTTTCATCGAAATTCGAGACAGTACCCCGGAAGGCTATTTTTATATGCTAATTAAAATGAATTACTATAAAAACCCGTATTAATCACTTTTAATTCTATATTAAAGTTTATTATCTTCATTCTTATACAGATAGAATTTAAACCAACTACCAAAATCATTTTTATCCAAATTAAAACCCAAGATTCAATTTTTTTAAAACCATTTCAATTATTAAATTCAACAATTTAATTATCAAATAAATCGCTATATTTAAAATTCAACTTATTTAACTTATAAAATATTAACTATTCAATATTTCAAATTAATTAAATATTTCAAATTCAAATGACAAATTCTAGGTCGTTACAATATATAAAGAGTGTGATATAAATTTTGACTAAGTTATAGGGATGCAAGATTAGTCAAAAGCACACGGAAGTCTGTCCAACTAATCTGGCTTCCAGCTGTATGACTTTGGGGCCGATGTAAGACATCACCTACAATAAGTAACTATGATGATGCGAGGTTAGTCCCGAATTCTATAGGTTAAATCTGTTCAGCTAATTTAGCTACCAATACCTACGAATAGTCCGAATAATATGAGACGTCGCCTTGGGATATAAGTCATAATACGAAGGATCTGCTTCAAAGATTAAAGCTATTAAGTAGTTGCATGAGGGTCTGCCTCTTCTCTATATAGAAAGTAGTAAATGGTCAGGCTTATAGGTTAGGCACGGTAGAGGATATCTCGAGAAAGGGCCTACTTCAATAAGAAGAAGTAATTGGCTGGAGACATTCTGTGCAATGTAAGCTTGACAGTTGCTAATGAGAAGTTCGCCTTGGGATATGTAGTAAATGACGCGGAACGAGCTTAAATAAGGTATTAAATGGTCAGGGTCTGACTAATTCCTATTAAAATGTATTGAGTGACCTGATTATTATCTCTTCCACTGATATAACATTATGGACGATAGATATGGAGTATTGAGTTAATAGAAAATTGGCTATGAGCTTATATTTGAAAATCTGTTTTATTTATGTCTAAGAAAAGCCTTTGGGCTTATATTTGAAAAGACATATAATGTAGGTAGAATACTTATGACCTATTCATATTTAAATTATACTATCCAAGTACTAATATAACAAGGTTCGAGATTTTTATTCACTACACATGTAACGACCCGGAATTTCACTACTTTAATTTGTGAATATTTAATTAATTTTGGATATTTAAAATAGTAGATTTTATAACACACATACAACTCTTTCAAATTATAAACAGTGATGAAGGAATGGATTTCAAAATTTAATTATAAATATATTTTGTTCGAAGAAAAATAAAAAATGCGATTGGAATTCATTTTTCGAATTTTCGGCTTTTCGTCGAATAAAAGTTATCAAAAATATCTTGAACGCATTAGAAAAAAACATATATAGACATTTATAAGTGAAGTAATGATATGGCTTAGCGTGTGTGTGTGTGTTTTAGGAAATTTATTTAAATTTTATTTAGATATGAATGAAGATTGTTAACGTTTAAAATTGGATTTAAAAGTGAATAAATTGAATTTGGAAATTTTTTGTTTTAGTTAACGTGAAAAATTAGCCATGACCACTGTCTCGGATTTTGACAAAACCGGTTTCATCGAATCCGTAATAGTGAATTATTATACGGTTTCAAGTTTCGCAACGATCAGACTTATCGTTTGGCCATGCAAGCTTGAAACGCATGGAAATTAATTAAAGGAATTTAATTAAAATAAATTGATATTGAAAAGCTATCTTCAGCATACGATCGAATTATGCCTCGAGACTAGTTCCATTGTGATCGAAATAGGGATTAAACATGTAGAACGCTAGGTAGCACGCTTCGTTTGGAGTTCGGAAAATTTACGTGTGAATAACATCAGATATTTATATATTAGCCCTCGTTCATTTCGTCAAACCCTAGAACAAAATCGCGCAGCCCTCTCTTAAAACTTTTAATGGCCAATATTTGTTATGCTTCTTCCTTCGATTTCTCCAAATCTACACATCGAAATCAAAAACTTCCAAAAGGAAAAACCCGATATTTTAAGTTTCTGTAAAATAAGAAAGTTCAATTATTGTAATAAAATGAAATCTTGACTATATTAATAATTGGAAACTTCTAAAATGGAAAATAAGAAATTTAGAGTTAAGTGATTAATGAAATATAAAGAAATTGAAGGTTGTCATTTATAAATTAAAGAGTAATGAAAATTTAGAAGATGTAATTATTGAATATTTTGTTAACTAAAATGAATAAGACAAACTTGTATGACATTCAATTTCATTCTATAAAACATGTATGACTTACAAAAATATTAAAAGTTTAAATGTTAATAGGTGTATGTAATAGAATATTAAACAAGTAAAACTTAAGTAATAAAAGGGTTCAATGGAATTATGTTTATGAATGAAAAATAAAGATGTATAAGAATATTATAAACTTAAGTTAATGCTTGAAGTTATTTATAATTAAAGTGAATAGTAAAAGTGAATTATTGTATTAAGTAAATGATTTTAACTTCAGAAAATGTTGAAATGAAAATAAAAGATTTAATACTTAATGATACTATATATGAAAGAAATAAATGTGAAAAAGAAATAAATAATAAGGGTGAATTAAATTTGTAAAGAGATTTACATAATCTTTTAAGAATTAATTTTGGATTATCTAAATAATTGAATGGAAATAATTCATGTAAGTAAACGAATCTGAATTAATGGAAAAATTACATTGTATGAATGAATGGAAATGGATTTTTGTAAGTCATGAAAGCAAATTTACAAAAAATAATCATCGTATAAGCAAATGAAGATAAATAAAGAGTGAATAATGAGGTAAAGAGAAACCAATTTGATAAACTTGAATAATATCTAAAAATTCCTTGTTGTTTTGGCTTATGGGGTGTTTGGGAAATGATACTTCGATTGTTTAAGGATGTATAAATAATCTATTAACTTATTATCTAAGGCTATTAAGCGTAGGGTACACTTGATTGTTATTTATCACCCTTTTACCATGTAGAGTTTCTGAACCTGAAAAAATCAGCCGTTTTGGTTGCTATGGATGTGTGATTGGTTACTATGATTGCATAAAACAATTATACTGTTTTGTTTGCAAGTGACTATTGTTATGCTGTGTTGATTTGTTTGTTATTAATTGAAACAACTTAAATATTTCTCTTGTGCGTAATTCTCACCATTTTGAATTATATAAGTGAAGTATAAGTTATGGAAGCAATAGTTACTGTTTTGGTATCATAAAATTAGTGTTGTTTGCCCGAAAAATAGGTACAGTTTCGGATTTCGATTCTCTAGCGATATTTTATTGTTTTTACCATGGTTTGGGATATATTATTATTGAAATATGATATATATATATATATATATATATATATATATTGTTATTATTGATATTATTATTTCTCCCGGACCTCTCCGTACAAAGGAGACTCTGTCGAAATTTTTCCTTAATTCTTGATTTAGAAAATTTTGTGGAAGTGAGATACTTTCATACTTTTATTTAGTTGAATATAAAGATTTAATTGTTTATTAATTGGTATATTTTATTTAATATTAAACTATGTAATTGTTTATAGATTGAATACTTTGATAAAATATATTAGTTCCTTCTTTTCCCTTTTCGAGGTCGAAAAGTTTTGCGTGGGGGAAAGTTTAATGACCCGTATTTTTTCGATAATTAAAATTTGTTAATTAAATAAGTTTTTCAATTTAATGTTGTATTAAATGGTGAAATTGTATGTAATTAATTGAAATTGGTTAATATAGAATAATTAATCGGTATGTGAATTTATTAGTTTTGTTTGTTCACAATAAACATAGAAATGTGTTTGAAATTGTAAGTTCTAATAATTAGTTGATTATCGTTTCATTATTTAATCCACTGAAAATTAAATTGCAATTAAATGTAGTTAACTATGACGTTAATATGAGTTAAGATGATAACCGTAAAATGTTACGGTGATAAAATGTATAGTAATGTCAATCATATTCATAAGGCAATATTTGATTTAATAATAAGAGTGAAAATCAAGATAAATGAATTTATTGGATTTTAGATTATAAATAATGAATTTATTTCAATCGAAATTTGAACGCTGTAAGCGTAATATAATAATTGAATTTGACATGGAAAATTTGTTTTAAAAGATTATAAATTACTAGGTAATAAAAAATGATGAAAAATGGTTAACCATTAAATTTGAATTGAAAGGTGATTATATTAATATAATAATAATTTATTTAATTAACGTGAAAATAACCATTTTGGCCACTGTCTCGGATTTCGACGAAACGAGTTTCATTGGATACGCAATAGTAAATTATTGTAGGATTTCAAGTTCGTAGCGATCGGACTTGTCGTTCGATCGAGCGGGCCCGCAATGCATAAAAATCAATTTAATGAATCCAATTGAAATTAAGCTGATTTCAAAAGCTAACTTCTTCATACATTGGAATCAGGACTTGAAATTTGTTCTATTGAATTTCAAAGTATCGAAAATATCTATTTTGATATATGGGATGACACAGTTTCGTTTTGGAAGCGGAACGGGCTTTTCGAGTCGTTATTGTCGTTTCGAAGCAATTCAATGTGTTCATTCTTTCATATCGGGTCTTGTTCATATAAATAGCTTTATTTCTCAAACCCTAGCAGTTTTTCAGTGTCTACTGTACACACATCAACTTCTTCTTGTTCCTTTCTTAAATGGCAGAAACCAAAATCCAATTTATAAACCAACTTCAAAATTCAAACTCTCAAAACTATGTCATATTATATATCGTTGGAAAGCTCTCGACGAGCGCAACGCAAATATGTTGTTCGTTTTTGCAATCGAATTTTGGTTTGTCTAGATTGGCCAAAACATTCTCAGGCCATTCATTGGGGGTTTGATCGACATCGATGGATCGTCGAATCGAGGGTATGGTCACGTGGAGAGGGACACATGGAGTTCATCTGTGTTGTTCGTTTCCAATTATGGTGGTCAGATTGGAACAAAAGTTCGATTAGGGTTTCATTTTGATATGGCCACTACTGTAATTTTTGGTCCTCGATGGCGATCTGAGGGGAAGTCTCGGAGTTCATGGAGGGCTGCGCTAGGAGGGGAGCTCGTGTAGGGTGATCGCGACGTGCCAGAGTTGGTCGCGGCGTCGATGATGTAGCATGATTCATGGTGGATGGGTAGGGTTTCAGGGGGGTACGAATGTGAAATCAACGAAGAAGGTTAGCTGACATGTTTGTTTGATTATTTTATTTATTTATTTCGTGATATAAATCGCATAACTTCAAAATTTAATATCTTTTGCATACGAGGTCGGATTCATGCACGGTATTCTTTACTGCGATCGTAGCGAAATTGCTGACGTTATGGAACTAGTTTTGGTTGCATTCTAAGACTGTTAAAATTTGGGCCTTTATTTGGATTTCAAATCGATTAGAAACCAAAGATGAGTGTTCTAACCCACTCACAACTACTAATTTATCTTACGTTAGTTAAATTTAATTTGTGATGCGTTTGGAATTTGATTGGTTGATGTTTGGTATATTTAGATTATCATTTCAGTTAACTCTGACTTTTATTGAATATAATCGTTATTTAATGTAATATTGAATTTTTATTTGCCAGTTAATAATTGTTTTTGGTAATCAGTCAATTGTTGTTATTTATTAGTTGATTCGAATGATGATTGTGATGGATGTTTAATTTTGACATTGGATGATTGGGTGTTATGTTTATATATTGTTATCACGCTGCAAGTTCCCTTATATTATTGCTAGGAAATCACTATGGGTTGAACTGATACACATCCAAACGATCTGTAGATTAAGGAAAATCGTTATGGGTTGAAATGATAGACTCGAGCGATTTTATGGATTTTTGAATTTTAACTCGGGATTGCGGGTTGAAATGATATATACCCATAAATTTTAAATTATTGCGGGTTGAAATGACAGATATCTGTATCACTTGACCATAGGGAGAAAATTATATACGGATACCGGATTGGTTAAATTAAATGATTTTAATTCCTTAAATTTTAAATCCAGTTAAATAATATTTCGAAATAAAATTTGACTTGTATAAAATGAATTATTTTCAAAATCTAAGATTTAAAGTGTTAAAATGGAAATTTGTTTAAAGGAATTGTTAAAAGAATTTAAATTGGAATTTCAAAGCTGAATTTTGAAATATAAATGAAATTTATCGAAATCGGGTTATTGAAATGTTTGAATATTTCAACTTTGAAATCTATGAAATTGAAGTGCTTTAAAATTGTAGTTCGAACATGAATTTGAAATCGATATAAATTAATTGATTTTTGTGGGAATTTGAATTGAAAGAAAATTTGGGTTTTGTTAATTTGAAAGTTGGATATGGTCTTGATTTGTTGAAATAAAAGAAATTGTTTAATTTGATATTAATTTAGAATTAATTATTTTTATAAACTGTTTAAAAATATATTATTTTAATTTTCTGATTTATTAAGATTTTCAAACTATTTACTATATAAACCATTTTCAATAATCAATCCATTTTATATTAAACTATTAAAATTATATTTAATCTATATTTTAAACTATTTTAAACCATTTTAATACATTTTAAACTATTTTAATAAGTTTTAAACTAGTGAATCTATTTTAATCTATTTTGATCTATTCTAAACTATTTTAATCTATTTTAAACTATTTAACCCATTTAAACTATTTTAAAGTATTTTGAACTACTTTAAACTATTTTAAAACTATTTAAATTACTTTCTAAAAATAAAACGGTGCAAGGTTGGACTATTATATTTAAATCCTTGAAAGTGAAATGTTTAAATGAATGTTATAACATATGTTGGAATCTGAAATGATATTTTCTAGCGAAATGACATATTTAAGTAAATATGATGACTTTGAAATGAGGGATTAACTTATTTTGTGGATATGATTTCAAAAGTGAAAATGATTTTTAAAATAATATGATTTTAAGTAGGTATGAAATTTTGATATCAATCATGAATTGATTTTGAAAATGTAAAAAAATCATACGGTGTGAATTAAGCGTTTGGTTGTAAAAGAGACCGTGGTCGGATGTTGTCATTCTCTCTACCAATACTGAAAACCACTTTAACAACCGTGCATGCGGTGAAGATTCAAAATAAAGTAGGATTGCTTGGTGAACGATTCTGTATGAGGTATTAACGTAGCACTGTCTCCCACGAGTCAGCTTGATGTGACTAAAATAAGAGCCATTGCGGGCCAAGTAAGGTTGCACCTCCAATTGAACATGCTTCTTCAATACCATATTGTGACTTTGTGATTAATTTGGTGGCCACCCCTCAATTTGATTTGGGAGTGAGTTCTAAGGTGGGCGGTAGTAGCTGCTATGCGTTACCACCAGTACGGATCAACAAAATGGTAGTATCCTATCCTGGGCATTTCCTTACGTAGTTGGCTCACATAGGACCACTGCTGGGAGTAGAACAGGATAGACTACAAGAGCTAGTCTGCTTCCCATATGGAAGACTAACTATTAGCGAGTCAGTAAACTCAGTTTGCTTGTGGTGCGTAGCGAAATACAGGGATGGTTGAACAATGCCTTGTCACATGCCTTATCGTGCCCATTACGAGTTTGGTTTATGTCGTACCTATGGAGTGCTCCCTAATAGCCCACTAGTTTATGGTGTAGTTTACAGTACTTTACAGATAACGATATTATATAACATGTGTTAAGGGGGATATGGGTAATGCCTTAATGCTATATGAATACTTTGCTTTACTGTAGACATATTATAATTGCATATTGTACTATGTATGTAGATAGTTCAACGGATCCTTAGAAGACGGAATCCCTAACATCTCTTAAGTTATTGCACGCACATTAGACACTGTATAGGAGATGTCAACCCCGTAAACATCTATGACGTTACACTCATATTTATTTATTATTTATTTAACTTACATAAGATCTTTTAGTACTGACTCGAGTGTTTTGTCTTTCATTTCGCTTGGGTCAATCTGAGCTTTTCAATGTATTGAAGACTCTATTTCCGGAGGACAAAGACGGAGATTTGTATACTTATATGTTCTACTGCATCATGTTGTTCCAGCGTACCATGTCGTTCCGCTGCATTATTTATTTATTTCTGCTGTATATGCAGCTCTGATCTATATTGTAAAAGTGTAATCAAATGTTATTTGTAAACGGATTCATGAACTATTTATTTGATTATTATATTTTTCAATTCCGCTGCGAGATTCTATGTTTTGTTTTTCTTTCTTTCTTTGCTTTTTCTTATTTACCCCATAACAATTCTCCCATTTGAATGGTTCAAGTCTGACATATGTTGTTTATTGTCAATTTAAACCGTCCAAAAAGGTGGGTCGTTACATTTGGTATCAGAGCATTGGTTTAGCGATAACCTTAACATTATAGGGTCTGACTTATTAAAGATAGGGTAGTAATACCCTAGAATGAGTTGTTTGAGCGTATATATATTAGAGAGCGTACTTGTTAGTGTTATAAAATGCTTTTATATTATGTTAATTTGTTCTGTTTAGTATTTATAAATTTTGGTCGGTAAATACGACACTATGGCATCGACAGGAATTTCTAAATGCTTAATAGGGCAGAATAACACAAGATTGTTTTTGAAATATGGGTAAATGAAATAATTTTACCTAGTGTTATATTTTGTATACAAAAGAATAATTTTTATGAATGATATAGTTGGATGTTCTATGTTGTTTGTTAGGTAGAGAAATTTTATAATATTGAATTGTAGAATAGAATCTACAGGTAAAGTAAATAGAACTAAAATTTTGAGAACTTAAGTTTCGAGACTTGAAATTTGTTTTCAAAGAATTTGGAATATAATACTAGTATTATTTGAAATTATTTTCGGATATAAATATTTCAATGTGATTTGAAAGAAATGTTTTAAAAGAATTTTAAAAGAAATAAATTATGTACTCCTCTCTCAGTTGCTGGAAAATAATTTCGGTGATGAGTGCACGCATTATCGACGTTCATTTTTTAGTTTCAAAGTGGGAAGATGTTGTAGTAATTTTACTTCACATTTTTTTTGATAAACAAATCTCAATTTTAATTTATAAATATGACTGATATATAAAAGATATGAGTATCTATATTATTTTAAATGATTTGAAAGGAAACCCGGTATTTAGTTCTTAGGTCCCTATAAAATTAGAAATTTCAGTTGTTGTAATAAAATGAAATCTTGACTATATTAATAAGTAGAAGCTTCTAAAATGAAAAATAAGAAATTAAGAGTTAAATGATTAATGAAATATAAAGAAATTGAAGGTTGACATTTATAAATTAAAGAGTAATGAAAATTTAGAAGATGTAATTATTGAATATTTTGTTAACGAAATTGAATAAGATAATCTTATATAACATTCAATTGCGTTCTATAAAACATGCATAACTTACCGAAATATTAAAAGTTGAAATGTTAATAGGATTATGTAATAGAATATTATACAAGTACAACTTGAGTAATGAAAGGTTTCAATGGAATTATGTTTATGAATGAGAAATTAAGATGTACAAGAATATTATAAATTTAAGTTAATGCCTGAAGTTATTTATAATTAAAGTGAATAGTAAATGTGAATTACTATATTAAGTAAATGATTTTATCTTCAGAAAATATTGAAATGAAAAAAAAGATTTAGTACTCAATAACACTATATATGAAAGAAATAAATGTGAAAAAGAAATAAATAATAATGGTGAATTAAATTTGTAAAGAGACTTACATAATATTTTAAGAATTAATTATGGATGACCTAAATAATTGAATGGAAATAACTTACGTAAGTAAACGAATGTAAATTAATGGAAAAATTGCATTGTATGAATGAATGGAAATGAATTTTTGTAAGTAATGAAAGAAAATTTATAAAAGATAATCTGTAACAACCCGCATATCTATCGATTTTATATTTAAATATTTTATTTAAGTATTTTATCGATACTCGGAATTTAGTCCGAAAAGCTACTTTTTGCATACGGTCGAATTAGGACTCGGGACCACTTCCATTGAGTTCAAAATGTCGTTTGCGATCTTTTTAAGTATAAACTTTGATATGTTTGGAGATAGTAGAATTTTGCTACTTTTTCACTTAAAGATTTGGTTTGAGTTTCAGCCCATTAACCTAACATATGAACCCAACTCGTAAGCCTTCTCTTCATCTTCTCCAACCCCTTCTCTCTTGAATTTCAGAAATTCCTAAACCTAACTTTGGGAATGTTCTTCTTTTTTAGCATAGACTTAAGCTCGTTTGGGTTGTGTTGAAGAGTGGTTGATTCTCCCTTTGCTTTTAAGCTTCTTCTTCATTTGTTTGGGTTCAAAGGTGAGATATTTATCTCACATCTTAGACTACAATTATCTTCGATTGTTAGGTATGAATTCCTAACACTTATCCTTGTGCAATTGATTTTGGTTTGGATTGATTTGGTGTTTTGAAATCAAAATCTATGAAAATCCTTTTATGGATATTTGGACATTGATATTTGAGGCGTATCGAAGAGCCGTTAAGGCTGGGTTGTCGCTTGGCGTAAATCCTTGGTCGTTGTCGCTCGATCGATCGCTTCCAGTATCCATTTGGCCACTTTTGGCCTAGGTTCAGGGAATGCCCTGAACCCTTGATTCAGACGTCCGAAATGTAGTATTCAGACGTATGAATATTATATTGGAAATTTTTATTCCCCAGTATTCAGACTTCTGAATTGGTTCATTTGGAACCAGAAGGGAAATAGGCAAAAAGAGTGCAGATTCAGACGTCTACAATCATGGATTCAGACATCTGAATTCTATTTTGGAAAATATTTTATTTTCCAAATTCAGACATCTGAATCCTTGATTTCAGACATCTGAATCTGCACTCTTTTTGCCTATTTGCTTGA
Source organism: Allium cepa (assembly GCA_030765085.1). NCBI lineage: Eukaryota > Viridiplantae > Streptophyta > Magnoliopsida > Asparagales > Amaryllidaceae > Allium > Allium cepa. The sequence goes on from CM060937.1 coordinate 423,906,726, forward strand.
GAATTCCAACTTTAATCGATTCGTGTTGATTCCCTTTTGTTATTATCACTTATTATAGACTTTGATGACATTTTCTACGTGATTTTGGAATATCCATTTCGATGGATTCGGAATCGATTTCTTTGGATTTTATTCACGTCTTTGAATGTGAATTTTGATGATTGATTGTTTCTACAATCATTTCTATGATTTGTCACTTTAAAAATATAAAGGTTTTCCATACTAGTAGTAAATATCAAAACTCTTTCATCAAAACGATTTCAACTCTATTTTCAATAACAAAGCTCTTTTCTTAAACCGTTTTCCAATCTAGTAGTATATACAAACCTTTACCTCACTCGGATGAGAAATCTAATTAAACGGCTTAGTAAAACAAGTGGTATGAAACGCTTGCGTTTACTTCGTCGGTTAATTCTTGGACTTGTTCGATTGAAACTCTTGTGATAATTTTCTACTGGAGATCTACAATTTGTTCGTAAATATTTAAGTTAAGCTAGTAGTTATGGGACATGAAGCTAAGCTCATATATTTACTAGCTTACTGTAATCGGCACTTCTCTTTGATCATGACGATCATTTTGTGATTTAGACTAGCAATTATGCGATGTCTCTTTGACTGCAAGGTTAGACTAGGCCTCATCTGTGTGATTTCGACTCACACCTATTTATCTGCGAGGTTAGTCTAGACACCATTTGTGTGATTTCGACTCACACATATCTTTTCTGTCTGCGAGGTTAGACTAGACACCATTTGTGTGATTTCGACTCATACATATCTCTTTGTCTGCAAGGTTAGTCTAGACCTCATCTGTGTGATTTCGACTCACACATATGGGGTAGCTCCCCATGGTCTTCGGACCGTTCGTGTGATAGGCCACCCTTTTTTTTATGATTTCTGGATTTCGTGTGTTGATTTCTGGAATTTATGCTTCACCTATTTTCATGACTTTCATTGTTATGATTTCCAGCTTTTATGCTTTGGTGAATCCGTGTGTCATTGACTTGTTGTGAATACAAGTTTTGGTATGATACCCTTTTTGGATCTTTGAGAAGATTCTTGTGATATTGATTAATCTCATGTTGATTTTCAATTGCATACTTATTGTAGTATGCCATTATGGTTATCATATGTTGATGCCATATCTCTTATTCTATATCATGTCATCTGGTATTTATAGCTAGACTGACCCGTTTATTATTTTCTTATTAAATAATACTCGGGTCAGACCGAGATGTTACAGGTGCCTCTGCTTGACTTCTCCCCTGGGATTCATTACTCTGACTTTTGGCTAACCACATAGATTAGCAGTTTTTGTTGTTTACACTTGAGATATAGACTCATAGTTGTATTCTTTTGTATAGAACGAGTTGCTATTCTTTTGTATTATTGTGGATCCTTTTGACCACTACTCTGATGTACACTTTCATGTGATAGTTATATATATATATTCATATCTTCTTCCGCCTTTGTGATATGAATTATCGGTGACTGATTTGTATTATGTTTATTTCTATATTTGTTTCCGAAGATTGTATATAGCCACTGTGTGATAGATTTGAGTTTGTATCGCTATGTCGGATTTCCTCCTTAATTGATATATACTCTACTATCTGACATATCGGTGCTCGCACAAAGATATTACACGGACGGTCGCTCCTCAACAGGCTTATTCTATGTGCTAGTTGACAGCATTACCCTGTAGTGTTCTTGGCTAGCGTGGGTATAGAGGTGGGGCGTCACAGCTTGGTATTAGAGCTAAACTTCGGAACAATGTAGAATAACTTAACAAGGATCATCGTCCTAAGTCCACCTTAGGAGTTATGTCTTAGGATTAATTCGAGCCGTCGTACCGATTCATCCTATATCCTTTATGATTCCTTGTTTTATCTAGCAAGATTGCTTGATATTCATTAGTGAATAATCTTCTTCTTTCTCTTATTTCTTTCTTAAGGAAGAGAAATGGTTAGACCTGGCCGTCCCAGAGCTGGACCATCTAGTGCTCCACCCCAAGATGGAGTTTTTATGACTACCCAGCAACTTCTTGACCTTGTCACGAATGCTCAAGCAGCTGGATCTGATCCAGAACCTACTCACCCTAAATCTGGATTTGCACGCTTGTGCAACGATTACACCAACCTGGGCGGGAAGCCATTTGAAGGTTCTGAAACTATCATCGAGGTCCAGGCTTGGTTGAGGACCTGCGATCGAATCTTCATTCGCATGAATCTCGTCGATCTTCACCGTGTTTAGGTGGCTTCCAGTATGCTCCAAGAGAGAGCATTGGACTGGTACGAACTTCTTATCTCTGAGATTAATGAAGCGGATCTCACCTGGGAGCAATTCCAGGAATGCTTCGAATTAAAATTCATGCCAGAAGCCGAGAAAGTGACATTGGCTCGAAGTTTCATAGACCTTGTTCAGGGTGAAGCCTCCGTGACTGATTATGTTGCATCCTTCGAGTCACTTTCCAAATATGGGATTGAATACATCAACACCCCATTGAAGAAGAACCAAAGATTTGTCTATGGCTTAAACAAAAATCTCAAGAAGCCATTACTCTTAAAATTAGAAGCTCCCTTCGACCAACTCATTGATATCGCTCTTCGTTTGGAAGAGGCTGATAAAGAAAGTGATGTTGAAGTAGTAGCTTCCAAACCAAACTTCAACAACAAAAAGAGGCCCAGTAAATTCAAAGGCCCTTATCCCAACAAAAAGGGTAAGCAAGCAACCCCTGCTGCAAAGGCTCCTTCTCCTAGTAGTGGGAAATGCTTCAACTGTGGGTCTAGGGACCATTTTGCGAAAAAGTGTTCAAAACCCCGTTGTTGTCGCTATTGTAAGAGCCCGGATCATTATATGCATCAATGCCTCAAACTTGAAGGCAAGAAGGAGGGAAAGTTAAATGTTGCGCAAGCCCCTGGCAACACATCTCGTGGTCAAGGTATATCTCATTCTATCCTTGATGGTATTATTATATTTCGTGATCAACCTATTCGAGTTCTCTTTGATACGGGTGCATCCCACTCTTTTATATCAAAGGAACTTGTCGATACCTTTTCTTTAAGTGTTGTTGCTTTAATGACTTCTTTAAGAATTGTGAATCCGGTTGGTGGATCCGCAACTCTTAGTTTGCTTTGTAAAGATGTGGAGATTATTTTATGCGATTTTTCCTTCCTAGCCGATTTGCACGTCATGCGTTATTAGGCTTTGGAATGATTTTGGGAATGGATTGGCTTAACCGTTATGAAGCTCACATCCTATGTCCCGAACGGACTATTTATCTCTGACACCCGCAATCTGTAAAGCAGATTTCTATTATCCTTAAAGATTCGGATTCTCCTTTGACTGCATCTTTATATTCTTTAAATCCTCGTGATGACGATAATGATGATGAGGAAGATGTCATTGCTCTTATTCACGTTGTTCGTGAATTTTCCGACATATTTGAGCCCGTTTTAGGATTGCCACCTAAGCGAGCAATTGAGTTCAAAATTAATCTTATCCCTGGAGCCCAACCTATTACTCGTCCTCCTTATCGCATGTCTAATAAGGAGAATGAGGAGATGCGCAAACTATTATCCGAATTGGTAACGAAGCAATTTATTCGCTCTAGTTCCTCGCCTTGGGGAGCTTCGGCTATTTTCGTGAAGAAATCCGATGGTACACTTAGACTTTACGTTGACTACCGCAAGCTTAATGATCTTACTATCAAAAATAAATATCCTTTACCTCGGATTGATGATCTATTTGACCGACTTAGCGGTGCTAGAGTCTTTTCACAATTGGACTTAGCTACTGGTTTCCATCAGCTTCGTATTGCAGAGGATAGCATTCCTTTGACATCGTTCCGTACCCATTATGGATCTTATGAACGGCTTGTTATGCCATTTGTGTTAACGAATGCTCCAGCTTATTTCGTTGACCTCATGAATCGAGTTTTCATAGATTTCCTCGATCGGTTTGTACTCATATTCATTGATGATATTCTTTTGTATTCAAAAACCAAGGAGGAACATGAGAAACATCTTCGGATTTTATTGGAAACTCTTAGGAGTAATCAATTCAAGGCAAAAAAAAATTAAATGCCACTTTTGGCGATCTCGTGTGAAGTTTCTCGGTCATATTATTTCTGAATCCGGAATTTCCGTGGATCCTTCAAAGATTGAAGCGATTCAAGATTGGAAGAGACCGAAGAGTGTGAAAGAGATTCGTAGTTTTCTTGGATTGGCGGGTTATTACCGTCGTTTCATTAAAGACTTTTCTAAGATTGCCGTGCCCCTTACTGGCTTGACTAAGAAGGGAGTGAAATACATTTGGTCGGACAAATGTGAAGCCTCTTTTCAGAAATTGAAAGAACTCCTTTCCGATGCTCCTATTCTTGTGATTCCCGATGGGAACCAAGATTTTATTGTTTATACCGATGCTAGTCGCATTGGTTTGGGTGTCGTTCTTATGCAAAAAGAACGTGTTATTGCTTATGCTTCTAGGCAATTGAAGCCGGCCGAGACTAGATATGCCACACATGATTTAGAACTCGCGGCTATTGTTTTCGCCCTTCGAATTTGGCGTCATTATCTATTGGGAGAGATATTTATTCTTTACACGGATCATAAGTCTTTGAAATATTTATTTTCTCAAAAGGAACTTAATTTGTGTCAACAACGTTGGCTCGAGTTCCTTGCTCCTTATGATCTTGATATTCTTTATACCCCCGGTAAGGGTAATCGTGTCGCCTATGCTCTTAGCCGTAAGCAACAAGCAGTTGTTTCTATGATGATATCTGAATGGAACGATCTCGAGATCTTATCCACTTGTGAGATTCGAGACCGCGCATCCGATTTATCCTCATCATTTGTTTTATGTAGCCTTGTGGCTCATCCTTCACTTTTAGACCGCATTCTTAAAGCTCAAAGGCTAGATCCTGACTTGGCTCTTCTTAGCCAAAATTTTAAGGATAAATTAATATTGAAGGTTTGAAAGACTTTGATATTGATTCTCGGGGCGGCATTCGGAAATTTGGTAGACTTGTCGTGCCAAATATTAACGATCTTTGAAAAGACATCTTAGAAGATTCCCATTGTTCTAAATTTACCATTCATCACGGTAGCAGTAAAATGTACGCGGATGTGAAGCGACTTTATTATTGGGAGGGAATGAAACTTGACATCGCTAACTTCGTTAAGCGTTGCATGACTTACCAACTCGTTAAGGCCGAACATCAAAGGCCCGGTGGGTTATTGCAACCTTTAGAAATTCCAATTTGGAAGTGGGACCAAATTTCCATGGATTTTATAGATGGCCTTCCCCGTTATCGTTCGGGTCATGATAGCTTATGGGTTGTAGTTGATAGACTTACTAAATCCGCCCATTTTATTCCCGTTCGGTCTAACCGAACCGTTCCTCTTTTGGCCAAACTCTTTGTTAAAGGGATTGTTAAATTACATGGAGTTCCTACTTCTATTGTTAGTGGTCGCGATCCATTGTTTACTAGTGGATTCTGGAAGAGTCTTCAAAAAGCTTTAGGAACGAAGCTTAATTTTAGCACCGCTTATCACCCCCAGTCCGATGGACAAACCGAGCGTGTGAATCAAACTCTTGAAGATCTTCTTCGTGCTTGTGTGCTTGATTTCGGTGGAAGCTGGGAAGATCATATTCCTCTTGTTGAATTTTTCTATAATAATAGCTTCCAATCTAGTATTGGTATGGAACCTTTTGAGGCACTTTATGGAAGGCCATGCCGATCTCCTTCTTGTTGGCTTGAGGCCGGTGAGAAGCTGGTTTTAGGTCCAGATTTTGTTCGGGATTCCACAGAAAAGATTGAACTTATTCGACATAGGATGAAAGAATCCCAGAGTAGACAAAAATCCTATGCCGATAATCGAAGAAGGAGATTAGAATTTTCTGTTGGAGATCTTGTTTTTATTTGTGTGTCACCTATGAAAGGTGTTGTACGTTTCAGTCGGTTGGGAAAGTTAGCACCTCGATATATTGGGTCGTTTCCTATCACTGAACGTATTGGTTCTATGGCTTATCGCCTTGAATTACCAGCTCAATTTTCTGCTATTCATGTCGTGTTTTACGTTTCTCAATTACGAAAGTGCCTTCGAGATTCCGATTCTATTCTTGAGCCCGGTGTTGTGGAAGAGATTGAAGTTTCATCTAATTTAACTTATGAGCAACATCCTATTCGTATCATTGCTTCGGAAGTTAAACAACTTCGAAATAAAGATGTTCCTCTTGTTAAAGTTCAATGGTCTTCAAATCCTAAGGATTGTTCTTGGGAATCTAGAGAATTCATCGAGCGAACGCATCCTGACTTACTTTCTCATGCTCTTTAAGGTGAACTTCTCACTTCAAAATTCTTTTGTGTTAATATGCTTTTATGGTTGTTACTATATATCTTCTTCTTAAATATTGCGAGGACGCAATTTCTTTAAGGAGGGGAGTCTGTAACAACCCGCATATTTATCGATTTTATATTTAAATATTTTATTTAAATATTTTATCGATACTCGGAATTTAGTCCGAAAAGCTACATTTTGCATACGGTCGAATTAGGACTCGGGACCACTTCCATTGAGTTCAAAACGCCGTTTGCGATCTTTTTAAGTATAAACTTTGATATGTTTGGAGATAGTAGAATTTTGCTACTTTTTCACCTAGGGCTTTGGTTTGGGTTTCAGCCCATTAACCTAACATATGAACCCAACTCCACTCCAACACTTCATTAATTCATTCCTAATTCCTAATACTCAAGCTTTAGCAACAATGGTGAGTGGAATGGTAAATTAAAACTCCAAACCCTAGTTTTCTTTTGCAAATCGAACTCTAGCTCCAAACTAATAGAAGAACCCATTGGTAAGCCTTCACTTCATCTTCTCCAACCCCTTCTCTCTTGAATTTCAGAAATTCCTAAACCTAACTTTGGGAATGTTCTTCTTTTTTAGCATAGATTTAAGCTCGTTTGGGTTGTGTTGAAGAGTGGTTGATTCTCCTTTTGCTTTCAAGCTTCTTCTTCGTTTGTTTAGGTTCAAAGGTGAGATTTTTATCTCACGTCTTAGTCTACAATTATCTTCGATTGTTAGGTATGAATTTCTAACACTTATTCTTGTGCAATTGATTTTGTTTTGGATTGATTTCGTGTATATTCCAATTTTTGGTGTTTTGAAATCAAAATCTATGAAAATCCTTTTACGGATATTTGGACATTGATATTTGAGGCGTATCGAAGAGCCGTTAAGGCTGGGTTGTCGCTTAGCGTAAATCCTTGGTCGTTGTCGCTCGATCGATCGCTTCCGGTATCCGTTTGGCCATTTTTGGCCTAGGTTCAGGGAATGCCCAGAACCCTTGATTAAGACGTCTGAAACGTAGTATTCAGACGTCTGAATATTATACTGGGAATTTTTATTCCCCGGTAGTCAGACGTCTGAATCTATATTTCAGACGTCTGAATCTATATTTTAGACGTCTGAATCTATATTTCAGACGTCTGAATTGGTTCATTTGGAACCAGAAGGGAAATTGGCTAAAAAGTGCCTATTTCAGACGTCTGAAATCAACGATTCAGACGTCTGAATTCTGTTTTGGAAAATATTTTATTTTCTAAGTTCAGACATCTGAATCCTTGATTTTAGACGTCTGAATCTGCACTCTTTTTGCCTATTTGCCTATTTGCTTGAGAATTCCAACTTTAATCGATTCGTGTTGATTCCCTTTTGTTATTATCACTTATTATCGACTTTGATGACATTTTCTACGTGATTTTGGAATATCCATTTCGATGGATTCAGAATCGATTTCTTTGGTTTTTATTCACGTCTTTGAATGTGAATTTTGATGATTGATTGTTTCTACAATCATTTCTATGATTTGTCACTTTAAAAATATAAAGGTTTTCCATACTAGTAGTAAATATCAAAACTCTTTCATCAAAACGATTTCAACTCTATTTTCAATAACAAAGCTCTTTTCTTAAACCGTTTTCCAATCTACTAGTATATACAAACCTTTACCTCACTCGGATGAGAAATCTAATTAAACGGCTTAGTAAAACAAGTGGTATGAAACGCTTGCGTTTACTTCGTCGGTTAATTCTTGGACTTGTTCGATTGAAACTTTTGTGACAATTTTCTAGTGGAGATCTACAATTTGTTCGTAAATATTTAAGTTAAGCTAGTGGTTATGGGACATGAAGCTAAGCTCATATATTTACTAGCTTACTGTAATTGGCACTTCTCTTTAATCATGACGATCATTTTATGATTTAGACTAGCAATTGTGCGACGTCTCTTTGACTGCAAGGTTAGACTAGGCCTCTTCTGTGCGATTTCGACTCACACCTATTTATCTGCGAGGTTAGTCTAGACATCATTTGTGTGATTTCGACTCACACATATCTTTTCTGTCTGCGAGGTTAGACTAGACACCATTTGTGTGATTTCGACTCACACATATCTCTTTGTCTGCAAGGTTAGTCTAGACCTCATCTGTGTGATTTCGATTCACACATATGGGGTAGCTCCCCATGGTCTTCGGACCGTTCGTGTGATTGGCCTCCCTTTTTTTTATGATTTCTGGATTTCGTGTGTTGATTTCTGGAATTTATGCTTCACCTATTTTCATGACTTTCATTGTTATGATTTTCCAGCTTTATGCTTTGGTGAATCCGTGTGTCATTGACTTGTTGTGAATACAAGTTTTGGGTATGATACCCTTTTTGGATCTTTGAGAAGATTCTTGTGATATTGATTAATCTCATGTTGATTTTCAGTTACATACTTATTGTAGTATGCCATTATGGTTATCATATGTTTATGCCATATCTCTTATTCTATATCATGTCATCCGATATTTATAGCTAGACTGATCCGTTTATTATTTTCTTATTAAATAATACTCGGGTCAGACCGAGATGTTACAGGTGCCTCTGCTTGACTTCTCCCCAGGGATTCATTACTCTGACTTTTGGCTAACCACAAAGATTAGCAGTTTTTGTTGTTTACACTTGAGATATAGACTCATAGTTGTATTCTTTTGTATAGCACGTGTTGCTATTCTTTTGTATTATTGTGGATCCTTTTGACCACTACTCTGATGTACACTTTCATGTGATAGTTATATATATATTCATATCTTCTTCCGCCTTTGTGATATGAATTATCTGTGACTGATTTATGTTATGTTTATTTCTATATTTGTTTTCGAAGATTATATGTAGCCACTGTGTGATAGATTTGAGTCTGTATCGCTATGTCGGATTTCCTCCTTAATTGATATATACTCTACTATCTGACATATCGGTGCTCGCACAAAGATATTACACGGACGGTCGCTCCTCAACAGCCTTATTCTCCGTGCTAGTTGACAGCATTACCCCGTAGTGTTCTTGGCTAGTGTGGGTATAGAGGTGGGGCGTCACATAATCATTGTATAAATAAATGAAGATAAAGAGTGAATAATGTGGTAAAGAGAAACCAATTTGACAGCTTGTGGGATGTTTAGGAAATGATACTTCGATTTGGATGTATAAATAATCTATTAAGTTATTATCTGAGGCTGTTAAGCGTAGGGTACACTTGATAGTTATTTATCACCCTTTACAATGCGAAGTTTTTGAACCTGAACAAATCATCAGGTTTGGTTGCTACGGATGTGTGATTGATTACTTTGATTGCATGTGATGATTGTATTGTTTTGTTTGCGAGTGACTATTGTTATGTTGTGTTGATTTGTTTGTTATTAATTGAAACAACTTAAATGTTTCTCTTGTACATAATTCTCACTATTTTGAATTATATAAGTGAAATAGAGATTATGAAAGTAATAGCTACTAATTTTGGTTTCATAAAATAAGCGTTGTTTGCCCGACAAATAGGTACGTTTTTGGATTTCGATTTTCTAGCGATATTTTAATGTTTTTCCTATGGTTTGGATATATTATTATTGAAATATGATATATGTATTGTTATCATTGATATTATTATTTCTCCTGGACCTCTCCGTACAAAGGAGACCCTATCGAAATTTTCCCTTAATTTTTGATTTAGAAAATTTTGTGAAAATGAGATATTTTCAAACTTTTATTGCCTTGAATATGAAGATTTAATTGTTTATTAATTGGTATATTTTATTTAAAGTATTAAACTATGTAAATTAATTGTTAATATATTGAATACTTTGAATAAAATATATTAACTCCTTCTCTTAGCTTTTTGAGGATGAAAAGTTTTGAATGGAGGAGAGTGTAACGACCCGTATTTTTCTGATAATTAAAATTTATTAATTAAACAAGTTTTGGAATTTAATGTTGTATTAAATGGTGAAATTGTATGTAATTAGTTGAAATTGGTTAATATAGAATAATTAATCAGTATGTGAATTTATTAGTTTTGTTTGTTAACCGTAAACATAGAAATGTGTTTGAAATTGTAAGTTGTAATAATTGGTTAATTATCGTTTTATTATTTAATCCATTGAAATTAAATTCCAAACTAATTTCATTTAAATGTAATCAAATTTTGCGTTAATATGAGTTAAGATGATAGCTGTAAAATGTGAATGTAATAAAATGTATAGTAACATCAAGCATATTCATAAGGTAATAATTGATTTAATAATAAGAGTGAAAATCAAGATAAATTAATTTATTAGATTTTAAATTATAATTAATGAATTTATGTCAATTGAAATTTGAATGCTTTAATTAGTAATATCAATAACTGAATCTCATATGGAAAATTTGTTTTAAAAGATTATAAATTACTCGGTAATCAAAAATGATGAAAAATGGTTAACCATTAAATTTGAAATGAAAGGTGATTAAATTAATATAATAATAATAATTTATTTAATTAACGTGAAAATAGCCATTTTGGCCACGGTCTCGGATTTCATTGAAACCAGTTTCATCGGATCCGTAACAGTGAATTTTTGTAGGATTTCAAGTTTCGTAGAGATCGGACTTGTCGTTTGATCGTGTGGGTTCGAAACGCGTACAAATCAATTTAATGAATTCAATTGAAATTAAGCTGATTTTAAAAGCTAACTTCTTCATACAATGGAATTAGTACTTGAAACCTATTCCATTAAATTTTAAAAAATCGAAAACATTTATTTTGATATATGTGATGACCCAGTTTCATTTCGGAAGCAGAACATGCTTTTCAGGTCGTTATTGTCGTTTCGAACCAATTCAATTTGTTCATTCTTTCTTATCAGGCTTTATTTATATAAATAGCTTTATTTCTCAAACCCTAGCAGTTTTCAGTTCTATGATATGTACATACACTTCTGTCTGTTACTTTCTTCAAAGGCAAAAACCAAAATCCAATTACAAAACCCTAAATCCAATTTCAAAATTCAAACTCTCAAAACTATGTCCTATCATATATCGTTGGAAAGCTCTTGACGAGCACAACCTAAATCTGCTGTTAGTTTTTGCAATCGAGTTTTGGTTTGTCTGGGATTGGCCAAAACATTCTCGGCCGTTCATTGGGGGTTTGATCAGCAATGATGGATCGTCGAACCGAGGGTATGGTCGCATGGAGAGAGACGCGCGGAGTTCATCTGTGTTGTTCGTTTCTAGTTATGATGGTCAAATTGGCATAGAAATTCGATTAGGGTTTCGTTTTGATACGGTAGCGGCTGTAATTTTTGGTCGTTGATAGTGATCTGAAGGGGAGTCTCGTGTAGGGTTGTCGCGGCGTGCCAGAGCAGGCCGAGGCATTGATGATGTAGCTTGATTCATGGCGGCTGGGTAGGGTTTCGTTGGGTTCGAATGCGAAATCAAGGTTAGCTGACATGTTTGTTTGATTATTTTATTAATTTATTTCGTGATATGAATTGTATTACTTCAGAACTTCATATCCTTTGCGTACGAGATCGAGATCACATGCGGTTTTCTCTACTGTGATCGTAGAGAAATTCCGAACATTATGGAACTATTTTGGCTCCATTTTGAGACAATTGAAATTTGGGTCTTTATTTGGATTTCAAATCGATTTGAAATCAAATGTGAGCGTTTGGACCCGCTTACAACTACTAAATTATCTTATTTTAGTTACATTGAATTTATGGTGCGTTTAGAATTTGAGTGGGTGATGTTTGGTATACTAAAATTGTTAGTTCGGTTAATTCTAACTTTTTTGAATATAATCATCATTTAATTTAATATTGAATTTTTAGTTGCCAATTAATACCTGTTACTGATAATCAGTCAATTGTTATTATTTATTGGTTGATTTGAATGATGATTGTGATGATGTTTAATTTTGATATTGGATGACTGGGTGTTATATTTATATATTGTTATCACACTGCAAGTTCCCTTGGTTTATTGCTAGGAAATCACTATGGGTTGAAATGATACATATCCGAACGATCTATAGATTAGGGAAAATCGATATGGGTTGAAATGATAGACTCGAGCGACTTTAAGGATTTTTGAATTTTAACTTGGGATTGCAGGTTGAAATAATATATACCCGTAAATTTTAAATTATTGCGGGTTGAAATGATAGATATCTGTACCACTTGACCATAGGGTAAAAAATTATATATGGATACTAGATTGTTTAAATTAAATGATTTTAATTCCTTAAATTTTGAATCCAGTTGAATGATATTTTAGAATAAAATTTGACTTCTATAAAATACTTATTTTCAAAATCTAAGCTTTAAAGTTTCAAAATGGAAATTTGTTCAAGAAATTGTTAACAGAATTTAAATTGGAATTTCAAAGCTGAATTTTGAAATATAAATGAAATTTATCGAAATTGAGTTATTGAAATATTTGAATATTTCATTTGAAATCTATGAAATTGAAGTGCTTTAAAATTGTAGTTCGAACATGAATTAGAAATCGATATAAATTGAAATGATTTTTGTGGAATTGAAAGAAAATTTGAGTTTTGTTAATTTGAAAGCTGGATACGGTCTAGATTTGTTGAAATGAAAGAAATAGTTTAATTTGATATTAATTTCAAATTAATTAACTTTATAAACTGTTTAAAAATATATTATTTTAAAATTTTGATTTTTTTAAGATTTTCAAACATTTACTACATAAACCATTTTCAATAACCAAACCATTTTATTAAATTGTTAAAACTATATTTAATCTATATTTCAAACCATTTTAATACATTTTAAACTATTTTAAACTATTTTAATAAATTTTAAACTATTAAATCAATTTTAATCTATTTTATACTATTTTAATCTATTCTAAACTATTTTAGTCTATTTTAAACTATTTAAACCATTTAAACTATTTTAAACTATTTTAAGCTATTTTAAAGTATTTTAAACTATTTTATGGCTATATAAACTATTTTCTAAAGATAAAACGATGCAAGGTTGGACTGTTATATTTAAATCCTTGAGTTGGAAACGAAATGGTTAAATGAATGTTATAACTTACGTTGGAATTTGAAATGATCTTTTCTAGTGAAATGGCATATTTGAGTAAATATGATGATTTTGAAATGAGGGTTTAACTTATTTTGTAGATATGATTTCGAAAGGAATATGATTTCGAATGTGAATATGATTTTGAAAGTAATATGATTTTAAGTGGATATGATATTTTGATATCAATCATGAATTGATTTCGAAAATGTAAAAGAATCATCCGGTGTGAAATAAGCATTTGGTTGTTAAAGAGACCGGGATCAGATATTGTCATACTCTCCGCTAATATCGAAAACCACTTGAACAACTGTGCATGTGGTGGAGATTCCAAAACAAAGTAGGATGGTTCGGAGAACGATTCTGTATGAGGTATTAACGTAGCTCTGACTCCTTCAAGTCAACTTGATGTGACTAAAATAGGAGCCACGTAGGTCCAAGTGAGGCCGCACCTCCGATCGGACATGCTTCTTCGATACCATATTATGACTTTAAGATTGATTAGGTGGCAAACCCTCGATTTGATTCAAAAACGTGTTCCGGGGTGGGCGGTAGTAGCTGCTACTCGTTACCACCAGTCCGGATCTGCAAAATGGTAGATCCTACCCTGGGCATTGCCCTGCGTGCCCTGTCACGTGCCTTATCGTGTATATTTCGAGTTTGGTTTGTGTCGTAACTATGGAGTGCTCCTTAATAGCTCACCAGTTTACGGTGGATTTTACAGTACTGTGTAGACTATGGCATTATATAAAATGTGTTAAGGGGGATATGGGTAACGTCTTAACACTATTTTAATACTTTACTTTACTATAGACATATTATAATAGCGTATTGTACTATGTATGTAGATAGTTTAACGGATCCTTAGAAGATGAAATCCCGAACATCTCTTAAATTATTGCACGCACGTTACACATTGGATAGGAGATGTCAAACTCCATAAACATCTCTGACGTCGTTACACTCATATTTATTTATTGTTGATTTAACTTACATAAGATCTTTTACTTATGACTCGAGTGTCTTGTCTTTTCATTTTGCTTGGGTCAGTCTGAGCTTTTCAGTGTATTGAAGACTCTATTTCTGGAGGGCGAAGACGGAGATTTGTGTACTATATTATTTCTGTATGTTCCACTTCATCATGTTGTTCCACTACACTATTTATTTATTTCTGTTGTATGTGTAACTATGATTTGTATTGTAGAAGTGTAATCAAATGTTATTTGTAAACAGCTTCATGAACTGTTTATTTGATTATTATATTTTATCATTCCACTGTGAGATTCTTTGTTTTGTTTTTCTTCCTTTCTCCGCTTTTTCTTATTTACCCCATAACAATCCTCCCTTTTAAATGGTTCGAGTCTGACATGTGTGGTCTATTATCAATTTAAACCATTCAAAAAGGTGGGTCGTTGCAAAAAAATATAATGTAGTAAAAAATGTTTAAATGAAATATTCCTTAAGAAACATGTTCAAACATAAGGTATAAATGCATTTATGTCATGTTGGCTCAATTTTTCATGAGAGGGACAAGGAAATTTCAAAATTTATGGTGGGGGGACAAGGGTGCAGTGGTGTGGTGGTACAATATTGTGGAGGGTAAAGTACATAGGAGTAGTTTGTTAATTTGTTAATCAATCCTTTATATATACCAAATTACTAACATTTTTTCTTATTTGATCATCTTATTCCACTTTCTAAATCTTCCTCCAAGCTTTGTAACACAATTTAACGGCTTCCACTCTTATTTCCAAATTTTAAAAACCTTGGTATTTGTAGCGATCCGTATTTTTAATTATTTTAAATTAATAAATTTGATATGATTATTGAAAAAATGGTTTGAAATAAAAACTTAATTGATTATTAATGTAATTTATTGGATATGAACTTGTATGAAATTTTGAATGACAAAATTTAAGAAGATAAGAGAATGTAACTTATATTAGAAAATAAATTAAATAATATTGAATTGTAAGTAACTGCATTAATGTTGAACTATTGTAAAATGAAAATAATTGTTTTGTTATTTGAATTCATTTAAAGGTTAAATTTTATAAGTTAGATAACTTGTATTTCAATTATAGCTTTTTATTGGATAATTAAATTGTCTAAATTAATATTGGAAATTATTTAAATAATTGAATCTTGAATTTAATATGAATGAAAATGATATCAGAATATTTAAATTTTATTTAAGTATGAATGAAGATTGTTAATTTTGGATTTAAAAGTGAATAAATTGAATTTAGAAATTTCTTGTTTTAATTAACGTGTAAAAATAACCATTTTGGTCACTATCTTGGATTTCAACGAAACTAGTTTCATCGGATCCATAATAGTGAATTATTATAGGATTTCAAGTTTCGTTGCGATCAGACTTATCATTTGACCGTGCGAGCTTAAAACGCGTAGAAATTAATTAAAGGAATTTAATTAAAATAAATTGATTTTGAAAAGCTATCTTCTGCATACGATCGAATTAGACCTCGAGACTAGTTCCATTGTATTCGGAATAGGGATAAATCATATAAACGCTAGGTGCCATGCTTTGTTTGGAGTTCGTAAAATTTACGTTTGAATAACATCATATATTTATATATTAGGCCTCGTTCATTTCGTCAACTCCTAGAACAAAATCGCGCAACCCTCTCTTAAAACCTTTAATGGCCAATATTTCCTAAGCTTCTTCCTTCGATTTTTCCAAATCTACGCATCAAAATCAAAAACTTCCAAAAGGAAGAACGTAGATCGCGATGAGCTCTACGATTTTTTGCGGTTGGATCATGCTAATATGCTTCAGATTCGCCAAGATCGCTGCTTGAAGTCGGAGTAGTTTTGGGCTTTTTTCTCGATGACGGAGGCGGCGGAGGGTCTAGGGCTTTAGGCGTTGGTGAGGGAGAGGGTGGCGCATCTCGTGGGGTGATTGGATCGACGTCAGACAATTTGAGGCAGCGCGTGTGCATTAGGGTTAGGTCGTGATGGTGGGTTTTGGCCTAGAGTTTGTTCACAGTGAGGGAGATATGTTTTTGTTTTATTTATTATTATTTATGTTAATTATTATATTAATTTTATCTATTTTTTTAAAAACTCATAAGTTTTTCGTACGAGGTCGGATTCGAGTGGAACGAGCTACGTTGGATTCGTATCGATGTCGTCTACGATATCGGATTGAAGTGGGATTTATTTGAAGCTGAAATATTTTCAGTTTCAAATAAAAGGTGATTTTTTTGTAATGCTCATGAATGGTTAAAATAATTTTTATGTTAGTTAAATTGATATCATGAAAGTAGCTAAATTTTATTGACTGTTGTTGATAAGTTATATGACATTTAAATTGCCAGTTCAAATTGAAATTGAAATTAAATTGCAGTTAGACATCTGGAGTTGATAACAAGTAAATTGTTATGATATTTGACAAATTTGGATGTTGATTGAGATGGCTGCTATTGGTTGATAGTTTGGATGTTTATTTGTTTACATATATATCCTGTTATTACCTTGTTGTTAGCACAAGAATTGGTCACTAACTCCCTTAAGGGAGATTGTGTAGAGAGATTAATGAAGAAAGTAAGTTTAAACAAAGAATAATATGCTAAATTAAATGCAGGAAATAAGAACACCAGATTTATAGTGATTCGGCGTAACTGCCTACGTCCACTTTGACGTTAATCTTTATTGCTTTTCTCAATAATCGATTATAGATACAATCTATACACCAACTATTTGATTACAATTGTTAAGCAAAGAAGATGAGTCTTGAATGAGTCTTAAATGCGGTAGAGTCTCCCCGGTGTTCTCCTTAGAAAGGTCCCTTTCACTGTGCCTCTGCCTCTCTTTTTATAGACAAAGATGGGTTGGACTTTCGTGATGGGCCTAGTAGCAAGATACCTCGGCCCAATATGAATGACTTCTGTGTGCCGAGCCACAAATGCCGAGCGGCAAATGCCGAGCCATGTCTCTAAACCGAACGAGGCGGTATGTTGAGTGAATCGTGTAGGGCGAACGAGATCTAATGCCGATCGAGGGGAGAATGCCGAACGAGGCATGAATCCCGAACGAGGCTGAAATGCCGAATGAGCGGACGAGACCTGAATGCCGAGCGAGGCTGAATGCCGAGCGGGGCTGGATGCCGGTCGAGGTTTGAATGCCGATCGAGGCTGGATGCCGGTCGAGGTTTGAATGCCGATCGAGGCTGAACGCCGAGCGAGGCTTGTATGCCGATCGAGGCTGAATGCCGAGCGAGGCTTGTATGCCGATCGAGGTTGATTGCCGAGCGAGGCTTGTCTGCCGATCGAGGCTGAATGGCGAGCGAGGCTTGTATGCCGATCGAGGCTGAATGCCGAGCGAGGCTTGTATGCCGATCGAGGTTTATATGCCGAGCGAGGCTTGTATGCCGAGCGAGGCTTGTATGCCGATTAGGGTTTGTATGCCAACCGAGGTCATGTGCCGAGTGACCTTGTTATGCCAAATGGGGTTTTATGCCAAACCGTACTGGACGCTGAACGGTGTACTAATGCTGAGCGACCTCTAGTTACTTGGTCAAAATCTCCAAGTAACACTTGCCCCACAAAGTGCATCATGTGGACGAACATGATGCACTTTGAATCATGAGTCCTTCATGCTTTGCTTCGAGCCTTGGCCTTGTCTTCTCGATAGTGTCTTCTTCTTTACCGAACGAGGCATCGTATGCTAAACGAGGCTGAATGCCGAACGAGATCAATGCCGAGCGAGGGAGTTGTTTTGACCGGTTCCACCGGTCATTGTCCCTTTGACTTCCTTTCTTCCCCCTATAAAGGTTGGCACTTTATTTCTTTTTCTCTTTTCTACTTTTACCTCCGCCTTGTAGAACCTACGGACTTTCCTCCTACCTCTGCGAATTACCTACCCTTTCCTTCTCTTCTCAAACTTGATACATTGTTTCACCCCCTTCCTAAATCAACGAGTTGAATAGAGTCGTGTTTCCTACCCCAGAACTTCCCAAGCTTCGATTCGTTTCTTAGGTAAAGGTTCTCCTTTTTAACACCTTAATCCCGAATAAGGAATGTAACACGAGATTCGCACTCGTGAATTTCTGTAAGACTGAGGATGGTAGGAATCGTGTAGTTAGAGGACAATGAATTCAAGGTCAAACGCGTCTTAGGGATAGGCGGAGTGATGAAAGGAAGGAGGTGTTAGAGGCGTTCAAATGAAGGTGTTGGTGGAAGGAGCTCTGATGTGGCTTGGTAAGGCTCCCCTATGCCGAGCAAGGAGCAAATGTTCAGAAGTGAATTGGAGTTAAGGCTTGGCGTGCCGAGCGATGCGGCTCGGCACGGCCACGGCTCAGCATGACTCTCTCATGCCGAACGAGGTAGGATGGGAAGTAGGAGAGAAGTAGGATCCTGGTTAAATGCCGAACAACATGGCTCGGCATAAGTGTGGTTCGGCATGACTCTCTTATGCCGAACGATGAAAAGGACAATTAGGAGAGTGGTGTACCGAATGGCTTGGCTCGGTATGTTTGCGGTTCGGCATGTTTGCGGTTCAACATGTCATACCGCATGCCGAACGATGAAAATGAGTGGTAGGTGAGTGCTGGTGCTGAGGTTAGAATGCCAAGCGAGGTGGCTCGGCATGATTGTGGTTCGACACGACTAGTTGAATGCCAAACGAGGAAGAGATTAGGTAGGAGGGTTGTGTGCAACAACAACATCGGTCGAACCTAATGCATAATTGACTCAACACACATCTTATGCCTGAACGCATGATAGTGAACAAGGACAAACTTAAACAACAAAGCATATCGGACAATCCGGACTGACTAATCCCTTGTTTAAACAACTAAAAATTTGGACTTTAACTTGCTTAACAGTTAATAACCTTTCGAATGTAGTGACGATGCCGAGTTCAAAACATAAACCGTCTTACGACAAGCTTTCGTAGACGGTCAGCGATGACGGTCTTCGAAAACAACAATTCAAAGCTTAGACTTATTTAATCAATCCAGTGTCTTTTCACTGCCCGAGACTTACATTTGAATGATCGCACTAGTTCACACACTACACGGGGGGAATAATTATGTCGTTAAGTCTAATGTCGATTGTTTTTTAAGTATAGTTCAAACAGGTGCCTTGTCAGATTCAATTTTCACTTGAGATGTCTAGGAAATCAAGCTCTGTTACGATCTATGATAGACCTGGGCTATCCTCTCGACAAGAAGTTGTAGGAACTTCAAATCCATCAACTACCCCTGCTCAAGACTTACGGAGCCCCGCGACTGCATCTGTCGACTTGGCTCCCGATGCTTTGGAGGCAGCTATTTTCTTAGATGACCCAATCGATTCACTGGCCTCAAAGATTAATGAAAGTATACTTTGTAGGATATGCTCCGTCCATGGGATTCCCTTTGATGATGTGTTAGTTCCATCGGGGCGCAATCGTCCGCACTTGCCCCCAGTCGGATATACAGCTTGCAACAAATTTATGTGCTGGGTTGGCAGCGTGCCACCATTCAACTCTTTTCTCTGAGACGTGCTGCAGTATATCGAGATTTCCCCCTTGCAACTGCATCCGAACAGCCATGCATTCATATATGGGACTTGCATCCTCTTCATGAGTGTTCTCTTAAGGCTTTCGATTCCGGGCGATATCCGATACATTTATCGCATCAAGAGATGGACGGATAGCCCATCTTTCATATTTCTTGAGCGGCACAGCAAATGTCAAATCTTAACCGGGGCGTGGAGCAAGTTTGCCCAGTACAAACAAGAGTGGTTCTAAGTGCGTTGCCCTCCTGGTTTCGCCAGAAGATGGGTAGAAGGAAGTAAGTTCTTTTTTCGGATCGATAATTGAATTTACCGAGATTTACATCTTTTCTGACTCTTCATTCATTTTTTCAGGTACAACCCACATGCCGAAGGCTCCGGGTACTCTGAGGCTATTGAAGCTATTCAAGCCATCCCCTTGAAAAACCGGGACATCAGATCACTCATTTCATATGATTCGCTTTAAAAGTTCGGGTTGCTGGCGTAAGGTCGCTGGATAAGTCTCCCCCACGGTGTCTCCATACCTAAGCCTACTTCGGGCAAAGGAAAAAAGTAGGCCGAGTCCTCAGCACACAACGCCCCTGACACGCCAGAGGAGGGGGATATTGAAGAAACCAAAACGCCGCCCGAAGTACAGGGCGAAAATGTCAGTCCATCTCGGGACCCAATAGTCGAGGTTCGTGACATAGAAACAACGCCTTCCCTTCGAAGGGGAAGAAGAAACTGACATACAAGCTGAAGAATAAAACAGTCGGCGGAACTTCTAAAGTTACCCTTATTTCGACGGAGAAAGAAGCTTCCTCTCAGCACTTAGAGAGCACTCTGAAGGGCCTGTCGAACCTCACCATACCGGAAGATCTTCTCAACTATGGCTTCGACGATCTAGAGGCCCTCAAGCTTAATTCGCTCACGAGAGGCGATGCGAGCGTTCAAGCCCAAAACCAGGGAGAAAAAACTCCTATTAGTAAAGAAACTGGTCCGTCGGGGGAAAACACTAGGACACACACAAACACATGCACTTCACCTTGCACTTAAATTTCTGTTGTCACCCTACTCCTTGCTAACTCGTCGTTATTTGAATTTTGTGTAGGTGACATGGGGCGCACACATGGTCTTGACCACCTTCGTGGGTCATCGATTTTCTACCAATCTGGCCGGGATTCAGGCTTCGGCAAGCGTCGAGATAGGGATGAATCTGGCGATCGAGACTACCACCGTCGAGAGTCATCACATCAAGGAAAAACTTATAACCGGCCCTCATATCCTCGCGATCCTCCTTCTCAACCGGAGCACAGAAAAGAGAAATTTGTACATAAGGGGTCTCGGCTTGAAGCATATCGGGATTAATACTTTGGTTCATTAAGTACCAGGCAATCTCGAGATCCCCCCAAAACGCTTGCGGTCTCCAAGCAGACTCCTCTTACCCCCGTTACTGATCCCCGGTCGTTGAACGACTTGCTGAACTTAAAGCATCATTTTTGAAGATATGCTTTGATGGCTTAAAGTTTCTTCCAACAATCCACCATATTCCAGGGCATGTCAAGCAAAGTGCTATTGCTTCCACCAATGATGTCTATATACAGCATGATGCGTTCGTGCACTTAGCCAAAAAAGTTTCAGAAGTTTTCATAGAGCGTCAGCATGAGATAGATCGCCTGAAGCTTGAGGCTATCCACGATAAAGACATTATTAAAGCTCAGGAGGAAAAGCTTGCTTCTTATAAGTCTCAGCTTGAAGTCGCCCAGCAGAGCGCTAAAGACACTGCCGAGGTTGTTACTCGTCTGGAGTCAACCTATAAAAAAGAAATCGACGAGGAGGTCCAATGATGTGGGGCCCTAGCTTTAGAAAAGGACTCGGTGCAGAAAGAGAGGGATGCATTTTCCCTCCGAGTTAAGGAGATGGAGGAGCAACTCCGCAAATAAAAAGAGGAGAAGACCGCTGCCCAAGAAGAGTCGCAACGATATTGCGACGAGATCGTTGCCACACGACTTCTGAAGGTGAAGCTTGATGATGAACTTTCTAAAGTCAGGATGATAGTAGATGAAGCTCGTGAAGAGGGAAAGAAAATAGTATCTATAGAGGTTGACTCCCGCCTTGAGGCGGCTAAAGAAGCTGGTAGGGAGGAGGTCAAAAGAAAGTTCGACCCACTGATTGCAGAATTCAATGCTCGTGTCCTTATGCACCGAGACTTAACTTTTCTAGGTGAGGGCTACCTCAAAGCCTTAGCTGAGGCGTGGGAGACTTTAATAAAAATCAGGAAGGTCGAACTTGGCACCGAGGAGGTCGATGAAGATGTTTTGATAAAAGAATTTCTTAAGGGAACGAGCCTTCAGGCTTGTCTGCGGTGAAAGCTCTTTACTGCAAAGGCTCCCCCTTGACAAAAGGGAAAGATGTTATTGCCAGTCCATCCAGGATCGAGCCTCAAGCTCATGCGCCTACTCCGTCGGCCGATCGGCCGATACTTGATCCATTTAAGCAGTATATCGGTTACGACCCGGAGGACCCCGGCCTCGACGTTCATATTCTGTCTCTCATTCCAGAGGGTAAGACCCCTCGAACGGTTGAGAGCCAGTTGGAACCTTGTAGATAACCCTTCACTTTAATATTCCAAAAGTTGTCATTTTCACGAGGGGCTATTGTATTCTAATGCTTGGTTTTCATGATTTTGTGTAGGCCTTTCTGATCCCGAGCCCACTCCGAGGAGCAACGTCACCAAGGAGGTGAAGGAAAAGACAAGTGAGGAACGTAGGGGAGGCCCTCGGTCCAGATGCTCTGGTGATCGGAGCGCTTGATGAGGATAAGTCCTAGACTCCCTCTCCCATCGATGGGAGTTATGAAATCGAAATTACAGGTGCCTCTGAACACACATCTAAACTAAGCATGAAGGAGAAGCTTGAGAAGGAGAAGAAAAAGACGGTCGAGATCAAAGTCGAGCCTCAAATTGTGAACCTGGACGATCCTCTGAATAAGCCATTGAAGGTCATCCTCTCTGGCGGGTCTAGGCCAGTGGAAGTTCCCCATACTTCTTCAGTTGTTACCTCCCCATCAAAGAAAATTATCAAGGGCATGCACGGGAGAGGAGTCGTCTGGAAAAAAGTCGAAGAAGTAGTCGTCGCTCTCGTTGAACGAGAGTTAGTTTATATTATGTAATTATTTTTATTTGTTTTCGTAGCCCATGTAAATGAACTTTTGACTTCGAATTTTGGAGGAGTTGTAGCAGGAACTCATTTTTGAATAAATAAAGCCTAGTTCTTTTGTCTTTAGAAAGACTTTTATCCTTCAGCTTTCTGTATGATTGTGGTCGAAAACCAAGCTACTGTGAGTTACATGAACTTCCCAATTCAACTTTATATATCTTCGAAATTCTTTGAAGTTGCTCATCCTATGTTCCATGCTTCAAACACTTAGAGTATTTTTTAATCTGTACGCCGGGGACTTGATGACTTTAAGTCATTCGTGTCTCTGTCCAAGGTCTAGGGACTTAGAGATTTTTGGTCGTTTATACTCCGGTCCGCATTCTGGAGACTTAAAGTAAGTCCGCACTCTGGGGACTTGGAGATTTTGATTCGTTTACACTCTAGTCCGCACTTTGGGGACTCAGAGTACTCCAGTCCACACTCCGGGGACTTGGAGACTTTGAGTCGTTTATACTCTTGTCCGCACTTTGGGGACTCATAGTACCCCAGTCCGCACTCTAGGGACTTAGAGATTTTGAGTCATTTATACTGGTCCTCACTCTAGGGGCTCAGAGTACTCCAGTCCGCACTCCGAGGACTTGGAGATTTTGAGTCGTTTATATTCTGGTCCGCACATTGGGGACTCAGAGTACCCCAGTCTGCACTACGGGGACTTGGAGATTTTGAGACGTTTATACTCTAGTCCACACTCTGGGGACTCAGAGTACTCCAGTCCGCACTCCAGGGACTTGGAGATTTTGAGTCGTTTATACTCTGGTTCGCATCTGGGGATTCAAAGCACTCCAGTCCGCACTCTGGGGACTTGGAGATTTTGAGTCATTTATACTCTAGTTCGCACTTTGGGGACTCAGAGTACTTCGGTTTGCACTCCGAGGACTTGGAGATTTTGAGTCATTTATAATCTAGTCCGCACTCGGGGACTCAGAGTACCCCAGTCTGCATGCCGTGGACTTGGAGATTTTGAGTCGTTTATAGTCTGAGTCCCCTTTGGTCGACACTCTGGGGACTCAGAGTACTCTAGTCTGCACTCCGGGGACTTGGAGATTTTGAGTCGTTTATACTCTGGTCCGCACTCTGGGGACTCAGAGTACTCCAGTCCGTACTCCGGGGACTTGAAGATTTTGAGTCGTTTATACTCTAGTCCGCACTCTGGGGACTCAGAGTACTCCAGTCCGCACTCTGAGGACTTGGAGACTTTGAGTGCTCGTGCGCGTTCGTACATCAGACAGAATAATGTATCTCTTAATTATTCGTCACAGCGTTATCATACACAAAACATCGACAATTCATGGAGAAAATGGCTTCAAGCCTTTTGTTGAATATGCGCTTAAATAAATATTTGTTCATTTGCATATTTATTTTTGTTTGATGATAATAAACGTATATATATTCATGTAAATGTATTTGTTATTGTACTGTTTTATTTTTCATAGATTAAATAAATATTTGCTGAATAAAATTGAATAACACAGAATTTGAATACAAACAGAAATTTTATTCAAACAAATATTTATTACAATTTTGAATGGTACAAATTCAAGCTCTCACTATACATATACAATTTTGATTACAAATACATCACAATTTCATATTTACATTCAACCTCATTACACATCACTCATTCACTCAATTCGTATTTTATCTTCAACTTCATTCCAGTTAGAATCCAGCATCTGAGCAATCTGCAAAAATATTCACTAACGCAGTAAAATTGAAAAAGAAATATTTTTGCAATATAAAATAAAATATGGTTTTTGAAAATATTATTTTCCTCAGTTATTTAGGTTGTTCGTCATCATTTATATTTGAATTCATCACACACGAACAATGTGACATGCACAGTGTATCACTGTACATGCCACAAGGCCGTGCACACCGATATACACTTGATAATGTTACAGGGACAGGTAAGCACAGGTCAAACCCAAATTATCGGATTCAACTCAGGTGCAATAAAAGTGTACAAGCTTAAGAAAATGGTCAAGACAACTAAAGAGCAAAAGACACACAGATGTACACATGAACAAGAAATGAACTCAAATCAAGTGCACCATTACAAAGCATGACTGGAGATGTACAAGTTCGTCACAGCCAATATCAATGCACATGAAGTTCAAATGATGTGGCTTCACAATAAATAATAAGACATGAACAGATAAGAGACAAAGTGGATACACAACATGAAGCACATGAATCCGGACTGAAACAAATGATACCAGATTCAATTCAAACTACAATGAACTATACTCAAGTACTGTAAATCAAAGAACACATAACCAGACCAAATGCCATCAAGTAAACAAGACTCAACCCAGGCAAAAGTGAATGGGAAATACAACATGAATGAACTAGCTTGAAACAACATGCATAAGCCTGGCAACATGCTCAAAGCTAACACCAAAGATGAACACAAGATCGAAAAATCAGAACACATATCCAAATTGAACAACAAAGTGTGCACATGTCAATGGACAAATAAGCTCAAATAATCAAGTGAAACAATACAGCAATGAACTCGACCAGACACACATGAACATGAAACCAAACTGCCTAGGCTCAAAGATAAATGTATGTATGCACATATATGAAGACTACAAAGGCAATGCACTAGTGAAACAAATGCAAAATTGACAAATGCAAAACACATGGAGGCAAAACTCAAACCAAACAATCAAGTTAAAGGCATAGCAATGGAAATAGTGTGGCCGAGAACTGATACAAGCAAATCATGGAATGGCAGTATCAATGTCAGGTCAGTGCCAAAGTAGAACAATTCAAACCAGATAAATGAAACAAAGTATAGACTGGCATCAAAACCAGTTCAGCAATCAAGTACAGTATGCACAAAAGCACAATCCAGTCCAAATGCAACAATCATAAACAAAGTCAAAGTCAATAAGACCGAACAAGGTGTAGCAGTAGTTACAAGTGACTCAGGCAAATGTACAGAAGCAACAACAACTACACTAAGGTTCAAGTGGAATCAAGACAAATCAGTGCAACCCGAAGTCAGCAGCATTAGGAAAGTGAAGAATCAAAGCCGTGTTTTTAATCAAACAAGTCAACAAAAAAGGAACGGAGTCGAAGCCGTGGTCATCACGAAAAGAAATCAAAATTCCGTTTTGACCAAATATATCACAATTTCAAAATCAAAGCCGTGACCATCAAGCAACGAAAATATATACGATTATGCACAAGTCGTAAATCATCTCAAACATCCATACGAAAATCAACGACCAAGCTATATCAGTTGACAAATTCAAATAAAGTATATACAATGAGATTTCAGGGGATCGAACCCTATAAATTGAAATTAACATCATTGGCAAAAATGTATCGAGTTCAAGTAAGCATCAAACCAGCAAAGGAAAAGGAGAAAAGTACATACCGAAATCATAAACGAACTCGATCAACTTCAAAGAGCCACGAGCAATTCAGAGAAACAAGCGATCGACAAGGCAAAAGACGTGATAAATCTTCCATTCGATCGAGCATCCATAGTCGGCATCATTGAAATTTAAAAGCCCTAATTTAGATCTAACAAAGGAAACAATAGAGCCACCATTATCAAAAAGAATTGGGCCGAAGAAATAAAAGGAGACGGTCGAGATAAATTACAAAAGGGGTCGGCCTTATTTTTCTTTTTATAAAAGGGATTTTTATTAGGGTTATTTTAATTTAAATTGTTTTTAATTTGTAATTCATTTTTAAACCGTTTAAATTTCTAGTCGTGTGACTAGGGGACAAACTACGTGGCGTAGTTTGATAATTCACAACTCAGTGGCTGAGTTGTGGCAGGGTTTTGAGCGTAGAGTTAGGTTTAGTCGATAGCGGGTGTCGCGAGTTTACGTGTGTAAGCGTCTGACTATCTAATTTCTAGTAGAAACCGTAGGGGCGGCACGTAGGCAGGGTTTTGCCGAAGTTGGGTAAATTCTATGTCGTTCTATTTCTGCATTTATTATTCTGCTATTATATGTGCTGCTATTGTTCTGTGATTTGTGTTGAAATTATTTTATAAGCTTCCGCAATTAATTTTTATAATTTATACTATCACCCTATTCACCCCCCTCTAGGGTGAAATCGATCCTACACCTTTATTAATGCAAACAAGCTAAATTGTCTTATTACATGCCGTAAACTAGGAATAAAAACTTGCTGGAAATTATTGCAACTAAAATATGAAAGAAATGAACTAAGTATAATAATGCCGCAAATGCTCACTATTCCAGGATCGAGGGAGTCTCGCACCATCAACGGACGCTAGCTTGAAAGTTCCTTCTCCAAGCTTCCGTTCAATGACGTATGGACCTTCCCATGCGGGGCTCATATGTGATGGAACTGGGAAAACTCATTTCAAAACGAGATCACCCACACCAAATATTCTCGATCGGACTTTTTCATTATAATGCCGAGCGACTCAGTGTCTATATGCGGCCGCTCTTAAATCAGCTTCTTCGCGCTTTTCATCAATGAAGTCCAATTATTCCAACAAAAGATCTTGATTTGACTCAGGGTCATAATAGTTACCCGATGTGATGGAACTTCAAGTTCTACGGGTATGACAGCTTCCATGCCATATGCCAATGCGAATGGAGTATGGCCAGTCGTGGACTTATGGGTGGTTCTGTAAGCCCAAAGCGCTGTTGGAAGCTCATCCACCCACTTGCCTCTAGCCTTTTCCAAACGCTTTTTCAATATGGATTTGATTATTTTGTTCACGGCTTCCACTTGTCCATTGGCTTTCGGGTGAGCAACTGCTGTAAACTTTTTCTAAATACCATATTTTTGGCAAAATACCTTGAACTCTTTGCTTTCGAATTGAGTTCCGTTGTCTGTAATGATGGTTTGTGGAAGGCCAAAACGACATATAGCATTTCGTACAACGAAATTAATGACCTTTTGTTGGTGATAGTGGCCAAAGGATCTGCTTCTGCCCACTTGGTAAAGTAATCGACCACAACTATCACGTATTTCGCACCACCTTTGGATAGGGGTAAGGAACTGACTATATCGATCCCCCACATTGCAAATGGCCAGGGACTAACCATTTGTGTGAGTTCCGTTGGTGCAACTCTCGCGATTTTCGCATATTTCTGACATTTTTCACATCTTCTCACATAGTTTGCGGCATCCCGGTTTACAGTCGGCCAATAGTATCCATAGCGGAGAATTTTCTTCGCTAACGTCTGCCCTCCTGTATGGTCACCACATTCCCCTTCATGGACTTCCTTCAGGGCTCGTTTTATCTCATCATGGGGAATGCACCGGAGTAAGGGGGTCGAGAATCCCCTCCGATACATTACTCCATCTCGCATTACATAACGCGAAGCCTTACGAATAACTTATCATCTTTCGCTCCTTCTTTCGGACACGACCCCGTGTAACAAGTACTGCTTGAATGGGGTCATCCATGATTCCTTCTCGATATCTATTTCTCACATGAAATCTACCTCCACCATATTATGCTCGGAACATGTAAGGTTTCAGCGGGAAACAATCCCATCTAATGCGCATCGCCATTACTTGCAAATTTTGCCAATGAATCGGCTGCTCTATTTTGCTCATGCGGGACATGTGAAATATCATTATACTCGAGATTCGCTAGCAGCTCTTGAACCCGGACCATATACGGGGAAAGTCTCTGCCCCTTTGCTTGATAGTCTCCACGCACTTGGTACACCACCAGTTGTGAGTCGTAAAAGATTTCAACCGATTTAATCCCAGCTCTTTGATAAGTCTCAAGCCGACAATCAATGCTTCATACTCGGCTTCGTTATTTGTTGCTGTTAATTCGAGCTTTAAAGTGTAGCAAACTGGTCGGTTTTTAGGAGTCACAAGAACTATGCCAACCCCCGAACAACGGTCGCTAGATGACCCATCGGTGTACATCTTCCATCGAACGAGAGGTATGACATTGTGGCCATTTGATTCGTCTGTCATGGTGAATTCAGCAATGAAATCTGCTAGCGCTTGCCCATGTATGGCCCTTCGTGGCAGGTAGGTAATATCGAACTGACTCAACTCGATATTCCATTTTAACATCCTTTTAGAAGTTTTCGATCGTCGGAGTACCTGTCGCAAGGGTTGATCGGTGTAAACACTGATTGAGTATGCCTGGAAGTATGGACGAAGCTTGCGTGATGCAATCACCAAGCAATAAGCTAGTTTCTCGATCCTGGGGTAATTTCTTTCTACCCCCGTCAGACGATTACTGACATAATATACTGGCTTTTGAACTCGGTCCTCCTCGCGAACCAAAGCTGTACTGATAGCATGTTGGGATACAGCCAGGTATACATGCATCATTTCATGGTTAATTGGTTTTGATAGCACCAGGGGCCTTTCTAGATGTCTAACCAAAGCTCGGAATGCTTCCTTGCAGTCAGAGGTCCACTCGAAATTCCTCTTTCCTTTCTTTATCACATCAAAGAAGGGAATGCACTTATCCGTAGCTCTAGATATGAATCGACTTAGCGCGGCCACTTTTTCGTTCAAGCTTTATACTTGCTTTATAGTTCTGGGCACTTGTATGTCCCGAATAGCCTGGATCTTTTCCGAGTTAACTTCAATTCCACGTGCATTCACAATGAAACCCAAAAAAATTCTGATGCAACGCCAAAAGAACATTTCAAAGGGTTGATTTTCATCCCATAATGCCTGAGTATATCAAACATCTCTGCTAAGTCTCGAATGTGGTCGTTTGATCTTCGTGAATTCACGAGCATGTCATCCTCATAGACTTCCATTGTTTTGCCGATCTGATCTTCAAAAATACGGTTCGCTAAACGCTGATAAGTCCACCCAACATTTTTGAATTCGAAGGGCATCACTACGTAGCAATAAAACCCAACGTCTGTGATGAAACCGGTGTGTTCTCGATCTGGAATGTGCATCGAGATTTGATTGTATCTTGAGTACGCATCGATAAATGACAGTAGCTCGTGTCCGGCCGTTGAATCGACCAGCTGGTCGATCCTAGGTAAGGGAAAACTATCCTTCGGGCATGCTTTGTTTAAATCAGAATAACCAATGTAAGTTCTCCACTTTCCATTCGCTTTTCTTACCAGCACAGGGTTAGATACCCATTCGGGGTAGAGGGCATCGCGGACGAACCCATTGGCTTTGAGTTTGTCCACCTCCTCTTTGAGAGCAGCGGACCTCTCCAGGTCCATGCCTCTCCGTTTCTATTTTACTGGGACGTACTTCAGGTCTATGTTCATGACTTGCAATGGCAGGGGAAATCCTGCACATATCAGAGTGTGTCCAAGTGAAAACGTCCAGATTCGCTCGGAGGAAATCAGTAAGATCCTCGGCCAATGGCGGGTCAAGTTGCGATCCAATCTTAAGAACTCGTGACGGTCATTCCGGTTGACTGAAATGTCAATCGTCAACACAGTCGGTGCCGCATTCACTTCCTTGTATCCCCCATCATCATCTCTCGGATCTATGTCTCTGTAGATCCGAGAATGTTTCCCGAGCCAGGGCTCGGGCACTACTTGTCAATTGTCAATGTTTTAGATGCAGACGGAGCTGTCCGCAACCTTCCGCTTTTCTCTCCTCTGAGCTTCTCTCAGCTCTGCCACATGACATGCACGATCGGTCGGCTGATCGCCATGTACTACGCCGACTCCTTTGTCTGTAGGAAATTTTAATGTCGAACATCATGGGGCCAAAGCTGCCCTAAACTCTGCCAGGGTCGGACGACCCAGAAATACATTGTATGGAGAGTCAACATCCATTACTATGAATGGTAGGATTCGCACTCTCCTACGCTCACCTTCTCCCAGTTCAACTGGTAACTCAATATACCCCATCCAATCGGTTGCGGCACCATTATGGAAACGGACTTTGCATGGTTTTAAATCTTCTGTTTCCATCTTCATTTGGTCATAAGCCTTCTTGAAGATGATGTTGACAGAGCTTCCACAATCAATCAAAATCCTTTTGAAATAAGCTGGCCCGATCGTTGCAGATATGACCATCGGGTCGATATTAGGAGCCTCTACCTTGTCTGCATCTCGACTCCTAAACACTATATCGTCTGTCATCATGCGTTGTTGTTTTATGGGGGTTCCATCTTCCACATTCGAACAACATTCATAGTTCGCATGCCTCAAGGAGGTAGCATATCGTTCCATCTCCTGCCAATTCTTGTCTGTAGGATGGGGTCCTTCGACTATAGTGTTTATGATCAACCTACCCACGGTCTGGGCAGGTTCCTCTGGGTGGCGTGGAGCAGTCCCGCGTCCGGGGTCTGACGTTCCTTGCCTACCCTCTGGTGGATTCTTAACAAACTCCTACATCTTTTTCTGCCTGATTAACCTTTCTATGGCGTCATGGAGGTGTCTACACTCCTCGGTATTGTGCTCGTGGGTCTCATGGAAGCGATAGTACTTCCCCAACCATTTATGTTCCTCTGTGGACTCCTTTGGGTATGGCTTTCTGTATTGAAAGGTGTTACAGGTAGATAGATAAATATTTTCAAGAGGCGTATCCAGGGGGTGTATTCGTTGTAGGTTGGAATCCTCGACTTTCGCTTCCCTGTCTCTCTTTTCTTTCCGAGATTTCCACCTCCGGATCTTTTAGACTTCCCATGCTTGTTCTGGACGTTGACTTGAACTTTTCCCGAACTGTCGCCGGATTGCTTCACGGCGATGTTACTTTTCACAGTCTCCTGAACAGGCCCTGGTGCCTTATCTCATCTTATCCATCGAGCTTCTTCCCTCCTTATGAATTGATGAGCTTTCGAATAGAAATGCTCCAACATAGTTGGGGGCTTTCCCGCCAACCATTCTCCAAACTCCATGTCTGGATCTACACCTTGCATTATTGCCATCAAAATTGCATGGTTGTTGGGGTTGCTAACTTCAGTGGCGGCAACATGAAACCTCTGCAACTATGCTTTCAAGGATTCTCTCAGATCTTGGATTACGCTTGATAAGCATATCACATCCTTTGGACGAGTAGCATGTATCCTAAATTGTTCAACAAACTTCATTGCCAACACGTCGAAGCTGGATATAGACTGCATAGGAAGTCGAGTAAACCACATGGTGGCGATTCCGGACAAAGTGATTGGGAAGTACCTACACTTGGTCGCATCATTTGCCCTTGCAGAATCCATCATCTATTCGTACCTCATCACGTGTTGCCTAAGGTCAGTCTTCCCTTCGTAGGCTAGGATAGTTGGCATACTGAACTTCCTGGGATACTCAGCCTGCAGGACAGTATCTGTGAAGGGGGTATGACTCCTGGACACTCCCCAATCTTCATTGGTCAAGCCTTAGTTCTCTCTTATTAACTGCATGAGCATAGCCGATAAATATGGAGTTTGTATGGAGGATGGAAGGTTGGGTTCTATTCCACGAGACCGTGCGGGTTGATGACCCCCATGCTGGCAATCAGCCAAATGTGCATCCTGAAGGCCAGCTTCATTAAGGTCTTGATGAGTTGGGCGTCCGATCTCCTCACGTGCCTGATCCTTTGCGGATCTATCAGTGGCACCTGTCTGTGCATCTTCAATCTTTTGGTGTCTACGCCTACGAGGTTCATCAGCTGAGGTCGAGCTATCAGATGAAGAATATGGAGCAGGGCTACTTCCAGCATTTTGATGCTACTGCTGGGTAAGCTGAGTCATGAGATTAGCGTTGGCTTGAATCTGCTCAGCAAGTTGCCTTCTACTTTCCCTGAGTTCTTTCATCAAGTCGTTGAACTCTGTTTGGGTAACGACTTTCGTTTGATTTTGGATAGAGGGTCCTGCGTCTTCAATTGTTTGCTGGTTGCTAGGCCCAACTTTTTGCACACTAGCAGTCTAGTGGACGTCCGCATTGTGAGAGGCTGATCGGGTATGTGGTCTTCCCATAGTAGAGTCGTCGGTCGGAACTCTGAATAGATTCAACGGGCATCCTATGAATAAGTCGGATCTCCTTCGGGGGATTTTTCAATCCAGCAGCTACAAAGTAGATCCTATCGGTCCTGAAAATTCGACTCTCAGTGAAAGCACCAAAATGTTAGCACCAGAATTGGTCACTAACACACTTAAGAGAGATTGAGTAGAGAGATTAATGAAGAAAGTAAATTTAAACAGAGAATAATATGCTAAATTAAACGCAGGAAACATGAACACCAGATTTATAGTGGTTCGGCGTAACTGCCTACGTCCACTTTGAGGTTAATCTTTATTGTTTTTATGAATAATAGATTATAGATACAATCCATACACCAACTATTTGATTACAATTGTTAAGCAAAGAAGATAAGTCTTGAATGAGTCTTAAATGCGACAGAGTCTCCCCGGTGTTCTCCTAAAAAAGGTCCCTTTCACTGTGCCACTGCCTTTCTATTTATAGACGAAGATGGGTTGGACTTCCCTAATGGGCCTAGTAGCAAGATACCTCGGCCCAATATGAATGACTTCTGTGTGCCGAGCCACAAATGCCGAGCGAAAAATGCCGAGCCATGTCTCTAAATTGAACGAGGCAGTATGTTGAGTGAATCGTGTAGGCCGAACGAGATCTGATGCCGATCGAGGGGAGAATGCCGAACTAGGCTGAAATGCCGAAAGAGGCATAATGGCGATGAGACCTGAATGCCGAGTGAGACTGAATGCCGAGCGGGGATGAATGCCGAGCGACCCAGTTGTGCCGAACGAGGCTGAATACCGGTCGAGGTTTGAATGCTGATCGAGGCTGAATGCCGAGCGAGGCTTGTATGTCGATCAAGGCTGAATGTCGAGTGAGGCTTGTATGCCGATCGAGGCTGAATGCCGAGCGAGGCTTGTATGCCGATCCAGGCGGAATCCGAGCAAGGCTTGTATGCCGATCGAGGTTTGTATGCCGAGCGAGGCTTGTATGCCGATCGAGGTTTGTATGCCGACCGAGGTCATGTGTCGAGCGACCCTGCTATGCCAAACGGGGTTTTATGCTGAACGGTACTGGACGCTGAATGGTGTACTAATGTCGAAGACCTTTAGTTACTTGGTCAAA
The DNA here is from genome assembly GCA_030765085.1 of Allium cepa. Lineage (NCBI taxonomy): Eukaryota > Viridiplantae > Streptophyta > Magnoliopsida > Asparagales > Amaryllidaceae > Allium > Allium cepa. The sequence continues at coordinate 423,940,833 of CM060937.1, forward strand.
ATCTCCAGGTAACACCTGTAAATTATCTGACAGCATATAAACTATTATTTGAATTATTTTAAATAAATTAAGAAATAGGTTGGAATGGCATATACCTATGACACTGTGATTTGGATTGAAATAATATATATCCATCCCTTCAATTAAAATTGAAATAATTGATCACTTGGCCATAGGGTATAAAATTATATACATACACTGGATTGGTTAAATTAAATATTTTTAAATTTTTGGATTTTAATTTATTCAAATGATTTCATTTTATAAAATAAAATTGAACTAAAATATGGAAATTGAATTAATCTCAAATTAGAGTTTTTCAAATGTTGAAATTAAAATTAGTTAAACAAAATGGTTTAAAGAATTGAAATTGAAAGTAAAAATTATAATAGGAATATGATTTAAATTATGGAAATTGATTTGTTTAAAAGATTTGAACTTTTATTCGAACTGTTAAATGAATCCAAGAAAAGTAATTCAAATGGATATTTCAAATTTGAGATCGGAATTAAATTATTTTAAAGATATGATTTTAAAATTTGAATACTGAAGTTTAATGTGATTTAGTGATTTAAATCGATATTCGTAAATTGTACTCGAACTTTATATAAATTGAAATTGTTTAAAATTGAGAATTGAATTAAAATTGGAACTGAAATTGAAATTAATTGGAATTGAAAGTGAAATTGAATTAATTTGAAATCAAGATTGAAATATATTTGAATTGGAACTGAAATCGATGTTAATTCAAATTGAAATCAAAATTGAGTCGATTTGAATCAAATTGAAATTGAAGATGATTTGAATTGAAAATTTTGCAATTGAATCAGTTTGACTTTGAAGTTATTTTATATAGATTATTTTAATATAACTGTTTAAAATCTATCTTATGAAATATTTAGATTATTTTGATTTTTCAAACTATTTTACTATAAAAACCATTTTAATACTCAAACCATTTTATACCAAACTATTTTAACTTTTTAAACTATTTAAAAACGTTCAAACTATTTCTAAAAATTCAAACTGGTCAAGGCTGGAATGTTTATATTTAAATCATGGATTTAAATGCGAATTGGATTTAAATGAAGTTATAACCTAAATTGAAATCCGAAACGATTTTGGAAGTAAAATGGAGATATTGAGGCGAAATCACTTTCCAATGAATTTGTCATATTTTGATAAATAAGATATTTTAAAATGAAATTGATTTTGAAGAGAATATTGTGTTTTGATATCAAGTATAAATCGATTTTGAAATGTAAAAGTTCCAGCCAGTGTGTAAAACAACGTTTGGTTGTTATAGAGATCGGGGCCTCTCATTGGTATACTCTCTGTCAATATTGGAATCACTTTAACAACTGTGTACATGGAGGAGACTCCAGAATGAAGTGGTTGGATTTGGCGTCATTTGTTAGATTGAAAGAAAGAGAATGTTGATAGATAGACCCCGGTACTTGTGCTAATTTGAAATGACTAAAACAGGATGGCTTGACAGGACCAAGTGAGATGATACCCCCTAGTGGACATCCATTCTTCGATTTTCTTTGGACTTGGCCCATACTATTTCATTTTTGTTGGTTTCGATCGGTGTACCTTGATTTTGGAATAACCTCCCTTTGACCTGAAATAAGATGGATGTACACGGTGGGTGGTCGTGGCTACAGTGCGTAACCACCAGCCGTGCGATCTGAACTGGTAGTATCCTACCTTGGGCATTGCTTGATATGCCTTGTCATACTTTTATCCCTATACGAGACCACTACGACTTTTTGTTTAGTGTTGTCGTACCATGGCGCATCCCTGTCCCCTGACATGCTACTGGGGCATTATGTGAAAAATGTACGACAATGCTTAAAACACGTTAAGAGGGATTAATGTGAAGCCTTAACGCTAAGAAAATATTTATTTTACCAATTGGACATTATATATGTAGCGTATTCTACTATACATAAATAATTTGACGGATCCTTAAGAGATGGAAAATCCCGTAACATCTCTTGAGTCATTGCATGAACATTATATACTGGATAGGAGACGTTCTATCCGTTAAACATCTCTGATGCTATTACACTCATGTTATGTATCGATTTGACTCACATAAGGATATTTTAGTCCTGAATTGAGTGTTTTATCTTTTCATTACGCTCGGGTCAGCCTTGAGTATTTCAGCGCATTGAAGTTTTTTCTGGAGGACGAAGATGAAGATTTGGGTATATTACTATTACTAGTATTATTTCCCCCATTTTTGTTCCACTGCATTATTCTACTGTTCTGATGTACATTTAAATTTGATAAATGTTGTATAAATTATAAACAAATGTATGGTATAAACAACTTCATGAACTGTTTATATGATTATTATATTTTATCATTCCGCTGAGAGATTCTATGTTTATTTTCTTCTTCTTTTATTTTTCTTAATTAATCCCATTGATTATCTATGTTCCAAATTATTTGAATTGGACATGTGTGGATTATTGTCGATTTAAACCGTTCGAAATGTTGTTCGTCACAGTTGGTATCAGAACTTTGGTTTAGCGATAACCTTAGCTTTGTGCGGTTTGACTCATTAGAGATAGGGTTGTAATACCCTAGAATGAGTTGTTTAAGCGTATATACGTATGAGAGCGCATACTTGTTAATGTTATAAAATGTTTATATTGTGTTTACTTATTCGTTGAGTTGTTTATAAATTCCGGTCGATGTATGGGACGCCATGTTATCGATAGGGGTTTCTAAACACTTAAACGAGGCAAGTCAACATAGTATTGTTTTAAATTCAGGTAAATAAAATAATTTTACTTTAGTCATGTATTATATATAAAAAGAAATTGAATGAGAATAAATGTGTAAGTAAAATTTATATGAGTAATCGAATTTGATTTAAATTAAGTGTAAATAAATTGAATGAAAAGGGAACGAGTCTTAATAAATTGAATGTTAACTAATTGAATATGAAATAAGTGAACGTTAAATAAAGAAATGTTGATACACTTAAGTATAAGAGGCAAGAAATATAGGTTTAAATTATGAAATGGATAGATCGATAAATAAATTGAATATGAAGTAAATAGGTTGTAAAATCAAGTTTGGAAATACTAACTTAACTAATTTAAGTTATGGATATTTATAAACTTAAGTAATGAGTTATGAAATAAAAATATAATCTTAGTCTAAGTTAAAAGAATGAATTAAAACTGAGAATTTGAATTCATGTGCTTTTGAAATTGTTTCTAAGATTTTGATATAATACTAGTATTATTTAAAAATATTTATGAATAGAAATTGTTTCAAAAGGAATTAGAAGTAAATAACCCTGTACTTCACTCATCCATCGCTGGAAAATAATTTCAGTGATGACGGCCACATCATCGACATTCATTTTCGAGTCTCAAAGTGGGGGAGGCCACTTAGTAGCTTTACTACGTATTTGATTCAACAAACAGATTTTGATTTAAAATTTCTAAATATAACTTGATGTATGTGTGTGTGTGTGTTTGTATTATTCCAAAATGATTTGAAATGAACCCTATATTTAAAGTCTTAAGTTCTGATAATTAATTATTTTCAGTTGTAGAAATAAAGTGAATTATTTTGAATAATTGGAAACTTCTAAAATGGAAGATAATAAATTGAAGCTAATTGTTTAAATCAAATATGAGAATTTAAATTATAACTCTTAAATTTCAAGATAATAGAAATTTATGTATAAATTATTGAATATTCTTTTTAACTAAAATAAATAAGATAAATTTTTATAATACCCAACTACATTCTAAAATATATAACTTACCAGAATGTTTAAAAAGTTGAAATATTAAATACGAATATGTAATAGAATATTATACAAGTTTGAACCTAAGTAATAAAAATGTTCAATTTGAAATTGTATTTAAAGAAATATTTATAAAAATTAAATTAAGTTGTTATAAAGAAATGTAATACATTTAGTTAATATTCTAAGAAATGTTAAATAAATAATTTGAGTAGTAAAAAGAAAATACCGTTTAGATATGAACGTAAGATAAGGTAAACAAATAATAAATTAAATCATATCTTTGTAAATTATTGTAAAATAAATAAATTTGCAAAGGATGTTTTAAGATTTAGTTGTAGCTTTCTGAGATAATTGGAAATTGAATAATATTGTGTAAAATAAGATACAGCTGTATAAAATGATTATAAACTTAAGAAATGATCAATGAATAAGAAAGTTGAAGATTGAATTATGAAATAATTTTTTTACTTAAGTCAAGTTGAATGAAATTGATTGTGATTAAAATAAAAATTTATTAATATGAATCTGAGTTATAAAATAAAATTTACTTAAGTAATATTATTAATATGAGTTTGAATTAGTGAAGTGAACATATGAAATGATTTATAAAATGAATTGATATAAGATGCTGTTAAACATAAAATGAAACAAATGAAATTTAACAAATTGAATTGAATAAAATGAAATTGATGTGAATAAATTAGATGTAAATCATTTAACTGTTAATAAAAATTGGATGTTAATAAGAATGAAGTGTATAATTTAATATTGACATTGGAAATGTAAATTATGATAGTTTGGATTAATTAGATGAATACTAATGATTGTTGAATAGTTGTTTCTTTTGTTGCAAATCATTGTTATAATAGTTTTGATTGCATATGATTGTTGTCTATTATGCTATTGTTTATGATTTGGATTCAAAATGCATGATTTATAGTTTATTAAACACATACATGTTCTATATCTCTTAACTAATATTCTAGTTTGAGTTGAGATAGGTACATACGAAAACCGTTTGGACGTATATGCGGATTTGATTTGCTTTTGCATGCTTAATATGAGCAAACTCGCTCGTATTAATAATAATAAGGTACATGTCTCAGATTACATGCCGCACTTTTATATTTTTCCCTATAGGATGCCTCATCATTGAGATGCAATATATATTTGTGTTATATATTGTATTGTGAAAATTTTTCGATCGAGCTGCACAATGAAGATGCTACTGAATTTTTCATAAATCCGGGTGTTAGAAAAATTTTGAGGTTTTAAAAATTTTATAACTTTTTTATAAAGTAAGTTATGATTTCAGTAAAGCCGATATCAGAGTGGCGTAGTAGAAGCGTAGTAAAAGTTTTGAAATAGAATTTTGAAGTTTTGTAAGTTGATTATTTTGAGTAAATATATCAAATGTTAAATCTCTACTTAACCCCTTTTCGGGGACGAAAAGTTTTTAGGGGGAGAATGTAATTACCCATATTTTTAATTATTCTAAACTATAAAATTTGATATGATTATTGAAAAAAATGGTTGGAATAAAAATTTAATCAATTATTAATGTAATTTATTGCATATGAACTTGGATAAAATTTTGAATAACAAAATTCAAGAAGATAAGAGATTGTAACTTATATTAGAAAATAAACTAAATAATATTAAATTATAAGTAAGTGCATTAGCGTTGAATTATTGTAAAATGAAAATAGTTGTTTTGTTATTTGAATTCATTTAAAAGTTAAATTTTAAAAGTTAAATAACTTGTATTTCAATTATAGCATTTTATTGGATAATTAAATTGTTTAAATTAATATTGGAAATTATTTAAATAATTGAATCTTGAATTTAATATAAATGAAAATGATATCTGTGACGACCCAGAATTTCTAACAATTTAAAATGGAATAATTAAATTGATTTTAAACATTTAAAACTTAATTTTAACTTGAATTCAAGATATCAATATTTAGTTGATAATAAAATCATTGAATTATATAGTTTAAATATTGAGTTTAATAATTGAAATTGGGTAAATTGTTGAATCTGAAATTTCTAAGCCTGTTTAAATAATTTGAAGGCTTATAAAATTTATAACAATGATATTGAAGATAATAGAATGGTTGAAATTTAATTTAAAGGTGATTTGTTCAGTTTTGAAATTATATCGTTTTAATTGAATTTAAAAATAGCCTTCCGAGACACAGTCTTGGAATTCGACAAAACAAGTTCCATTGGATCCGTAATAGTTAGTTATTATCGGATTTTAATTTTTATAGCAATCGGAGTTGTTGTTTGACCCTGGCAGCTCAAAACGTTTAGAACTATTTTAATCGATTTAATTTAAAATTGATCGTTTATTTCCGTAACTCGTGCATATGATCGAGGTAGCCTCCGAAACACGTTTCATTGTGTTCGGGATGCGGGTAAAACCTTATAAACGCCTGTCGACATGTCTGATTCGGGGTTCGAAATTCCATGGTGCGATACGAGATATTTTCAATATTTAATTATATAAACAATCGTACGCAGGAAGCTTTCCCCAAATCGTTATATTATCTCGTTCCCCTCTCTATTCTGAAAGGAGATATCGAAAAAAAATATGAAATCCAAAATCAAGTCAATGCCGTAATCAAATAGGAAAAAATTTGTTCGAATCAAAGCCCTCATTCAAATCGCGTCCATTACTCCTGGAGATCTTGTTCGAAAATTGGTGAAGCGAGCCGTATTCGAATCTCTGATCTGGTTCTCGTCGTCGTCGCGTGAATTTGGTAGTCGATCGAGCCCTGTTCAGGGAGCGTGCATGGGTCGCGATCGAACGCGAGGAGAAGGAGGTTTCGAACGAGGGTTCGGCTTGTGTCTTGTCGTAATTTGGTGCTGCCGTGATCGCAGGTGATGTCGCGATCGTTTTGGGTAACATGGATGGATGGGCGGTGATGCCAGATCGATGAGGGCAATAGGGCAGTGGTGTGTATGATGTTGAGCTGGTCACTGGTGATCTTGGAAGGGCGTGTGACGGCAAGGTTCGTGTCTTCGGTATGTACGGGGAAGACGAGCTAGGGTTTGCAGCGATGGTGATTCATGAGCATAGGGGAGCATGCGTGTGATCTGGAGGTGGCAATCGCGTGGATCTAGGGTTGGGAGCCGTGACGACTCGCGACCTAATTTTCTAGAGGTGAGTAAATCTCACTCTGTTTGATTTTTATTTAGATTTAAATAGTTATATTTAAATAATTGGTTGATTGATTGAATGTGTGCTGATGATCTGGTGACTTGGGTTTTGTTTGGTTCTCAAGTTAATTATTGTTTGACTTGAATCATTCGGGTTTTAAATGGTTTTAAACTTAAATCATAAATAAGAGAATGGTTCAGTTTAAAATCAATAAGGGTTTAATGATTGGCGATTCATTAACTAGGTAAGATAATTTAAATGGATAATTAATTTATTAAATTAATTAATGATTTGGGCTAATTAATTAAGTTTAATTTAATTTAGAATGATCATTGGGTGGTTTAATAAGTAACTACTTAATGCAATTAATAAAATTACTTTATGTAATTAATCAAGAGATAAATTAAGGAGAATTAATTTATTTAATGAAGTAAATAAAAAGGTGGATAATTTCAGGTGGAGATAATCAAGCATGATTAATACTGTGGTTTAATTCATGTACTTAATTTAGATTCTAAAAAAATAAAAAAATAAAAATACAACTGGAAATCATTAATTTATATAGTTAATGATGTAATTAGAGATTGATAAATTAAAATTGATTAATCCATAATAAGTGACTTATGAGAAATTAATTAATATAAGTAATTAAGGATTACTGTATAGTTAATTTATTTATGAAGTAAATAAGATTACATATTGATATTGGCTAAAAATAATTAATATCGTGTAATTAAACTAGGATAATTATTTGAATATAATTGAAGAATATTTAATCCAGGATAATTAATTATGATAAATAATAAAGAGTTGACTAATTAATTGATTTGGAATTAATTTAACGTTAAATGAAGGAATCTAAGTGATTGAGGTTAGAAATTCAATTAGAATCAGTTGAATTAATTTGGAAGTGATCAAATTTGTTTATGAATGATTGAATGGTATTGGTTGCTTGAATGAGTTGATATTCATGATATGATATGTTGTGTATTTAATTTTGATAACTTGGGTTAGGATGACACGAGTCTCGAAGAGGCCGGGGTCGGGTATTAGGAAATACCTGAAACCACTTTGAATATTTTTATAGATTGATATGTGAAATCTATATGCTGGAGTGAACTGATTTAAAGGAATTGGACTATTTAAATCTAAGCCTTGGTACTTAGGAAATGGATGTGTGGAATAAATGATGTATATAACTAATTGTGGCTTTGTGAATTGAATCGAGTTACCCCGGGTTTTATATAAGTTGTTTGCTTTGGTATTCTATGTTAGATGGGTTTACTCACGCTGGTTTTCAGCCTGACCCGGGTGTTACTTTGCTGTAATGCTCGGGTCAGACCGAGTATTACAGATTTTCAGGTGAAGACATTCTGGAGCTCAGGAGGTGAGATGGATGGCGGGAACGTGTAGAATATTTCTGCTGTATTATAATAGTGTAAATCTGACACATTTTGATTTGTATATGTCCAGTGTTGAATACGTGTAACTCTGATGTATTTAAATGTAATCGACAAAACATTATTCTTTATAAACTGTTATTATTTATTATTATATTTTATCCGCTGCGAATGTGAGATGTTGTTTCTGATCTTCTTCTTCTTCCTCTTCTTTTTCTATCTCTTTCTTCCTTTTTCATAACTATCTGAAATTTTCGGGATTGAAAATTTCGGGTCGTTACCATATCGAAAATTTATTTAAATTTTATTTCAATATGAATGAAGATTTTTAACTTTTAAAATTGGATTTAAAAGTGAATAAATTGAATTCGGAAATTTCTTGTTTTAGTTAACGTGTAAAATAGCCATTTTGGCCACTGTCTTGGATTTCGACGAAACCAGTTTCATCGGATCCATAATAGTGAATTATTATAGGATTTCAAGTTGTGTAGCGATCAGACTTATTGTTTGGTCATGCGAGCTTGTAACGCATAGAAATTAATTAAAGGAATTTAATTAAATAAATTGATTTTGAAAAACTATCTTATGCATACGATCGAATTAGGCCTTGAGACTAGTTCTATTGTGTTCATAATAGAGGTAAAACATATAGAACGTTAGGTGGCACGCTTCATTTGGAGTTCGGAAAATTTATGTATAAATAGCGTTAGATATTTATATATTATGCCCCGTTCATTTGGTTAAACCCTAGAACAAAATCATGCAGCTTTCTCTTAAAACCTTTAATGGACGATATTTCCTATGCTTCTTCCTTCGATTTCTCCAAATATACACATCGAAATCAAAAACTTCCAAAAGGAAAAACGTAGATCGCGATGCGCTCTATGATTATTGCAGTTGGATCGTGCTAATATGCTTCGGATTCGCTAAGATCGCTGCTTGAAATCGGCGCAGTTTTGGGCTTTTTTCGATGACGGAGGCAGCGGAGGGGCTAAGGGTTTAGGTGTTGGTGGAGGAGAGGGTGGCGCATCTTATGGGATGGTTGGATAGGCGTCAGGCGATCAGAGGCAGCGCAGTGTATTAGGGTTAGGTCGCGATGGTGGGTTTCGGCCTAGGGTTTATTCGTAGTGAGGAAGATACGTTGTTTGTTTTTTCATGTTAATTATTGTACTAATTTTATCGAATGTTTAAAAACTCATAATTTTTTAACACGAGGTCGGATTCGAGCGAAACGAGCTGCGTTGGATTCGTATTAACGTCATCTACGATATGGGATCGATGTGGGATTTATTTAAAGCTAATATATTTTCAGTTTCAAATAAAAAGTGAGTGTTTTATAATGCTCATGAATGGTTAAAATAATTTTTGTGTTAGTTAAATTGATATCATGAAGTAATTAAATTTTATCAACTGTTATTGATAAGTTAACTGATATTTAAATTGACAGTTCAATTTGAAATTGAAATTGAATTGCTAGTTAGACACTCGATGTTGTTAACAAGTAAATTGGTGTGATATTTGACTAATTTGGATGTTGATTATGATGGCTACTATTGGATGATAGTTTGAATGATTTGGATGTTTGTTTATTTATATATACCTGTTATCACCCTATAAATTATCTGACAGTGTATAAACTGTATTTGAATTATTTCAAATAAATTAAGAAAAGGTTGCAATGATATATACCTATGAAACTGTGATTTGGATTGAAATGATATATATCCATCCTTGCAATTAAAATTGAAATAATTGATCACTTGGCCATAGGGTAGAAAATTAAATACGGACATCGGATTGGTTAAATTGAATGGTTTTAAATTCTTGGATTTGAATTTATTCAAATGATTTCATTTTATAAAACAAAATTGAATTGAAATATGGAAATTGAATTAATATCGAATTAGAGTTTTTGAAATGTTGAAATTAAAATTAGTTAAACGGAATGGTTTAAAGAATTGAATTTGAAAGTAAAAATTATAATTGGAATATATTTAAATTATGGAAATTGTTTTGATTAAATAATTTGAACTTTTATTCGAAGTGTGAAATAAATCCAACCAAAAGTAATTTAAATGGAAATTTCAAATTAGGGCTTGGAATTGAATTATTTTAAAGATTTGAATTAATTGGAACTAAATATGAAATTAATTGGAATTGAAAGCGAAATTGGGTTAGTTTGAAATCGATATTGAAAACTATTTAAATTGGAATTGAAATCGAAGTTAATTCGAATTGAAATCGAAAATGAGTCGGTTTGAATCGAACTGAAATTGAAGATGATTTGAATTGAATTTTTTTGAAATTGGATCAATTTGACTTTGAAACTATTTTAAATAGATTATTTTAATATAAACTGTTAACAGTCTATCTTTTATAATATTTAGATTATTTTGATTTTTCAAACTATTTTACTATAGAAACCACTTTAATACTCAAACATTTTATATCAAAGCATTTTAACTTTTTAAACTACTTTAAACTATTCAAACTGGTTATGGCTAGAATCTTTATGTTTAAATCGTGGATTTGAATGCGGATTAGGCTAAAATGAGTTATAACCAAAATTGAAATCCGAAATGATTTTGGACGTAAAATCGAGATATTGCGGTGAAATGATTTTCCAATGAATTTTTCATATTTTGAGTAAATATGATATTTTAAAATTAAAATGATTTTGAAGCGAATATGATATTTTGATATCAAGTATAAATCGATTTTGAAATGTAAAGTACCAACTGGCATGTAAAACGACGTTTGGTAGTTAAAGACATAGGGGCCACTCATTAGCATACTGTCAATATTGAAACCACTTTAACAATTGTGTACACGGAGGAGACTCCAGAATGAAGTGGTCGGATTTGACGTCATTTGTTAGGTTTGAAGAAAGAGAACGATGATGGATAGACTCTGGCACTTATGCCAATTTGAAATGACTAACACATGACGGCTTGACAGGGCCAAGTGGGCTAGCTACCCCTAGGGGACATCCGTTCTTCGATTACCTTTGGATTTGGTCCATAATATTTATTGTCGTTGGTTTCGACTAGTGCACCTTGATTTTGGAAAACCCTCCATTTGAATCGGTATGGGATGGTTGTACGCGGTTGTCGGTTGTGATTCAATGCGTTACCACCAGCCCTATGACTCAAACTGTTAGTATCATACCTTGGGCATTGCCTCATGTGTCTTGTCATACTTTTATCCCTATACAAAACCACTACGATTTTGATTTAGTGTTGTAGCACGGCGCATCCCTGTCCCCCGACGTGCTATAGGGGCATTATATGCAAACTATACGACAATGCATAAAACGCGTTAATGGGGATAAATGTAAAGCCTTAACGCTAAGAAAAATATTTATTTTACTGATTAGACATTATATATGTAGCATATTCTACATATATAAATATTTTGACTGATCATTAAGAGATAGAAAATCCCATAACATCTCTTGAGTTATTGCACGCACGTTATACACTGGATAGAAGATGTGAAATCCTGTAAATATCTTTGACGCTATTACACTCATGTTATGTGATATCGATTTGACTCGCATAAGGATATTTTAGTCTTGACTCGAGTGTTTTTCCTTTTCATTATGCTCGGGCCAGTCTTGAGTATTTCAACGCATTGAAGATTTTTATGGAGGATGAAGATTTTGGTATATTACAATTATTATTTCACCATTGTTTGTTCCACTGCATTATTCTATTGTTCTGATGTATATATAACTATGATAAATATCGTATAAGTTATAATCAAATGTATTGTATAAACATCTTCATGAACTGTTTATTTGATTATTATATTTTTGTCATTCCTCTGCGAGATTCTGTGTTTGTTTCAATTGGACATCTGTGGATTATTGTTGATTTAAACCTTCCGTAATGTGGGTCGTCACAGTATCGTTCACTTTTAAAACTCTTAAGCCTTGTTTGAAAGCATTCCATCCACTTATACAACTCCTCACTGTCAAAACAACTCCACACACACCTCATCAACTCTTGGTCGTACACCACCTTTATAGGCCAAACTCTTTTGCTCAGATAAGCCCTCCAAAATTTTACTTTTCCTAAGGCAAAGAAAAGATCTAGGTTGTTTCCAAGTTCTAGTAGAAGCTACCTTGAATTAATCTAGGTCGTACACCACACCTGTATAGGCACTTTCGGAAAATCCCATCTCTTCGACATCTTTTGTTTTACTTACGAGCTTGGATTTCACTTTATAAAGTTAATTAAGTTTATGAATAAGGATGGATTAAAATTGATTTTCTAAATTAATAATGAATTTAAAATTAATTAATTATTTTAATTAATGTGGATTAAGGTTAATTAATTATCTTAATAACGATGTATTTTAAATTAATTAATTAATTACTTTGTTAATGATGTTTAAAATTAATTAACCATTTTATATAATGATGGTTAACTTTAATTAATCTCTTAAATAATGATATATTAAAATTACTTAACAATTTTAGTTAATGGTGTTTAAAATTAATAAATCATTTTTAAATTAATGTTAATTAATTAGTTTCAATTTAATTGACCTTTTCCATTAATAATATTCTAAATTCCTCAATCCCTTTAAAGAAATGGTGTTTTAAATTTTATTAATCAACTTAATTAATGATATTTGAAGCTAATTAATTAATTTAATTAATAATGTTTTCAAGTGATTGACCCTTTTTAAATATGGGTATTTAAAGTTAATTAATCAAATTAATTAACGAAGTCCAAAGATAATTAATCACTCTAATTAATGACATTTAAAGAGGGTTAATCAATTTAAATAATAATGTTTTAGGTTAGTAAATCCATTTTGTAACGTCGTTTTAAAGTTAGTAAACCATTTTTACAAAGGATTGTTGTGACGCCCCACCTCTATACCCACACTAGCCAAGGACACTGCGGGGTAATGCCATCAGCTAGCGCGGAGAATAAGGCTGTCAAAGAGCGACCATCCGCGTAATTGCTTTGTGCGAGCACCGATATGTCAGATAGTACAACATGCATCTGTTTAAGGAGGGAAATCCGACATAACGATACAAACTCAAAGCTACTACATAGTGGCTATATATATTCTTTGGAAACAAATATAGAAGTAAACATAACACAATCAGTCACAGACATCCATATCACAAAGGCGGAAATAGATATGAATATATAACACATAAAAGTGTACATTAGAGTAGTGGTCAGACATGATCCACAATATCACAAAAGAATAGCTACAAGTGCTAGACAAAAGAATATGGATACATCAATGAGTCTATATCTCAAATGTATACAACAAAAACAACTGATCTAAGTAGTTACCAAAAGTCAGGGTGATAATCCCAGATGTGAAGTCAAGCAGAAGCACTTGCAACATCTCGGTCTGACCCGAGTATTATTTAATAAGAAAATAATAAACGGGTCAGTCTAGCTACAAATATCAGATAAAATTATATAGAATAAGAGATATGACATAAACATATGATAACCATAAACCATACCGTGATAAGTATGTAATTGAAAAAATCGACAAGAGATTAATCAATATCACAAGAATCTTCTCAAACATAAAAAAAAATGTCACACTCTCTATTTTTATTCGCTAAACCATAAATATTGACAATTATATCAATGTCAATCACAAAAGTTAGTGACACGCAAATTCACCAACGCACAAATATTGATAAAACATATCAATGTAAATCATGAAAATTGGTGAAAACACAATTTCCAGAAATCATCAATGGAAATCCAGAAATCACAGAAAGAAAGGGGAGGCCTATCACAAAACGGGAGCATGAAAACTCACCAACACGTGTATCACAAAATGGAACGCTATTCCATGGTTGCTAACCATTAATTTTGAGCCGAAGCTCTACAAAACGGCCCAAAGACCATGGGTCGCTACGCCACCAAATTGAGCCGAAGCTCCACAGAAACGGGGTTTAGTCTCCTTCGTAGACAAAGAGACACCGCACATTTGCTAGTCTAAATCACAAAAATGATCATCAATGATCATCAAGAAGTGTCAATTACAGTAAGCTAGTAAATATATGAGCTTAGCTACATGTCCCATAACCACTAGCTTAACTTAAATATTTACGAACAAATTGTAGATCTCCACTCGAAAATTGTCACAAGAGATTCAATCGAACAAGTCCAAGAATTAACCGATGAAGTAAACGCAAGCGTTTCATACCACTTGTTTTACGAAGCCGTTTAATTAGATTTCTCGTACAAGTGAGGTAAAGGTTTGTATATTTTTAAAATGACAAATCACAAAAATGATCGTAGAAACGATCAAATCACAAAAATTCACATACGAAGATGTGGATGAAATCCAAAGAATTCGATTCCAAATTCATCAAAGTAGAAATACCCTTGCTACTCGACACGGCGCGACCTAGCAGATGAGCGACCTAAGAGGTAACAGCAATAGTGCAGGGGCGAGCGACCTAAGGAATGGTGCCACTCAACAGTGCAAATGACCTAAGGGGTAGCGGCATAAGTGCAGGGCGAGCAACCTAAGGAATGGTGCGACCTAACGGGCCGAGCGGCCTAGCACAGGCGACCAAGCATGGCGCGACCAATCCATGGCGCGACCTGACTGCAGAGCGACTTAAGGTGGTGAGCGACCTAAGGGGTTGCAACTTAATGCAGGCGCGACTTATCATGGTTAAGTGGCTTATGGGGTGGAACGACCTAACAGGCCAAGCGACCTAGGGACTTAAACAAGACCGAGCGACCTAACGACCTAAACAAGGCCGAACGACCTAACGACTTAAAGGGATAAACAAGGCCGAGCAACGACCTATGGTGCAAGCGACCTATGGGGGAAATGACCTAAATGCAGGCCGACCTATAGGAGCAAGCGACCTAGCATGGTGCGACCTATAGGGTGGCGACCTAAGTGCAGGCCGAGAATGATTCATGTGCAGGCCGAGCGACCTAGGGGTTTGAAGTGCAAAACTCTCCCAATTTGCAACCGATCGAGCACGGACACTAGGGGATTATGCCCATAGGCTACCCGGTCCTATTAGCTCCTCGATGCATCACCAAAAACGTGTTCAACCATCAAAGTTAAGATTTTTAAAGATTTGAACCCAAAACACTAAAAATTGGGATTTTCACCAATTCAATCCAAACCAAAAGCAAATGCACATGAATAAGTGTTAGGAATTCATACCCAACAATCAAAGATAGTTATGGACAAAGATGTGAGATAAAAATCTCACCTTTACACAAAATAAATGAAGAAGAAGCTTGAAAGCAAAGGAAGAATCAATGGCTTCTCTTTGAATTTGTAGTTAGATGTTGGATTTGCAAATAAACTTGAGCTTGGAGTTTTAATTTTCCATTCCTTCCTCCATTTTTGATGAAGCTTGAGTGTTAGGAAATGAAAGAAAAGTTATGAAGAGAAGGGGGTTGAGCTAGAGTTAATAGTTTAGGCTAATGGGCTAAACCAAACCCAAAGGCCAAAGTGAAAAAGTGACAAAATTCCACCAACTCCAAACATATCAAAGTTTATACTCAAAAAGATCGCAAATGGTGTTTTAGACCCAATGGAAGTGGTTTCGAGTCCTAACTCGATAGTATGCAAAAAGTAACTTTTCGGAATAAAATCCGACTAACGATAAAATATTAAAATAAAATATTTAAATATTCAATCGTAAAATATGCGGGTTGTTACAGACTCCCCTCCTTAAAGAAATTGCGTCCTCGTAATATTTAAGAAGAAAATACGAGGTAACAACCATGAAAGCATATCAACACAAAAGAAATTTGAAATAAGAAATTCACCTAATAGAGCACGAGAAAGTAAGTCCAGATGTGTTCGCTCGATGAATTCTCTAGATTCCCAAGAGCAGTCCTTAGGATTTGAGGACCATTGAACTTTAACAAGCGGAATATCTTTATTTCGAAGGCGTTTGACCTCCGAAGCAATAATACGAATAGGATGTTGCTCATAAGTTAAATTAGGTGAAACTTCAATTTTTTCCACAACACCGGGCACAAGAATAGAATTGAAATCTTGAAGGCATTTCCGCAATTGAGAAATGTGAAATACGTCATGAATAGCAGAAAACTGAGCTGGTAATAAAAGGCGATAAGCCATGGAACCAATACGTTCGGTGATGGAAAATGGACCAATATATCAAGGTGCTAACTTTCCCGATCGACTAAAACGTACAACACCCTTCATAGGTGAAACACGAATAAACACAAGGTCTCCCACAGAAAATTATAATTTCCTTCTCCGGTTATTGGCATAGAATTTTTGTCTACTCCGGGCTTCTTTCATCCTATGACGAATAAGGTCAATCTTTTCTGTGGAATCATGAATAAAATCTGGACCTAAAACCAGCTTCTCACCGGCCTCAAGCCAACAAGAAGGAGATCGGCATGGCCTTCCATAGAGTGCCTCAAAAGGTGCCGTACCAATACTAGATTGGAAGTTATTATTATAGGAAAACTCAACAAGAGAAATATGATCTTCCCAACTTCCACCAAAATCAAGAACACATGCACGAAGAAGATCTTCAAGAGTTTGATTCACACCCTCAGTTTGTCCATCGGACTGGGGAGGATAAGCGGTGCTAAAATTAAGCTTCGTTCCCAAAGCTTTTTGAAGACTCTTCCAAAATCCACTAGTAAACAATGGATCGCGATCACTAACAATAGAAGTAGGAACTCCATGCAATTTAACAATTTATTTGATAAAGAGTTTGGTCAAAAGGGGCACGGTTCGTTGGACCGAACGGGAATAAAATGGGCGAATTTAGTAAGTCTATCGACTATCATCCATAAGCCATCATGACCCGAACGAGAACGGGGAAGACCATCTATAAAATCCATGGAAATTTGGTCCCACTTCCAAATGGGAATTTCTAAAGGTTGCAATAACCCATCGGGCCTTTGGTGTTCGGCCTTAATGAGTTGGTAAGTCATGCAACACTTAACAAAGTTAGCAATATCAGATTTCATTCCCTCCCAACAATAAAGTCGCTTCATGTCCACGTACATTTTACTACTACCGGGGTGAATGGTAAATTTAGAACGATGTGAGTCTTCTAAAATGTCTTTACGAAGATTACTAATGTTTGGCACGATAAGTCTACCAAATTTTCGAATACCTCCACGAGAATCAATATCAAAGTCTTTTAAACCTTCAATATCAATTTTATCCCTAAGATTTTGCCCAAGAAGAGCCAGTTCGGGATCTAGCTTTTGAGCTTCAAGAATGAGGTCTAAAAGAGAAGGATGAGCCTCAAGGCTACATAAAATAAGAGATAAACATAAATCGGAAACACTATCTCGAATCTCACAAGTGGATAGAACTCCAAGATCATTCCATTCGGATATCATCATAGAAACAACCGCTTGTTGTTTACGACTAAGTGCGTCCGCAACACGGTTTCCCTTTCCGAGGGTATAAAGAATATCAAGATCATAAGCTGCCAGAAATTCGAGCCAACGTTGTTGACGCAAATTAAGTTCCTTTTGAGAAAATAGATACTTCAAAGATTTATGATCGGTGTAAAGAATAAACTTTTCTCCCAAAAGATAACGACGCCAAATACGAAGGGCAAAAACAATAGCCGCAAGCTCTAAATCATGAGTGGCATATCTAGTCTCAGCCGGCTTCAATTGCCTAGAAGCATAAGCAATAACACATTCTCTTTGCATAAGAACGGCACCCAAACCAACGCGACTAGCATCGATATAAACAATAAAATCTTGGTTTCCCTCGGGAATCACAAGAATAGGAGCATCGGAAAGGAGTTCATTTAATTTCTGAAAAGAAGCTTCACATTTGTCCGACCAAATGTGTTTAACTCCCTTCTTTGTCAAGCTAGTAAGAGGCACGGAAATTTTCTTTTATAAAACGATGGTAATATCCCGCCAATCCAAGGAAGCTACGGATTTCCGTCACACTCTCCGGTCTCTTCCAATTTTGGGTCGCTTCAATCTTTGAAGGATCCATGGAAATTCCGGATTCGAAAATAATATGACCGAGAAACTTCACACGAGATTGCCAAAAGTGGCATTTAGAAAATTTTGCTTTTAACTGATTACTCCTAAGAGTTTCCAACACAATCCGAAGATGCCTTTCATGCTCCTCCTCGGTTTTTGAATACACAAGAATATCATCAATAAGATGAGAACAAACCGATCGAGGAAGTCTTTGAAAACTCGATTCATAAAGTCAATGAAATAAGCCGGAGCATTCGTTAAACCAAATGGCATAACAAGCCATTCATAAGATCCATAACGAGTACGGAACGATGTCAAAGGAATACTAACCTCTACAATATGAAGCTGATGAAAACCGGTAGCTAAGTCTAATAGTGAAAAGACTCTAGCACCACTAAGTTGATTGAATAGATCGTCAATCCGAGGTAAAGGATATTTATTCTTGATAGTAAGATCATTAAGCTTGCGGTAGTCAACGCAAAGCCTAAGTGTACCATCGGATTTCTTCACAAAAATAGCCGAAGCTCCCCAAGGAGAGGAATTAGAGCGAATAAATTGCTTCGTCTCCAATTCGGATAATTGTGTGAGCATCTCCTTATTTTCTTTATTGGACATGCGATATGGAGGACGAGTGACAGGTTGAGCTCCAGGGATGAGATTAATTCTGAACTCAATTGCTCGCTTAGGTGGTAATCCTAAAACGGGCTCAAATATGTCGGAAAATTCACGAACAACGTGAATAAGAGAAATAATATCTTCCTCATCATCATCATCATGAGGATTTAAAGAATATAAAGATGCAACCAAGCTGGAATCCGAATCTTTAAGATCAATAGAAATCTGCTTAACAGATTGAGGATGTCGAAGATGAATAGTCCACTCAGGACAAGGATTTGGGCTTCATAGCGGTTAAGCCAATCCATTCCCAAAATCATTCCAAAGCCTAAGTAGCGCATAACATGCAAATCGGCTCGGAAAGAAAAATCACACAAAATAATCTCGACATTTTTACACAATAAACTGATTGTTGCGGATCCACCAACCGGATTCGCAATTCTCAAAGAAGTCATTAAACACAAAACATCCAAAGAAAAAGTATCAACAAGTTCTTTTGAAATAAAAGAATGGGACGCACCCGTATCAAAAAGAACTCGCATAGGATGATCACGCAATAAAATAATGCCATCAAGGATAGAATGAGAAATACCTTTACCATGAGATGTGTTGCCAGGGGCTTGAGAAACATTAAGCTTTCCCTCCTTCCTATTTTGAAGTTTGGGACAAGAAGATAAATAATGATCCGGGCTTTTGCAATAGCGACAAGTACGAGGCTCCGCATAATGGTCCTTAGAACCACAGTCGTAGCATTGCCCACTACTTGGGGTAGAAGTCTTAGCTGCCGGAGAGGCTTGCTTCCCTTTCTTATTATTAGGATAAGAACCCTTGAACTTATTAGGCATTTTCTTGTTGTTGAAGTTCGGTTTGGCATCCACAACTTCAACATCACTTTCTTTCTCAGCCTCTACAAGATGAAGAGCGATATCAACGAGTTGATCAAAAGAAACTTCTAGCTTTAGAAGTAATGGCTTCTTGAGATTTTTATTCAATCCATAAACAAATCTTTGGTTCTTCTTCAATGGGGTGTTTATGTACTCAACCCCATATTTAGAAAGTAACTCGAATGATGCAACGTAGTCCTCCACAGAGGATTCACCTTGAACAAGGTCAATGAAACGACGAGCCAATGTTACTTTTTCAGCTTCTGGCACAAATTTTACTTCGAAGCGTTCTCGGAATTTCTCCCAAGTAAGATCCGATTCATTTATTTCAGAAATCAGAAGCTCATACCAATCTAATGCTCTTTCTTGGAGGATACTAGAAGCCACCTGAACACGGTGAAGATCAATAAGATTCATGCGAGAAAAGATTCGATCACACGTTCTCAGCCAAGCCTAGACTTCAATAATTGTTTCAGAACCTTTGAATGGCTTCCCACCCAAATTGGTATAATCTCTACACAAACGTGCAAATCTAGACCTAGGGTGAGTAGACTCCGGATTAGATCCGGCTGCTTGAGCATTCCTTACTAGATCAAGAAGCTGCTGGGCAGACGTAAACACTCCATCTTGGGGAGTAGCATGAGATTGACCGACGCTGGGACGGCCAGGTCTAACCATTTCTCTTCCTTTTTGAAAGAAAGAAAGAAGAAGGATAAGGTTATTCACCAAATGAATATCAAGCAATCTTGATAGATAAATAAGGAATCATAAAGAAAATAGGATGAATCGGTACGAAGACTCGGATTAAATCCTAAAGCACGACTCCTAAGATGGACTTAGGACGATGATCCTTGTTAGATTATTCTACATTGTTCCGAAGATTGGCTCTGATACCAAGCTGTGACGCCCCACCTCTATACCTACACTAGCCAAGGACACTACGGGGTAATGCCATCAGCTAGCATGGAGAATAAGGCTGTTGAGGAGCGACCATCCACGTAATTGCTTTGTGCGAGCACCGATATGTCAGATAGTACAACATGTATTTGTTTAAGGAGGGAAATCCGACATACCGATACAAACTCAAAGCTACTACACAGTGGCTATATATATTCTTCGGAAACAAATATAGAAGTAAACATAACACAATCAGTCACAGACATCCATATCACAAAGGCGGAAATAGATATGAATATATAACACATAAAAGTGTACATCAGAGTAGTGGTCAGACAAGATCCACAATATCACAAAAGAATAGCTACAAGTGCTAGACAAAAGAATATGGATACATCAATGAGTCTATATCTCAAATGTATACAACAAAAACTACTAGTCTAAGTAGTTAGCCAAAAGTCAGGGTGATAATCCCAGTTGTGAAGTCAAGCAGAAGCACCTGTAACATCTCGGTCTGACCCGAGTATTATTTAATAAGAAAATAATAAACGGGTCAGCCTAGCTATAAATATCAGATAAAATGATATAGAATAAGAGATATGACATAAACATATGATAACCATAAACCATACTGTGATAAGTATGTAATTGAAAAAAAATCAACAAGAGATTAATCAATATCACAAGAATCTTCTCAAACATCAAAAAGAATGTCATACTCTCTATTTTTATTCACTAAACCATAAATATTGACAATTATATCAATGTCAATCACAAAAGTTAATGACACACAAATTCACCAATGCACAAATATTGATAAAACATATCAATGTAAATCACGAAAATTGGTGAAAACACAAATTTCAGAAATCATCAATGGAAATCCAGAAATCACAAAAAGAAAAGGGGAGGCCTATCACAAAACAGGAGCATAAAAACTCACCAACACGTGTATCACAAAATGGAACGCTATTCCATGGTTGCTAACCATTAATTTTGAGCCGAAGCTCCACAAAACGGCCCGAAGACCATGGGTCGCTACCCCACCAAATTGAGCCGAAGCTCCACAGAAACGGGGTTTAGTCTCCCTCGTAGACAAAGAGACATCGCACATTTGCTAGTCTAAATCACAAAAATGATCATCAACGATCATCAAGAAGTGTCAATTACAGTAAGCTAGTAAATATATGAGCTTAGTTTCATGTCCCATAACCACTAGCTTAACTTAAATATTTACGAAAAAATTGTAGATCTCCACTCGAAAATTGTCACAAGAGATTCAATCGAACAAGTCCAAGAATTAACCGACGAAGTAAACGCAAGCGTTTCATACCACTTGTTTTACGAAGCCGTTTAATTAGATTTCTCGTACGAGTGAGGTAAAGGTTTGTATATTTTTAAAATGACAAATCACAAAAATGATCGTAGAAACGATCAAATCACAAAAATTCACCAAAGTGGAAATACCCTTGCTACTCGACACGGCGCGACCTAGCAGATGAGCGACCTAAGAGGTAACGGCATAAGTGCAGGGGCGAGCGACCTAAGGAATGGTGCGACTCTACAGTGCAAACGACCTAAGGGGTAGCGGCATAAGTGCAGGGAGAGCGACCTAAGGAATGGTGTGACCTAACGGGCCGAGCGGCCTAGCACAAGCGACCAAGCATGGCGCGACCAATCCATGGCGCGACCTAACTGTAGAGCGACTTAAGGTGGTGAGCGACCTAAGGGGTTGCAACTTAATGCAGGCGCGACTTATCATGGTTAAGCGGCTTATGGGGTGGAACGACCTAACAGGCCGAGCGACCTAGGGACTTAAACAAGGCCGAGCGACCTAACGACCTAAAGGGATAAACAAGGTCGAGCAACGACCTATGGTGCAAGCGACCTATGGGGGAAAGGGCCTAAATGCAGGCCGACCTATAGGAGCAAGCGACCTAGCACGGTGCGACCTATAGGGGGGCAACCTAAGTGCAGGCTGAGAATGATTCATGTGCAGGCCGAGCGACCTAGGGGTTTGAAGTGCAAAACTCTCCCAATTTGCAACCGATCGAGCACAGACGCTAGGAGATTATGCCCATAGGCTACCCGGTCCTATTGGCTCCTCAATGCATCACCAAAAACGTGTTCAACCATCAAAGTTAGGATTTTTAAAGATTTGAACCCAAAACACTAAAAATTGGGATTTTCACCAATTCAATCCAAACCAAAAGCAAATGCACATGAATAAGTGTTAGGAATTCATACCCAACAATCAAAGATAGTAATAGACAAAGATGTGAGATAAAAATCTCACCTTTACACAAAATAAATGAAGAAGAAGCTTGAGAGCAAAGGAAGAATCAATGGCTTCTCTTTGAATTTGGAGTTAGATGTTGGATTTGCAAATGAACTTGAGCTTGTAGTTTTAATTTCCCATTCCTTCCTCCATTTTTGATGAAGCTTGAGTGTTAGGAAATGAAAGTAAAGTTATGAAGAGAATGGGGTTGTGCTAGAGTTAATAGTTTAGGCTAATGGGCTAAACCAAACCCAAAGGCCAAAGTGAAAAAGTGACAAAATTCCACTAACTCCAAACATATCAAAGTTTATACTCAAAAAGATCGCAAACGGTGTTTTGGACCAAATGGAAGTGGTTCCGAGTCCTAATTCAACCGTATGCAAAAAGTAACTTTTCAGACTAAAATCCGACTAACGATAAAATATTTAAATAAAATATTTAAATATTCTATCGTAAAATATGCGGATTGTTACAATTGTAGTGTTAAAAAACATGTAATGAGAAGCCCAAGCACGAATTTGGTTTTAAAAGTAAAATTTCAATTCAGTTGTGGAAAATAAGTTTCCGTAAACAACATCACTTATATGGAAAAAAATTAATCATATCCTTGACACTAAATGTCGAGGTATGGAAACTTGTCAGTATCTCGAAAGTTAAGATTATTGTCAAGGCAATGCCCAGAGATAACACTACCTTCACTTGTCGACTTCATTTTTAACAAAGAAATAGTGCAAGTTTGAAATCGATGAGTAGTGGGAGGAATATGAGATTTACTATCCACATACGATCATTTTTTTATCTTCGATGGTCAGTTTGTTAACTATCGATTACCTCAACCTTCTTTGTTTTTCATCATTCTAAGATGATGTGTTGCTCACTTGAGCTTTGTTATCCTTTGTCGGAAATGAATAAACCCAAAGAGCAAGTGAAAGCCAAGCTATGTGGGGTTGCTCCCATTAGGGTGCTATCGCATCTACTCTAAATTTGATTTGGATATTTATGCACCAAGATATGAATTACTCCGATTCTTAGTAACCGTTGGCGGGGTCTGGCTTGGACATGTCCGAGAGCCATCGGAGTTCTCAAGTATATATTCTAAAGGTATACTTTCGCTAAAGTGGGTGCATCCTCCTAGTCATTATTGCTAAATTTCTTTAACTTATTGGTTCAAACCTCCAAATTCATTTTACTTAATTGCATTAGGAAGAGTATAGCACTCTTCGCGATGTTAATTATTTGTATCCATTCTTTACATTTCGATGTTTCTCTTGTGAGAGGAAACCCGATTCACATTTGGTGACATAGTCTAGCCTGTTGTTGTTTAATTATACTTATTGTTCAGAGTTTTACTCATACCATACATATTGTCTAACCCGATTGTTTGTTTACCCTAAACTCTTAGGTGATCATTGATATTTGAGTAGTCCCAGAGTACCAGGTCTTTATGGGATCTTTGAAAGATGGAGCTTTTATCTACTTAGCTATATATGCTGCTGTTTATTTAGTTTGTGTATGTGTATTTTGTTTCAGCATGCATAAAGGAAAATTGTTATAACTGCCTAAGCTGATTATAGTACCTTTATGTAACTCTGATAACTCTAAGTTAAGGAGTAATCTTATGTACTATATTACTGTTATATTCTATTAAATAACTTTCATTGTGAGATGTTCTGTTCTTTATTTTTACCCCACACAATTCATCTTTCGGATGTTTGGGCAACGACACACGAATATCGTGGATGTATTAATGTCGTTCCCAAAGGTCAGAATGGTGGGTCGTTACAGTTGGTATTAGAGCTTCTGATGAGTGGACACCCTAGCTTGATTTGGTTGCAACTTATTAGAGATAGGGTGAGAAGAGCCCTAGAATGAGTTAACCTTGGGAGAGCGGTTTTATCACCCATCCTAAAGATTCATTTTAGTTCCTTTAGTGTTGTTTCCCGTAAACCATTTTGGTCCTATCTTTGTATTCTAATAATACATGTCATTGTTCAGGTAATTGAAAATTAGTACAAGAGGAAGAAGAAGGAGAGGATCTGGAACCAGCATGGCTACAAATGGCAGAGCTCCTAGAAATAGGCTAGTTATATGGCTGGTAGAAGAAACGGTAGTGCAAGTTCAACTGCCTCAAAACTTTGCTACTCTGTGCAAAAATTATACTACTTTGGGAGGTAAACAATTCTTTGGGACTGAAGATATTCTGGGAGTTCAGACATGGCTCTGCTCTTGTGAAAGGATATTTGGGGATCTTCAGTTGGAGGATGTAGGAAAGGGATCGTTAGCACTGTGATAGCTCTAAAAGTCAGTAATGGATTAGTGGGATTCAGTGACAGTTAATACCCCAGAGGAAGGTTTTACCTTGGGTTCAATTTAAGGAAGTCTTCGAAGCTCAGTTCATTCTGAAGGCGGGGTGGACTTAGTTGCTCAAGAGTTTCATGGATTCAAAGCATGGAGATATGACAGTGGCACGGTATGAGTATCGATTCAATGCATTGTATCACTTTGGACCAAGATTGATAGACACGCCACTTATAAAGAATGAGATGTTGTGGAAGGACTGAGGCTAGAATTCTATGTGAGATGACCAATCATTTTAATGATACCTTTACCAAACTTATCAACATTGTCTTGAGGTTTGAAGCTTTGGATATTAATCAAGAAGTTTAAGAAGGAGTAGTGCCGGTAGTTAGTGCCTAACCTTTATCGGTTATCCTAGTTGCAAACAAGTCGAATTTCAAATGCAAAGGAAAGAAGCAGTGCTCGGGAAAGAAATCTGAAGGTGGAACTCCAATTTAGAAGAAGCAGCCCAACTTGGCCAATGTTCTTTCTTTAAATTGCAATAAGACGGGCCACTTTGCAAATCAGTGTCCTAGTGTCTCCTGTTACAACTGCGTCCAACTCGGACACATGAACAATTAGTGCCACTTACCAAAGAAGAGGTTACAAGGTCAAGCTTTTGCTATCGAGGAAATCCCATCTACTTCTACGGATCAGAAGGGAAAGAAGGTGTTGCAAGATACCTTATCCATTTCTGATATTCCTATCAGAGTGTTGTTCGGTACCGTTGCATCTCATAGTTTTATTTAAATTGATCTTATTAGTAGGCTTAACTTTAAACCCATCCTTCTAAATAAACCTCTTTGTGTGTCCAACCCAGTTGGGGGTTCGACGAATCTTGACACTACTTTTCTAAGTGTGCTTATTTCTTATCGAGATCGGCACTTCTCTTCTGACTTACTCATTCTTGAGTTCATGGGTTTTGGGGTAATATTGGGTATGGATTGTTTATCTAAGTTTGAAGCTGTCTTAGATTGTGTTAGAAGAGTAGTCGTAGTAAAGGATGCAGTAAGTAGAAGCATTAATATATGTTGTGAGGGGCCTAATGAACTTTTGAGCAGTTTTCCCTATTCACTTGAAGTGATTAAAGAGGAGATAAAAGATATACCCATTGTTTGGGAATTTAAGGATATTATTGTTGAAGTGCAAGGTTTATGGAGTTCCGTATTGACTTGTTTCCAGGAATGACACTGATTGTACAACCTCCTCGAAGGTTGGCCCCAAAAGAGAGAAGGGAATTAGAGAAGCAGATGTCTGACTTATTGCAGAAAGGTTTGATCTGGCACTGCATAGCAAGTTGGGGATCACTAGTAGTTTTCGTTACAAAGTCAGATGATTCTCTTAGGTTATGTGTAGACTACCGAGAGTTAAATAAGAGAACTACCAAGAATAAGCATCCTTTACCCAGGATCGACAATATGCTTGACCAGCTCTACGGGACTCGGGTATTTTCTCAACTGGATCTTGCCACTGGTTTTCACTTGTTAAGGGTAGCAGAGGAGAGTGTATCCTTAATAGCTTTTCATACCCCTGATAGTTTTTATGAGTGGTTAGTCATGCAGTTCAGACTGACTAACACACCCTCTTATTTCATGGACTTAATGAATCGGGTATTCTAGGATTTTCTTAATAAATTTAACATCATCTTTATTGATGATATTCTTCCTTATTCTAAGATGGAGGAAGATCACAAGTATCATCTTCGAGTTGTTCAAAATACTTTAAGAAGTCATGTGTTAAAAGCAATGTTTTCTAAGTGCCATTTCTGGAAATCCGAGGATAGGTTTCTGGGGCATGTAGTTTCAGGAAAAGACATATCAGTGGACCCAGCTAAAGTAGCTGGGGTTCAAGATTGGAAGAAGCCCGAAAATGCAATAGAATTTAGAAATTATTTGGGATTGGCTGATTTTAATAGAAAATTCATCAAAGATTTCTCGAAGATTGCTTCTCATCGAACGAAGTTGATGAAGAAAGATGCTAAGTTTTTGTGTACACCTAAGTGCAATCAAGCGTTCAATGAATTGAAGGAGAAATTGACTGGTGCTCCTGTTCTAACTATTTCAAATGAAAGCAAAGGGTTAATTGTATACACGGATGCTTGGAGAACCAAATTGGGTGCAGTTCTGATGCAATATGGAAAAGTTATTGCATATGCAAGTCGATAGCTGAAACCACATGAGAAGAATCATGCTATGCACGATTTGGAACTCTTGGCAGTTGTCTTCGCATTAAAGATGTGGAGGCATTATCTTTTGGATGAAAAGTTCGAGTTATATACAGATCACAAACCTTTAAGGTATCTTTTTACTCAGAAGTACTTGAACTTAAGGCAACAACGTTAGCTAGAGTTTCTGATGGCTTATGATCTTGAGATTTTGTATACACTATGGAAAGCTAATGTTGTAGCCGATGAGTTGAGCAGGAATTATGCAGTTTTGTCTAATATGGATGCTCATCCGACTCTTATCCAACACTTTGAAAATAATCAACAGAGGGACGTTCATCTTTCTCAAATAGCTAGAGCTATTAGTGAAAATGTTTATCCAGAGAAGTGGCTAGGATTCATGGTAGGTGATCGTGGCGTTCTAAAGATGAATGGTTGGTTGTGTGTTTCGGATGTGGATGGAATTAGACAGGAAGTTGTGACAGAGTCTAGTCATTCTAAACTAACGATACATCCAGGGGTCACTAAGATGTATGTAACGACCCGGTATTTTCAACCATTCACATCCGCACATGTTGGCTTGAATTGCTCAAAATACCGCGTTGTAAATAAAATTTGGCAAAATCTCATAATATACAGTAAATAAATAATCACAGATCACAGACACAGAGTAATAATAATGCGGCGGAAGTAAAAGAAAAAGTAGTTCATGAAGCTTCAGAGTTAAATAAGATACAACAAAAGTCTCAATGTGATAACCAAGTACAAGCTGATTACAACACTGGGATCAACAGGATAACTGGAAGTGAAATAGATAAAACTAGACAAGCAGATAATCTCCAGCGATTCCAATCTCCAGAAAGTAGAATCCAAATCTGTGAATACTCAGGGCGACCTGAGCGTAAATAAAAATACAAACACTCGAGTCAGACATACATACTTATACAATGTTAACCAACTCAAGTGAACTGTAGTAAAGGTACAAGTAACTTAAAGGATGCTTAGGACCGCCCATCCTCTAAGGATCCGTTAAACTATTTACTATGTAATAATATTGTGCTATTATAATAATGTCTATTAGTAAAATAAACTTACTTTAAAATAGCATTAAGGAGTGACCCAATATTCCCCTTAACACAAATAATGCCAATAGTCTATACAGTACCTGCATATCTCCTGATCGGGGGACTATGAGAAGATACTGCATAGGTATGACACAAATAGAAACACGTAGTAAAGGCTCGACATGGTAGGTGACACGGCACAACGAGGCAATGCCACGGTAGATATACCAATTACGCACACGGGCTGGTGGTAACGTAGCAGCCATATACGCCCACCTCGGAACACATTCCCAAATTGGAGGGTGCACCCAATCAATCACAAAAGTAATAGAATGGTATCGAAGAAATGCGTCCGACCAGAGGAGCTACCCCTTTTGGCCCGAGATCGCTCCTATTTTAGCCACCTTAAGCAACTCACGGGAGTCGGGTCCATGTTTTATACCACAAAAACATCGCCACCATCCTACTTCATTCTGGAATCTCCACCGCGTACACGGTTGTCAAAGTGGTTTTCGGTATCGACGGAGAGTATGTCCATATCTGATCCCGGTCACCAATCGTTATTATAACCCGTGGTTATAATTTTTAAAAATAATATTTTATAATTCAAAATAAAATATCATTTCAAATCCAAATCTTTATCAAATTAAAGATCAACATTTAAATATCAAAATATCATATCCTTTCAAAGTTTCCTTTTTAAATCATTATTTGAATTCAAATCCAAATATCTAATTTAAATACGCTTTTAAATTCAAAGATAACATTCCTTTATTTCAATTCAAATCACCTTTTAAAATGATTCAATTTCCAATTAAATTTATTCATTTAAATCATTTAAAAGTGAAGTTATTATTCTTTCAAGTCAAATATTCAATTTTCAAAGTTTCAAACCATTCTGAGCTCATTTATTTAGTTAAAAACCATAAACATTTAAAATTTCAGCCTTTCACGGCATTTAAAAATACTGTTATAAGTTATACTTGAAAACATTTTTATTCAGCAAAGACAACATTTACAACTGCTGTTAAAACTCTGTTTTAGTTGAAATTTAGTTTAAATTCAACAAAGACAGCATTTCTAGAAATGCTGTAATAGCTCAGGTTTCAAGTTTAAGGTTTTTTTTAATTTCAGCAAAGACAGCAGACCACTACAGCATTTACAGAACTGCTGTAATAGGCCTTTATTAAGTTTTAGCCTTTTAAATTACTACAGCATTTTAGAACTGCTGTAATAGCCTCTTTTATTCAGCTTTAGTTCATTTACAGAAACCATAGCATTTCTGAATGTTATAAAAAGTATTTTCCAGATTTTAGTGTATTTCCAACAAATAATACACTTCAATTTAAACCCTTTAAACATTATAAAAATCATATTTTAACATTTAAAAATGTTCATTAAAAATACTCTTTCAACTTATGATTTTTATAAAGTAACATTTCATAATTAAATCAAATTTCAATAATTTACTTAATAAATTCAAGTGTAAATTTTCTAGCCTTCACATTTTTAATAAATAAACTTAACACTTAAATTTTATTACCATTTTTACAAATATAACTTAATTTCCATTTTTATTTATTTATATAACTCAGATTTCCTTTTTAAACTAAAAATCCAAATTTCCAGACTTAAGTTATATTTTAATAATTCAACTTAACCATTTATTTATTTAACGTTTTCCACTTATAGAAAAATCACAAATCCTTTATTTAAAACACCTTAAAATCTATTTAAATAAAATTATCATAAATTTACATTTTAAACCACTGATAATTTTATTTATATAACTTAAAGGTCATTTTAAAAGCCAAAATCCAAATTTTCAAATTTAAGTTATATTTCAAAAATTCAATTTAATCATTTAATTATTCAACATTTTTAACTTATAGAAAAATCAAAATTCCTTTATTTAAACATTAAAAATCCAATTTAAATCAAATTTTCATAAATTTACACCTTTAAGAATACTTAAAAATATTCAAAATACTTTATAAAATAACCACGGACTTGTATATAGTTTTTTAACCAAGGTCAAGTGATACGGATATATATATCATTTCAATCCGCAGTTTACAAAGAAAATCCGGGTTCTATCATTTCAAACCTGCAGTTCCAAGTAAAATAAAATAAATAAAAACCGTTCAGGCCTATCATTTTAGCCCATTATGATTTTTCCCTATTCTAAAGTCCGTTCGGGTATGTATCATTTCAACCCATAGTGATTTCTAAACTAACAGGGAACTGGCAGTGATGAATACATATAAATGAACAGCTTAACAACAAATATCAGTAACAGATGACATGACAAATAAATAAACAGGTTTAACATCATGTAATTTAAAATCACAGGCAAGTATAACATAATATAACATTCTACACATTCAATTTTTGTCAATTCACATTTGCATAACTATAAATGTCAGGTGAGATTACTCACCTTTTTGTGCTGGAGTTATCAATCCAAATGACACAAACGGATTCCAGAAAGCACGATGACACAACAATAGATTCAAGTGGATGAGAACCAAACTAATTATCTTGTCATAACCCATAAACAAAACCAAATATTAATATAATTCAATACAACATTGAATTGAAATAACTTTAAATGAAAACAATATGAACACAATAGCTTTTGCCTTGCTTTCCACAAACAGATGCTCGGTCTAGGGGATGATTTGGTCAGGTTTTGGCATGACTTTGGCTCAGGTTTGGGTCCTATAAGGCATGGCTACAAGGTGATGAAGTGGGTAGGAGGTTACAACATAGGAATATGAAGGGGCAAGCATAAAAGGAGGGTTTTGGTCAATGTTTTGGGTTCGGCTACATGGGTGTTTGGCTCGGCCTTTCATGCTTCAGATCTGGATAGTGAGTGAGGTGATGTGTAGTGGTGGTATCAAGGTGGTGGTGGCGGCTAAAGGTGGTGGCCAAGGTGATGGATGAAGGTATGTTGCAACTAGTGGTGACTATGCATGTTTTCAAGAGGATGTTGCCATGTTTTGTGGAGTTTTTGTGGTGTTAACATCCAAAGCAAGTCACGACCAGAAGTAAACAAGTGGAGGGGAGGGTGGTGAGGCCATGGATGATGGTGGTGCTGGTCGTGGAGGTGGTGGAGGAGCCATGGTCGATCAACACTATGAAGAAGCAAGGCAAAAATATTAATAAAACAAGATGAAAAGTAGAAAAAATATGAAGGAAGCCATTACCAAACTTCTTAGCCGTGAAAGAGAAATGAGAAGCATAATTTTTCATGTGAATTATGAATGTGAAACTCACAAATATGGTATTGAAGCGTACGACCAAACATGAGCAAGTGAAAAGACAAGAAAATGAAAGGACTAGCAAATGAAAGGTCTTAAGTTAAAAGTTTTTAAACTCATCACGTTCCCTTTTCTTTAATTCAATTAAAATGAAATAAAATCAAAAATTTGACTTTAAAAACCGAAACAAAGTAATAAAATAAAAATAAATAATAAATTTAAAGAAAATGGAAAACGAATTAAAGAAATTGCTTAAAATTCAAAACAAGGTTCAAAAATTACAATTAAATCATCATTGGTTTTGGAAAAATATCTACTTCATTTTAAAAAAATTATAAAGAAAAATTTTGAGATAAAATAATTTTTTAAACATATTAAAAGTGAAATAAATAATTAAATTTAGAGAAAATAGAAAAAGAATTAAAGAAATTGTTTAAAAATTGGAAACAGGACATGAAAATTACAAATTAAATACCATTGGTTCTAGAAAATTTCTATTTCACTTTAAAACAAATAAAATGTCAAATAAATAAAATAAATGAGGAACAAAATAAAGTTGGAATGAGAATAAAATAAGATCTTGAGAAAATAGAAAAATAAATAAAGAATTCCTTAAATTAATTGAAGCTGGAAATTAGAAATTGTAAAAAAAAAAATACGACTGGCACTGGAAAATGTCAATTACACTTTCAAAAATGTTTTAAAACCAAAAATTTATACAATGCATGTTATTTTACCCATATAAAAATAAATTAGAACATTACATGACCAAATAAAATATTATTTATATAATTTAAATAAACAATTTTGTTAAATACAGCAAATTTCACACAATAGTTAAAAAGGCATAACTTACATTTTAAATCAGATTTCAACGAAACGAAAAGAAATGTTCTCAAAATTTTATTTACTTTCATAATAAAGATAAAATTATAATTTTCAAACTTTCAAATTTTAAATTTAAAAGTCAAAGTTTGACCATATTGACCAAAATTCAATTTTCTGGAAAATATTCTATCTAATTATGTTTGGAAATCCTAATTCACATAGAAATCAAAATTTATATTTAAATTAACAAAATTATTCACTTTAATAAATAAAATAAAGTTTTTAAATCAGAAAATTCAATTAAAATAATTAAAATATACAATTAAAAAAATCACAAAATACAGGGCTGTTACAATGTATTAGTACATGAATGTACTTTCTAGTGAGAATGGATGAAAAGAGACGTTGCTATATTTGTAAGTAGATGTGCTAACTGCCAGCAGGTAAAGGGAAGTCTCCTAAAGACATCCGGACTGCTTCAGCCACTTGAGATATTAAAGTGGAAGTTGGAGCAGATTTCTATGGATTTCATCGATGGGTTACACAGATCAAGAAAAAGTAATGAAAGAGTTTGGGTTATCGTTGAAAGGTAAACCAAGAGCGCTCACTTCTTACCAGTCAAGGCAACAAGGATGGCTGCTAGTTTGGCTCGGTTATATGTTAAAGAGATTGTTAGGCTTCATGGCATTCCATGTGGTATTGTGAGTGGTCGGGATCTGATCTTCACAAGTCATTCTAGAAAGCTTTCTGTGATGCACTTGGGACAGAGCTGGGTTTGAGCACAGCTTATCACCCTTAAGCAGATGGGAAGACTAAAAGGGTGGATCGTGTTCTTGAAGATTTACTTCGAGCTTTTGTGTTGGACATTGGAGGTTCATGGAAGGATCCCTCGCATTGGTTGAGTTCATTTATAACAATGGTTTTCGAGCAAGTATTGGGATGGTGCTTCTTGAGGCATTGTTTGGAAGGCCTTGTAGATCACCATCTTATTGGATGAAACTAGGTGACTGCTTGGTATTTGGATCGGATATAATTCATGATGCCACGAATAAGGTTGATTGGATTAGGAAGCATTTAAAGACAGCTTAGAATCAGCAGAAGAACTATGCAGATATGAGATGTCGAGATTTGGAATTCACAGTTGGGGACTATGTATTCAACAAAGTTTCTTTGATAAGAGGCGTGATTTGGTTTAGGAAAGGAGGAAAGCTAGCTCCCCGTTTTATTGGACCTTTTAAGATACTCAAGAGGATAGGAACTCTTGCATATAAAGTGGAGTTACCAGCTAGATGTTCGAGCGTACATGATGTCTTTCACATATCCCATCTATGTAAATATGTACATGATCCTACTTTGATTATACCACTATCCCAGTAGGAGGATGTGGAGCTTGAGCTTGACTTGACCATTACAAGAAAACCAATTGGAATTCTCGATCGGGATAAGAAACGATTAAGTACTAAGATTATGGACTTGGTCAAAGTACAGTGGAGTGAAGATCCTTGAGATTGCACTTGGAAAACTATAGATAGTATGAGCGAAGCTTATCCTGAGTTGATGTTAGGATAGTGTTTGTTTGTATGAATTATGTATGCACTCTTTATGATATAGTTGCTTAGTTTGTATTGGTTGTATAGGTTTCTTGATATAATATATGCTATTTTTGTGTTATTTTGAGTTATCTTCTTAAGTGTTAATTTCGGGGACGAAATTCTTTCAAGGGAGGAAAGTGTAACGACCTATAGTTTCACTGCTTTAATTTGTGAATATTTAATTAATTTTAGATATTCAAAATAGTATATTTATAACTCACATAAAACTCTCAAAAATAATAACTAGTGATGGTGGAATGGTGTAACGACCCGATTTTTTTGGTGCCCGAAGGTCGACATTAATACGTCCACTGTATCAACTGTCGAACAATCGAATGCCGGAAAACCGAACCATTAGGGTTAAAGAAGAAGAGGTAGAAGAAGAAGAAAGAAGAAACAGAAACAATAACATAATCTCACATTTCACAGCGGAACAAGTATAATAGATAAATAAATATATTTAAACAGAATCACTATATCAGTTATTACATTACATCACATTACATTATCAGAGTGTACAACAACAAACAGCGGAAAGAAATATTACATATATAAGTGATACGCTTCGCCATCTAGCTCTAACACCTAATTCCCACAGCAACTTCTTGACTTTGCTCTCGAATAATGATAACCTGCTCTAGGCTACCCGTGCGGAAAATTGTGGGCACCCAGAGTTTAGAAAGGGAACAATAAACTCCAGGTCAGTCGTGGGACTGGTGTAATATCTTAAAAACAGTTATTTTCACAAAGAGAATAAAAAGAAATCCACTATGCTTTTGGAAAATGAAACTACCATAAGGCCTCCCGCCGCACACACAATGCAAACGCAGAATTGGAGGAGATTTCTCCTTATGATAGTCAAACATGCTTAATACGCAAAATCCTTTCGATATTATTATTAGTGCATAGTGCAGAAAACATTTTGAAAGTATAATATAAATCTTAGCCAGCATAGACATTCCGAACTATGCCTACTGTAGCTACCATCTAAACAGTGGTGACCACCATAAGTAAATGACAGGTTATACAACTAAAACCGTACAAGGCGCGTATTGGAGTTTGGATTTCCAACAAATGGTCAGGATAAGGAACTTCCTACTGCCATATGGGTACGCCTCTGGAGGGACGTCCCGAGAACCTACCCAGATCTCTGCCAATACAAGGTCGGGTTACCTCTGTAACTAGGTAACTACTACTCGAGTATGCCATCCCCCGGTCCTTTGGGACCTTTATCCGAGGATCCTCTACACCAACAACCACAAAGAAAAGTATTTGCAGTTACCACAAGGGTTAAACATCAGGGTTCCATACCTGACACTACCTTTTTCCAGAAGGAAATGACATACCCTAAAGGCGCGACCCTCATAACCTTGCCGCATCTTTCCTGTTTCGACCATTTCCGGGGTGTGAGGTCCGATGAGGTCTCGTCCACAAAGCTACACTTTTCACAAAGTCATGCTTTGATCAATAAATGATCAGCAGCACTTCGTGTGCTACATTACCAAATTGGGAATGTATCACTAGTAACCATCAACCACATAACCTCTGAGCTCATACGTTTCAGAGAAAGGTGTTAAGTTAAGAGAATAAATTCTCCGCCACCAACAGAAATGTATTCAATAGAAACCAGCTTTACATCTCAAAGTGTAACGTCGGCCACACATCCATACAAGTCCGTTCCGGGATCGAACAGAACCGAAGGCACTTCCAAAGAAGCCCTTGCAATCTGGATATTCACTAATCACGTCCGGAATCCCCATCACAAAGGTGATAAAGTCTCTATACCAGAGCAACCCGGTGCAGAGACATTCGACAGGTAATCCTTTCATTTTCGAAAAATACCCGGTCTTCAACACCATCTTCAAATGCAATCCCATTTCGTTGTATCGTTATTCGGAATGGGTTTTATGACATAAGGTCCTCTCCCGGCTAATCCGAATAACGAGCGCTTATTTTTAAAAATAAGTGTTCATTCAGATTTCAAACAAATCACAATAATTTCCACTTCGATCTTTTAAATAAAAAATTCATCACAATCACAAAGGTTCGATGTGGTTTGCGGATATCCACTTGGAATCCGACCCCCCGTCGCATCGAAATTCAAATGCCATTTAAAGGCAAATATTGATAGCCGGTTATTTAACTATCAATAAATATTCACAACAACACCAAGATTTAAATAATTTTCCCAATTATTTATTTTCAAAAATATCTTTGCAAGATATAAAATTTGACACTTTATCTATTTGAAAACAAATTTCAAATCACTTTTCACTCGCGGAATAAGATTCCCGATATTATTTATTTCCACTGAAAATCTGCCGAGTTCAAATACCTTAAGATACTTTAAATCACTTATTCAAAATATATGTTTGGAAACATTTAGATAAAATTATTTTAAAACATTTATTTAAATATCAGTTATGGAAATATTATATAAATATCTCATATAAAATTCAAGTCCAAACTATCTTTATAATAAATTTGTAGATATGGTATAATTATTCAAAATACCCATTTTCTAAATCAAATATCAATTCAATCTTTAAGTGATTACTTCTATAATTAAATAAATAAATTCTTACTTTAAAGACTTTCAAATAACTTAAGAAAATAATTTCTCCGAAATATTCTTCCAAATCAATTTCTAGAACTTTTAATTTATACTTCAAAAGCTATTTTAAATATACTCGGCTTTCCAGGGAAGAATTTTCTTTCCATTTATATCAATTAATAAATTTTCTCGATTTATTTTAATTTATATCCCAAATCTGTAACTTCCTTTCACACTTTTAAAAATAACCAAATATTTATTTTTAAAACAAATTTCCCTTTACCTTTATAAATTCCCATTGTGAATTTAAACTTCTATATATCCATTGATATACGATTTTCAAAATGATTTCTAAATATTCACTTTCGGCACCGAATTAAATTCTGAATTGATTTCCAAATTTATTTACAAATACCAAGTCAATTTCCAAAATTGATTTGTAAATTTATTTCAACACCAAATTTATTATCTTTTGAAACAAATTCCTTCTTTTAAATTTATTCAATTTTCTAAAGTTAATTGACTATAAATTTTCTACTAAATTTCAAAAATCAATTTTTATTCATTTCTGGTATCCTACGATACCAAAAATATATTTGGCTAAATTATAGCCTTCAACGGTTTTAATCACAAATAATTACACACAGATTATAAATAATCAACATACAATATTGAAACAAATTCAATTATTTGAGGAATCCAGTTGGATCTCTCCACCCTGTTTTCCCTGCACCCACAGACGTTAGCACAACAATTAAATACCAATTCCACTTCGAGGTGAAATATCGCGGTATATGGAATTTAGAAAATATTATCCGCTATATAATGCAGGAAATCAACAACTCCAATATATACTATATACTACTATATATATATAGTATCATCCAGTAAATAATTATTATAATTCAATCACCCAAGCACACAGTCAATCAATTTGAATTTCACTATTTAAAATCAAACTGGAAATTTCAATTTGAACTTGAGTGAGAAGATCTCACCTTAGATTTTAATTTGCAGTCCATTTCCATTCCAGTTTGTTTTTCACGATTTATAGACCTTGCATAAACAATTATATGATTCAATTATTATTTGGATCAACTGGATGATTTTAATTAACCAATGATTTTTATTTTTACTAGTGATTTAAATCTACACAAATCTTCCTTTATAAAAATCTTTTAGTAACAAAAATAATAATTTTTTTAAATCTTCAATAAATAAAATAAACAATTAATCACCTAATCCATTATTCAAAAATAATAATTAAAACATGTATGCTTATTTTATTTCTGAAACTACATAAATATACAAATTGAAAACTTCTTATATATATACATATATATATATAATTTTCATTGTATATATATAATTTCTACTTGCATATAAAATTTTACTTCTGCATATACGTATGAATTTAAAAATAAAAAGAAATCACTTTAAAATCATTTTAGAATAATCTTGTAAGTTTATATATATATATATATATATATATATATATATATTCTTTCTGTTTATATACATATTCATTTAGATAAAAATAAAAATAAAAAAATAAAAAAAAATTATACCTTCGCTGCCTCCAATAGACGAAACCCTAGCGCTCTCGATAATGCCTCGAGATTCTATATGAGACGAGCACGCGACCATCTTCCACCCATCCCGGCCACTTATCGCATGGCCGCAAACCCAGCATCTACGATCACACACGCCGCCGTTCGTCAACGTCCACATCAAATCCTCATGCGAGCGCAAGCGCACGCCTCTGTTACCTGAACCTCGATTGAAATCCCAAAACCACCTCGCGACTCGATTCGAATGCGACGACCCTCCTGAGTATACTCGAAATCGCACCTCGCCTCCACCTCGCTTGCGAACCCCCTATTATCGATCGCGCGCCTCCCTTTCTTTCGTTGATTTCAAATTTTAAATTAGGGCATCGGTAAACATTTGGGGTTTTTCCATTTCGAACTGGGAGGCTCGGCATTTCAAAACGAAATAAAGTTTGATTTAAATTTTCGGAGGGAGGTAATGAATTATATCAATAATGAAATCGATTTGAGGAGAACGAAAGTATTGAAATGTTCGGCCATTATCACTTGAACGATTTTTTTTTCAGTTATCTGGAAAGAAGATAAGCCCTAGCGTTATAAAATTGAAGAGTTGAGCCTTCGAGAGGAAGATATGCTGACTAAGAGATAATGACGTTTGACTTTGAATATATATTATAATATTAAAAATATCTCGTATATAGCAACATAAAATCCCAAATCCCTACCGAGGTGTGCCGCCAGGCGTTTATAAAGTTTTATCCACATTCCGAACACAATGGAATGTGTTTCGGAGACTAATTCGATCATATACGCAAGTTACGGAAGTAAACGATCAATTTTGAATTAAATCGATTAAAACAGTTTCTATGCGTTTTGAGATGCCAGGATCAAACGACAACTCCGATTGCTACAAAAATTGGAATCTGATAATAACTAACTATTATGGATCCAATGGAAACGTTTTCGTCGAATTCCGAGAATGTGCCTCGGAAGGCTATTTTTAAATATCGATTTAAACAGTAAAAATTCAAAATTGAACAATTCACTTTCTAATTTAATTCTGAAGCTTCCATTATCTTCAGTATTATCAATATAAATTTTCAAACCTTTTAAAATATTTTTAATCAGCTTAAAACTGAAGATTCAAATTTTTATCCAACTTCAATAAATTAAATCCAATAATTTAATCGCCAAATTCATAGTTATATTTGAAATTCAAGCTAAACCATCATCCAAATATTTAAAATCAATTAAATATTTCCAATTTCAAATGTTAAAAATTCTAGGTCGTCACAAATGACTTTCAAAATTTATTTACAAATATATTTAGTTAGAAGAAAAATTGAAAATGTGAGCGGAATTCGTTTTCTAAATTTTCGGCTTTTTGTGGAACAAAACTTGTCGAAAATATTTTGAACGCATTAGAAAAAAAATGCATGTCAATACATAGGAAAAATATAATGT
This sequence comes from Allium cepa, assembly GCA_030765085.1. Classification (NCBI taxonomy): domain Eukaryota; kingdom Viridiplantae; phylum Streptophyta; class Magnoliopsida; order Asparagales; family Amaryllidaceae; genus Allium; species Allium cepa. The sequence goes on from CM060937.1 coordinate 423,980,647, forward strand.
AATTAAAAAATGTTTAAACGGAAGAATCCTTAAGAGACATGTTTAAACATAAGGTACAAATGCATTTATGGCATGTTGGCTCAATTTTTCATGAGGGGGACAAGGAAATTTCAAAATTTATGATGGGGAGACAAGGGTGAGGTGGCATGGTGAGGTGGCACAATGTTGTGGGGGGTAAAGTACATAGGTATGGTTTGGTAATTTATTAATCTACCTTATATATATATATATACTAAATTCCTAACATATTTCCTCATTCGATCATCTTATTCCACTTTCTAAATCTTTATCCAAGCTTCATAAAACATTTTAATGGCTTCCACTCTTATTTTTAAAGTTTGAAAACCTTAGTACCGTTCACTTTTAAAACTCTTAAGCCTTGTTTGAAAGCCTTCCATCCACTTATACAACTCCTCATTGCCAAAACACCTCCACATACACCTCGTCAACTCTTGGTCGTACACCACACCTTTATAGGCCAAACTCTTTTGCTCACATATGCCCTCAAAAACTTCATTTTTCCTAAGGCAAATCGAAGATCTAGGTCGTTTCCAAGTTCTAATAGAAGCTACCTTGATTTAGTCAACTTTTTGTGAGTAAAGCTCGCTTTTTTAACTAAAGTTTTGAACTTTATTTCCTTCACATTATACTAACTATTTAAGTCACTTAATTGTGGATGTTTGGTTGTAATATTTGTTGCTTTGTTTGCTTGTTAAAAAATCGGTACCTTGAGTAGTTAGTAAGCAATCAAAACTAATTGTGTAGTTCATAGTAAATTTGTACAAGTAATGCCTTCATTATGTTCATAAATATAGCTCACATGTTTCCATGCCATACTTGTGTTATGTGATGCGAGGCTTGGATGAAAATCATTATGACATGAAAGTAGTTCTCGAAGTGTCCATATAGTGACTATCGCTGTATTGGCACTTTCGGAAAATACCATCTCTTCGACATCTTTTGTTTTACTTTCGAGCTCGGATTTCACTTTACAAAGTTAATTAAGTTTCTGAATAAGGATGGATATAAAATTATTTTACTAATTATTAATGATTTTAAATTTAATTAATTACTTAATTAATGAGGATTAAGGTTAATTAATTAACTTAATAACGATGTATTTAAAATTAATTAATTTCTTTGTTAGTGATGTTTAAAGTTAATAAACCATTTTCTCTAATAATGATCAAGTTTAATTAATCTGTTAAATCATGATAGATTAAAGTTACTTAATGATTTTAATTAGTGTGTTTTAAAATTAATTAATCATTTTTAAATTAAAGTTAACTAATTAGTTTCAACTTAATTAATCTTTTCCATTAATGATATTTTAAATTAGTTAATCCTTTTTAATAAATGGTTTTTTAAAATTTATTAATTAACATAATTGGTGAGACTTAAAATTAATTAATTAATTTAATTATTGATGTTTTAAAGTAATTAACCCTTTTTAATTATAGATATTTAAAGTTAATTAATCAAATTAATTAACGAGGTCTAAAGATAATTACTCACTCTTATTAATGATAGTTAAAGGTGATTAATTAATTTAATTATAATGTTTTAGGTTAGTAAATCTTTTTTATAATTGAATTTTAAAGTTAGTAAACCATTTTTACAAAGACGTTTAAAGTTAAAAACTTGTAATGAGAAGCCCAAGCACTAATTTGGTTTATTTGTAAAATTTCAATTTGGTTATGGAAACTAACTTTTCGTAAATAACATCGCTTATATAAAAGGAATTTAATCATACTCTTGACTCTAAACGTCGAGGTATGGAAACTTGTCACTATCTCAAAAGTTAAGATTGCCATCAAGGCAATGCCTAGAGGCAATACTACCTTCACTTGTCCAACTTCATTTTTAACCAAGAAATAGTACAAGTTTGAAATCAATGAGTAGTGGTAGGAATATGAGGTTTACTGTCCATATACGATCATTTTGTTATCTTCGATGGTCTTTTTGTCGACTATCGATTACCTCTGCCTTCTTTGTTTTTCGTCGTTCTAAGACGATATGTTGCTCACTTGAGCTTTGTTATCCTTTGTCGAAAATGACTATACCCAAAGAGTGAGTGGAAGCTAAGCTATATGCGGTTGCTTCCATTAGGGTATTATCACATCTACGCTAGATTTGGTTCTGATATTTGTGCACCAAGATGTGAATTACTCGGATTCTCGGTAATTGTTGGCGGTGGCTGGCTTGGACGTGTCCGAAAGCCATCGAAGTTCTCATGTATATAATCTAGAGGTATACTTTTGGTAAGGGGGATGCACCCTCCTAGTCGTTGTTGGTAAGTTTTCTTTTCCTTATTAATTCGAACCTTCAAATTGGTTTTACTTAATTGCACCGGGAAGAGTATAGCACCTTTCGCGATGTTAATTATTTGTATCCATTTCTTTACATTTGGATGTTGTTCTTGTTGGAGGAAACCCGATCCGCATTTGGTGGCATGGTCTCACATGTTGTTATTTAATTACACTTATTATTTAGAGTTTTACTCATACCAGACATATTGTCTGATCCGAGTTGTTTTTTCCCTAAACTCTCGGGTACTCATTTATATTTGAGTAGTCTGAGAGTAGTAGGTCTTTATGGGCTCTTTGAAAGACAGCGTCCGAGCAGGAGGCTTTTATCTACTAGGTGTTTATTATGCTATTTATTTAGTTTGTGTATGTGTATTTTGTTTCAACATGTGTAAAGGCAGATTGTTATAACTGCCTAAGATGATTGCAGTACTTTTGTGACACTCTGATAACTCCAAGTTAGGTAGTAATCTTATGTACTATATTACTGTTATATTCTATTTTACAGCTTTCGTTATGAGATTTTCTGTTTTGTTCTTTATTTTTACCCCACGATAATTCATCTTTCGCATGCTTGGGCAATGACACACGAATATCGTGAATGTATTAAGTACCGTTCCCAAAGGTCTGAAATATGGGTCGTCACGAGACATATGTTGTTCTGACTCCCTCCTCATTACAACGTAGGTTGAGAAGCGCGATGTTGAATGTGGGACGTTGATATTTGCAATATGTCTATTTAAACGTAGCAAGTGGTAAAAAAAAATGGAAATTATGAAAGTTTGTTTGGTTGTCAAAATTTCAATTTAAATTTAATATCAGTAATATTTGATGAAAATAAAATATTTTTGAAAACTGAATATTTTTATAAAAGAAAATTGTAAATCATTTTTTGAGTGAGACGTCATATTTCGTTTCGCCAAATTTGGACTACTCTAGCCCGTTTATCTAATTTTCGACAAATTAGTATACGTTTGGCAGCGAAATATCGAGCTTAGATAGGCTGGTCATATCTCCCATATCTGTGTACCATTCCGTTCATCTCGTCGTACTAATCTCCACAGTATATTCATTTGTTTATTTTGGTGTTCGGTACGGGGTGGAATCCGCGAAACAATTCGCTGTATCAGTTCTGTATTTGGGCATTTTGAGATTCCTATATCCTTTCATTATCTATCATGTAAAAAAATAGCCATCTACAGTTAATATTTTCAGCTTTTGACTTTTAATATTCCATGATTATTGTTATTCCACCATTTCAATATAATATTTTGGTTAGTTCAGTAGCAATTTGTTCATTGCTCTAATATAAAAAAATAAAAATAAATAATATGTAACGACCCGCCTTTTTGGACAGTTTAAAACCGACGATCAATTACACATGTCGATTCCAAACCATTAAAAGAGCAGATAGTTATTGGGGTAATTAAGAAAAGAAAAGGAAGGGAAATAAAGGAAATGAAACAACACAGAATCTCACAGCGGAAGGCTAAAGTATAATAATAAAATAACAGTTCATGAAGCTGTTAATTAAATGAATACATTTGAAATGAATACATTTGATTATTATTATACAACATTTATCAGAGTTACATACACAGCAAATATCATACAACAATGCAGCGGAATGGAATGAATATAATAGTAGTAGATAATATACCAAATCTTCGTCTCCGTCCTCCAAGGAAATGATCTTCAACCTAAACTGAAAACTCAGGTCTGACCCGAGCGTAATGAAAAGACAAAACACCCGAGTCAGGACTAAATATCCTCATGAAAGTTAAATCAACCGTAAATAAATATGAGTGTATCGGCGTCGGAGATGTTTACGGGGTTTGACATCTCCTATCCAGTGTCAACGTGCGTGCAATAACTCAAGAGATGTTACGGGATTTCCATCTCTCAAGGATCCGTGAAACTATATACTATATAGTAATATACGCTAAGTAGATAATGCCTATCAGTAATATAAAGTATCAAAATATCGTTAAGGCGTTACCATAATCCCCCTTAACACATTTTTATATTCCCAAAAGCATATACAAGACCGTAGTTTTCCCCAAAACCGGAAGTCACCAGAGGGCAATCCATATACTCAAGGTACAAATAAAAAACGTAGTGGTCGCGAATAGGATAATCAGTATGACAAGGTACATGAGGCAATACCAACTAGGATACTAGTAGTTGCGTGATCCGGACTGATGTTGGGCATAGCCAGCAGCTACCCCAACACCGCGAAACAACACTCCCAAATCAAGGGGTGCACCCAAATCAAATCACGAATGTAATAGATATGGTATCGAAGAAGTGTGTCCGCTAGAGGTGGCGAACCTCAATGGCCCGGCGCGGCTCCTGTTTTAGTCATGTCAGGGGTCATCCAATAATCGTTCTCTTTCTTCAGTCAACGCGTTCACCAAACCATCCACTTCATGCTGGATCAACACTCCGCGTATAATAGTTATTAAAGTGGTTTTCGGTATCGACAGAGAGTATGTCCATATCCGATCCCGGTCTCTTTAATAACTACGTATTATTACACCGATGGCTCTTTTATATTTCAAATTGATTCATGATTGATAACAAAATATCATATTCGCTTTAAAATCAAATCCATTTCAAAATCATCATATATTCAAAATTATCAATTTTGTCCGATAAATCAATTTCACTTCAAATTTGATTCGAATTCAATTTAGGTTATAATCTCTACTTTAACCTAGTTCGTATTTAAACCAAAGGTTTAAATATAAACATTTCCGTCTCTTTAACCAGTTTGAATTTAAGAAAATAGTTTAAATAGTTTAAAATAGTTAAATAATTCAAAATAGTTTAATAGAAAATATTTAAATAGTTTAATCGAACATAATTTGAATATAAAATTGTTTATATATAAAATAGTTTGGAAAAATCAAAATTTATTTGATAAATAATTCCAAAGTCAAACCGGTCAACTTCCCAAATTTCCTATCCAAATCAAATCCAAATTCCATTTCGATTTAATCGATTTATTCCAATTTTAACTTGAATAAATTTCTATTCCACGTAAATTTCGATTTCAATTCACAAATTTCTTTAAATTTCAATTCAATTCCAAATTAATTTAAATCTAAATTTCAAATAAATTTCAATTCCAAATTCAAACTTGAAATATCATTTCATATCAATTTTCTTAGAAATAAACAGAGTTCGATTAAAAGTCTAATCTTTTAAAACAAATCAACTTTCAAAAATTTACACCGTATTTCAATTTTCAATTTTAAATCTAAACTTCGATTTTATTTAATAATTTCGTTTACCAAGTTTGAATTCTAACATTTCGAGCTCCAATTCAAAATAATTCAATTTCCATAAATTGGATTTTATTCTTAAAATCAATTCATTTAAATAATTTCAAAACAACTTTTAAAATCATTTAATTTATCCAACTCGGTGTCCGTATATAATTTTCTAACATATGGCCAAGTGATTAGTTATTACAATTAAATGTCAGGGATGAATATATCATTTAAATCAATCACAGTGTCATATGTATGCATAGCAGGATATATATAAACAAATAAACATCCAAACATTTAAATATCAACCAATAGCATCCATCAAAATACATCATCCAATAAACAATACAATTCATGGCAGTTTCATAGTTATCAATGTCAGGTAATTTAATCGCAATTCAATTTTAATTTCAATTTAACTGTCAATTTAATTTTTCAACGGTTAATGCAAATGACAAGCTATATGACGATTAAATTTTTACCAAACAACGACCAATAAAATCATAACACTTCATAATATCAAATTTAACTAGCATAAAGATATTTAGTACGGTGTGAGCGTTATAAAAACACTCACCTTGATTTCAATGTAGTTCCAGCGCTTTATTTCGAATAAAATCAAACGAACGTTTAATTTTTCCCGAAATTTTCACTATCTCCAAATGATTCCAATCCAGCTCCATTGCATAGTGCTCGACAAAACGATTCCAACGCAAAAAGTCTCGTCCAAAACGGACCTCGTATGAAAAATTTATACACGTTTAAAGTTTGAAAAATTTTAATATAATCAATTTTTACAATTTTTTTTTTATACTATTTACCCAACTCAATCAGAGCCGTTGATTCCACTTTGCTCCCATCAGGCCCGTACGTGCCTTCTTCTCCTTCACGTTTCACACCTCCAGGTTATTCACGTTAACAAGAACCCATGATAGCCGCACTTAGGGTTTGATTTTTCGGCCTCCACGACGAACATGAACACGATCAGGTTACACCACTTCGAAGCCACCGCCTTACTCCACCTTCACCATCAATAGCCTGAAGCTCGGCCACCCCCTCTGTCTCGAATTGCATGAAAAACGCAGCCCCTTCTTGCTCGATTTCCCGTTGATTCGAAGCTCCGTTTTCGATCATCTCCGTATGGATTTGAAGCTTTCATCGTCCTCTACAACTTTGTAGTTGAGAGTTTTTGCTAATTGTTGATGGATTGAGAGGAAAATGAGGAAGAAGTTTCGAATTTCGTGGCCATTGGTTCAGGAAATGGCGGCTAGGGCTGAAGTCAATTAGGGTTTCTGGATTAAAATAATAATAAAACTGCCTCGGTTTGCGTGCGTATTTATATAGGTAGGTCCAAAATCATCCGAACTCCAATCGAGACGTGCCGCCAGGCGTTTATAAGGTTTTACCCCCATTCTGGACGCAATGGAACTAGTTTCAAGGCCTAATTCGATCATATATGAGAGTTACGGAAATAAACGATCAATTTTACATTAAACCGATTAACCGAATTTCTATGCGTTTTGGCTTGCCCCGGACAAACGGTAAATCCGTTTGACTTGAAATTTGAAACCTTACAATAATATAACATTACAGATCCAATGAAACTAGTTTCGTCGAAATCCGAGACCGTTTGAAAAATGACTATTTTTAACTCGCCAAATTAATATTAAACAATTTCAACGCGTTTCGAGCTGCCACGGTCAAACGACAACTCCGATTGCTACGAAAATTGAAATCCGATAATAACTAACTATTACGGATCCAATAGAACTAGTTTCGTCCAATTCTGAGACTGTTCAAAAATTGGCTATTTTTCAGGCGATAATTAAATATTAAAATATTCAATTTTCACAAATAAATTTTAAATTCAGTTTTAAAAGTTCTATAACATCACTATAACTCCAATATGATAAAATAAAATTTTACAAATCATTTTTAATCATATTAAACCCGTTATTTTATTTATCCAATAAATTCCAAATATTTAATTTAGACAATTTCGCTTATCCAATAATTCATTATCTTTTGAAATATTGAAATTGAACTTATAAGATTCAACTTTTAAAACCATTTCAAAATTTAGAACACTATTTTCATTTTACAGTTATTCAATTATTCAATAAGTTTTGAATATTTAATTTAAACAATTACGTGTTCAATATTCAATATTTGATTTCAAATAGATTTTACTTATCAATCAATTACTCTATCATACCCAATGAATTCAACATTTAATATCCTATTCAACTATTGGTTGCAAAGGCATTCACTAAGTAGCTTTTTTTTTCATTACTTGGATAATTATTGCAATTCATTCCAGTTATTATTATTCCAAATGAATTACAAATTTTTTTTCTAACATTAAATCACGAAATCTTATTAAATTAGCTAATTTAATTATTGAAAATTTACGGGTCGTTACACTCTCCCCCACTCAAAACTTTTCGTCCTCGAAAAGGAAAAGAAGGGAAAAGAAAGGAAAAGAAACTAAGTATAGAATTCAACATTAGATATATTTTATTCAAAGTTACCAACTTATAAAACAATGAAATTCCATTTATAAAGTCATAACTACGCTTCCACTAACTTATTCCGAACGGCTTCCTAACTTTAAAAGTTAGTAATCAAAACAAGTTATAAAAAAAATTAAAACTTGAAAAAATTTCTAACACCCGGATTTTACGGAAAATTTCGGCAGAGTCTCCTTTGCGCGGCTCGATCGGGAAAAATATATTAGCATATATATCATAAATATACATCTCATCTCAATGATGAGGCATCACATATGTGGGGAAACAACATATAAATATCACCAATATCATATAAAACCGTAAGCGTACCTTTTATTTAGCATTTATTAGCATTTTACTTACATTATGCGTTTAGCGTAGAAGCGAACTCCACAACGAAGCGCAACCCCTTTGCTACCTACTAAAATGCTCAATAACTAAGTTAGAACCATGCATATAAAGATAGATCGATATATTTAGCCTACACAACATATATATAACATATTTAGCTTCAAAACTGAGATTTCAATTTCTGGACAGCAAACAAATCTTAGCTTTAGGTCACCTAAACTATAAAATTTGACAACAGAATCTAAACAAAAGTTGTTGCATTCATTTCAGGTTTTCCGGAATGTCCAAAATCATCGAATTCGGATCATCCGTTCAAAAGTTATGGCCGTTTTACTTAGGGGATACGCTTCAGCCTGGGCAGTGTTCGCGCAGGTCCGCGACGTTCACCCACATTTCCGACCTTCTAAACCACATCAAAACACAAAACACTTAAAACAAAAGTTTTAGCTTAAGTTCTTAGCTTTCCAGAAAGTGCAAGATCATCAAAATCTGATAAAACAGTCAAAAGATATGGCGAAATTACTAAGGGTGTATACTACTGATTTTACTTATTTTTACACAGGACAGCGAGTAACATTCAAGTTTTTAACCAAGCAGACGAAGGAATTTTCTCAAGTTATCTAAACAAAAGTTGTGCTATAGTTTCTAAGCTTTCCGAAAAGTCCAAAATCGTCGAATTCCGTTTATCCATTTAAAAGTTATGGTTGTTTTCGTTTCAGCATATATTGGACCATTTTGGATTTTTCCAAAAATTTGCTTTTATTATTTCAAAGTGCAAACCATCAAAACTTCAAATTTTCTAAAAAAAACAATCATAAACACAAAGTCATTTATTTTCTTATTCATCCATGCAATAGGTTTACATTCAATTTGTTTCCGATTTATTCAAGTTTGTTTCATTCACATTTTTAATTCAAGTCAATTTGCTCCCAATTTGAATTTAATTATTTAAAATTTTATTCCGTTTATTCAATTCCATTAACACTAATGAATTCTACTTAATCAATTATCATCCATCTAACAACCAATGCATATCAAACATTAACATCCATCCAAAATCTACACTAAATCAATTATACATTTCCAAGTCAATTTTAATTTCATACACTTCCAAGTTTATTGACATTTAGTTATATTCAAATTTAATTAGTTTCCATTTACCAATTTTATATTTCATTAAGTTTAAATTTTATTCATTCACTTATACATGTATCATTCATTTTACAGCTTAAATTTCTTTTATATTTACAACTATCAATAGATCTTTACATTTTATTTTTCACTCTCACACTGGTATATTATTACTCTACTTATCCTTATTAGCATTTTATACCCTTTAAGTATTTGGTAAGTTATAGTTATGCAAATAGAATGTAGTTAAACAACATACAACTTCTTTTCATTTAAAGTTGAATTTTCAATTTATCAATTCTTAAGTCATTACTTAAATTTCACTATAATTTAATTTCACATTTACATTCACATATAGTATTTTCATTTTATATTAACATAATTGTGAATCACCTTTAAATGTTAATTTAAATTCCAATTATTTACTAACAATTTTATTTATATTTGCAACCATTAAGTAAATGCATATTTCACTATTCAAACCTATACTTGTATATTATCCAATTAACAATTCATATAACATTTTTGAACTTCTTAAATATTTTGGTAAGTTATATCTATGCTATAGAATGAAATTTAATACTACGCGAGTTTTACAGTTTAAATTTTATTTTAAGTTCATAATTTCCTAATTCTAAGGATTTCTACTTCAATTGATATTTTCACTTAGCTCTTAGGTTCATTTCTCATTTCACAATTCAGAAGTTCCTTAACGATTCAAGTCTAAATTCATTTCAATCATAAAAAAAAAATCATTAATTATTAAAGAACTTAAGAATTCCAATCCCGGTTTCATTTCAAATCAAGGTTTGAAATAATATATGCTTATATAATTTATATATCAAATCATACTATAGAGAATGCAAAACAAAATAAAATTTGAGTCAAAACAAGGTTTAGACAAGCTATTAAGTGGTCTCCCCCACTCGGACTCTCGAAAATAAACGCCAATGATGCGTGCACACATCATCGAAATCATTTTCTAGCGTCAAGAGAAGGGAATATAACACTTATCATAAAAAAAATCCTTCGAAAACAATTTCAACTCAATTATACTATCATATAATACTCATATTATATTTTTCAAATTCTTGTAAGTCAATTTCAAACACCGGAATTTAAATTCCCAAATCCAAGTTAAAATTCATTTATATTCATTATCAATTGTGTTTACAAGATTTCATTTTCCTAAATCCATTGTTATTTAATCAATTGTTGTAAATATTGACTGATCAAACAATAACGATAATAATTTAATATTATCATCTCCTAACAATCAATTCAATCAAAATGAATAAATATTCAAATAATTCTTTATATAAAAATATATTCCAAAACGATATTGTGTTGGTTTGTCCTATTCGAGTGTTTAGAAATTCCTATCGACGCCTTGGCGTCCCAAGTATCAACCAGAATTCATAAATACTCAACGGAACAAATTAACACAATATAAAACCATTTTATATCAAATAACAAGTACGCTCTCTCATATACACTCAACTCATTCATATAGTTTACCTCTATTTCAATGAGTTATTCCCCACTAGAGCCAAGGTTTATCGCTAAACCAAAGCTCTGATACCAACTGTAACGACCCGCCTTTTTGGACAGTTTAAAACCGACGATCAATTACACATGTCGATTCCAAACCATTAAAAGAGCAGATAGTTATTGGGGTAATTAAGAAAAGAAAAGGAAGGGAAATAAAGGAAATGAAACAACACAGAATCTCACAGCGGAAGGCTAAAGTATAATAATAAAATAACAGTTCATGAAGCTGTTAATTAAATGAATACATTTGAAATGAATACATTTGATTATTATTATACAACATTTATCAGAGTTACATACACAGCAAATATCATACAACAATGCAGCGGAATGGAATGAATATAATAGTAGTAGATAATATACCAAATCTTCGTCTCCGTCCTCCAAGGAAATGATCTTCAACCTAAACTGAAAACTCAGGTCTGACCCGAGCGTAATGAAAAGACAAAACACCCGAGTCAGGACTAAATATCCTCATGAAAGTTAAATCAATCGTAAATAAATATGAGTGTATCGGCGTCGGAGATGTTTACGGGGTTTGACATCTCCTATCCAGTGTCAACGTGCGTGCAATAACTCAAGAGATGTTACGGGATTTCCATCTCTCAAGGATCCGTGAAACTATATACTATATAGTAATATACGCTAAGTAGATAATGCCTATCAGTAATATAAAGTATCAAAATATCGTTAAGGCGTTACCATAATCCCCCTTAACACATTTTTATATTCCCAAAAGCATATACAAGACCGTAGTTTTCCCCAAAACCGGAAGTCGCCAGAGGGCAATCCATATACTCAAGGTACAAATCAAAAACGTAGTGGTCGCGAATAGGATAATCAGTATGACAAGGTACATGAGGCAATACCAACTAGGATACTAGTAGTTGCATGATCCGGACTGATGTTGGGCATAGCCAGCAGCTACCCCAATACCGCGAAACAACACTCCCAAATCAAGGGGTGCACCCAAATCAAATCACGAATGTAATAGATATGGTATCGAAGAAGTGTGTCCGCTAGAGGTGGCGAACCTCAATGGCCCGGCGCGGCTCCTGTTTTAGTCATGTCAGGGGTCATCCAATAATCGTTCTCTTTCTTCAGTCAACGCGTTCACCAAACCATCCACTTCATTCTGGATCAACACTCCGCGTATAATAGTTATTAAAGTGGTTTTCGGTATCGACAGAGAGTATGTCCATATCCGATCCCGGTCTCTTTAATAACTACGTATTATTACACCGATGGCTCTTTTATATTTCAAATTGATTCATGATTGATAACAAAATATCATATTCGCTTTAAAATCAAATCCATTTCAAAATCATCATATATTCAAAATTATCAATTTTGTCCGATAAATCAATTTCACTTCAAATTTGATTCGAATTCAATTTAGGTTATAATCTCTACTTTAACCTAGTTCGTATTTAAACCAAAGGTTTAAATATAAACATTTCCGTCTCTTTAACCAGTTTGAATTTAAGAAAATAGTTTAAATAGTTTAAAATAGTTAAATAATTCAAAATAGTTTAATAGAAAATATTTAAATAGTTTAATCGAACATAATTTGAATATAAAATTGTTTATATATAAAATAGTTTGGAAAAATCAAAATTTATTTGATAAATAATTCCAAAGTCAAACCGGTCAACTTCCCAAATTTCCTATCCAAATCAAATCCAAATTCCATTTCGATTTAATCGATTTATTCCAATTTCAACTTGAATAAATTTCTATTCCACGTAAATTTCGATTTCAATTCACAAATTTCTTTAAATTTCAATTCAATTCCAAATTAATTTAAATCTAAATTTCAAATAAATTTCAATTCCAAATTCAAACTTGAAATATCATTTCATATCAATTTTCTTAGAAATAAACAGAGTTCGATTAAAAGTCCAATCTTTTAAAACAAATCAACTTTCAAAAATTTACACCGTATTTCAATTTTCAATTTTAAATCTAAACTTCGATTTTATGTAATAATTTCGTTTACCAAGTTTGAATTCTAACATTTCGAGCTCCAATTCAAAATAATTCAATTTCCATAAATTGGATTTTATTCTTAAAATCAATTCATTTAAATAATTTCAAAACAACTTTTAAAATCATTTAATTTATCCAACTCGGTGTCCGTATATAATTTTCTAACCTATGGCCAAGTGATTAGTTATTACAATTAAATGTCAGGGATGAATATATCATTTAAATCAATCACAGTGTCATATGTATGCATAGCAGGATATATATAAACAAATAAACATCCAAACATTTAAATATCAACCAATAGCATCCATCAAAATACATCATCCAATAAACAATACAATTCATGGCAGTTTCATAGTTATCAATGTCAGGTAATTTAATCGCAATTCAATTTTAATTTCAATTTAACTGTCAATTTAATTTTTCAACGGTTAATGCAAATGACAAGCTATATGACAATTAAATTTTTACCAAACAACGACCAATAAAATCATAACACTTCATAATATCAAATTTAACTAGCATAAAGATATTTAGTACGGTGTGAGCGTTATAAAAACACTCACCTTGATTTCAATGTAGTTCCAGCGCTTTATTTCGAATAAAATCAAACGAACGTTTAATTTTTCCCGAAATTTTCACTATCTCCAAATGATTCCAATCCAGCTCCATTGCATAGTGCTCGACAAAACGATTCCAACGCAAAAAGTCTCGTCCAAAACGGACCTCGTATGAAAAATTTATACACGTTTAAAGTTTGAAAAATTTTAATATAATCAATTTTTACAATTTTTTTTTTATACTATTTACCCAACTCAATCAGAGCCGTTGATTCCACTTTGCTCCCATCAGGCCCGTACGTGCCTTCTTCTCCTTCACGTTTCACACCTCCAGGTTATTCACGTTAACAAGAACCCATGATAGCCGCACTTAGGGTTTGATTTTTCGGCCTCCACGACGAACATGAACACGATCAGGTTACACCACTTCGAAGCCACCGCCTTACTCCACCTTCACCATCAATAGCCTGAAGCTCGGCCACCCCCTCTGTCTCGAATTGCATGAAAAACGCAGCCCCTTCTTGCTCGATTTCCCGTTGATTCGAAGCTCCGTTTTCGATCATCTCCGTATGGATTTGAAGCTTTCATCGTCCTCTACAACTTTGTAGTTGAGAGTTTTTGCTAATTGTTGATGGATTGAGAGGAAAATGAGGAAGAAGTTTCGAATTTCGTGGCCATTGGTTCAGGAAATGGCGGCTAGGGCTGAAGTCAATTAGGGTTTCTGGATTAAAATAATAATAAAACTGCCTCGGTTTGCGTGCGTATTTATATAGGTAGGTCCAAAATCATCCGAACTCCAATCGAGACGTGCCGCCAGGCGTTTATAAGGTTTTACCCCCATTCTGGACGCAATGGAACTAGTTTCAAGGCCTAATTCGATCATATATGAGAGTTACGGAAATAAACGATCAATTTTACATTAAACCGATTAACCGAATTTCTATGCGTTTTGGCTTGCCCCGGACAAACGGTAAATCCGTTTGACTTGAAATTTGAAACCTTACAATAATATAACATTACAGATCCAATGAAACTAGTTTCGTCGAAATCCGAGACCGTTTGAAAAATGACTATTTTTAACTCGCCAAATTAATATTAAACAATTTCAACGCGTTTCGAGCTGCCACGGTCAAACGACAACTCCGATTGCTACGAAAATTGAAATCCGATAATAACTAACTATTACGGATCCAATAGAACTAGTTTCGTCCAATTCTGAGACTGTTCAAAAATTGGCTATTTTTCAGGCGATAATTAAATATTAAAATATTCAATTTTCACAAATAAATTTTAAATTCAGTTTTAAAAGTTCTATAACATCACTATAACTCCAATATGATAAAATAAAATTTTACAAATCATTTTTAATCATATTAAACCCGTTATTTTATTTATCCAATAAATTCCAAATATTTAATTTAGACAATTTCGCTTATCCAATAATTCATTATCTTTTGAAATATTGAAATTGAACTTATAAGATTCAACTTTTAAAACCATTTCAAAATTTAGAACACTATTTTCATTTTACAGTTATTCAATTATTCAATAAGTTTTAAATATTTAATTTAAACAATTACGTGTTCAATATTCAATATTTGATTTCAAATAGATTTTACTTATCAATCAATTACTCTATCATACCCAATGAATTCAACATTTAATATCCTATTCAACTATTGGTTGCAAAGGCATTCACTAAGTAGCTTTTTTTTTCATTACTTGGATAATTATTGCAATTCATTCCAGTTATTATTATTCCAAATGAATTACAAATTTTTTTTCTAACATTAAATCACGAAATCTTATTAAATTAGCTAATTTAATTATTGAAAATTTACGGGTCGTTACACTCTCCCCCACTCAAAACTTTTCGTCCTCGAAAAGGAAAAGAAGGGAAAAGAAAGGAAAAGAAACTAAGTATAGAATTCAACATTAGATATATTTTATTCAAAGTTACCAACTTATAAAACAATGAAATTCCATTTATAAAGTCATAACTACGCTTCCACTAACTTATTCCGAACGGCTTCCTAACTTTAAAAGTTAGTAATCAAAACAAGTTATAAAAAAAATTAAAACTTGAAAAAATTTCTAACACCCGGATTTTACGGAAAATTTCGGCAGAGTCTCCTTTGCGCGGCTCGATCGGGAAAAATATATTAGCATATATATCATAAATATACATCTCATCTCAATGATGAGGCATCACATATGTGGGGAAACAACATATAAATATCACCAATATCATATAAAACCGTAAGCGTACCTTTTATTTAGCATTTATTAGCATTTTACTTACATTATGCGTTTAGCGTAGAAGCGAACTCCACAACGAAGCGCAACCCCTTTGCTACCTACTAAAATGCTCAATA
The DNA here is from genome assembly GCA_030765085.1 of Allium cepa. Taxonomy (NCBI): domain Eukaryota; kingdom Viridiplantae; phylum Streptophyta; class Magnoliopsida; order Asparagales; family Amaryllidaceae; genus Allium; species Allium cepa. The sequence continues at coordinate 423,996,695 of CM060937.1, forward strand.
ACTAAGTTAGAACCATGCATATAAAGATAGATCGATATATTTAGCCTACACAACATATATATAACATATTTAGCTTCAAAACTGAGATTTCAATTTCTGGACAGCAAACAAATCTTAGCTTTAGGTCACCTAAACTGTAAAATTTGACAACAGAATCTAAACAAAAGTTGTTGCATTCATTTCAGGTTTTCCGGAATGTCCAAAATCATCGAATTCGGATCATCCGTTCAAAAGTTATGGCCGTTTTACTTAGGGGATACGCTTCAGCCTGGGCAGTGTTCGCGCAGGTCCGCGACGTTCACCCACATTTCCGACCTTCTAAACCACATCAAAACACAAAACACTTAAAACAAAAGTTTTAGCTTAAGTTCTTAGCTTTCCAGAAAGTGCAAGATCATCAAAATCTGATAAAACAGTCAAAAGATATGGCGAAATTACTAAGGGTGTATACTACTGATTTTACTTATTTTTACACAGGACAGCGAGTAACATTCAAGTTTTTAACCAAGCAGACGAAGGAATTTTCTCAAGTTATCTAAACAAAAGTTGTGCTATAGTTTCTAAGCTTTCCGAAAAGTCCAAAATCGTCGAATTCCGTTTATCCATTTAAAAGTTATGGTTGTTTTCGTTTCAGCATATATTGGACCATTTTGGATTTTTCCAAAAATTTGCTTTTATTATTTCAAAGTGCAAACCATCAAAACTTCAAATTTTCTAAAAAAAACAATCATAAACACAAAGTCATTTATTTTCTTATTCATCCATGCAATAGGTTTACATTCAATTTGTTTCCGATTTATTCAAGTTTGTTTCATTCACATTTTTAATTCAAGTCAATTTGCTCCCAATTTGAATTTAATTATTTAAAATTTTATTCCGTTTATTCAATTCCATTAACACTAATGAATTCTACTTAATCAATTATCATCCATCTAACAACCAATGCATATCAAACATTAACATCCATCCAAAATCTACACTAAATCAATTATACATTTCCAAGTCAATTTTAATTTCATACACTTCCAAGTTTATTGACATTTAGTTATATTCAAATTTAATTAGTTTCCATTTACCAATTTTATATTTCATTAAGTTTAAATTTTATTCATTCACTTATACATGTATCATTCATTTTACAGCTTAAATTTCTTTTATATTTACAACTATCAATAGATCTTTACATTTTATTTTTCACTCTCACACTGGTATATTATTACTCTACTTATCCTTATTAGCATTTTATACCCTTTAAGTATTTGGTAAGTTATAGTTATGCAAATAGAATGTAGTTAAACAACATACAACTTCTTTTCATTTAAAGTTGAATTTTCAATTTATCAATTCTTAAGTCATTACTTAAATTTCACTATAATTTAATTTCACATTTACATTCACATATAGTATTTTCATTTTATATTAACATAATTGTGAATCACCTTTAAATGTTAATTTAAATTCCAATTATTTACTAACAATTTTATTTATATTTGCAACCATTAAGTAAATGCATATTTCACTATTCAAACCTATACTTGTATATTATCCAATTAACAATTCATATAACATTTTTGAACTTCTTAAATATTTTGGTAAGTTATATCTATGCTATAGAATGAAATTTAATACTACGCGAGTTTTACAGTTTAAATTTTATTTTAAGTTCATAATTTCCTAATTCTAAGGATTTCTACTTCAATTGATATTTTCACTTAGCTCTTAGGTTCATTTCTCATTTCACAATTCAGAAGTTCCTTAACGATTCAAGTCTAAATTCATTTCAATCATAAAAAAAAAATCATTAATTATTAAAGAACTTAAGAATTCCAATCCCGGTTTCATTTCAAATCAAGGTTTGAAATAATATATGCTTATATAATTTATATATCAAATCATACTATAGAGAATGCAAAACAAAATAAAATTTGAGTCAAAACAAGGTTTAGACAAGCTATTAAGTGGTCTCCCCCACTCGGACTCTCGAAAATAAACGCCAATGATGCGTGCACACATCATCGAAATCATTTTCTAGCGTCAAGAGAAGGGAATATAACACTTATCATAAAAAAAATCCTTCGAAAACAATTTCAACTCAATTATACTATCATATAATACTCATATTATATTTTTCAAATTCTTGTAAGTCAATTTCAAACACCGGAATTTAAATTCCCAAATCCAAGTTAAAATTCATTTATATTCATTATCAATTGTGTTTACAAGATTTCATTTTTCTAAATCCATTGTTATTTAATCAATTGTTGTAAATATTGACTGATCAAACAATAACGATAATAATTTAATATTATCATCTCCTAACAATCAATTCAATCAAAATGAATAAATATTCAAATAATTCTTTATATAAAAATATATTCCAAAACGATATTGTGTTGGTTTGTCCTATTCGAGTGTTTAGAAATTCCTATCGACGCCTTGGCGTCCCAAGTATCAACCAGAATTCATAAATACTCAACGGAACAAATTAACACAATATAAAACCATTTTATATCAAATAACAAGTACGCTCTCTCATATACACTCAACTCATTCATATAGTTTACCTCTATTTCAATGAGTTATTCCCCACTAGAGCCAAGGTTTATCGCTAAACCAAAGCTCTGATACCAACTGTAACGACCCGCCTTTTTGGACAGTTTAAAACCGACGATCAATTACACATGTCGATTCCAAACCATTAAAAGAGCAGATAGTTATTGGGGTAATTAAGAAAAGAAAAGGAAGGGAAATAAAGGAAATGAAACAACACAGAATCTCACAGCGGAAGGCTAAAGTATAATAATAAAATAACAGTTCATGAAGCTGTTAATTAAATGAATACATTTGAAATGAATACATTTGATTATTATTATACAACATTTATCAGAGTTACATACACAGCAAATATCATACAACAATGCAGCGGAATGGAATGAATATAATAGTAGTAGATAATATACCAAATCTTCGTCTCCGTCCTCCAAGGAAATGATCTTCAACCTAAACTGAAAACTCAGGTCTGACCCGAGCGTAATGAAAAGACAAAACACCCGAGTCAGGACTAAATATCCTCATGAAAGTTAAATCAATCGTAAATAAATATGAGTGTATCGGCGTCGGAGATGTTTACGGGGTTTGACATCTCCTATCCAGTGTCAACGTGCGTGCAATAACTCAAGAGATGTTACGGGATTTCCATCTCTCAAGGATCCGTGAAACTATATACTATATAGTAATATACGCTAAGTAGATAATGCCTATCAGTAATATAAAGTATCAAAATATCGTTAAGGCGTTACCATAATCCCCCTTAACACATTTTTATATTCCCAAAAGCATATACAAGACCGTAGTTTTCCCCAAAACCGGAAGTCGCCAGAGGGCAATCCATATACTCAAGGTACAAATCAAAAACGTAGTGGTCGCGAATAGGATAATCAGTATGACAAGGTACATGAGGCAATACCAACTAGGATACTAGTAGTTGCATGATCCGGACTGATGTTGGGCATAGCCAGCAGCTACCCCAATACCGCGAAACAACACTCCCAAATCAAGGGGTGCACCCAAATCAAATCACGAATGTAATAGATATGGTATCGAAGAAGTGTGTCCGCTAGAGGTGGCGAACCTCAATGGCCCGGCGCGGCTCCTGTTTTAGTCATGTCAGGGGTCATCCAATAATCGTTCTCTTTCTTCAGTCAACGCGTTCACCAAACCATCCACTTCATTCTGGATCAACACTCCGCGTATAATAGTTATTAAAGTGGTTTTCGGTATCGACAGAGAGTATGTCCATATCCGATCCCGGTCTCTTTAATAACTACGTATTATTACACCGATGGCTCTTTTATATTTCAAATTGATTCATGATTGATAACAAAATATCATATTCGCTTTAAAATCAAATCCATTTCAAAATCATCATATATTCAAAATTATCAATTTTGTCCGATAAATCAATTTCACTTCAAATTTGATTCGAATTCAATTTAGGTTATAATCTCTACTTTAACCTAGTTCGTATTTAAACCAAAGGTTTAAATATAAACATTTCCGTCTCTTTAACCAGTTTGAATTTAAGAAAATAGTTTAAATAGTTTAAAATAGTTAAATAATTCAAAATAGTTTAATAGAAAATATTTAAATAGTTTAATCGAACATAATTTGAATATAAAATTGTTTATATATAAAATAGTTTGGAAAAATCAAAATTTATTTGATAAATAATTCCAAAGTCAAACCGGTCAACTTCCCAAATTTCCTATCCAAATCAAATCCAAATTCCATTTCGATTTAATCGATTTATTCCAATTTCAACTTGAATAAATTTCTATTCCACGTAAATTTCGATTTCAATTCACAAATTTCTTTAAATTTCAATTCAATTCCAAATTAATTTAAATCTAAATTTCAAATAAATTTCAATTCCAAATTCAAACTTGAAATATCATTTCATATCAATTTTCTTAGAAATAAACAGAGTTCGATTAAAAGTCCAATCTTTTAAAACAAATCAACTTTCAAAAATTTACACCGTATTTCAATTTTCAATTTTAAATCTAAACTTCGATTTTATGTAATAATTTCGTTTACCAAGTTTGAATTCTAACATTTCGAGCTCCAATTCAAAATAATTCAATTTCCATAAATTGGATTTTATTCTTAAAATCAATTCATTTAAATAATTTCAAAACAACTTTTAAAATCATTTAATTTATCCAACTCGGTGTCCGTATATAATTTTCTAACCTATGGCCAAGTGATTAGTTATTACAATTAAATGTCAGGGATGAATATATCATTTAAATCAATCACAGTGTCATATGTATGCATAGCAGGATATATATAAACAAATAAACATCCAAACATTTAAATATCAACCAATAGCATCCATCAAAATACATCATCCAATAAACAATACAATTCATGGCAGTTTCATAGTTATCAATGTCAGGTAATTTAATCGCAATTCAATTTTAATTTCAATTTAACTGTCAATTTAATTTTTCAACGGTTAATGCAAATGACAAGCTATATGACAATTAAATTTTTACCAAACAACGACCAATAAAATCATAACACTTCATAATATCAAATTTAACTAGCATAAAGATATTTAGTACGGTGTGAGCGTTATAAAAACACTCACCTTGATTTCAATGTAGTTCCAGCGCTTTATTTCGAATAAAATTAAACGAACGTTTAATTTTTCCCGAAATTTTCACTATCTCCAAATGATTCCAATCCAGCTCCATTGCGTAGTGCTCGACAAAACGATTCTAACGCAAAAAGTCTCGTCCAAAACGGACCTCGTATGAAAAATTTATACACGTTTAAAGTTTGAAAAATTTTAATATAATCAATTTTTACAATTTTTTTTTTATACTATTTACCCAACTCAATCAGAGCCGTTGATTCCACTTTGCTCCCATCAGGCCCGTACGTGCCTTCTTCTCCTTCACGTTTCACACCTCCAGGTTATTCACGTTAACAAGAACCCATGATAGCCGCACTTAGGGTTTGATTTTTCGGCCTCCACGACGAACATGAACACGATCAGGTTACACCACTTCGAAGCCACCGCCTTACTCCACCTTCACCATCAATAGCCTGAAGCTCGGCCACCCCCTCTGTCTCGAATTGCATGAAAAATGCAGCCCCTTCTTACTCGATTTCCCGTTGATTCGAAGCTCCGTTTTCGATCATCTCCGTATGGATTTGAAGCTTTCATCGTCCTCTACAACTTTGTAGTTGAGAGTTTTTGCTAATTGTTGATGGATTGAGAGGAAAATGAGAAAGAAGTTTCGAATTTCGTGGCCATTGGTTCAGGAAATGGCGGCTAGGGCTGAAGTCAATTAGGGTTTCTGGATTAAAATAATAATAAAACTGCCTCGGTTTGCGTGCGTATTTATATAGGTAGGTCCAAAATCATCCAAACTCCAATCGAGACGTGCCGCCAGGCGTTTATAAGGTTTTACCCCCATTCCGGACGCAATGGAACTAGTTTCAAGGCCTAATTCGATCATATGTGAGAGTTACGGAAATAAACGATCAATTTTACATTAAACCGATTAACCGAATTTCTATGCGTTTTGGCTTGCCCCGGACAAACGGTAAATCCGTTTGACTTGAAATTTGAAACCTTACAATAATATAACATTACAGATCCAATGAAACTAGTTTCGTCGAAATCCGAGACCGTTTGAAAAATGACTATTTTTAACTCGCCAAATTAATATTAAACAATTTCAACGCGTTTCGAGCTGCCACGGTCAAACGACAACTCCGATTGCTACGAAAATTGAAATCCGATAATAATTAACTATTACGGATCCAATAGAACTAGTTTCGTCCAATTCTGAGACTGTTCAAAAATTGGCTATTTTTCAGGCGATAATTAAATATTAAAATATTCAATTTTCACAAATAAATTTTAAATTCAGTTTTAAAAGTTCTATAACATCACTATAACTCCAATATGATAAAATAAAATTTTACAAATCATTTTTAATCATATTAAACCCGTTATTTTATTTATCCAATAAATTCCAAATATTTAATTTAGACAATTTCGCTTATCCAATAATTCATTATCTTTTGAAATATTGAAATTGAACTTATAAGATTCAACTTTTAAAACCATTTCAAAATTTAGAACACTATTTTCATTTTACAGTTATTCAATTATTCAATAAGTTTTAAATATTTAATTTAAACAATTACGTGTTCAATATTCAATATTTGATTTCAAATAGATTTTACTTATCAATCAATTACTCTATCATACCCAATGAATTCAACATTTAATATCCTATTCAACTATTGGTTGCAAAGGCATTCACTAAGTAGCTTTTTTTTTTCATTACTTGGATAATTATTGCAATTCATTCCAGTTATTATTATTCCAAATGATTACAAATTTTTTTTCTAACATTAAATCACGAAATCTTATTAAATTAGCTAATTTAATTATTGAAAATTTACGGGTCGTTACATAATAATATTTATGCATTTTCGTAACCTTGTTCATACACCGTTATTATTATTTTTGCTCAACCGAAATGTGCTTCGTCCTGCCCGTTCCTCTTCATTTTTCCATCCGCATCACCGCCACAACCTCGTTCTTGCCACCCACACCGAACAGCATGCCACCCTACCGCCATTCATCCTTCCTCCGACCACATCACCTCCTCAATCACAACCGCTCTAGTTTCCACCAACAAGCGAACATTCCCCTTCGACCTTGCTCGACCAACCCACCTCGCTCTGCAAAGCCGCACGCCCATCGCCCCGACCATACCCAGGATTCTCCCTTTGACAGATCCGCCCCTACTTGAGCATCACACACCGATCAAACCTGACCCCGCCTCTTCATCACCTTCCCTCGCTCGTGCCTAGATCCGAACCCAAACAACTAACAGCCTCCGCACGCCAAGACCTCCAGCCGAGATCAACCACTATGCCCCTCCCTCTTCTTCTTTTTTCCACGATCACCATCTGTCGACAGCCCTTCAAACACCGCCTCCCTCTCAAACAGCCATACCCATTTCATAGCCGTGACTTTCAGCCTAGCAACCATGGCCATGCCTCATCGACAAATCCTCCAGTCACCAAGCACCGTCGTGCTTCCTCGTTCACCACCGCAGCACACATCCCTCTGCTTGGTAGCCCCTCCTTTCTTTTCTGCTATGGGTGCATTATTCAAAAAAATGGCAAAAGCATATATAGGGTTTGCTTATATATATTCATGCTAGAAGCTTGCCTTCCTTCCTGGAACTTCCTTCATCCACCTCGCCTGTGCATGCCTCAATTCTTCAAAAAAAATGGTGAATGCTATTCTGGTTTGTGTGTTATCACTACGTCAAGGGAACTGAGGGATGTATCCAAATGTTAGGTAATAATATAATATTAAATTTGAACCTTGTGTTTTTCACAACAATTTAGTGTTATTTAAGTGTCCATCTCTTATATATATATATATATATACATACATATATATATATATATATATATATATATATATTTGATTCTCAAGTTCGTTTAGCTCAGCTTTGCTTTGTCGTCGAAGTCGTGTACATCTTGTCTTTCTTTAGAATTCTCATTTGGATTGGTAGCGCTTGCAAAAGCTTGAGATTCCTATTCGTAGCTTGTTGTGTTGTATATTTTCTCTATCCTCGATAGGTGAGAAATCCATCACGATTAACATTCTTTTGTTTAGTCAATTGATTTCGCATGAAAGGACGACTGAAATATATTGTTAACTTTGAATTGTTAAATTGTTAAGTACGATATGTTATTATCTGCAATTGTTTACCTATATTAATTGACATATGACACCATAACATATTTTTTTAAATTGTTAACTATGATTATATATGCTTATCATTGATATGTATGTCATTTTATGTTATTTATATTCTCACACTACAAGTTCCCTAGATAGAAATTCCCCGTTGGTTGAAATGATACATACTCGAATGATATTATAGATTAGGGAAAATCAATATGGATTGAAATGATAAACCCAAGCAATTTTATTGATTTTTAAATTTTGGGATTGCGGGTTGAAATGATATGTACCCGTAAATATTAAATTATTGCGGATTGAAATGATAAATACCCTTATCACTTGACAATAGGATAGAAAATTATATACGGGCACCGTTGGTCTATTTTTGAAAAATGATTTTCAAAGTTTTGAAAGGAAATATATGGATTTTAATAAATATTAATTTTTAAATATAATATACACATATTATAATTTTAAGATATGTAAAAATTTTAGATTTTTAAAATTATATGTTTTGGAAATTTTAAATTTATAAGTTAAATTTTAAAATGTAAATTATATAATTTTAGTTATAACTTTATTATTTTTAAAATATATAAAATAAGATTTAAAATCGATTTAATAATAATTAGATTTAATGTAATAATAATTAATATAATAAAATTTATTAAGGATTTAATTTAACTAATATATATAAAATATGTTTTAAATGTTTATTTAAAATTTATATTAATATTTTAAAGTAGATTTTGTAATAACTTTACTAAATAAAAGTGGGAAAAATAAATTAAAGTTAATTTGTAATTTAATTTATTTAAGAATTGAATTGAAATAAAATTGATTTGAAAAATTATTGATTTTAGATTTTAAAGATATGATTTTTATAACTTGATAACTTGATTTTAATTAAAGGTGATTAAATAGATATTTTCAAATTTTAATAAATTGAAGTTGAATATTTAATTTGATATAAATTTGAATATGAGAATTTATGTAAATTTTTAAATAAATGATTAAGTGAATATTTCAAATTTAAATAAAATTAAATGCAAGATTTTGAGATATAAATGAAATTTATCAAGTTGAGTTATTATAAATTGTTTGAATATTTAAACTGTGAAACCTATTGAATTGGAAGTGGAATAAATTTATAACTCGAACTTGGATTTGAAATCGATATAAATTAAAATAGGTTTTAATGAGAATTTGAATTGAACCTTTAACTTTTAAATTGAAATTGTTGAATTAAGATTGATTTAAATTGAATTTTGGAACAAAAATTAATTTGAATTGATTTGTAAAATGGGAGGAAACAGTTTTAATTTATAACTATATTTCAGTATAAACTCTTTTAACGTAAAAACTATTTTATATATATTATTTTAAATTTGTAAACAATTTTTAATCTATATGTTTTAAACTATTTTTATAAATAAATATTTTTATTCTGTAAAATATTTTTAGATATAAATTATTTTTAATTTATAACTATTTCAATATATAAACTACTTTCAATATTCAAACTGTTTAAGTTGGAACTATGATTCCAAGTGAATATGATTTAAAGTAAATTATGATTTGAAGTGAATAATGAGATCGGAAGTGATATGATTTCCAAAGTGATATGATTTCGAAAACATGATTTTCAAATGAATATGATATTTTGATATGAAGTATGAACTGTTTGAAACGAAAATGAAAATGACCATGGTGTGAAAAAGCATTTGGTTATTAAAGAGACCGGGATCGGATATTGTCATACTCTCTGCCATACCGAAAACACTTTAAAATTATGCATGTGGTGGAGATCTAGAATGAAGTAGGATGGTTTGACGACGTCTATATGAGGTATGAACACAACCCTGACTTCCTTGAGTCAGTTTGATGTGGCTAAAATAGGAGCTATATTGGGCCAAATAGGGTCACTCCCCCTATCGGACACATTTCTTCGATATCATTCTATTACTTTGTGATTTAATTGGGTGCATCTTTGATTTAGGGACGTGTCTCTAGGTGGGCGGTAGTAGATGCTATGCGTTACCACCAGTCTGGAGTGCAAACGGTAGAATCCTACCCTGGCATTGCCTCGCGTGCCTTGTCACATGCCTTATCGAGCCCATTACGAGTTTAGTTTGTGTCATACCTATGGAGTGCTCCCTGACAGCCCATCGGTTTAGTGGATTTTACAGTACTGTATAGACTGCGACATTTATATAAAATGCGTTAAGGGAGATACGGATAACGCATTAACGCTATTTTGATATTTTACTTTACGGTAGACATTATCTATGTAGCATATTGTATTATGCATGTAGATAGTTTAACAGATCCTTAAAGGACGAGAATCCCAAACATCCTTTAAGTTATATTATATTTCACTTGGACATTTCACTAGAGTTGATTTTCTTGCATAAGAATGTTAATCCTGACTCGAGTGTTTTGTATTTTGCTTTATGCTCGGGTCAGACTGAGTTTCACGGCATTTGAGACTCACTTTTGGAGCTTGAAGCTTTGCTTGAAGATCTATCTCAAGTCTATTCAGCTTTCAGTTATCTCCAGTTTTATGTTCAGACTTGTCAGTTGCTTTTGTATCAGTGACCTCTATGTACTTTAGGTTTTCTATTGTATTTGTTTCAAACTTTGATATTTATGTAATAGCTTCATGAACCTAATTTATCTATTATGCTGCTTATTGTTGCAAAACTCTATGTCTGTGATTATGTGATTGATTTATTTACTATATATGCTAAGTATTGCCAAATGTAAATTAATAATCTATTGTTTTGAGAAATTCAAGTTTGACATTTGTGGATCATTGTCGATTTGAATGGTTAAAAATGTCAGGTCGTCACAATTGGTGTTAGAGCTTTGGTTTAGGAAAAACGTAGCATATGGCGTAAAAACCCTTAGAGATAGGGTAGTAATACCCTAGAATGAGTATAATTAATTACAGAATCATCTTTGTTCGAGCTTGAAATTCTTTGTTAGGATCCTCTTTAATTTGGATTTCTTTTGAATTTTGGAACTTTCCCTTTGTTCTGAAATCCATTCCTGTCTTTTCCTGTTCGTGTTCTTCTTGAAACTGGAGCATCCCATAGCTCTATTTCTGTTGATTTCAGCAATAAATTTGAGCATATCTTGCAACTTCAACTAGCAGCTTCATCCTTATGTGTGACTAATCCCATCGGCAGTCCCGCCAACCTTAGTGTGATTTGTGAAAGGGTGAACTCCTTTACAACATGCATCGATTCACCAGAGATTTCTACGTCCTTGGTTTTGATGTTGTTATCTCTTGCAAGCCTGAACTGTTTCTTTAGTAGACGAGCAGGGTAATTCTCTAATGATCGAATATCGATTGCCCTAGAATTATGCAGGTAGTTTTATCTTTCGCTTGATTCTCAACCTAGTGATCTTGACTCCACCACGATAGTCAGGGATTATCCTGATGTTTTGGTGAAGTCACTTCTCTACCTCCCATGTAGGAAATTGAATTCCGCATCTATCTTATTTCTAGAGCTTGATCTTGCTACCAGTTTTCACCAGCTTCGTGTAGCCAAGGAAAGCATTCCCAAGATAGCTTTCCGAAGGTGAATGGTTTCTATGAATGGTTAGTCATGCCCATTGGATTAACCAATGCTCCTGCCTTCTTCGTTGATTTAATGAATCGCATTTTCCACAATGTTCTCAACAAGTTCGTCCATTTTCTTTAATGATAATCTCGTCTTTCTGACTCTCGGTTTATCCGGTTAAGGTTGTCGCGATTAATATAAGTCTATCCATTTTCCTCTTTGGTAATTTAATTATCTTGTCTTCCTTTCGAGCCTATCCCCTTAGTTAGAATTCTCTTTGATTAGGGGCCCTCTAAATTTGAATCTCTATCCCTGTTCCATAATCCATTCTTGAATCATCCTGGAACGTATTTGTAATTAATATAAAATGTTTTATTTGTGTTGTTTGAGTTGTAAATTTTGAATTTTTGGTTTTGATTGATTCATCTGGCCAACGCTATCGATAAGAATTCCAAAACATTTGAACAGAACAAACTGACACAATATTGTTTTCTAAATTAGTAAATAAAATAATTTTATATATGATTATATTTTATATATAAAGTATAATTTTCTGAATTAGATAGTTAAATGAATTGATTGTTAGAAATGATAATACTATATTATCATTTGTTATTTTATCAACCTTCCTAAACCATTAACTATTGTTATATGTTATAATGAGATGAAATTTTGTAAATATGATTTATAAATCACAAATAAAATGGATTTAAATTAAGGATTGGAGAATCAAATTTTCGGTGCTTTTCTAAATTTGGCTTTCAAAGTTTGAAAAATATATGTTAATTTGAAAGTATTTTCGAATGGAAATTATTTCCAAAAAATTTTGAAAGAAATAAATCGGTACTCTCCTCTTTTGTCGCTGGAAAATAATTTCGGTGATGAGAGCAACATCACCGGCATTCATTTTCAAATCTCAAAGTGCGGAGATCATTTAGTAGCTTTGCTACACTTTTGTTTTGGAAAATGGATTTGATTTTAATTTCTTGAGTATGATTTGATGTATAAAATATGTATGTATGTATGTATGTATGTATGTATGTATTTCATAATGGTTTGAAGTGAAACCGAAAATTTAACTCTTAAGTTTATGTTAAGTGATGGTTTTATTTATTAAAATGAAGTAATTTTTTTGAATAATTGGAGTGTCTAAAATGAGAAATGAAATTAAAATAACTTGAAACGGTTGAACTAGGGAAATTTATTTGTATAATACTCAATTGCATTCTAAAACATATATAAAACTTACCTAAAATATGCAAAAAGTTAAAATGTTAATGTGAATATGTAATTGAAGGTTATACAAGAGAAAACATAAGTAATAATAATGTTCAAAGTAAAATTTTGCTTTATAGAAATGTTGTAAATAAAGAAGAAGGTAAATCAATTGTGAATATTTATTGATTGAACAAAAATAGGTTAAAACCAAATTAGTTGAATATAAATAAATTTAAAACAAAATGAATTGAATAATTTGAATGCAAATATACTGGATGTGAACGTAAATTAATTGGAAGTGAGTTAATTAGAATAATAATAATAATAATAAATATATATTAATAAGTAATAAGATATCCAAAAATGCAAGTTATATGGTTTTAAATTAATAATTTTATCTGATACTATGTATTTCGAATCTATCTTTTCTTTCTGTTTGCTTCTATTCTCCTATCTCGTTCCTTTTTGGGGATGAAAAGTTTTGAGTGGGGGAGAGTGTAACAACCCGGAAATTTTAACGATTTTAAATAACGTAACTAACTATATTTTTCTTGAAAATAAACAATTGAATTTTTGCAATGAAAATTTGATATTTGCAATGTCTATTTAAATGTAGCAAGTGGTAAAAAAAATTTTGGAAAATATGAAAGTTTGTTTGGTAGTAAAATTTTCAACTTAATTTTGAAATCAGTAATATTTGATGAAAACTGAATATTTTTGAAAACTGAATATTTTTTTATAAAAAAAATGTAGATCATTTTCTGAGTGATACGTTATATTTCGTTTTGCCAAATTCGAACTGCTTTAGCCACATTTATTTTATTTTCGATAAATTAGTAGTGGCTTGGTAGCGAAATATCGAGTTTTGATAGGATGGTCATATCTCTCATATCTGCATACCATTATGTTTGTCTCATCATGTTGATCTCCACAGTATATTCATTTGTTTATTTTAGCGTCCAGTATGCGGCGGAATTTGCGAAACAATTCGCCGTATTAACTCGTCTTAGGGCCTTTTGTGTTTTCTATGTCCTTTCATTATCTATCATGTAAACAAATAGCCATCTGCAGTTAATATTCTTAGCTGTTGACTTTTTTTATTCCATGACTATTACCATTCTACCATTTCAGTATAATATGTTGGTTAGTTCATTAGCAATCTGCACATTACTTTGATATAAAAAAATAAAAATAAATAATAATATTTGTGCATTTTTGTAACCTGTTCATACTCCGTCATTATTATTCTTACCCGACCGAATAGTGCTTCGTCCTGCCCATTCCTCTTTATTTTTCCGGCTTCATCACCACCACAACCTCGTTCCAGCCACCCATACCGAACAGCATGCCATCCAGGCGACATTCATCCTCCCTCCGACCACATCGCCTCCTCATCCCACAACTTCTCCAGTTTCCACCAACAAGCGAACATTCCCCCTTCGACCTTGCTCGACCAACCCACCTCCCTCTGTAAAGCCGCACACCCATCGCTTCGACCAAACCCTGGCTTCTCCCTCTGACAGATCCGCCCTCACCTGATCATCACACACAATCGAACCTGACCTCGCCTCTTCATCACCTTCCTCACTCGCGCCTAGATCCAAACCCAAATGACTAACAACCTCTCGCCGAGATAAGCCACTCTGCCCCCTTCTTTTTTCCGCGAGCGCCACCTACCGACAGCCCTGAAAACACTGCCTCCCTCTCAAACGGCCATACCTATTTCATAGCCATGACTTTCAGCCCAGCAACCATAGACGTGCCTCGCTGACAAATCCTCCAGCCACCAAGCACTACCGTGCTTCCTCGTCCACCATCGCAACACACATCCCTCTGCTTGGCAACCCCTCCTTTCTTTTCTGCCATGCGTGCATTATTAAAAAAAATGGCCAAAGTATATATAGGGTTTGTTTATATATATTCATACTAGAAGCTTGCTCGCCTTCCTTCCTGGAACTTCCTTCATCCACCTCGCCTGTGCATGCCTCAATTCTTGAAAAAATGGTGACTGCTATTCTAGTTTATGTGTTATCACCACCATCAAGGGAGCTGAGGGATGTATCTAAATGTTAGGTAATCATCTAATATTAACTTCTAACTTTGTGTTTTTCACAACAATTTGTTGTTAGTTAAGTCTCCATCTCTTATAATATATATTTGATTCTCAAGTTCATCTAGCACAGTTTTGCTTTGTCGTCGAAGTCGTGTCCATCTTGTTTTGCTTTGGAATTCTCGTTTGGATCGGCAGCGCTTGTAGAAGCTCGAGATTCCTATTCATGGCGTATTATGTTATCTATTTTCTCTATCCTCGAAAGATGAGCAATCACTCACGATTAACATTGTTATATTTAGTAAATTGATTTCGCATGAAATAACGATTGAAATATGTTGTTAAATTTAAATTATTAAATTGTTAAGTATGATATGTTATTATCTGCAATTGTTTACCTATATTAAGTGACATATAACACCATAAACTGTTATATATATTTATTTAAAATGTTAATTATGATCATATATGCTTGTCATTGATATGTATGCCATTTTACGCTATTTATATTCTCACACTGCAAGTTCCCTATTGGTTAGGAATTCCATATGGGTTGGAATGATACATACCCGAATGATATTATAGATTAGAGAAAATCGTTATGGGTTGAAATGATAAACCCAAGCGATTTTATTGATTTTTTAATTTTGGGATTGCGGGTTGAAATGATATATACCCATAAATATTAAATTATTGCAGATTGAAATGATAAATATATGTATCACTTGACCATATGATAGAAAAATTATATACAGACATCGTTGGTCTATTTTTGAAAATTGGTTTTCAATGTTTTGAAAGGAAATATATGGATTTTAATAAATATTAATTTTTAAATATAATATAAAGATATTTTAATTTTAATATATGTGAAAATTTTAGATTTTTAAAATTATATGTTGTGGAAATTTTAAATTTATGAGTTAAGTTTTTAAAAAAGTATATTATAAAATTTTACTTATAATAACTTTCTTATTTTCAAAATATATAAAATAAGATTTAAAATAGATTTTATAATAATAATATTTAATTTAATAATAATTAATATAATAAAATTTAATAAGGATTTAATTTAACTGATATATATAATATGTTTTGAATATTTATTTACAATTTATATTAATATTTTAAAATTTGATTTTGTAATAACTTTATTAAGCAAAAGTGGGAAAAATAAATTAAAGTTAAATTGTAATTTAATTTATATAAAAATTGAATTTAAATAAATTTTATTTGAAAACTTATTGATTTGAGATTTTAAAGATATGATTTTTATAACTAGACAACTTGATTTTGATTAAAGGTGATTAAATGGATATTTTCAAAATTTAATAAATTAAAGTTGAATATTTAATTTGATTTTAATTTGAATTTGAGATTTTATGTAAGTGTTTAAAGAAAATGATTAAGTGCATATTTCAAATTTAAATAAAATTAAATGTTGAATTTTGAGATATAAATGAAATTTATCAAGTTGACTTATTGTAAATTGTTTGAATATTTAAACCATGAAACCTATTGAATTGGAAGTGGAATAAATTTATAATTCAAACTTGGATTTGAAATCGATATAAATTAAAAATGGTTTTAATGAGAATTTGAATTGAACCTTTAACCTTGTTGGATCATAGGTTTTGATTGCTGACAATACACACCAGTTCACGAATCTACGACTACGATAACATCCAGACTCATCGGCTCAATATATGGTTTGTATAGTTATATATTTTAACAAGAGTCATCAAATATGTATATAGAGTCTAGTTTAGTGCTTTGTTAAAATCTTTCCTCAAGAATCATCATTCACGTTCAAATAAACTTACTTGCATATTTTAATCAAAATCAAGTTTTCAAAAAATGCACGTTCAAATAAACTTACTTGCATATTTTAATAAAAATCAAGTTTTCAAAAAATGCATGGAGCGGGGCTCGAACCCGGGTCATTAGTTTGGAAGGCATGTACTCTAACCAAATAAACTACTGCTGTTTTTGTTTAACAATAGAATTCAGTCGACTGAATAACCTGAGTAAGTCGACTGAATCTGTGCAGTTTAACATATTTGTGCATAGTTTCAGTCGACTGAATTTCCTGCACAGTCGACTGAATTTGGTCCCGAAAATTTTACTTCACATTTTCAGTTGACTGAATTCCCTGCTCAGTCGACTGAATTTGAACCTGCGAATTTCTCTGAAAAGACACCTTCTTCCTTCCAAGAGTTGCAACCATTCGTCAATGGAAATGGAAGCATCTCCTGTTTGCAACCTTTGACAACATATGCATCTCTTCTACAAGTATATATACATGATTCTAACATCATTTAATTCACCGAATTCTCTTGCTTTAATCTTACTATTCTCTTGTTCATATTCTCTAGATATTCTCAAAGCAATCACCAATCTATTGCTTGAATTACTGTTTTTGTTTATAACATTCTTTTGATTCATAGCAATTCACATTTCCTAAATCTTCACAAACACATGGCATATTCTCGAGGATAAGATTATAGGAATATTGTACTACATTAGACTCATTAGTGTTGACAAGAACACAACAAATCGAATATTGTATTTTAGTAATTGAGTTGAAGTCCTCTTCGGTAGTTGAGGCAAGAAATCCCGTTCGGTTGTTCGGGTAAGTTATAAACCTATTCCTCCGGGTGAAGTGAGGGTATTAGTTAGTGAAATTCCTAAGTAAAGCTTAGGGACTGGATGTAGGACGAGAGGTCCGAACCAGTATAAAATCCCGGTGTCACCTTGCATTTACCTACTTTATCTATATAGACTATTTCATTATTCCATATTACACGATCCTACCGCTTAGCCTCTTTCAAACCTTTTAAATTGAAATTGTTGAAATGAGATTGATTTAAATTGAATTTTGGAAATAAAGCTGATTTGAATTGATTTGTGAAATGGGAGGAAACAATTTTAATTTAAAACTATATTTCAGTATAAACTCTTTTAACATACAAACTATTTAATATATATTATTTTAAATTTATAAACAATTTTTAATATATATGTTTTAAACTATTTTTATATATAAACTATTTTTATTCTATAACCTATTTTTAAATATAAACTATTTTTAATTTATAGTTATTTCAATATATAAACTACTTTCAATATTCAAACTGTTTAAGTTGGAACTATGATTTGAAGTGAATATGATTTAAAGTAAATTATAATTGAAGTGAATAATGATTTCGGAAGTGATATGATTTCAGAAGTGATAAGATTTCGGAAGTGATATGATTTTGAAATGAATATGATATTTTGATATGAAGTATGAACTGTTTGAAATGATAATGACCACGGTATGAAATAAGCGTTTGGTTGTTAAAAATACCTGTATCGGATATTGTCATACTCTCTGCCAATACCGAAAACCACTTTAACAACTGTGCACGTGGTGGAGATCCAGAACGAAGTAGGCTGGTTTGGCGCGTCTATATGAGGTATATACACTTCCCTGGCTCCCGTGAGTTAGCTTGATGTGGCTAAAACATGAGTTATACCGAGAAAAGCGGGGTTGCTCCCCCTATCGGGCACGTTTTTGATGCCATTCTATTACTTTTTGATTTGATTGGGTGCACCTTTGATTTGGCAGTGTGTCTCGAGGTGGGCGGTAGTAGCTGCTATTCATTACCACCAGTCCGGGAGTGCAAACGGTAGAATCCTAACCTGGCATTGCCTCGTGTGCCTTGTCACATGCCTTATCGAGCCTATTACGAGTTTGGTTTGTGTTGTACCTATGGAGTGCTCCCTGATAGCTGACCTATTTGGTAGAGTTTACAGTACCGTATATACTACGACATTTATATAAAATGAGTTAAGGAGGATATGGATAACGCATTAACGCTATTTTAATATTTTACTTTACTATAGACATTATCTTTGTAGCGTATTATACTATGTATATAGATAGTTTAACGGATCCTTAAAGGATGGGAATCCCAAACATCCTTTAAGTTATATTGCATTTCGATTGGGCATTTCACTTGAGTTGATTTACTTGCATAAGAATGTTAATCCTAACTCAAGTGTTTTGTGTTTTGCATTATGCTCGGGTCAGACTGAGTGTCACGACATTTGAGACTCAATTTTGGAGCTTGAAGCTTTGCTTGAAGATCTATCTTATGTCTATTCAGCTTTCAGTTATCTCCAGTTTTATGTTCAGACTTGTCAGCTGCTTTTGTGTCAGTGACCTCTATGTACTTTAGGTTTTCTATTGTATTTGTTTCAGACTTTGATGTTTATGTAATAGCTTCATGAACTTCTATTCATCTATCCCGCTGCTTATTAGTCTAAAACTCTGTGTCTGTGATTCTGTGATTGATTTATTTACTGTATATGCTAAGTGTTGCCAAATATAAATTAACACTCTGTTGTTTTGAGCAATTCAAGTCTGACATGTGTGGATGATTGTCGATTTGAATGGTTCGAAATGTCAGGTCGTTACATTAGGGCACATGTAGTATTAATGAAGTTAATTGCATGCGATCACCATATATTAAAGATGTAACTCATTCATCAGACTTCTGTCTAACCCACTTTTTCCTTTCTTTTTCCCTCACTATTGGAGGACAGAGCAGTATATAATAGATCCATAGATTAGTACATGGATAGGAGAGCTTGGCATTGGAGTTGCGTTGTTTATCGTATTTAGCATTTATCAGACTATATACTGTAATTACTGTGTACTCTGCATTATGACTATGTACTATTTTGAGATTGTGTTTTTATGAGATATTTTATGAGATGGTTATTTTCTGTATTTATAATTTACCGCTTCCACTGTGAGATCTGAAAGTGTAAAATGTCTAACATTTTTTCCTTATACCTTTAGTCTCTGTAATGTTTAAAAATTCGATAGCTCATACTTCTTGGCACTGATGCAAGTAGAAAGTCACCATAGCTTTTGGATCAGAGCGTCAGGGAGTACGAGTTGTCAAAAAAACTTTGAAAACGAAGAGCGGTTGTGGTGGAAGTTAGAATTATGATTTCTGGTTATATCGAAATCTTCAATCTTTGTGAATTTTGGCACACAAGACTTTAAAATTTCACATTGAACCCTATATTCAAAAAATTGAAAACCATATCAGTTAAACATTAAATTAAAAAAATCAAACACCAAAATCACAAAATCAAATCACACAATTCTTGGAGCTCCGCCTCAAATCTTAGCTAAGGTGCGATACTTCTTTACAATCTCAATCAATTCACCGCGGAGGTAGAATGTGCTCTTATCATGTCAAGATATTCCAACGAAACAAAGTAAAGAATAGGATATATAGAGGAAGAAACAAATATCAAATAGACTAGAGATTTTTTAAAAACAAATGATAACAAAGTTTAATTAACTGATAAAAAAGGTGTAATTAAATAAATACTGCTTAGACCAAGCCAACATAATTGGCAGTTTAGACTACGAAAGTAGAGACCACGAGTTCGATCATCGAGATTGACACATGTGCATCAATGAACCATGTTAAAAAAATACTACTTAGACCATTTTTGATAATTAATTTATGCATTATTGCAAAAAACTTCAATGTTTGTCTTTACCCTCCTACCAAAGAACATTAGGTCTAAAATTGAAGACTTAAAACCTGCTATCAAGTATGAATGATTACAATAATAAAAGCTCAACAAAGGAAAAAAATATTCCCATTTATTCGATTCAAAAGATTTCATATCTAAATCATTAATGCATTCAAAACTGCTTATAACAATAGTGGTTGGTAATGATCTCAAATACGACACGGGCTTAGTAAAAAGTGAAAAAATTCCTTTTGATTTACTAAATGCTATTGACTTTTTGAGGTTAAATCTGCTTTGAATGTAAAGGTCAAACTGGAAGCGAAAAATATTACAAGCGTGAGGTAATTAGTAAAATGGGCTTGGAAAAAAAATCCTATTGTGTAAATAGGCTTCATGTCAAACTATTTACAAAATAGGCTTCATTTTTCTGGAAGCCTATTTCTTCAAAAGCCCTATCAGCGTTCGATTATATTGGGCGAATACTTCTTTCTACGCGTTTTAGAAATTTCAACTTAAATCTGTTTTAATTTAATAAGAGCATTTGACTTTGGGCTTTAAATCTGTTTTGGATGTAAAGGTCAAAACCGGAGCGAAAAATAATATCAGCATTTCGGCGAATACTTCTACGCGTTTTTGAAATTTCAACTTCCCCCCACATTATATTGGTTTTCGTCGGCTATAAATATTTTCCAATAGCATTACCATCTATCCAAATTTTTCAATAGTTTTATTTCCCAATAGTTATGATTTCATATCAAAATCACCAATGCATTCAAAACCGATTAACAGCGATTGGTAATGATCTCAAATACGATACGGACTTAGTAAAAGTGAAAAATATTCGTTTTGATTTACCAAGAGCATAAGACCTTTTGGGATTTAATTCTGTTTTGAATGCAAAGGTTAAAACTGGAAGCCAAAAATAATATCAGCGTTGGTTCATATGGGACGAAAACTTCTCTCTGCGCGTTCGAGAATTTTCAACTTTCCCCCCGCATTAAACTGTCTTTCGTCGGCTATAAATATTTCCGCTTTTGCTTCTCGATCAACAATCTATCCAAATTTCCCAATTACTTTATTTCCCAATAGTTTTATTTCCCGATATTTCAGTAAGGTTAGATTAATTTCCTTAATTTATTTACTGAAATTCAACTACCACTTCTAATTTTTTTGAAGTTCAAGCTTAGATATGGACCTTGATTAACTTTCAGTATAGAGTTAGGTTGATTTTTCTGTAATTAGTCATGAATTAGTGATTTTTTGAGATATCAAAACACCTGCTTGATCATCGGTCCTGTTAAATAACCTAATCATCGGACTAGGAATCTTCGGATGGAGTTTAATCTATATTTATGATATAGGATTTCTTATTTATACAGGTTTATGATGTATAATCAACGAATTAAAACGATGGGGATGGTTCGCATCTGTAGAGTGTAGTTTTGCCTTTTATTTCGTCGTGATTGATTGATCCTTGTTCCGAATTTTCGTATTTTATCACAGTAGTTATCTAACTATGTACTGTAAACGAAAGTGAGTGAAGTTTAGTTTGAGCGAACTTATTCTCCTCTTCCTCTTTCCCCTCAAGTAAAATTGAACCTACATTTTCCTTAGTGATCATAGATTTAATTTTAAAAGAAAAAGGCAATGTGGTAGTTCAAATTTGTAATATTCTGATATTTCTGCACGATAAATTGATCGAATCTTCAAAAATTTCTTCTTTAATTAACAGTTGTTATCTAACTTCGCTTATCATCCAAGAAAAATCAAGTTTTGTTTGAGTTCTCTTCCTCCCCTTAAGTCAAATTGAGAAGTCTTACCTGCCCATATATTCTCATTAAATTTTTTGTCATAAGTATATCCTTCAGAATAAACGGAACAAAGCAATCCTTAATTAAAATAAGAAGAAAGTATTTTTAATGGCCTCTTCCTAGTTTAAAATGGAGACCTAGTTTTTCTGACATGCTTGCCATCTTAACACAGATGCAGATCTTCGTCAAGACACTTACAGGCAAGACCATCACTCTTGAGGTCGAGAGCTCAGATACCATCGACAATGTCAAGGCCAAGATACAAGACAAGGAAGGAATCCTCCCTGACCAACAGCGCCTTATCTTCGCCGGCAAACAACTTGAAGATGGAAGAACATTAGCCGACTACAACGTTCAGAAGGAATCGACCCTCCACTTGGTTCTGAGACTTAGAGGAGGTATGCAAATATTTGTGAAGACGTTGACAGGGAAGACCATAACACTAGAGGTCGAGAGCTCCGACACAATCGACAATGTAAAGGCCAAGATTCAGGACAAAGAAGGCATTCTTCCGGAACAACAAAGGCTGATTTTTGCAGGGAAACAGCTGGAGGATGGGAGTACCCTTGCCGACTACAACATACAGAAGGAGTCGACCCTTCACCTTGTGCTTAGACTTAGGGGCGGTATGCAGATTTTCGTGAAAACCCTGACTGGGAAAACGATTACATTGGAAGTGGAGAACTCTGACACCATTGATAATGTGAAGGCCAAGATTCAGGACAAGGAGGGCATTTCTCCAGATCAGCAGAGGTTGATATTTGCAGGGAAGCAGCTTGAAGATGGAAGGACCCTTGCTGACTATAACATTCAGAAGGAGTCTACCCTTCATCTCGTCCTTCGTCTTCGCGGTGGCATTTGATTGCAGTTTTTTCCTAGTATGTGATCTGTGATAGATAATTAGTGCTTTTACTAGCTATGTGATGTGTGTTGTTTTGGTAGCGTGGTTTGTGGCAAGTAACATGTTAATGTGGTCAGTGTGGCTTGTGGTTGGTGTTGCTGTTACTTTAGTCACGTATTTGAAAACTTCTTAAATGTTGGATTATATAGTTCGCAAGCGTTTCTTGAACTGAAATGTTTTTTATCTTTGAAATTTGCTGCTTAAAAAGATTTCATGAGATTATGATTCACTGAGTAAACATGCCGTTAGGATAGCCTTACAATGATCTCTCTCTCTCTCTCTCTCTCTCTCTATATATATATATATATATATATATATATATATATATATATATATATAGACACACACACACAAACTAGTTGCTCCTAAGTTATTATGCAACTAACGGATCTGTTCATGCTATATCAGGCAATAAACTTCGAGAGCAGCCCTGCAACATAGAGCAATTCAATTCTAATTACGAGTGTAACGACATGCGCTTCGCGCGTGATAACGGCACGCGCTTCGTGCGTGAATTGTTGTCGTACAAATATTGTGTATTTTACATACGCAAGGAAAAATGATGTGCACAAATGTTGCTTGGTTTATAAAACTATCACTTCAAGAAAAAGAAGTAGGAAGACTAAACTGTATAAACATATTCGAAATTAATGCTTATAAAATTTATTCAACTATTTTGTCTTTTAGTCGATATAAGTACATCTCTATAAACAACATTTTTAGTATAAGTTTCCGATTTTCCATGAACTTTGCCATCTTTTATCAAAACTTTCGTGTTACTCATTGAAACTCCTCTTGATAACGCGACATAAAGCTGACCATGACCGAACACGTGTTGAGGCAAGTAAATTCCTATATGTGGAATTGTTTGTCCTTGTGCTTTGTTGATAGTGAGTACAAAACTCAACCTTATTGGAAATTGTTTGCGCAATAATGTGAATGGCAAGCGGATATCTTCGGAAGGTTTCATAGGTATTCTTGGTAAGAAAACTCGATCTCCTACAAATTGTCCAGTGGCAATTTCTGCATCTATAAGGTTTCTGTAAAATTCACGACATATTAATCTGGTACCATTGCATAATCCATTCATTGGATCAAGATTCCGGAGTAGCATGATCGGTGCTCCTTTCTTTAAGACCAACTTATGTGGAGGCAAACCACCTGGAGCTATTGAATTAAGGTATTCAAGTTGGTATAGATTTCTTGTATCATCTTCGACAAAATCAAATGAGTAGTACGTATGTAATTCTCCAGGAAATAGATTAATAACTTGGTTATTCAACTTATCGACGCATTCATTGAGAGGGGTAATTAAAGCCCTTGCCACAATGTATTCCTTTTGGAATGCATTTTCATGTAATGTGGGAAAAATTGTTTTTATAAGAGTAGTTATTGAACATTCATCTTCCCATGGTACTACCATTTCATTTGGAATCGAATCAAGTCGTCGCCTATGTGCGGTTCATTCCCATCACCAACACGTAATAGAAAATTCGAATAGAAAGAATCTTTTTTTGCTCTCATATTTTGAGTAAGTTGGATGACTTCTACATGATTCCATAGTGGTGATTTAACAATGCATGCATCAATTGTTTCTGCTATTGTACCATGTTGTACAACGGGTAAGACTTGTCGAAAATCCCCTCCAATAATAAGAATTTTACCTCCAAATGGCAAGCTATTCCCTATAATATCCTTAAGGGGTCTATCCAATGCTTCGAAAGCATATCTATGAGTCATAGTTGTTTCATCCCAAATAAGAATGGATGCTTGACGCAAAAGATCTGCTAATTCTGATTGTTTAGATATCGTACACATTGATTCAGATGTTGTATTAATTGGAATTTTGAATCTCGAATGCGCCGTTCGACCGCCTGGTAGAATAGTCGCAGCAATCCCGGATGTGGCTGTTGCAAGTGCAATCAAACCTTCTTGTCGAAGTGTTGCAAGTATTGCTCTATAGAGAAATGTCTTTCCTGTTCCACCAAGACCATCAATAAAATAAATCATGCTCTCTTTATTATTAACAGCATTCATAATTGCAGTATATGCATGCAATTGGGATTCATTCAACTTGCTGGCAAAAGTTAAATCCTCCTTTGGTGTTATAATAGAATACTGCTCATTTATTAATCTCGAGGTTAATGAACGATCATCTATGTCATCTCTAATTGTTGAAAGGTCGTAATCAGAAACTTTTTTATAATGATTCATTAATAAAACATTAAGATCTTTTAAAAGACGATTTTCAAGTACAACTCGACATGTTACACTTGAACTCGAATAATCTTCTATCATATAGTAGAAAAATTCATCCCATAATTTTCTAATACCGGTTGGTGTACAATAAATCAAGATTGTAGCGAATAATCTTCTCAAAGATGATGGCATTCGTGTGGCTGATGCTTTCTACAAACATGCTCTAATGCTTTGATCTTCCTCCAACAGTCCTATCTTCTCCGCTGTTTTCTGAAAAGTTGGATATTTAATACCATCAACTGTGAGAAGATAGTCAAATGAGATTGGTCCTTTTACATGATTTAAAAGAATTCTCAAGTAGTAACGTTCTCCTTCTGATGGTGAAATACTATAAATCCGCCCTATGACTTTTTTTGATGATGTCCTACGTCTCCATTTTTTTATATCTGTTACCCACCTGTATTTCTCTGGAAATTCACGATATAAAAGTTGTCTTGCTTCGGGATCTTGCGAGTTTGTGTTGAAGAACTCAATTAGCATCGATGTAGAGAGGCTTTCATCCAACAAAATATCAGACACTATTTGATTAGAATGATATGTGACTTGTTGCCTACTTGGTAAGTGTATTTGTAATCGTTGAATGGAAGGATAAATTGTATGCAGTGAAAATTCAAAAATTCTCCAAAGGGCCTCTTGGGGGCATATCCATCTTGCATCAATAAACTTTTGAATTTCATCGTACTCACTTCCTGGACGAACTTCAACGGCCACACGATCTGGACCTTTGTAGACGTACTTGTACAGGTATTTGACAGATTTGATACTACTACAAACTTCGACATTAATATGACAATCATATTTTTTTACAACCATGGATTATATGGGACAATCCAACGATTATCGACAACAAAATCATGGTCATTGTCTAATGCAATGCTTCTACCATTTTCTCGCCTCCGATAGATTGGATATGAATCATTGCCTTGAAGAGTAGTTGGAGAAAATTGTTTTGGATAATTCTTTTTGCATTTTCCATCTTTCATACATGGTGAACTTGTTCGATGTCTTCCGCACGGTCCATGAAGCATCCATTTAATAACAGTAGTATATAATTCTGGTTCTTCGTCACGGTCTGGGATTTCTGCTCTTACAATAGCATCATAATCATCCGGGCTATGAAGTTTATCTTGCTCATCTAATATGATAAGAATATGAGCATGAGGAAGTCCTCTTTTCTGAAATTCTATAACGTGCACATGTGCTGCAACTAAACCAAGAACTTGTTTGCTATAAATATCGTCCTTCAGCTCCTCATATTTTGCACGAAATATTCTTGTCGTAAGATCTAGACGATCTTGAGCTGATTTTCCATATAGTAGTTTAGAAGTGATTTCATCCCATGAAGGATTACATGTCATTGTAATGAAAATGTCAGGTTTTCCAAACTTCTGCACCAAAGCCATAGCATCTTGGTAACGTTGGTACATGTTGCGTGGGCTTCCATTAAATGAAGCGGGTAATACTGTTCTTCTTCCGATGTTTCCTATATTTAATTTTCAAATAATTTTTAGCATGTTGATGATATTATATATATATATATATATGTATGTATGTATGTATGTATATAACATAGTGTGCATATTAATGTTATTAAGCAATATAAATAAATTCATATACCTGCACTGTTCTCTCCAGCATTCAATGCATCTTGTAGACCCACATACAGTTCTGATCTTATGTGATGTTGTTTTTCGCGAAACCATCTCATTCTACTACTTTCAATTTTTACGTAATTATCCACAATATATTGTTGTAACAAACGTCCACCGAGCAGTAAAAGAGATGTGCTTTCTTGTCGAATCTGTAATTATAAGATTCATTAATTATATAAGTATTTTACTAAGATAAATAAAAGTTGAGTAATATATTTGGTTAATACTAAGATTATAAAGAAGATATATAAAGTAATCAATGATCTATGTTCGTACCTATAAGAGATATGCATAATACTCTCTTCATGTAACGGGGGTACCATTCTCATTACGACTATTTAGGTCCCAACCATTATTTCCATTAGGCAGTAGAAGAGGATATTGTAAAGGATCATAACAACCATGCGTCTCCGGTACTCTCATAAGTTGTCCTGATATAGTTTGTACAACGATATCCCTACCATTTATGATACTTTTCTCATCACCTACCACTATTCCTGCAACTTGTGAAGCTGACGGAAGTGCATATTGTCGTTGTAATGGTTGTTCCTTGATTATAAATCTACAGTCATGAATGTTAGGAAGCTGTGAAACTTGACGAAAATTTTGTGCAAAATTATTATTTTCATCTAATATATGTTGTATCTTTTCTAGTATTCTTCTATCCAACTCTTCATTTTCCGCCATACAATTTTCAATTTCATGGTCAATATCATATACATACAATTGCAAAAATCTTGGTCTATATCCTTCTTGGGGTAGTAAGCCACCAATATTGTGACATATACATCCTTGAGCACGAAAAGTGTAGACTCCAGCTCTTCCGTTTGCCAAATTTTCATCAATATGAACTCCTATTGAAGTGAAAGAAAATGCATGATTATATGATCGAATATTTCTTCTGAAGTGTACACCATCATTACTTGTGTTAATGTAAAGGTTGAAGAGCTCAGTTGGTGACTGTAATGAGGGTAGTATAGTTCGTCCCTTCTCACAACATAAAGAATATGTTTCATGTTCAAATAATTTTGCTGAGCAATGTAGACAAAATTTTGGTCGTTGTAATGAATGCCTTTGAAAGTCAATGTGGTCTTTGAATTTTTTTGCAACGTTATGAGTTCGTATATGTATGCGTGCTCCTTGATGTCTTTGCATGTCATTATCATTTTCCATAATTTGTCGTCTTTGATGATAAGAATTTCGACGGTGAGCTAGATAGTGTTCTCTTTCTTCTATAGACATAGTTTCTCTTTGTTCTCTTTGTCTTTGACGATTTCTTTCTTGGCGGTAATGATGATACTCTTCATTGATATGCTCATTTGTCGCATTTGAGTTAATTGTCTCTATAACCATCATTTCAGTTTCTTCAGATTGGTTTAAATTTGTTTGGTGGTTGTTTACTTGCGATATTGTAAATAATTCTTCATTTGATTGATGCATGTCATCCAAATTTTCATTGATTATCCCGTCCAAATTCTCATTGTTTATCCCATCTAAATTTCTACTTAAAGATGTATTTCGAAGCCTTTCTCGGCGTAGTCTATAAGCCTGACGACGTCGAGCAAGATATGCTTCTCTTTCCTCCGGAGTCATGGATTGTCTTCGTTCTCTTGCTCTTACTCGGTTAATTTCTCTTTGTCCATCGGTTGAAAGATTTGTTCTTCTATTTCGCCTTCTTTGATTATTCATTTTTGGTACGCAACTGTATTAAAATATAAATATTCATGTATGATTAATATGGCTTTAAATTTTTTAATCATGCACAATAATTTCTATAGTATTAAAAAAATGGCAAGATCATATAACTAACGAACATAAATGTTAAACAAAAATCTAATAATGAAGCATTTAATACGATAATACTCAACGATATACATTTTTCCTAATTAACTATCATTAAAGATACGACGATAAATAATTTCATCTTAGTTGTCTTCATTGTCACCATACATTTTTCTCCAAATAATTTATCTGCAAAAATGAACGAAGAAAAATAAGATTAGAAAATGAATACTCGTTATTATATATGTTTATGTGTATGTGCATATATATATATGTGTGCATATATATATATATTTATATATATATATATATATATATATTTCATCTTAGTATATAACTTACCAGCTCAGAAGTAAAATTTGGATCCCAGCCGTAGTCGTCTATCAAGAGGGTGTGTTGATCGTTGCATGGTTGTTCAAGTACTTGTTTTTTATTTTCCTCTGCTGTAGCTTTGGTAGGTGATGCCCCATCGTGTGTCGATTTTTGTTTGTCGGATTGTTTGACGTCCATTATTTATTTTATGATTTTAATGCACTAAAAACGTTGCCTCATGGTATTAAAGTTATCACACGCAAACTACAAAAAAAATTAAATACAACAATTGTTCCTAAGTGCTGATAACCAATAATATGTATTTATTTCAGTTTATATACCAGGCGAAGCATATAAAGAGATAAAATATTATACAATTTCTTCAACAGGAGTACGTGTACATCATAGAGTCTACAACAGTAAATCTTTCAAAACATGTCATATTGGTGACCCAGCATAATACTGCAGATTATGATCAATGCAAATTCCATCCACCATTCACAACAGTACACGGCTATCACATGGGTAAAAAGACGCTATATTTTAACTTGCAAAAATCCTAAACAACAAAATCCTAATTATTTTCATGCGTACTCAGTATTCTACAAATAGTGTTGCATTAGTAATGCTGTACAATTATATAGACAATCACCCTCTTCGTTGATTAGTAATGCTGTACCGTGATTCAACAATTTGCTTGTATTTAAAAATACTGGAAAAGACAACACTGGTGAGCTTTATTTTAGTTTTGATATGCGTAAACTATTTTCACGTTTTCAGTCTGTCAATTTACATGATATAAGTCCAAAGATTGTGCAAATATTATACTGTAACTTCAGTTGGATCAGCTTATAATAAACAATATCTTCATATAATCTTCATATAAACATCGTTATAACTATAAATATGAAGCATGCGACGAAGTAATAAGTGAATTTCTTAGCTAAACATGAACATGATAATCAAAGTGGACGTATATACTAATTGCTGGTAGCCGATAAAAGTTAAAGAACCTGCAATATATATACTAAACTAAGTTTGTATATAAACAGTGCTCACAGAACATCGCACACAAAAGGACATGCTGTTGAGGCTCTCAAAACATAATTCACTAACAAAACATATATGTACCATCTTTAAATAAATACATGGACCATACCCTATATGTACTATCTTTAACAATTAAATAAATAAATAAATAAATAAGAGGTACCCCACAGTGAAAAGCGTATCCATCTTTAAATAAATACATGGACCATACCCTATGTACTATCTTTAACAATTAAATAAATAAATAAGAGGTACCCTACAGTGAAAAGCGTACCTGAAGCTTTGGCTTACAATGGAAAAAGTGAACAAAAAGAAAGAATGGAAATGAAAAAGTAGTGTTGAAAATGTGAAAGCAAACAGGTAGGGTGAATGATATTTAAAGGAGTTAATGGTGTGTTCTAGAATAGTATAGTAAGAGATAAGGCTTTGAATATTTCAGCAGCTGAATATATTGAATACGGATGAGACGCATTTTGTGGTAACGTGTACATTTACATGCTACTTTTTTGATGTTTGAAAAGCGCGTGCTGTTATATGCTGAAATAAGGGTGATAACATGGATGGACCACTTCTTTGTATGCTGAAATAACGGCGGTAATATGGATGGACCACTTCATTGTATTTTATAACATAGCAAATAGCTTTTTTGTGTGCTGGTTTAAAGGGTATTTTCGGTAGTTCACGTTTACACCAAAAAAGTGTGACACCAAACGTATTACAACTATTATTAAAGATTTTACTGACCGAAAGCTGCAAAGACCATTATTTTACATCAAGTCTCATGCTAGATGCAGTCAATAGTTAAAAATGTAAGTTGTTCTTGCATGATAACCCACCATTATACATACTCCTAGGTCTATATTATAAGAACACACTCAATAAGTAAGGATATGAAAAGGCAATGGTTAAGGATGCAAAATAGGCTATGCATCAAATACCAATAGAAACAAATAGGCATGTACGCACAGATACTCGATATCACAAGTACAAACAGTGAATAGGCGGTGCTATGCTATGCAGGCAATACAAACAAGCAATGCTCTATATCACTAAATACAAACAGCATAGGTAGTTTGTCCAAAAAAAACAGGCACGTACAATCTAGTATTCGATATCTCATTCACGTTAGACAACCTTTCCCTTAATAACTCACATAACAACCTGTAAAGCATGTATAAATAAGAAAAAGGCCTTGCTATGCTATGTATACAGGCATGTATTATAGATTCTGGAAATATGGAATAAGGCCTGTTTCAGTAAATCTTCTGTAACAATTTCGAACAGACCTTTGGCTGTTGAACCAGCAATCATGCATATGTTTTAACTAGAATATGCAAACTCAAATTTGATTACTACTGGTTGTGTCATTGTGCACTAGAAATAAGGCTAATGATCTTGATAGTTAGTAAATTCATAGATGAAAGCAATGTTATATCCAGTTGCACACTGAGCTTTAGTTTCTTATTTATTGGTATCAGAAGGAAGAAGCTCAATAATAGTGCTGGTATTTACCTGATCAACTGTCACAACTGATCTAGTTCTATTGAACCAGTATGATTCCCTTCTCGGTATTTTCACCAGTAAAATTAATAACATTTAAATATTACTGATGTCTAAAATAAATCACATATATTCCTTGCATTATTGCTATTTAAAAATTTTGGAAACCAATGTTTTTGTTTTTTTATGAAATAATCATAGGCTGCTTGTATAATGAGAAAACATTCTCATCACTTCACTTTGTTCTTTGCTTTCTCTTTAGCTTTCCATTATCAAAGAGTCCAAGTTTGTGAATATGGCCCTCTGATAACATATATTTTCCCATACAATTTTGTACATAATTATAGAACTTTTCACTCCTTCAAAATCATAAATCCAGTTATATAAAGTATTTATTTTGAGCAATTGATTTGAAATATATTTTTGAATGCTTACACTACAAGATTAAATGGCTATTCCAACGGCTCGGAGCCGTTGGAAGCCGTTGGAATAGAATCAACGCTTTTCAACGGTTTCCAACGGATTCAACGGCTATTTTTCAACGGCCGCTAACGGTTTGTGGCCGTTGGAAACCGTTACAAGTCGTTCGAAAAAAATGTTCAATAGGCCGTTGGAAACCGTTGAAAATCTGGATTTATTTTGTTGTACAACAACAAGCCTATTCACCTTCCAACCACACCATTTCCAATCCATTTCATATTCAATACAATTTCATTAAATTTTCAATCCATTCCACACACACAGATATATATATATATATATATATATATATATATATCAGTATCAACATAAACAACACACATAAATCAATTAATCACCAATATAAACAAACCAAACCATTCAAACATCATAAACTGTACCATCAACGTAAATACCATCAAAACATGTCAACAAACCGCGTACATACCATCAAAATATCGTTCTCAACCACTCCGTACCAATATATACAACATTAAAACACATAATAACCATCTCCAAGTCAATATATACATCGTTCAAACACAAACACTAAAAAACATACCTCCTCAAGCATCTTCGTCGTCGCCTCCGGAAGCACCAGACGACGAAGGAAATGTACCATGATTCTGCACATACTCCGCAAGCTTTTGATTCAGCTGCTCTATCTGTACAGCTCGCAGACGATTTCTCTCCTATAGCTGCTCAATCATAGCTCTAAGCTCCTTAATTTCTTCTTTGTCTTGGGCCTTTTGAGCTTGTCGGGCCTGCAAATAGAAATAATAGAAAAAGGGTTGTCTCAGCATATAAAATATTAAAACACTATATACTTAAACGCTAATTTGTTGTACATATGTAAAAGGATTAATTACCGATACGTTCCCGAAGCCATAACGTCTACTCCGCTGCGTCGGATCCATAACAGCGTCAAATATGTTATCTTTCTCCTCCTGTGTCAACTCATCACGACCAGACTGCTGAAGCGCATAAGCCCGTGCCTTTTGTAACCTTGACTATAATGAAAAAAAAAACAATTTCAGTTGAAAAATAGTAGAATGTAATTTTTATTTTACATAGCTAGTAATTAATAAACTTATCGATGCAAGTATTAGAAATTAAAAAACGCATACATATGCCTCAATCGTCCTATCCTGATCACCCCATTGATATATGATTTTGCCAGACTCGTCTACTTGCCTAGATGCATGGGTATGAGCAAATAAGTCCACTAAGTCAATGGGATGTCCATAAGCTCGTTCCTGCAATTGATAATTTGGATAATTTAACTCCATATAACTAATTACTGAACTGATCAATATACAAATGTGATAATAAATAAATTTACCAAATCTTCGCGGTGATGCTGGAAAGATTTGGAGCCTCCACGATGAGTTACTGGATTCATGCTCCTGTTGCTGAGTTTCTTTGTGACTCATCCTGCAAATTTACAATGAATAATTATTTATTAAATGTTGAAAAAATTACTGAGATTCATTATAGATTTACCTTGAACTCCTCAGAGTTCCACCAGTCAACCCACTTATCCCATACAGCCGCGCTCATCCACTTTGGTTTCTTCCCCACTCTTTTAATCTCTGACATCTTCTCCCTATAGTTCTTAGCGATCTTTGAGTTCCAGTGTCGCTGAACTAAGTTGATGTCAGACTCTTGCAAATCTACTGCGCCCTGTACAATGAGAAAATGTTACTAATTATTTATTTGTATTTAATTAATCATTTTATAAAGCGGTATAAACTTACTAGACAATCTTGCCAAATGGTCTCTCTCACATCATCGGGGATCTTGCTCCACTTAGGCCAGCAGTCGCTCATCCTGCTCATATACGCCTGCTTAGACATGTTTAGAACCACTTTAGATGGCTCCAACTCAAACCCACTGCATTAAATATAAAATAGAACTTTATACAATTATAGATATATCATGTACAACAAATTAAATTGTTATGCTGCTAATTATGATACTTACGCCTAATCAGCCTTTGGCTGCAAGTAAATGACTGGACGAGCTGGTGGCTCACCACTACTCTCTCCAATATGCTGGGAAGAGCCATGTCGCCGAGAGCCAGAATCAGAGCCAGACATACTATACCTGCCATATACATACATATACAATTCATAATAATTATGATATGAAGAACCATTAAAAAATGTAATACAATATGCTACAAATGTGTCATGTTGTGTGTATGTGTTGAGTGTGTGAGTATACAAATGTGAGCATTATTAATCAGAGATAAATGTAATGTGAATAATTGTAAAAATTACCGGATATTACTTAGTCGTCATCGTCATTTTCTGATTCAGACTCGGTTTCGTGTTCTATGTCGTTTTCCTCTACACTCTCAAATGCTTCGACTAATACATTTGTCACATCATTTAAAGGTCCAAAATCAATTTGATTGTCTGTAATTGCTATTTCAACATTTTCCTCCAGATCTGCTTGATAGACTTGTTCGATTGGAATATTCTGTCCATCGAATGTAAACCTTGCTTTGGTTTTAAAAACCACGGACCAATATGCTTTATCCCTTTTTAGAGATGGATAAAGGGCATAATAAGCTTGTAGGGCTTGTTTGGCTAGTATAGAAGTGTTGTACTTTTGATAACGCGAGGTATGTTTAATTTCTATAAGATTATAATTTGGATGCACGTTAATACCAGACACTGGAACATTGCTGAACCAGTTGCATCTAAACAAATAAACATCCTCCGCGGGTCTTGTAAAATATGTCAACTGCAAAATCTGAGTTAACACGCCATAAAAATCGTTTATACGATTATTAGGATCATCACTGCTTTTAACAAATACACCATTATTGTTTATTAATTTTTCAGCACCATATTCTTTGGTGTTGAATTTATATCCATTAACAAAAAATATTGGATACGTTTTAACTTTTCTTTTCGGTCCAAACGCCAAATGTTTCAGTCCTTCATCGAGCACATTATTTGTGGGATCATAAACATATTCAAAAACCAAGTACTGAAATCTTTGCTTAAATCGCCACTTGGATTTTGTGATTCAAAAATACTGCAAACACAAACATGATATATTACATTATTATTTATTTACACGTGTAGTATTAAATTTAACAAAACTTGGAAGGTGATAATTACCTAACAAATGGTGCAACTTCAGGACAATGAAGAAGAATATATGTGTGTGCTACATGGTAATCTTTATCATCTAGCCATACTTCTACACATTTTCTAGCATGTCGGCCATGTTGTTTAAAGATAGATAATATTGATTCACAAGAAGAATTTTGTTCAACGGCCTCATCATTACGCGGAACACTTACAAATTATATGTTCACATGATCATTAAAATAATGAGAGAAAAAGAAAGAAGCTTCTTCTTCGATATATGATTTGCAAATAGAACCTTCAACTCGAGCTTTTTGTCTCACTTTTTTCTTTAGATGATTTAAGTACCCAACAAAAAATATTTCGGTTAAGTATTAACTTCTACTTAAATTTAAATTAACATTTACATACTCAGTATAGTAACATACCTTTCGAATGGATACATCCACCCATATTACACAGGACCTCGAAGACGTGTTTCATATGGAAGATGAACAGGTAAATGCTCCATTACATTAAAGAAACCCGGAGGAAATATTTTCTCCAGTTTGCAGAGCAGTATAGGAATTTCTTCTTCAAGTTTAAGTAGACGGTCAACTTTTAACGTAGTTGAACAAAGCTCCTTGTAAAATAAACTAAGTTCTGTTAGTACCGTCCAAACTTTTACCGGTAACAATTCTTTGAAAGCGATGGGTAACAAATTTTCCATCATTACATGACAATCATGGCTTTTCATTCCACTCAGTCTTCCATTTTTATAGTCGACACATCTACGAAGATTAGAGGAAATTCCATCGGGAAATCGTAATCCTTCCATCCATTTTAACAGTACTTTAACTTGGTTGATGTCTAGTTCGTAGCATGATTTGGGTTTTTTACTGTCATTGGACTTCATATGAAGCTCAGGACGATTGCATATTTCCTCTATATCACGTCTAGATTACAAATCGTCCTTAGTCTTGCCCTTCACATTCAAAACTGTATAAAATAGATTATCAAATACGTTTTTTCGTTATGCATCACGTCAATGTTATGATGGATTAAGAGATTTTTCCAATAAGGCAATTCCTAGAATATACTTTGTTTGCACCAATTATGAAACGTCGATTTACCTTGAATTTCAATTTGTTGTCCGGTCTCATGTATCTTTGGATAATCTTTTACAAGTTTATATATATATCCTCGCTTGGCCAAACCGTTGGTGGTCGTAGAGTCTCATGCCTATTAGCTATGAAGTTTTTTTGTCTCTTTTAAAAGGGTGATTAATATGAAGCAAACGTCGATGACAATCAAACCATGAAATCTTCTTCCCATGCGGTAAGGAAAATGCTCGTGTTTCTTCCATGCAATAAGGACAAGCAAAACGACCGGCCGTACTCCAACCCGAAAGCATTGTATATGCAAGAAAAGCGCTAATAGTCCGTAATAGAGAAGAGAACATCCGAAATTTTTTCTTTTTTGATATGTCGTATGTTTCAACTCCTTTATACCATAATATTTTCAACTCTTCGATTAACGGTTGTAAGTAAACATCAATGCCTTGTGTCGGATCATCAGGGCCAGGGATGACAATTGTGAGAAACATATATGGAGTTTTCATACACATCCACGGGGGTAGATTGTAAGGTGTGATTGTTATAGGCCAAGATGAATATTTAGAACCAAACTGAGAAAACGGTGAGAAGCCGTTTGTACATAAACCTAGTCTAACATTGCGGCTTTCCGCTGCGAAATCGGGATATTTCTTATCAAAATATTTCCATGCTTCTCCATCGGATGGGTGTGTCAACGTACCTTCTTGAGGTGTTCTCATACTGTGCCATCTCATGTGATGCGCTATTACAGATGATGCATATAACCGTTGAAGTCTAGGGGTGATGGGTAAATAATGCATACGCTTGTACGGAACTTCTTTTCCCTTCTTTTTCCTCGGTTTGTATCTTTCTTAATTGCATACTTTACAGTTTCTAAGATTGATGTCTTCTTTCCAATACAACATGCAACCCTTTAAACATGTATCTATTTTTTGATATGGCAAACCGAAAGATGACATAAGTTTTTTCACTTCATAATAATTTTCGCACATTAAATTATCGGGTGGCATATGACGTTTAGCAGCTTGAACAACAACCGTAAATCCAGCTTCTGTAAGGTTGTATTTTGATTTCATTGCAATATATTCTGCAGTTACCGATAATTGAGAGCCGCTTAAACATCCATTCCAAAGGGATTTTTTAGCATGATCCAATAAATCATATATTTTTTTAGCTCCAATATTTGGTTCCTCTTCGATGTTAACATCGTCGTTACCAATTTCAACGGTAAGGAACATTGATCGTGCTGCATCTTCGACCATATGTTCTATGAGATTCGTACTAACTTCATCACTAATGACCTCCACCGACCGTTCTTGATTATTAGGGGCTATAATTTCTCCATGACGATCCCACAACAAATAATTGGGTACGAAACCGTATTGGCACAAATGAACCTTAACTATATTCGGTACTAAATAATTCAACAATTTGCATCTACTACATGGACAACGAATTTCTTCATCGTTTGCAATATTACTTATAGCAAATTCGATGAACACTTTTACCCCTTTTAGAAAACGTTCACTTATTGCGCCATTAATTTCCCTTCTTTGATACATCCAGCTCCGATCATTAAAGTAATTGACCATTTTTCCTACTTGAAAATCTATGATAAAGTAAAAAAATTATAAATCGTTCATTTTATATTTTTTTTAAATTTTATTTACCGATGTAGTAAACATGTACTAAATTTTATATTTTTTCTACAAACTTCATTTTAAATAAACAACTATTGATTCATTGCCACTTATGTGTCTTCTTTGATGGTCGGTCATCCTACTTCCCATTACAAACACAATAGTAATTATATTTCGTAAATCATATCATTTTAAACGATTTCACAAAATTTCGCCAACATTTCCCCTGCGTTCCTTGTATCGTACACAAATGCCTGTACACGTGGAACGTAAAGGAAATGCCGTCGAAATTTTGTGAACCGTTTAAAGTAATGTGATTGACGAAATATAATTACTTTATAGTGTTTGTAACTTGTCCAATACAGGGACAAATCCGACAAATGATGTATCAGATGCTTAGAGTTGTCTGTTTTGTAGAAAAAACGAATATCCCTAAAACGATCATATACAACACTTGTCAGACGGGGCCAAATATATCTAAGGATTTAAATATTTGTTTATATTAAATTTAAATATATAACTCGTTTAATTAATATTGGTTTATATTTTACCGTTTTATTACATAAGAACTAAATTCATTTATACACAAAATTTGTACACAAAATTCATTTATTACAAATTCATTTATACACTAAATCAATTCGCGTGTTCGCACAAATACAAAACTCGTGTTCGGACAAATGCAATATCTGTTCTAACGGCTTCCAAATGCAATAAACTATATCACGCACATACGTTTAATATAATAACCAAATCAACATAAACTAATGCAATATCGTAAATTACAAAATTTTCAATCGGTTATAATAACTTGTTCATTATGGTATAATAGTTGCAATTAGGGGATAACATGATGTAATATGCATACACTAACAAGTAGGAATCAATCACAATTCGAATTAAACCCTAAATCGAAAAAACCTAAATATTAGGTTTAGCAAAATTACCGATTCGAAGAGCTAGAAGGGTGGAGATGGACCGGAGCAGCTTCTAGATGGCATCGGGGGTGGTTGGGATGGTGTTTGGGCCGGCAGTAGCAGGTTAGAGTTGGTGGAATGGGGGAATTGGGGGAAAATTGTGAAGGGGAAGATGATAATGAGCTGAAGATCGGTTCTTTGGAAAATATGCAGGAAATTTTCCAACGGCTTCCAACGGCCGCAAACGGCGTATTTCCAACGGTTTCCAACGACTTCAGACGGTTACGTCAAAATGCAACAGGTCGTTGGAAGCCGTTAGAAACGCTGTTGGAGGCCGTTGGAAATTGGGCATTGGAATAAACTGCAGTTCTAGTAGTGTTAGAAGTCTGAAAAACATCCAATACTTAATAAGGTGATACTTTTGATGTAAATAAGCCGAAGGGGGATGTCACAACCACTAGTCAAGTGGTAAAAAGCATTGAATAAAATTTCGAAGGAAGTTTTCTTTCTTCTAGAAGTCTGCAGATAGATAGTTTTTCTTTAGTTCATTTTTGTCGTTTGTTTGCCCATTGTAGACCGCGTGTCACCGCTCGTATCAATTTTATTTTGATTTTATTTTGGTCCTTTTGTATTGTTTATCTGTGGTTTATAGCACCAAGTTAACGTACGGATGGTTTTGAGTGCGTCGTCATTTGTTCTTCTCCTCAATCTATTTATAACTTGGATTTTGGCTATATTCTATTGTATTGTTAATATATGGACATAATATGTACTCTTTTCCCGTGCAAGGTACCCATTTAGGATGGGGGTTTGCAAGGTTTTGACGAGACATATTATGAAAGTATATGTAAAGTCATGTTTTTCCGTACCCTTTGAATCGACAATAAACCACACATGTCCAACTCAAATTGCACGAAAAGACGGATCTTTAAGGGTGATAAAGAAAAGTAGACAGAACAGAATCTCACTCGAATGGAATAACATATAATATTGAACAAATATTTTTACAGTGGAAAACCTTTAAATACATATACCAGAGTCTAACCTAAATTCAGCTTGGATAGTTATAAACATCTGTCCTTACAATTGCTAACAAACATCAAACAAAATACATTAAGTACAGCGGATAATAGGATATGTCCATACGTCGATGAATATCTCCAGCTCTCCTTTGGAAACTCCAACCATCTTCGACTAAACCTGAAACTACTCGGATCCGACCCGAGTATTGAAAGTACCCAGATCAGGATTGATAAACCAGCGTGAGAAAAACTCAATAATAGATGACAGTGTCATATATCAGCCTTTTTATAAATCCTTTGAAAATAAAGAGTATCTCATAAGACCACGCCCACACATAAACAGGGACGGGTTTTTACCTTATGATAACTATATCACTTTTATGTCAAAACATTTGATATTATTCTTAATGAAATCTCTTTGAAAACATTTGCAAATAAACTTATTAATCTTATCCGAAATGGTTACCCATATAGCATTTCGAGGCTATTCATTACGCCAATACAAACAAAAACCGTAGGTTCTAATTGGAGAATGGATTTCCATACAAATGACTAGGCACAGGATCTACCTTCCGAAGGGGTACACCTCTAGATGGATGTCCCGAGGACCATCACAAAGGATCCTCTACCGACACAAGATCGGCCCACCTCTTTAACTAGATGGTACTGAATATACCATCCCCCGATCGTTACCGACCTTTATTCGAGGGCCCTCATAGCATACACCACATTAATTTACACCCCGACGTCATAGTGGGAAGAAATATATCTAGAAGGGGATGATCATACCCTAATTGGGAATGACCCACTTAGCATTGCCGCATCTAATCCTGTTTTGGCCATTTTCGGTTTGATGAGGCTTAAGGCTAACGGTTACCTTTTCACATAGCACATATCACATCTTTGAATGCCACATTGCCATTTCTGTTGACTACTAATTGCCTTCCATAAAAATACAACTATTGAGCTTGTATGTCTAAAGGAGGGAGTTAAGCCAAGAGAAGTTGCCTTCTCCGCCACCACTGATATACGTTTGTAAAAACCAATGTACGTAATCTTTAGAAATGCAATGTCAGACAAACTTCCATACAAGTTGTTCAGGAACAGGACAAACCGAAGGCACTCTCCTACTATTATTGGTAGCGAGTAGTCCTTGCAAACCGAAAAATCCCCACAATGAGGAGACCACTACTATATATAACTCGGGAGCTACCCAGAGCAAGTCAACAAACAGTCCTCACGCTATAAAGATCCACGGTCTTCAATAATCATCATCTTCAAAACGTCTTCACTTTCGAACGTATACATTGGATCGAAGTGGTTTTCGGATGGGATTTACCCAAATTCGACCCCGGTTCCTTCGTAATCCAATATCGATAGAAAGTGAATTCACAGCATAAAAGTGCTGCGGAAAATGCTATATAAGCTTATTTGAATTAAACAACTTTTAAATGTTTGAAAATTCATATTTTCCGATCCAAATTTCTTTTAAATCATTTAAATATATTTACCACATTTATTTCATATTTTTTCATAATTAGAAACATTCATTGAGCAAATTTCCTATTATGGTCACTTAACTGCACATGCGCGATTTTTCTAGAAAATTATTTTGGACTTATTTCAAAATCTATCTATCGAAACGTTGATTTTCTTTCTTCATTTAGAAGATATGGATATAATAGTCCGGAATTTTCTTATCTCGAAGAATTCCGAAAATTCCGAGCTGTATTCCACTATACACATTCATTTGAACTTTTCGACGCGAAAACGCAAACAACCGTTGCGCGACGCGCCTAGTTTTAACTTATTTTTCAATATTTGAAATAATTTATTCAAATTGGATTTTGACACTCATAAAATAATTACAAATCATTTTAAATCAATATTTTCAAATTTTAAAGTATTCGAAATGTATTTTCACTATTACCATATTATAATATTATTTTATTCCTATTATTTTAATATTAAATTTTAAATTTCAATTTAATTTCAATTCTAATCTCAAACTAAACACATTTAAAACTTAGATTTCAAATCTAATTTCAATTTAAATATCAATTCAAACTCAAACTAAACTTCACTTTTCAAAATCGATTTCAATTCAATTTCACTATTTATCTCAATTTCAATTTCAATCTAAATATCCTTTTCAAATCCGTTTCACTTCAAATTTCAAATTCTCTTTTATTTTAATTTTAATTTCACTTCTAAATGAAAAGAGACTTATTTTTTCACAATATCTCATATTACTAAATATGGTCTTATTAAACTAAGGGATTACTTAACTAAAAGAAATTTGATGTCCAAATTATCATGACAACCATACAACAATTATATAACACTAACATATTCAATACGGTAAATGTCATAACATTACTATGGATTAGTCAACATATTCAAACAATCAATCAAACATTCATATCATCAAATGGTGACTATCTAACATAACAATTAAGCATGATAATTAATATAATTCAAAAAGCGGTGAGAATTTCTCACCTTCATATCCACTCCGTCAAACTTTTACGTAAGATTTCCGTCTCTCGTTAACGTGCCATTTTCAACGTCTCGCCTTTTGCCGTTTCCTTTCCTTTCCTCTTTTCTTTTCTTTTTCTCTTCTCGTGTTCTCTCTCTTTTTTTTTCTCTCTTTTGTTTTTTTAGGAGAGGAGGGTGTACGGCCTTGGTGTGGAGGGGCTTGGCAGTGTGGTGTAGGAGGGGTGTGGGGCACGGCTTTGGGGTTTTGGAAGGGGTAGGTGGGTTTGGTCTTGAGTTTTGAGGGTGTAAGGTGATGGTATGGTGATGTGGAGGTGATAGGTTGAAGGTAGAAGGAAGAATGGAGGTGTAAGAGAGGTTGGATGCCGTAGAAATGGAGGTGAAGAAGAAGGAGAAAGTGAAGAAGAAGGTAGAGAATGATGTGTGAAAAATGAAAGGTCTGTATGCATATTTATACTTAAGCTTTGGATGACAAATGACTAAAATACCCTTCTCTACTTTTTGACTTTTAATTTACCTTTCTACCCTTGATTTAACCCTTAAGGACATGCATTTATGAAAGGAAAGGATGGCTCATTAATGTGATTTGAATTTGTGAAATGATTACTCTTTTTTTTTCTTAAAGTTTGTATTTTAAAAAGAAGACTTTTGCTTGATTTGATTTGCATTAAGTGGATTTGTAGGTATGCATTAATGGTGAGCATATGTGTCATTAATTCTTTTAGTTACTTATCTTTTCACACTTTATTTTATTTGAATTCAAGGTGTTTAGTTCACATCATGTATAAATAAAAGAAAGATATGTAATGATGTTGTTTTATTTGTTTACTTTTACACTCTTTTGTCAAATCGTAACTTTTACATTTGTTTTATTTATATAAACTATTTTCAAAAGTAAACTCCTTTTGTCTTTTAGCGCTAAATGTAATTTTTTTAAATAGTTTGTAAACTTGTATTTATAAGTTAGAAAATGTATCAAGTTGCAACAACTTATAACAACTTGTTTTGATTGAAAACGGTGTTTTTGTCAACAAATTTTACAGTCAAAATTTGACGTTTTTATTAAGCTATATATTGAAGTAAACCAAACTTTAAAATGAACTTTTTAATTCTTTAAATAAATTAAAACATGTCAAATCATATTTTAAAATTATCTTTAATTAATATCAAATTTTCAAATTTTACAGTGTATGTAAAACTAACAAAATGCGACAAATTTTGGTTATTTTTGTAAAACGATTATTAATATACTTTTAAATCTTTGAATACGCTTTTATTATCTTTATTAGATGTTTTAAATAAGATTTTCATTTTTAAATAAATATTTAAATCCATTTATTTAAGCCTTTTATTATTATTAATAAAACTTAACTTTTGTCGATTTGTTCAAAAATCCACATTTATACTTTATTTATTTATTAACTATAAGAATAGATAATTTATTTACTATATCTAACATATTTATTTTAAGATTTAAACTCCTTTTTAAATTTAAAAATAAGTAAAGTCTCTAATTTTCGAAGTAGAGAAATTACGGGTTATTACATTCTCCCCTACTTAAAAGCATTTCGTCCTTGAAATGAAAGTTAGATAAAAGAATCTATCTCATACTCATATCCTCAAATAATTTGACTTATTGCTACTGATGATAGAAAATAAGAAGGTTGATAACATAACAACGCTAAAAGCAAATGATGTCAAACATACATATAGAGATTCCCCACACTAACCTGAGTACATATCACGTACTTATGATTATATACATACACATCAAGT
Organism: Allium cepa; assembly: GCA_030765085.1. Lineage (NCBI taxonomy): Eukaryota > Viridiplantae > Streptophyta > Magnoliopsida > Asparagales > Amaryllidaceae > Allium > Allium cepa. The sequence goes on from CM060937.1 coordinate 424,041,144, forward strand.
CAAACTTCTATTGTACTCATCCTAGTGCATACTGCACACTTAAGATAGAATATACAACAACCAAACAAGATTATAAAAAAACAACCACACTGATACTATATCAAGATAAACGAATACAACCACATAACTCATTCCTTGTCCTGAGCATGTACTATATCTGAGGTCTATATATATGCATACCAAAACATCAGTCCAACCACTATATCTTAGTGCCTACTATTTGAGATAACTATTCAACTACTAAGTAGACAGACCCAACACATCATACTATATGTGATATTTAATTCGATCTATTATTCGAATCCACAACTTTTCTTTCGAACTAGTATCGATCCCCCTATTTTTTAGTGCGGACTTTGATCAGACTTCTTTATCACAAACCCTTGCATTCCTTGCATAGATATCAACTGTGACAGAAAACTTGTGTACATAATCATAAACTCTCATCAATGTTCGCCATCAAAAATCGAGTGATAAATCCTTTTTCGGATTGGTCTAAACACCTCAAAGTTCTGTACTCAAATCTTAGATCAAAATTTATGTGCCAAAATTATCTACGTTTAACTTATGTACTTATTCACATTCGTCTTTACCTAATACATTTCTTCAAAATTTCGATTAATCCAAGTTTATTTCACAACCATTTACTTTCTTCTAAATACATTATTACTTAAGCATACAGATATGACTTAAACTTGTATAATACACCTTTACTTCTCAAGAGTATATATACATATCCCCAAACTTCAATTGTTATTACTTCAACTAAGGTGTTTAACTAATATGGAACTCTACTATTATCTCAAATTAATAAATTATAAATCTCAATCCTTAGTTTTCTTTACCTAAGGTTTCAATTTAACTAATATTATTTATCTTATCCATATATTAATAAGACAACTTTACTAAGTGTACAACCTTTTTCTTACCAATCTTAACTTATTTACCTATCCATTTTCTAAATCAAAATTCTTAATTTTAAATCCATCAAATACCTTATAGTCAAATTGTGAAACTTAATTCACATGGTATTTGGTATTAACCTTTTTCATCTAACAATCAAACTACTAACCATATAATTCAAAAATATCCACTTCTAATCTTACCTCATTTTGAATTACAAATGTTACCCTAAATGTATAACTAATTCCAATTTTATATTAGGATGGTATTTCTTATAACTCTTATTCCTAAATTTCACCTTGATTTTAACTTAATCAAAGCGTCTAAATTTCAAATTACCTTATTTCCTTATAAGTTATAGAACTTATCCTTTCATAATATATTTAGTAAAAAGTGTCAACTTAGGTTTATCTATTTTTTTTCCTATCTTGTTGATAAGAATTTTTTTCTAAGTATGCATTTTCTTTTTACTTTCTCCAATTACAACTTCTAACTTTAATAATATCATCAAATATCTTATAGTCAAATTGTGAATTTTACTTCATAAGATATTTGTACTTCGCTTTTAAATCCATCTATTATGATAATCACTTAATCATTATTATCTCTTAATACTAAGTATCTGAGGGTATATGATTAAAATTTTAAATTCTAGCTTTCAACTAATTGATCCTATATAAAATATCTTATAATCAAATTGTGCAATTCTAATCACAAGATATTCATATTTTAGTTTTACTAAGCTAAATTATAGACAATCCTTAATTTCCAACCAAAAATAATAATATCCCCTTTAATATTTATAATATAAACCCAAGGTAAAATTATTTCATTTACCAATTTCTTTAAAACAAAAATCATTTTTATAAAATTAACAAATACACGCTCAATATATATAATACTCTCATAACTCATTCTAGAGTGTTACTAACCCTATCTTTAATGAGTTACTCATCTTAGGATATTACTAATCCTATCTCTGATGAGACTTTACCCATAACAGAGCCAAGGTTCTCGCTTAACCTTCAGCTCTGATATCAAATGTAAAGACCCGTTTTTCCATACCCTTTGAATCGATAATAAACCACACATGTCCAACTCAAATTGCACGAAAAGACGAATCTTTAAGGGTGATAAAGAAAAGTAGACAGAACAGAATCTCACTCGAATGGAATAACATATAATATTGAACAAATATTTTTACAGTGGAAAACCTTTTAATACATATACCAGAGTCTAACCTAAATTCAGCTTGGATAGTTATAAACATCTGTCCTTACAATTGCTGACAAACATCAAACAAAATACATTAAGTACAGCGGATAATAGGATATGTCCATACGTCGATGAATATCTCCAGCTCTCCTTTGGAAACTTCAACCATCTTCGACTAAACCTGAAACTACTCGATTAAAAAAAATGATTTTATAAGTGTAGGGATATTATACAAGTAAATATGTAAATAATAAATGTTAAAATTTTAAGTATAAATAGATGAAATCAATGATTAATTTAAAATTGAATTTTTATTGTTTAGATTAATGATTCTAATTTAAGTTTTAGTTTAGTTTTCTTTCAGGTTGTTTCTATTCCCCTACCTTCTTCCTTTTCGAGGACGAAAAGTTCTGAGTGGGGGAGAGTGTAACAGCCCAAATTTTTAACAAGTATTTTTCACTTGTATTTTTAAAACTTTGGGGTTTATTATATAAAAATCTAGATTTTAAAGTGATTATAAAAAAAAACAATTGACCAAATTTTTAATTAAATAATAAGATCTCTGAAATTTTGACGTGGTTAAGAATTAACTTTAATTGGAAGGATATATGAGATCTCTGAAATTGCTACAATTATGTTTAAACATATTACCATATGAGATGTTATGTTGTCATCACTAGAAACAAATGATGCAGCTTTAGCTATCTTGACAACCACTTTTGATCCTGGCCAAGCAACTTTATTACCGACAGCTTCTCCAACATATATCATATTATTTGTTGGTCTTCATAAAAAGGCATCAGGGTTCTTTGCATTATCAATAGAAACTAACATAGCCGATGGTCCAATAGGAATGTCATTCACAAGCTGTTTTGGATCGGTAGAGTACATGCATCCTTCAGCAACTACTTCTTCACCTCCAATCCAAACGTATAGCTTGCATGAAGGCTCTGTGCTGCTAGTTTTACTCTATTCAAATAGAATATGTACTTATGAATTTAGTAATTTTATATTAAAATAAAAAAATATAAATAAGGTGATATTTAATTTACCGTGTTGTCAACTTGGTCTAGCTTATGCATAATAATTTTATCGGCAGGCCATGCTACTGACATACCTGCAATTTCACTAATATGTATCGTATTGAACACGGCTCTCCATAGAAAAGCATCCAATTTCCTTGGAAACTCAATCATAACTACCTTTGAATTTGGTCCTAGAGGAATTCTATGTAAAAGCACATTTGGATCACTTGACACGACTCTTCCTTCAGCAACTATTTCGTCAGTTCCATTCCAATCCAATAAATCACATTTATCAAATGTATTTCCATAATTGCTCTGCAATTAATTAGAAGCATCTAAGTTAATTACTATATTAAAAATTAATTTTTAAATAATATCACAATGATAATATATTTGATATTAAATAGAAAAGCATCATATGCACACATATTTAAACATGAAATTATGCATATGCTAATATTTGATGTTTACCTGAGACATAGATTCTTCTCTCCAACATGCATTAACCTAAAAAATCAAGTGTGTGGACTATGGATTAGAATATCATATGAAAAACAAAATCGAACATTATCTCTAATATTACCACACAAGTAGAATAACAAATAAAGATTGACATGTTATATACCAGATTTTTCTTTAACATGCGGACCTCCTCTTCTAACTGTGAATTCTTGCATCTTTAGCTTGTAAGAGCAAGAACTTGGTTTAGTTTGCACCTCTTCCCATTGATTGTAGTCGTCTAGGTCTATCATGTTTCAACACTTGAGAGAGCTTCTTCTCTCAAAGAACTACCGGTTGAGTTTGATAGCAATTCACTTTCAATTTTTTTAACCTTTTCCTACAAAAGTTTACATTTTTCACATATTTATAAGTAATAGATAAAATGCCAACAAATGATAGAAAGACAATAATGTACAATTTTTATCAATACCGCAGTGTCTTATAATAGTCTCTAGAGCATTTGTATTAACTGTTTCGCCATTTTTTCGAGTGTGGGATTTAATTCTAATTTGAGCTCTAGAAATGAGGATGTGACCACCACTCTCCTATTTCTATATTAAGAATGTTAAATAAAGTGAATATGGTTGAACTAAATACATAATCGTAACTGTCATTAATTAAACTTATTGTTCTTTCTCACCATATCTTCCGCTAATCGAGCCATTCATTTTCTACTTACTGTATGTGGCACTTGAAAACTTCTAATAGCTTTGAATTGATCACTTTGTGCCTAAGATGAAAAGATATAATACACTGATTAGCTATAATTATTACATAATACAATTGAATTTAATATTTTTTTACCTTAAACTTTGAGTCTGCTTTCTTTTTTAGAAAATCCCTCTAATCCTTCATCTTTTCGACATTACCAGGTTTGAGCTTAATCCTTTCCTCCATGTTCTTTGCTTCCAATATTTGGCTAACATACCTGCTTTTTGAATCCCTCCATATGCATCCCATTTGCTGAAAAATAGATACTTTCTTCCACTCCTCATCCAGTTTAAATCTAGCTGCAAAATGCAAAATGGATAAAATAAATAAAAACATATATATAAAAAGAATATCTTAAATTTCTTTGATTTTGCAGAAGGTGATCGCGTAACTGAATGGGTTGACGCTTTCGTAGGTTTTGAAATTTTTACTATCTTATTGGTTACAGACCACCTAATTATACTTCAAAATTATGAATCATAGAAAAAGCAAGTTTAACTTCTAAAGTATCTCCAAGTTCAGCTTCGTGGTTTGTTTTTATCGAATTTTATAAAGGCAGGTCCATACACAATTAGTACAAGGATATTGATTATTAATCATTGGAAATTTTGTATGATTTTGAATAAAGATGTTTTTCAAGTATTCCAATATAGGTTTGACTGCTAGAATTGAAGCTTGATTATTCAAATAATGAAGAAATTAGTACGATTGCTAATGTTTTTGGCTATTCTATTAAAATGGACATGACTACAACAACTGAAACTGGACCAAACCATGCTAAAAATTTAGTTAAAGTCGATGTTAATTTTCAATACCCAATAGAGAGAGAAATAGAATTATCTACAGGTGACAATAAAAAATTCGGATCTATTATGAATAATGCTTAAAGTCGTGGTTATTATGCAAAGATTGTGGACATTATGAAAGTAATTCTACATCAACATAAGCTAAAATATGGAAACCGAAAGAAGGTCAATGAACAACAGTGTAATTTTACAGCAACAGGGCAACAACCTCTAAGGAGGCCGCAACCCCCATATACAAGTGGACTTAAAATGTACAAATGGTAGTAATGGATGTATGCCAAATGGCAACAGACCTGGGACATATGATCTTGTGCAGCAATAAGTTGCCACTATGATGATGGTGATCAATAGCTGGATGTCTATAGATACCATGATCCCATACCCAAACAACCCCTATTGTATTTTATCTATGCCAGACATATTTAGCTTTACTATTTATGACTCATTTTGGATGCCCAACCATAATTAGCTCTATTGTTCACTAAAAACCTTAAAATCTAACAAGTAATAGCTCAACTATATATCATTTAGCTCAGCATATCAAGTAATAGCGAGCTATGAGATATGCATAGCAATCAGTTTCATGAATATGCAATCGATGAAATGTTAGAAAATAGTGCACACAACAATCTGACATATGAAATCTGACATATGAAGTCAGCATGTGTTTGAAACTACCCATTCATGAAACTGCATGCATCTGAAAATTAAACTGTGCACATTGAAACCGTCCATGGCGTGAACCCTTTCTCATTTAAAACTTGCAACTGTATATGAAACTTGTATCCACTTAATATATATCTGAAGCTAACATATTGAAGACTTAACATGTTTTCAAAACCTGCACTTAACCAATAATTTTCAAAATCTGCATGTCTTAATAAATATTTAAAACTTGTTTTAATATACTTGAAGTTTATATATTAACTCATACGCTAGAAGAAGAAGAAAAATCCTAGATATGAGCCATCTAACAATTTGAATAAACTAGCAATTAATTTAGCATTAAATAAAAAAAGAAAATGAAGTATATCAAAGTGATACCTGAATGGAACTCCACAACACATGTTTTAAATCATCGCCAATATTCCACCAATAATCAACCGTGAATGGAACATGCTCTCATACGAGCGGTCCTAAGTAAGAAGATGGTTTTATAGAACCTTCTCCTATTGGTACAACATTCTCATTAAATTCAACGTTAATCCGAGACACACCATTCGAAGGAAGTCTTTTCATTCTAGTTTGACCTTTAGCTTTTTTCTTTTGAATCAAACTTTCACCTATGTGTTGAATATCAGTCTCATTTTCCATCGCATCATTTTCAATTACAAATTCGTTGTTTTCAATATTTTCTTCAAACTGCATCATATTGTCTCTACATGCTTCAATTCCCTGCTCATTGGTTTCTAAATTTTCTTCATGTTGCTCATTGGTTTCAAAATTTGGTTCAAGTTGCTCATTGGGTTCAATATTTGCTCCAAGTTAACATGAAGCCAGAGAATACAATTATTGTATATGCTACAACTGTATTAGGATGCGGTTACATTTATTATGTATCTGGGCCTAACCGCAAAGCCCATTACTATGTTTTGTTTGTATAAATATATCACACGCCTGTACAATGATTTAACTGATAATAATACAATATTTAAACTTTCTTTTACATGGTATCAGAGCAAACTGAAGTTGCTTAATAGCAAATTGATCAAAATCCTCAAAAAGAAGGAAAAGAAATTTGCATCTCATCAGAACGATCTCATCATTTGAGATTTTTGTCACACGGTTTAACAATTGTGTAACAATCTTGAAATTTACCATCATTTGAAGAGGTTGCCTTGCCAAGAAGGAAGATATCAGAGAAATTTCATCATCTATCTTCCCCTGGCTGCCACCACTTCATCAGATCATCCAGATTCTGATCAACTTACCTGAAGTGTCATGCCTAGAGTCACTTGTCAGATCTGAATCATCACTCAAGTTAGATGTGGCTGCACTTCATATCATATTTGTTTGCATCACTGTCATTCAATCTTGCCAATCATCTTCCTGATAAGTTTTCATCATCATGTCAGAAGGAGGCGGTGACAACACCAACACACCTCATGAACAATCAAGAACCAGCTTCAATCCAGCACTACCCAAGAACTCATCAAATCCATAATTAAGCCACAAAGCCATATCATCACCATACAACTTGATGAATCTAACTATTCGCTCTGGAAATTCCAGATTGAGACTGCCATCAGAGGATATGGGCTGCAAAAGTATGTTCTTGGCACTCTAATTACTCCTCCAAGATTCACTATAGACCATGAAGGAAAACTTGTAAGCAATTCTGAATACACAATTCATGAAAGACAAGATAGTCTAATCTGTTCTTGGTTGTTATCATCTATTAGTGCAAATTTACTACCACAGTTAGTTAGGTGTAAAACCACACATGAAATAGGCACACAATTGAACAAATATTCAGTTCTCAATCTGCAGTCAGAATAATGCAATACAAAAGGCAACTCCAAAACTTGAGAAAAGACAATGTCAGTATGAGAGAATATCTCTCTAAGGCCAAGACAATATGTGATCAATTAGCCTCTGCTGGGCACAAGGTGACTGACACAGAATAAATGTTGTGCATCTTAAGTGGATTAGATGAAGACTATGAAGCAATAGTTGTTATAATATCATCTAATGAAAATCTGCCATCATTGCAAAGTGTTCGGTCCATTCTCATTGCACATGAGGGAAGAACTTGAACAAAAGAAACCAGCAAATTGGGAATATAATGCCAATTATGCATCAGTAAGAAAAAGAAAGAATCAAGAAAAAAAATCAAGGCAACAGAAACCAACCAAATAACTCTAGAGGTGGTCAATCAGGCAGATTCAGAGGAAGAGGTGGCAGATGGAATTCTGGTAACAACAACAAACCAAGATGTCAAATATGTGAGAAATATGGTCATACTGCCAACAAGTGCTATTTCAGATTTGATGTCAACTTTACACCAGCACACCAAGGCAACAGTAATTCAAGACCTCAAAATCCCAATGTCAACATGGTCAGTGCACAACAGGAGTCAACATCAGATAATAAAAAAATAAATATAGCAAAAGCTGAAGACATACACGATGACAGCTGGTATCCAAACTCTGGTGCAACCAATCATGTAACAAATAATATGGACAACTTGAATCTTGGCAATAGAGAATACAAAGGTACACAGTCTCTACATATGGAAAATGGTAAATCTATAAAGATCTTTCATATTGGAAATGCAAGTATTAATGGAACCAGACAGTTATATCTTAATAATCTGCTGATGGTTCCATTAATTAGAAAAAATCTAATGAATGTGTCACAATTTGCCAAAGACAATAACGTGTATTTTGAGTTTCACTCTACATATTGTCTGGTTAAAGATAATCTAACTGGTGAAGTTATTTTGCAGGGTAAAGAACATAAAGGACTATACAAATTTGATGCACCAAATTCAAGAAGTGTTGAAAATAATAAAAATGGGTGTCATATTTCTGAAATTAAAAATGTTGAAAACTTTGATGTATGACATTATAAGTTGGGACCTGTACAGTTAATGCCCCGCTATAACCCCGCTATATCTCATAGCGGATTTCTACCGCTACGATTTTTCCATATAGCCCCAAAATATAGCCATTCCGCTTTAGTCCCCGCTATTTCCGCTATATCCCGTTATTCCCACAATATTTAGCTATTTCCGCTATATCTTCTTTAATAAAATGAATTAAAAAATTGCATTTATACATTATAAAAATTACGAAACTAATTTATTTGATTTAATTTTTAAGATATTTTCAGAAATGAAAATACTCTAATATTCTACTAAATTTAATTATGTTGTATAACAGCTTTACGTTTATTTAAAGTATATTCACACATGTTTTTTGTTTAAAATTATTTATGTATTAATTATAATTCAATTGAATGATAATTTTTTATTTTTTTACCATTTATATATTTGTAAAAACATTAAGTACAAGTTTTATATGCTATTTTAGAGCCATCCGCTATATCCCGCTATATCCTCGATATATCCCCGCTATGACCTTTTGCATCTCCACCACTTCGAATCTGCCGAGCGCTTTAACTACACAGGTTGGGACATCCTAGTTTGAATGTAATAAAACATGTCTTGAGCAGTTGTGACAATACTCATATTAGTAAAATTCCGGATTCTTATACTTGTACATTTTTTCAAATGGGTAAAAGTCATAAGCTAGTATTTCCATATTCAAAGACTGTCTACAACAAGCCTCTCGAACTTGTTGCTACAGACTTATGAGGACCATCCCCTATACACACTGATTATGGTTATAAGTACTATATCTCATTTATTGATGCCTATTCCAGATACGTATGGATATGCTTTCTAAAATCCAAATTTGAAACTAAAGGTGTCGTGTTACAGTTTATCTCTAATGCAGAAAGGTAGACAAACTGTCAATTAAAAGTCATACAAACAGATGGTGGTAAAGAATTTTTACCCTGAAGAGTTACATTAAAATGAAGGGAATTATACAAAGAGTCACATGTCCATACACTTCAGAACAAAATGGTCTTATCGAGAGAAAACATAGGCATATAGTTGAAACTGGTTTAACACTGTTAGCACAGGCATCTCTACCATTGAAATTCTGGCCAGATGCCTTCTCTACTACAATCTATCTAATTAATAGACTGCCTACAAAAGTTATAAAGTTTAAAAGTCCAATAGAAGTGCTATTTAGTGTCAAACCAGACTACCAAAGTCTAAAGACTTTTAGATGTCTTTGCTTTCCTTATCTAAGACCATACAATATACACAAGTTTGGTTACAGATCCAAACTATGTACCTTTCTAGGGTATGCTACTAGTCAGAAAGGATATAAATGTCTTGATGACAATGGCAAAATATATATAACCAGACATGTTGTATTTGATTAGCATGAATTTCCTTTTAGCAATGTAGCAATCAAAACAACTTAAAAAGTATGCAATTCAAAGCTTTCAATACCTCAAGTGTTGCCCTCACTAGAAGTTGTCATACCAATAAGTAGCATTGGTCATCATGAAGGAGGTGACACTAGCTCTCAACACACAGTGCCCACAAATGAACCAGGTCAAGAGTGTGCTGATGCACCAATAAGGTTTGACAATGTAACACATGATACAAGTCATCATCCAGACCCCTGTCAAGTACTGCATGAAACTCAGCCACACGGTACTCAACCAGAAGTTGCTGATGAAGACAGACATTCACCTACACCTGCAAATACTGGACACCATATGATGACAAGAGCAAAGTGTGGAATATTCAAGCCATAAACATATAGTATAGAGTCTGAAATCACTGAGCCTAGCACATATCAGCAAACAATCTTGGATGATAAGTGGAAAAATGCTATGCAAGAGGAATATAATGCTCTAATAAAAAAAGACATGGGGTCTTGTACGTCTACCAGTGAATAAAAATATAGTTGGATGCAAATGGACATTTAGATTAAAGAAAATCCAGATGGCTCAATTCTTAAATACAAGGCAAGATTGGTGGCAAAAGGGTATTCACAACAAAATGGATTTGACTTTAATGAAACTTTATCCCCTGTTGTGAAACCCACTACCATTAGAGCTATATTAACAATTGCCTTGCATAAGAATTGGCCCAACAAGCAATTAGATGTTAATAATGCCATTCTTAATGGTGAACTGCAGGAGGAAGTATATATGGAGCAGTCACATGGATTCACACAAGGGAACAAAAATCAGCTAGTATGCAAACTCAACAAAGCACTCTATGTACTTAAACAAGCATCAAGAGTTTGGTTTGACAAGCTGAAGACAACTTTAGAAAAACATGGCTACAACTCCACTAAATCTGACAACTCCCTATTCATTAAATTCTTTAATAACATAATAGTCTATATACCGATTTATGTTGATGACTTTGTTATCACATGAAATAACAAATCAGAAATCATGAATATCACACAATGCCTCAAAGAAGAATTCTCAATTAAAGACCTAGGAGAGCTAAACTACTTTCTTCGCATTGAAGTCAAAAGAACATCAACATCAGAAATTCACTTAAACCAAAGAAAGAACATCAATGAAATACTGGATAAAGCCAAAATGGACAAAGCAAACCCCTTGCCCACTTCAATGATAAGCAACAATCATCTCTCAAAAAACAGAGGTGAACCAATTCTAAATGATAAGGAATACAGAAGCATTGTGGGAGCACTACAGTATGTTACTATCACCAGACCAGACATTTTATTCAGTGTAAACAAAGTAAGCCAGTTTGTGCAAAGATCACTTGACGAACATTAGAAAGCAGTAAAAAAATTCTAAGATATTTAAAGGGTACAATCAACCAAGGACTAATTCTGCAACCAAGCACTATTTTGTGTATTACTGGCTTTACCGACTCAGATTGGGCCACTGATCAGGATGATAGAAAATCCACTACAGGGTACTACATCTATCTTGGGAAAAACCCAGTATCTTGGTGTGCAAAAAAACAATCTACCGTATCTAGATCCAGCACAGAGGCTGGGTGTATTGCTAGTGCTACCGTAAAAATTATGTGGTTAACATCACTATTAAGTGAATTGGAGATCAAATTATGCAACAAGCCAACTATCTGGTGTGATAATCAAAGTTCAATCGCAATCTCAGCAAATCCAGTACTTCACTCTCGCACAAAGCATATCGAACTCGACTTATACTTTGTGAGAGAGCAAGTAATTAACAGAAATTTAGAAGTCAGATACATACCTTCAACTTACCAGAAGGCTGACATCCTGACAAAGCCGCTCTCTCGACCAAACTTCAATAGATTCAGGCGACAGCTTAACGTGGATGAAGCCAACATTGATCTCAAATATAAAGCACAGATCTATATTCCAGATGCATATGAAGACGACAACATGAATCATCAAAGCCTCGTCTTACAGCCAGACCAATTGTTTGCGAGTAAGCTTCCTCATCTTTGTCATATCTTGTAGTTACAAAAACAAAGTTCAGATTTCACTAGTTGAGTATCATTAGTAGCCTAAAACGGTTCCTAGTAAAAAAATAAAAAAAATAAAAAAAAATTCAAGTTGGTGTACATCAATGTGAACTATGCATAATGTCATAAATGTTACATCAAAATTGTAAAGAAAAAAATGCTCGCAATTCTTTTATTTCCAACAGATATGTACTTGCAAATTCATTACCCCTTAACGCATGTGCACTTTTACTGGTTTTTGTATATGGATTGTTCATACCTACACAACCCACCATGCATAAAGTATTGATTACAAAGCCAAATATGACTATTATGCAAAATAATTACAAGAACTAATTACTAAAATAATACGGCTTTTATACCCAAAGCAACTTCTTTGTAAAGGTTAAATTGCTAACACAATAAATTACTTTTCCTCCGCTGTGTCCAATTCTCTACGAACATATGACACTGGGTGCACTTTCACATTGTTTGTCTCAAGACAACCATGCTAAAGACGAATTACCCTAATTTTGTAGCAGTTTGATATCTAAACTCATATATATGTTAGAGGACACAAAACATGCATAGGCATCACGAAAATAGAAAAGTGTAATTGTATTTGCATTTCTATCAATATATTCATATCTCCTATGTACACCATGTTTGCTTGTCCTAAACCCTGGAGGTTCAAAATGCTTGTCTATTTTATTTTCCTTTTTTTAAATGCAAATTTTCTTCTTCATTTGCGTTATTTTCTTCCATGCATTTCATACCCCAATTACGAAGGAATGGAAATATCAAGCCGACCAACCTCCAAAAAATAGTAACATTTCATTTGATAGCTTTAGTGTATAAATTGATAACCATATGTTAATGCCTTTTATTCAGTGTTGCATTTCCCTTCCAGTTTGAAAACTTCAGCACATTTGTCCAAGGGTATGGTAACCTATCATCAACTTGACATTTTGGCAACAAATAATAAATTCTAAATGAAAATTTTCACTACTGTCTCACAGTTTGGTGTTCATTCAGGAATATAGCAAATTTTAATGATTTATACGGTTTAGAACATGAAATTATTTATTTCAGCAATATTGCATGTACTTAAAATACATGCAAAAATCAATATTGTAAACATGGTTGGAGTAATTTTATTAGCCAATATAAGACAAAACACCTGTCAAAGGAAATGGAAAACATGAAGTATGGGTGCTTTTACTTGCAGAAACTTCAAATTAAGATTGCGTTGAATCCTTGAAAGATTTCTCAGTGTTGCATTTCAAGTGGTATGATTTTGTAAGTTTGACGAAGATGAACCTGCATTAAGTTGTATGATGTGATCTAAACCATACTCACTTTTATATATTAAACTAACACCTGTACCAAATGGTACAACCCTTTCAAAATGCAATTCAAATACCTTCATGTGTGGTAGTTAAATATTAAACGGATGATGTTAGGATAATATTCATATGTTTGGAAACATGTTTGGTAAGACAGTACAAATGACCACCCAAGAACAATACCGTAGTCCAAAAGTTATATGTGCATCCTATCAAAGGTTTAGTTGAAACTGATAGAGTCATTGAGTTAATGGACAACGATTCGCTTTTGACTATTATAGTTAAACATTAATTTTGTTTTATTTCAACGAAAAAAGATCAAAAATAATTGTTGATATAGACACTTTAAACGAATTACTATTCTTTAGAAATTGTATATAGACAGGGAAGGGAAAGTTGCATGCATGTTAATTAAAATTCTTGGATATTTGTGTTTAGGACAGGCTTTACTCTATTAATATTATTGGATAATCCATCACTGTATTCTTTTTACAAAGCTGTTATAATTTCTTTTCATGGATTCTAGATCTGATAACTTACAAGGCCATGCGTGCTAATTTTTATAATTTACTTATTATTATAGGTGTTATGGCTTTAAGTGTTAAATGTTCACATTTTGACATGTTAGAAATTGAAACATGCATCCTTATACTCTTGTATTTTCTGTTGACCCAAATGGGTAGTTGCAAAATCTAATATCTTTTCGTCTAAGTTATAGATAAAATATTCTAAGCTAATTTATTACTTATATTTTAAAAAGGGGAAAAAGCTTATGTGGTGTCTTGCTTTTCCTTTTAAATCCAATATGACATTAATTCTTTGAATCATGCCTTTACAGTACTCAGAGCCCCTGGTTACTAAATCTGTAAATATTTTCGAAAAAGTTGTTAGTTTACTCCACCTGTAGGGTTACCAAATGCACCCAAATCCCCTTTATTGTCATATCATTCTTTAACACAAATTTTTTGAAATCTAACTTACTATGATAAATTAGGTTAGCGAATGATGCAAAGGTGTACTCTGCTAATTTTTTAAAGTATGAAATTTTATTGCATCCATTTACAAATGTATACTCTATGATTTTATTTTATGATGTTTTATACAAATTTAACTAGATAAAAGTTTATAATTTTTAACTAATTTTTTGTACGGATTTAACTAAGTTAACTAAGTTCATGATTTATATGGTTTAGAACATGAATTTTTTTGCATGTATTTTAAATGAAACAGAAACACTGCATTCCCAAGCGTCTGATCGACAAAAAAGAATGTTCTTTATCTAAACAATCAATTCAATCATTTGTTCTTATTTAATATTGAATGATCGCTATAATAATTTTTCAATTGTGTGGTATTTAAAATGAAAAATGAATTTCATTGATTTCATTACTTTTCGTTACATCTGATACTATACAACTCTCTGTATTATTAAGAACAGAAATGCAGCAAGAAAAACAACTGGGTCAGAAGGAGAAGCCCAGCCCAATAAAGAAGAGAGAACAAAATAAAGTTATGCCAGCCAATGCTTATTACTCACCCCTTCATGTCTTTGTTAGGGATGTAGACTAATTAAGGATCTTAAGGCAGAAATAACACTAGAGGGGGGAGGGGCGAATAGTGTTTTAAAGAATATATGAACTATATGACTAAATTAAAACTTTCAACACAAATCTAAACAGAATTCTAACACAGAATGATCACAGAACATATAACAAATGCAAATAGTAAAGTAAAGCAAGTAAAAGGAAAGAACACACCGGATTTTATACTGGTTCGGAATCCTCCTACATCCAGTCCTGCACCAAGGCAATATCCTTGTACAGATTTTTATAAGCCAATATCCAAATTACAACCCTCAATTTCTAAGGCCTTGAGGAACCCTCCTATCTCCGAGTCTGGGTTAAACTCTCTTGATTTACGGGACACAAGATCACCCTAATACTTCTTAATCACAATCCTTTTGAATGGATAGACACTATGGACTTTTTGAATACAAATTAATCCTATAACTCTGAATAGCACTTTGATCTTTAGTAGAATGATAGAGAATCAAATAGAGATAATTTCCTATTGAGAATTTGGCAGAATGATGGCACGATCTTGAAAATATGAAGTTTTATGGATATGGAATGGTGGAGAAGAAAGAGTGAAGAAAATAAGAAAGTAGTTGTTGAAAAAATTCGTTTTGGAAGCCTTTATATAGATGCACAACAGTCATAACCATTGGCGAAAGGTTTTCGAACGAATGGACACTTCTTTTGAAAATTGAATTTTGAATCCTACTGTCACCATGTCGACGTGGGGTATCCTCTTATGTCGACATCACTTAGTTCAAAATTATAGAGATGTTGTTTTGTAAAGGCAATTGAATTTAAAACAAGTTGAAACTTCTCTGAAGCAAAGTAAAGTGTTTAAACAATATTTTGAGATAGAGAATGAATATAAAACATTATTTTAAATATATATATATATAGTTGATATAGACCGTCAATTATATAAGTAATATTTAAAATCAGAATAAGTTTTGATGTTTTAAAAATAGAAGTTTTTTAAAATCAGAATAGAAGAATATTTCAAGGCTAAAACAAAGTTTGAAAATATTTTTGAAAACATGATTTTGAAAGCTAAAACATTTTGAAAATAGATTTAAAAACATTTTGAAAAATCTATTCAAACTGAAATTGCAAGAACCTTCCTACAGAGCTCCTCCATAGGACTCGAGAACTTGTACAAAGTAGTTTAAATGATTTTGATTTTCGTGGGTTTGTAAGCCACTTGTCGTAGGTTTGTAAGCTACTTGTCGTGGGTTTGTAAGCCACTGGTTTCGATAGAAATTGGGTTCCATCCCAAAAGAAAATTGGAAGAAAGATGAGAGTGCTATTATGAAGTTTTAACAAAATACTAGACACTTATCTTGAGATCTTGAAATCTTGATTCTCTAGAGTCTTGAATCTTGAATATCTAATCTTCATCTTGATGCTTGAGTCTTTATACTGATCAGTCTTCGATGATACCTGCATATACTTCCTATATACATATATATATATATATGGAAATGTTAGTATATATTTTATAAAGTAAAGTATAATAACTATATAAGGTTGTTGTCATCAAAACATCATCAACTCAGTTCCTAACAATCTCCCCCTTTTTGATGATGACAACCTTTATTTATAAAATATTCTTACCATACCATAACTCTCCATAACTCCCCCTTACTCCGTGACTTCTTCTTAAAACTACAACTCCCCCTTACTCCATGACTCCCCCTTACACCAAGCACATATATTTTTATAACTTTCTCCCCCTTTGACATCAGCAAAAATGAATAAAAGATTTACCTATTTTTTAGTTGTTTAATTTGAAGCCCTAAGAAGAAACTTAATTCTCCCATGTGACTCATTTCAAATTCTTTAGTCATTATATCTGAAAATTCTTTATTCATTATTTTATTAGTTGATCCAAAGATTATATCATCTACATATATTTGAACCAGTTGAATATCTTGATTATTTCTTTTAATAAAAAGTGTTGTATCTACTTTACCAATTTCAAAACCAGATTGAAGTAAATAAGATCTTAGTCTTTCATACCAGGCTCTAGGAACTTGCCTTAGACCATATAGAGCTTTCTTTAACTTGTATACATGGTTTTGAAATTTATTACCTTCAAAAAGTGGAGGTTGTTCAACATAAACATCTTCTTTTACAAAACCATTTAGAGAAGCACTTTTAACATCCATTTGATATAATTTGAAATTATTATAATTAGCGAAAGCAAGTAGAATTCTTATAGCTTCTAATCTTGCTACGGGGGCAAAGGTTTCATCATAGTCAATTCCTTCTTCTTGACAATAACCTTGCGTGACTAAACGAGCTTTATTTCTTACGACCTCACCGAGTTCATTCATTTTATTTTTATAAACTCATTTAGTTCCGATTATACTTTTATCCTCAGGTTTAGGAACAAGTTCCCATACATCATTTTTGGTAAATTGATTCAATTCTTCTTGCATAGCAAGAATCCATGAATCATCAGACGATGCTTCCTTTGGATTTTTAGGTTCAATTGTTGATATAAAGGCTACATTACTCATACTACTTAATTGATTTCTAGTTCTTACTACAGATTCAATATTTCCTAAAACATTTTCTATAGGATGATCTTTTGATATTTTAAATCTCTTATTAGGTTGATTTATTTCACTAATAGTTTCATTAGATTGATTTAAATTTATAAAATCTTCTTCATCATCTATTTGTACAAATCTTTAAGATTTTCATCAAAAGATACATGCATAGTTTCTTCAATAGTATTAGTTTTTAAATTAAAAACTCTAAATGCTTTTCTTCTATTAGAATAACCAATAAAGAATCTTTTATCAGCTTTTGGTTCAAATTTATCTAAATTATCTTTTGTATTAAGTATAAAACATTTACTCCCAAAGACTTTAAAATAATCTACTATAGGTTTATTATTATAAAGTAATTCATATGAAGTTTTATTTGTTAATGGTCTAATTAAAATTCTATTTAATATATAACAAGCTGTAGCAACTGCTTCAGCCCAAAAATGTTTAGGTAAATTACTATCAGAAAGCATTGTACGAGCACACTCTTGAATCGTTCTATTCTTACGTTCTACTACTCCATTTTGTTGTGGAGTTCTTGGAAATGAAAAGTTGTGAGTAATTCCCTTTTGAGTACAGAAATTCTCAAAATTTTCATTTTCAAATTCACCGTCGTGATCACTTCGAATAGTTTTAATTTTGAAAGAATGTTGTTTTTGAATTCTTCTAGAAAAGTTTTTAAATATTTCAAAAGCATCACTTTTATGTTTTAAAAAGATTGTCCAAGTATATCTTGAATAATCATCTACTATAACAAAAACATATTTACTATGGTTAATTGATTGAACTTGAGATGGGCCAAATAAATCTAAATGAAGTAATTCTAAAGGACTAGAGGTAGAAATAGCATCTTTTAATTTAAATGAACTTTTCTTAAGTTATCCTAATTGACAAGCATCACAAATACTATCTACTTCAAAGTTTTACTTGGGTAGACCTCTAACTAAGTCAAGTTTTGATAGCCTAGATAATAATTTGAAATTCAAATGGCCAAATCTTTTATGCCAAATCCAAGGGTCACTTGTATTAGCCAAAAGACATAGATTATCATTTGAAATTTTCATACTAAGGATATAAATATTTTTCTTCCTAATACCTTCAAAAATTATATTAGACTTATCATCTTCAATGTGACATTCATCTTTTCCAAATTTAATTTTAAAACCTTTATCGCAAAGTTGACATATACTAAGCAGATTATGTTTTAAGTTCCTAACTAATAAAACATCAGAAATAAGTAAAGTTTTAGAGTTACCGACATTGCCGACGCCAACCACATATCCTTTAGAGTTGTCACCAAAATTGACTAATCCACCATCTTGATAAGTAATGTCCTTGAGTATCTCGGGATTTCCAGTCATGTGCCTCGAACAGCCGCTATCAAGTATCCATTTATCTTTCTCAATTTGCACAGTTTGTCCATTGGGTGTTGATTCGTCAAAAGCCATATAACATGTCTGTCCCTGCATAACACACCAATTCGGTAGATAACTTGATTTTTCAAAGTAACTATATGCAGACTTATGATACTTTGATGAAATGCATAGATTCAAAACAGTTTTAACACAATTTTCCAAAAATACCATTTTTATATTTTTCAAGTTTCAGATTATGAAAATAATGAAAACCAATGCTCTGATATCAATTGTTAGGGATGCAGATTAAGGATCTTAAGGCAGAAATAACACTAGAGGGGGGTGAATAGTGTTTTAAAGAATACATGAACTATATGACTAAATTAAAACTTTCAACACAAATCTAAACCGAATTCTAACACAGAATGATCACAGAACATATAACAAATGCAAATAGTAAAGTAAAGCAAGTAAAAGGAAAGAACACACCGGATTTTATACTGGTTCGGAATCCTCCTACATCCAGTCCTGCACCAAGGCAATATCCTTGTACAGATTTTTATAAGCCAATATCCAAATTACAACCCTCAATTTCTAAGGCCTTCAGGAACCCTCCTATCTCCGAGTATGGGGTAAACTCTCTTGATTTACGGGACACAAGATCACCCTAATACTTCTTAATCACAATCCTTTTGAATGGATAGACACTATGGACTTTTTGAATACAAATTAATCCTATAACTCTGAATAGCACTTTGATCTTTAGTAGAATGATAGAGAATCAAATAGAGATAATTTCCTATTGAGAATTTGGCAGAATGATGGCACGATCTTGAAAATATGAAGTTTTATGGATATGGAATGGTGGAGAAGAAAGAGTGAAGAAAATAAGAAAGTAGTTGTTGAAAAAATTCATTTTGGAAGCCTTTATATAGATGCACAATAGTCATAACCATTGGCGAAAGGTTTTCGAACGAATGGACACTTCTTTTGAAAATTGAATTTTGAATCCAACTGTCACCATGTCGACATGGGGTATCCCCTTATGTCGACATCCCTTAGTTCAAAATTATAGAGATGTTGTTTTGTAAAGACAATTGAATTTAAAACAAGTTGAAACTTCTCTGAAGCAAAGTAAAGTGTTTAAACAATATTTTGAGATAGAGAATGAATATAGAACATTATTTTAAATATATATATATAATTGATATAGACCGTCAATTATATAAGTAATATTTAAAATTAGAATAAGTTTTGATGTTTAAAAATAGAAGTTTTTTTAAATCAGAATAGAGGAATATTTCAAGGCTAAAACAAAGATTGAAAATATTTTTGAAAACATGATTTTGAAAGCTAAAACATTTTGAAAAATCTATTCAAACTGAAATTGCAAGAACCTTCCTACAGAGCTCCTCCATAGGACTCGAGAACTTGTACAAAGTAGTTTAAATGATTTTGATTTTCGTGGGTTTGTAAGCCACTTGTCGTAGGTTTGTAAGCTACTTGTCGTGGGTTTGTAAGCCGCTGGTTTCGATAGAAATTGGGTTCCATCCCAAAAGAAAATTGGAAGAAAGATGAGAGTGCTATTATGAAGTTTTAACAAAATACTAGACACTTATTTTGAGATCTTGAAATCTTGATTTTCTAGAGTCTTGAATCTTGAATCTCTAATCTTCATCTTGATGCTTGAGTCTTTATGCTGATCAGTCTTCGATGATACCTGCATATACTTCCTATATATATATATATATATATGGAAATGTTAGTATATATTTTATAAAGTAAAGTATAATAACTATATAAGGTTGTTGTCATCAAAACATCATCAACTCAGTTCTTAACAGTCTTCTCTTTGTTATCTATGGTGGCTGGGAGAACACGAAGTTCCTCTCTTAGTCGAATGAAATTCTTGGTAGAAATTGCCTTCGTTAGTACATCAGCACGCTGGTAAAAGGAGGGAATATGTCGGATCTGGAGCTTCCCACTTCCAGTTCGCTCTCTGACGAAGTGTAGATCCACTTCTAAATGCTTTGTTCTCGAGTGCTGAACCGGGTTCATAGAAAGGGATATAGCGCTCAAATTGTCCACCCAAAAAGTTGGTGTTTGCTTAAGCTTAAAACCTAATTCTCTGATAAGGGCTTCGGTCCATGTGATTTCAGCAGTGACACTAGCGATGGCCCTGTATTCCACTTCCGCGCTCGACCTAGAAACTGTTGATTGCTTCTTCGTGCATCATGAAACAGGGTTGTTCCCGAGATAAACACAGTGTCCCGTAGTAGATCTCCTATCGTCTAAATCGTTGGCCCAATCAGAATCACTGTAAGCTTGTAATGTTATATTTTTGCATGACACTAGTCTTAATCCATAGTCAATGGTTCCCTTAAGATATCTAAGTATGCGTTTAACTGCATGCCAGTGCTCATCAGTTGGTGCTTGCATATATTGACAGATCTTGTTTACACTAAAAAAAATATCAGGTCTGGAAATAGTCGCATACTGGAGTGCCCCAACTATACTCCTATATTGTTTGACATTTTCAATCGGTTCTCCCTTGTCTTTAGACAGTTTAAGATTGCTTGTCATGGGTGTAGGTAGTTCTTTTGCTTTGTCCATATTTGCTCTTACTAAAATATCTGATATGTATTGCTTTTGTGACAAATTGATGCTTGAGGCTGCATTTTTCTGAATATGAATCCCCAGAAAGTAATTTGCGACCCCCAAGTCTTTTATAGCAAATTGTCTGTCAAGATGCCTGATTACTGTTTCAATTTCATGCTTGCTGTCTCCGGTAAGGAGAATGTCATCAACATATACCAATATGTAGATGCTATTATATCCTTGCCTTTTTATGTAGAAGGAGTTGTCAGATTTGGTAGCAATGAATCCCAATCTGACTAAAGTGGTTTTCAGTTTTTCATACCAGGCCCTTAATGCCTGCTTTAGCCCATATATGGCCTTGTGTAGTTTGCATACTTGATTGTTGCTATCTGCAAAATTATAACCCTTTGGCTGTTGCATGTACACTTCTTCCACTAAGTCTCCATTTAAGAATGCATTGTGCACATCCAACTATCTTATCTCCCAATGCTTGTGTAGAGCTAAAGTTATTATGATTCTGATAGTTTCTGGTTTAATTACTGGAGAAAAAATCCCATTGAAATCATAACCATACTGTTGAGTATAGCCTTTTGCCACAAGTCTTGCTTTATACTTGATTACTTTGCCATCTGGATCTCTTTTGATTTTATAAGTCCACTTGCTTCCAACTATGTTTTTGTGTTTTGGTGGGTCTACTAAGGTCCATGTCTTGTTCTTGATCAGTGCATTGTATCTTCATCCATGGCTATCCTCCATCTTTTTTCTTTAACAGCTGCTTCATATGATGTTGGCTCAACTTCATTGATTTAAGTATTGAATATTTTCGGTTTAAAAATACCACTTTTGGATCTAGTAGTCATGGGATGTTGACTAATGGTTGGTTGTGGCATTTGATGTTCAGCAATGTAGTGATCGGTAACTTCATTTGTTGTGTTTTCATTGTTTTGATCTTCCTATATATCTACTTGTTGTTGTTCATTATACTGTGAGCTGTCCACTGCACTTTGCTCTGAATTATCAATATGAGCACTCTTTGTAAACTCATGATTTACTTTATTTTCATTGCTGATCCAATCAGACAGATCTGGTATATGATTTGTCCCTCCATTGTTGAAGTCCATTTCTTGTTTGTTTCTTTCCTTCTCTCCAAAAGGAAAAACATTTTCATTAAACACTACATGTCTTGAAATATAAAATCTGCCTTGACTGTCTAGGCACTTGTAACCTTTCGGATTATCTGCATAACCTAGAAAAGTACATTTACTAGACCTCAGGCTCAATTTATGTCTATTGTATGGTCTGAGGCAAGAAAAACACAAGCACCCAATTTTTTTTAAATAACCATAATCTGGTTTAACACCAAAAAGTTTTTCAAAAGGACAGATATGGTTTAAAACTTTGGTTGGCATTCTCTTGATGAGATATAATGTTGTAGCAAATGCCTCTCTCCAGTAATTCATGGGGAGACATGCTTGTGACATAAGTTTTAAACCAATTTCTACTATGTGTCTGTGTTTTCTTTCCACCAAACCATTTTGTTCAGATGTGTGTGGGCATGTCATTCTATGTATAATTCCTTTCATGGCAAAGAAGTCCTTAAGAGGTTTGAATTCACCCCTACCATCTGTTTGCACTATTTTCACATTGCTATTTAACTGCCTTTCAATGCAAGTGATGAAATATTTCATAGCATTGCATGTCTCTGATTTTGCCTTTAAAAAATATATCCATGTATATCTACTATGAGCATCAATAAGTGATAGATAATACCTGTCTCCTTGAGTTGAATTATGTGGAGATGGCTTCCACAAGTCAGCTGCCACTAGCTCAAGAGGCCTTTCATATATAGTTTCATAATGTTGAAAAGTTAATTTATGACTCCTCCCAATTTGACAGTGTGAACATATATTGGAAGTACATAATTTTGGAAAAGGAATTTTATTATCATTTAGTACTTGTTTAACTACATCAAAACTTGGGTGCCCTAGATTACAATGCCATACATCAAGAATATTATCCTCTTTGTTATCATCAGCACTAACATTATTACACCATACTGCATTGTTACAAAAGGATCATTTTCTTATATTGCTGAACTTGTATAAACCATGATCCAGTTTACCCTGTAACAGTATATTTTTATTCAGCATATCCTTGACAAGTCAAAAACTAGGGTGAAACTCAAAATATACATTATTCTCTTTAGAAAATTGTGAGACACCGATTAAATTCTTTTTGATACTTGGTACTCTCAATAAGTTATTAAGATAGAGTAGCCTTGTACCTTTTTAGTGCATGTTCCCACATGAGATATATTTATTGTTTCACCATTTTCCATTGCAACGCAATGTTTACCTGTGTAGCTTTAATTCCCCAAGTTTAGATTATGCAGATTGTTAGTCATATGATTAGTGGCCCCTGAATCAGGAAACCATTCTTCGATATTAACATCTTCAGGTCCTGTTGCATCATTAGTTGAGTTGACTGCACTATTTCTGCATTGATTGCTGATTTGTCCTATGTTTGTTGTTGGTCCTCTGTTTGCTTGACCTTGTTGTGCAGTGTTGTAATCTTCCTTGAATCTGAAGTAACACTTATTTGCCATGTAGCCAAATTTCTCACAAATTTGACATTTGACCTTGTGATTGTTTGAGTATCTTCCTCTGCCTCTTCCTCTTTGACTGTTGTTTCCTCTTAAATTTTGATTTTCTTGTTTATTTTGACTATGTTTCTGATTTTTGTTCTTTGTGGAGGAGGCATAGTTTGCTGAATAATCTTCTCGCATGAGTTTTCTCTGTTCAACTCTGCCTTCATGAGCAAGAAGTGCTGAGTAAACATACTCTAAATCTGGCAGTGTTTGCTGGGTAGCAAAAAAAGTCACTAAAGATTCATATTCTTGATCTAGACCATTTGTAATGATGAGAATCTGCTCACTGTTGGATATTTCATGACCAACAGATTTCAATTTGTCACAAAGATTCTTGATTCTGGCAAGATACTCTCTCATACTTGTATCATTTTTTCTTGCATTTTGTAGCTCTCTTCTATAGTGCATAATTCTAGCTGCTGATTGTGAACTAAAAATTCTTTCAATGGTTGACCATATTTCATATGAAGTGTAACATCCAACAAGTTGTGATACAAGACTTTGACTAATAGAAGATAAAAGCCAAAATGCAAGTAGATTATCTTGCTTTTGATATTAAATATAATCTGGGTTGTTAACTAATTTCCCTGTATCATCAGTGATGTTAATTAGAGGAATTACCTTGGTTCCCTTTACATAATCTTGCAGATCATAACCTCTCAATGCAATCTCTACCTGATATTTTCATGTTATATAGTTGTCTCCATCTAATGGTGTGTTGATTGCTTGATTTTTAGGTCTGATTAAGATTGGGTCAGTGCTCTGGTCATTTCTAGACCTATTGCCTGTGTTTACAGAGGTGGCATCATCATCTTGATTTGCCATGGTGGGTCAAGAACCCTGTTTTCTGAAAATCTTGATAAGAAAGCAATGCTTTTGGCGAAGCAATGATAAACTTGCAGCCAATACTGATGAGTGCAGTACAATCAAGTGAGGAGATCTTGATCAAGAAGGCAGTGCTTTGGCGAGGCAGAGATAATTCTACAGCCAAAGTAGGCTGTAGTGATCAACATCAGTGCAACCAGATGAGGAGATGAAGATTTGGAATCTGATCCTCTTCTAGGATGGCACAGTGAGCACAAGAACTGAAGTGAAACTGATATTAAGTTGATCGTGAGATTGGTATACCCCTCTGTGATGATAATGCTCTGAGGGGAGAAGAGTAAAATCACCTTTTTCTGATCGATAATTGCCCTTCGGCTATATTTTCTCTGATACCATAAAATGAAAAATGAATTTCATTGATTTCATTACTTTTCGTTACATCTGATACTATACAACTCTCTATATTTATAAGAACAGAAATGCAGCAAGAAAAACAACTGGGTCAGAAGGAGAAGCCCAACCCAATAAAGAAGAGAGAACAAAATAAAGTTATGCCAGCCCGATACAATGCTTATTAGTATTAAGCCATAATTGATTATAAAGGTCTTACCTAGGCATATATAGATTTGAAGATAGATTTTTGATAGTAATAGATCTTAAAAAAAGCTTACAAAATAAAAAATGCAACAAATGACAATATATATTTTTGATAGTAACAAATCTCAAAACCACTCAAGTATGTCTTCACAATCTTCTTTAATAAAAGAAACACCCTCAACATAATCATCAACATCTATATTGATTTCTTGGCAATCTTCCTCAACATGGCTTACGTCCTCAAAGGAGTCATGGATCTCTAGATCGTTAAAAACTCTCGAAGGTGCTTTCATTACCATATACCAATTAGAAGAATCATTCTCTCTTGAATAAAAAATTTGTTTTGCTTGAGATGCAAGTATATATAAATCTTTTGAAAATGAAGCTTGACTTTGATGTAAATTGACAAGCGTAAATCCATCCTCAACATTTACACCATTTCTTATGTTTGCCCAATGACACTTAAAGACTGGAACATATAAAATGTTATAGTTTAACAAAATTATATTGGTAAGTATCTCATAATAAGTGACAGTATAAACCACTCGAGAAACATCTTTTGCACTTTCTCTACACAACATATTGTTGCATCATAAGTCACTCCACTGTTTTGGATTTCTCTCCCAACATCTTTTGTGTGAAAACATTATCCATCAATGATGTATCCTGTATAGGACAAAGCATCGTTCTTCGGACCATAAGCAATCCATTTTAACATGTTGTCGTGATCTTTAAAACTAATAAATACCTATAAAAAATAATTTCTTTTAATAGAGATATTTGTGATACGGTTTTAAATTAATTAGTAACATTTAAGAATTCAATCGTCCTTCTTTTAATCCAATTGGATAATGTAGATATATGATTTTTTCAAAGTAACATTGCATTTCTTTCCATGCACTTGCCTGAATTTTGTAACTCCTCCAAATGCAAACTAGCGTATAACAAGAGATGTTGTGTTATATTTAAAATTACAAACAATCAAACAATGAAAAATAAGGAGTATGCACTTACTCTAAAAATGGTTTTACCACGGTCATATTCATTAGCACAGCAAATGAGCAGATTCTTTCTCATTAGAAGACAATGTGATTGTCTTACATGCTGATATTGGATGTCCTTCAAGTATTACGTTACTTTGGTAATTTTCATTTCTAACTTCTTTCTTCTATGATTTTCTTAAAAATTAACCAAAGAAAATCCATTTTTAGAGTAAGTGCATACTCCCTCTTTTTCATTAGCACAGCAAATGAGCAGATTCTTTCTCATTAGAAGACAATGTGATTGTCTTACATGCTGATATTGGATGTCCTTCAAGTATTACATTACTTTGGTAATTTTCATTTCTAACTTCTTTCTTCCATGATTTTCTTAAAAATTAACCAAAGAATCTTATGCATTCTTTTGCAAGATAAGATTCCCTAATACACCCCTTAGGACGAGCATGATTTCTTACGTAATCCTTTAGTGTTTTCATGTACCTTTCAAAGGGGTACGTCCGACGAAAATGGACTGACCCACATAATCGTGCTTCTCTTACAAGATGAACTGTCAAATGTACCATTATATCAAAAAAAGAAGGTGGAAAGTATTTTTCAAGCTCGCACAAAGTTACAATAATCTCATCATTAAGTTGATGTAGTTTCTTTCTATCGATAATACGCTGACTTAATTTATTAAAGGAAGAACATAAACGAGTTATTATTTTTCTAGGCTTCTTTGAAAGCAATCCTCTTATTAAAACGAGTAATAATTATTACATTAAACATGATAATCATGAGACCTCAAACCACTAATTTTGCAGTCCTCCAATGATATGCAAACCTTTAAAATTTAAACAATAATCATCAGGTCCTCTAAAATCATACAACCTTTTGCAGAATTTTTTTTTTTACTTTTGATAATGTATATGGAGCCGGTGGAAGATATGTCTTGTTCCCACGGAGTTGTGTATGAAGACCATGTCGAATTTTCGAATCCTCCAAATCCTTTCTAGAGTTAACTCCGTCTTTTGATTTCTTGTCATGCAACATTGTGCCCAGTAAACTTTCACCAACATTTTTCTCGACATGCATTACATCTACATTATGACGTAATGGAAGTTTCCATAAAAATCAATAACGGAACGTTTTAGTTGTATAATTCCATAATGTTAGTCTAATAGAATAAAATAGAACGTATGCACCAACCTCCCAATATGGCAATTGAAAAAAATGAATTTTTTTCCACCTTAATAGCTCCATTATCACAGGATCTTTGTCCTCATCATCTTCTTTTTTCTTACTATGCTCAATTCTTCTTTTATTCCCTGTTTTATTTTGCTCATTCTTTTTTTACCTTTTCTGTTATTCTTTTTTTGGTTCTTCTTTACATTTTCAAAATTATTTAGATTTTTTTTTTAAATGATAGAAAATTTTCCTCTAGTTAGAATCCTAAGCCTACACCCTTCCTCGCGGTGTTATCAAACAAGGTCTTCTGTTTCTTAAAGGGTTTGAAGGAGATAGAAATCTTCTATGGCCCATATAGACCGTCTTTCTACTGCGATTTAGCCATCGATGATGGGTGTTGACATCGCATAATGGACAAGATTTTTTTACCTTTTACACAACATCTAGCAAGACTACCATATGCCGGAAAGTCATTTATTGTTCAAAGAAAAATTGCTTTCATATCAAAGATTGATTGAATATATGATCATAAACCTCAACTCTGGTATTCCATAAATGATATAAATCTTCTACCAGTGGCGCTAAATATACATCAATGTCATTTCCTGGTTGCTTCGGACCAGGAATCAACAATGTTAACGTGATATTATCTTTCTTCATGCACAACATAGGCGCATATTTCACAAGCATTACAGGTCAACAACTATATTTGGAACTTAATATGGAAAATAGATTGAAACCATCTGTTGCAAGGCCAAGCTTAAAATTGCATGGATCTGCTGAAAATGATTTCCATTTCTCATCCACTATATTCCATGTTATAGAATCTATTGGATGTTGCATTTTTCCATCGGTGTTTTTGTTATTGAAATGCCACCATAAATCTTCGGTCATTCTTTTGGATCTACACATTTTGATAAATCTCGGAATTATTGGAAAATAATGTAACATTTTACCCGAAATGCCATTCATAATCTCCTTTGTCCATTGATTTACCGTCCACCTTGAAAATCCACATTTTGGACAGTTATTCAAATCTTTATATTCATTTCTAAAAAGACAACAATCATTCTCACATGCATGAATCTTCTCGAAACTCATGTCAAATATTTTAAAGAATTTCTTTAATTCATATAACGACTTGGGAAGTATGTTATTTTTTGGCAACAAAAACTGCTACACATTTAGAAGCTTATCGAAACCATTGTCAAACAATCCAGTCTTACATTTAAGATTATACAAGGCAAAGATAACAGATAATTTTGTTTGATCCTTGCAACCAGGATACAATGGGGTCTTTACATCTTCCAAATTTTTGTGTAATTCATCCTCTCATCTTTGTGCATCATCTTCACATTTATCATCATCAAAGAAAGTATGATCAATAAAATCTTAATCTTCGTAGATAATGGCTTTAAGCAAATCATACGCATCACCCTACTTTGTATTCTTGCTTTTATTTCTCTTGTCGTGATTGCACCACTCGTTGTCCATGTACTTAGGATCCATTCCTCTTATAATCAAATGCTCGACAATAACTTCTTCATGAAGACTGGTAAGATTTCTACAATTTCCTAGGTTTAGCTTTGCATCGTTTACAAAATTCCAAGCTGCTTGCTCATACTACGATAAAAAACAAAAAAACAAATAATAACCTTAGATATTAAAATATATTTTAAATTCAATATTATACTTAAGTACCATGTAATTACTTGTTTAGACGTACCTAGTTTTTATCCATCATTTCTAATATATAAACAAACAAAATCTAAAATTCAAAGAAGATATTAATTATTAGATACAAGCAAAGAAACCATTCGATTCTAGCCTGTAAAAATACTAAAAAAAGAAAGTATCTTTTTTTCTTTGGTTTTTTTAATTGAATAAGAAGTTGAAATTCAAGAGTGATGAAGGTACTTTTCAACTGTTAACAGAAAAATGAAAAGTAAAACTTCAATCAGCTTCTAGTATAAGCCTATCATTGTATTAATCATGAACTTCATTGGTACTCAATGATATTAAGGAATCTCCGACAGTGGACTAATATAGCATCCAAAGAAAAATGTCAAAAACTCAATTGTGATAAATGTTATGTTTCAGAGTGCAACGCACATTACTAGCGTATTATTTCAATAAGTGATCGAGAAACCATAAATTGAAATAAAATTTTCTGTCATGCCTAATATTCAAAATTTTCTTTTTGTACTCCTTGTACAGTCATGTGATTCATATCATCATGGATGAACAATTATGAGTTAAACCGGACATACATAGCAATGCTTTGATCCATGATGATCGCATTTTATACTTAAAAATAAGTTTTTCGCGATAAATAATCACATTTGAACCTTATTAATGTAACCTTTCACTACATGTACATACAGTTCTTCGTAAAATGAATTATGCACATAGTTATAACTTCTAAACAATGTTGGTCACCTCATTGTCACAAACACACACTACACCATCATCCCCTTTAGCTATACCACCAACCTCAGCAACGTACTCAACTCCCCAAAACCACCACAACTTGAATCAACCGTCAACCATCTCCTTAAATACACTTCCTCATTCTACTATACATCCAATACAACTCAGTCATCCATCCTGAACGCATAGTTTATCATCCTCACGACCACTTGAAACACATCTTCCATCCTCAAACTATTGCAGCCATCCCCCCTTCCAATCAATACAAACTTCACTCTTGCACCAATCAAAAAACAATAGCTTCCATCTACGTTAAGTACTTTAGCTTCTTCCTTGTAACATCCTCTATCTGGAGGCTAGAAGCTAAGTGCTACAGATGCTGTAGTCATCCATAATATTAACTTCCGGTGATCAAAATATGGTAATGTTAATGGTATCCATAATGTCAAAAGTACATGAATATGAAACAAAATCATAGATTTCAAAACAACTTTTCTGATTACATTTCGCAAAACATGTTTCATATCCCACTACATAATCTCATACCCGGTTGCCAGGTAAAGATCAAATATAATTATTACAAAATACGCCAAGAGAAACATATGACGACGCCCCATTTTTTGACCAGAGTACTATATTGTCATAACTGACTTAATACACACATCATAATCAAACAAAATAAAATAACAACTCCTAAATAACTATCCGTCGGCCATCTGCTCATCTTCGGATGCTTTATTCGCCAACCTACTAAAAACCTGAAAGTCCTTAACCCTCAATCTACTCAAATTAATTTTGAGCACCCGAGAGTTTAAGGGGAAAATATAAACTTTGAGTCAAACATAAAGTCTGCTGTGAATAA
The DNA here is from genome assembly GCA_030765085.1 of Allium cepa. NCBI lineage: Eukaryota > Viridiplantae > Streptophyta > Magnoliopsida > Asparagales > Amaryllidaceae > Allium > Allium cepa. Next base: position 424,072,268 of record CM060937.1, read on the forward strand.
TACTTACATCTCGGTTATTTGATATTAAATGAGACCATGCCGCTTTGCAGAACGGGTTTCCCCTCACTAATACCCTTTTAAAACATATCTTTTGCAAACTTTTTTCTACAACCAAAACTGGATAAAACTGTAAAGCATTATCATGTAAACTGTGACGATCTGCAAATCCGTACCCTTTGAATCGACGATAAATCACACATATCCGACCCAAAAATCACATATTGACGGAAAGTCAAGTGAAAGAGAAGAAGAGGGAAGAAGAGAAGAAAGAGAGAAAAGAAGACAAAACAGAACAATACAGAATTTCACATCGCAGTGGAAAACATATAATATCATATCAATTATCTTTGCAAAACAGAAATTGTATATACGTACATCAATCAGAGTTCAACAATCAATCAATAGTTATCAGTCTGGACATTTATAATAACTTGTCCTAACAAATACCGATAATATACAACAACTAAGCAGCGGATAATCAAAACAGATGCGTGTATATGAAATGAAGATCTCCAGATCTCCTGCTGAAGCTCCAAAAGCATCAAATCTGAACCTGTAAATATACTCGGTTTGACCCGAGCATTGAAAGAAAAGAACGTCCGGATCAGTTTGGTAAACCAACATGAGAAACACACTCAACCGAATTTATTAAATTACCAAACTTTACCTTTCAAAACAAAAATATCTCGTAAGACATGTCCATACATACACACGGACATGTTTTTACCTTACGATAACTAAAATTTTGTCATAATAAATCCTCTTATATTATACTAGTGCCTAGTATACAAATAATATTAATCATATCCAAAATTGTTACATTGATTAAATTTCAGCATATAGCCCAAAATGGGTAATACAATCAAAATGGCAGGCACGTAGTGGAGTTTGGATTTCCATACAAATGAACAGGTGAAGGGACTATCTTTCGGCAGTACATCTCTAGAGGAATGCACCCAGGATCATCTCAAAGGATCCTCTACCAACACAATACCGGCCCACCTCTATAACTAGATGGTACCAAATATATCATCCTCTAGTCGTTATCGACCTTTTCCGAGGGCCCTCTAAGCATACAACCACATTAATCAGATACACGACTGTTTGAAAAATGACTATTTTTACACGTTAATTAAATATCAAAATATTCAATTTCTATTAGTTTACTTTTAATTCAGTTTTAAAAGTTTACCAACATCGTTCTAATTCAAATAGAATTTATTTCAACTTTATAAATCATTTTCGTTCATATTAAATCCCAATATCAATTATTTCAGCAATTTCAAATATTAAATTAACAGTTTAATTATCCAATTAAATCCCTATATTTGAAATATAATTTATTCAGTTATAAAATTTACCTGTGAATACTTAAAATCCATTAGATAAACGAATTTCAAATGACAGAAATTTTGGGTCTTTACATTCTCCCCTACTTAACACAGTTTCATCCCCGAAATTACGAAGTAAGAAAAAGTCACAAAATCCATGAACTTTTCAAAACAAATCGTTCAAACTAGATTTACCAAAATCATTTAACCTTTTAACTTTTCAAAAATCCATTAGTTAAACTTGTTATAAAAACTTTTCTAAATTTTCAAATCCATTAGTAGTTATCTTTCCAAAATCAACTAATATCGTTTAACCTTTAACTCAATATCAAAATTATAGCTATCAAAAAATTTTCTAACGCCTTAGATTTTCAGAAAAATTCGCCATAGCCTCCTTTGCGCAGTTCGATTGTAGTAGGATCACAATATATATATATATATATATATATATATATATCACAAATATACTTCTCATCTTCGAGTATGAGGCATCCCATAGGGAAAAAAGGGTAAAAGTACGATATGTAATCCAAGATATGTACCTTATATATTATTAGCAAGCATATACGACTAATATAGCACGAAAGCGAGCTCAAAATGCGACGCCTACGCCATACGCACCTACTAAATACTCAACGAACAATGAGAAACAAGTATACATGAAAAGTAATATCAATATACAACATATCCTGATACAACAACTATACATGCCAATATAGCAACGCAACCAAAAACAACAAATTCAACCATCATACAACTATCATCCAACTAACATCCAACAAATTCATAACCAAATCAATATAAATTCACTTCTTCTTAATATTCATTGAATTGATTTTCAATTTAATCACATTTGACGCATTAACATTGTATTTCACTAACATTCATTCATTCAAATTCAGTTAGTTTACATTCACTAATTCAAGTTCGTTCGCTTTCAAATCAAATTAAATTCAGTTCTATTTAGATTCACTTACTTCCGCTTTGAATTCATTACTAAGCTTTCAATTTTATTAATTCAATTTCATATGAATTTCTATACAATCCACTAACATCCATCTAACAACCAATGTATATCGAACATAACCAAATTTATTCAATTTGCTCTCAACATTAATTTTGGTTTAACACATTTAATTTCCAACTGGTTGATATTCAGTTGACTTTCATTCAATTCCCAATTTCATTAGCCTTAAATGAATTAACACTTACATCCATTATTCCATATCAATTCATTTATATTCGATTGATTATCATTCAATCCATATTTTATTTCATTATAAAATTCAAATTCATATTCATATCATCACTTCACTTTACTAATCCATTTTGATATCAAATTCTACTTCATTTAACATTACTTAAGTTATGTTTCATTTCATCTTCATTTACACTACCTTCACTATACAACTTAAGTTCATTTCTAATTTAATTCAAATTCTATTTTGTTTAACTTTTACGTAAGCCAAATTTCATATCACTTATTCAAATTCAGGTTTTGTTTTTGCTTAACAAAATTGTTTAACCATTTTAATAATTGGTTTTACTAACATTTTCTCATTTTATAAGTTATACGACCTTTTAATTTAAACTTCCATGAACATTTACTTAAGTTTACTTCCATTCACAAAACTCATTCTATAATTTCAATTCATGGTTATACAATCACTTTACAACTTAGGTTTATTTTAACTTACAAATTCATATTATACAATCACTTACCTCTTAAGTTTAATTTCCATTTCAATAGCTTATCTAATCTAGTTCAAATTTCAATTCATTTAATTTAACTTTACCAAAATTAAATTTATTATCTCATATTGTAAATACAAACTCATTCATCAATTTCAACTTGGATTTTAAATTCAAATTCATTTATTACAAAAAAACTTAAATTTCAATTTTCAATTTACCATTGGTAGCAAATCAATCACACGGAAACTCGAAAATGATACTGATGATGCTGCAGTCGTCACCCTTATTATTTTCCAGCAATAGTAGCGAATTCAGTGTTTTATATTCTTTTAAAGAAATCCTTTTTTTATTATTTATAAATCACATTTACGAAATCTTTTACTTATATAATTTCACTATTTCACTTAACTTATCTAAGATCAATTCCAAATTCAATTATCTTATTTAGATTTATAATAATTTAACCTCTTTAGCTTTTGAAAAATAACTTCCAAAATCAACAAGATTCAATTTTTCAAATAATTGGTTTAAATTGATTTTTATTTATAACTCATACTTATAGATATACTCGTGTAATTTCATTACTTATATATAAGATTATTTCACAATTGTAAATCATATTAATTATAACTCCATATTTTATATTTCAATTGCTTATATAATTTATTCTTCTTTTACAACTGTTGCTTTTATTTAGATTATTCAAAGAACTTTTTATTGACTTATATATATTTATATTTTCAAACAACCAACAATCAATTTATATACGCTTTAATAATTTCTGAAAAATTGTTTCCTATATATATAAAATATAATTGAGGTAAAATTATTTCATTTACCCAATTTAAATGATACTATGTCGACTTGCCTCGTTTAAGTGTTTAGAATATCCCTATCAATGACATGATATCCCACATACCGACCAGAATTCAGAAACAGCTTAATGGATAAGCAAATACAATATAAAACATTTTATAATCACTAACAAATACGCGCTCATATATAAGAGTGTGTGTGTGTGTGTGTGTGTGTGTGTAATACACTCAACTCAATCTAGGATGCTACTGTCCCTATCTATACTGAGTACATGTTAAAGCTTAGAAATATATAAAATCTAAGCTCTGATATCACGTGTGACGACCAGCAAATTCGTACCTTTTAAATCAACAATATACCACACATGTCCGACCTAAAAAGCATAGACTGACGGAAAGTCAAGAGAAATAAAAGAAGAGGGAAGAAGAGAAGAAAGAGAGAAGAGAAGACAAAATGGAACAATATAGAATCTCACATCGCAGTGAAAAACATATAATATCATATTAATGATCTTTACAAAACAGATACTTTATATACATGCATCGATCAGAGTTTAACAATCAATCAATAATTATCAGCCTGGACAGCTATAATAACTTGTCCTAACAAATGTCGATAATATACAACAACTAAGCAGCGAATAATTAAAACAGACGAGTGTATACGAAATGAAGATCTCCAGCCCTCATGCTGAAGCTCCAAAATCATCAAATCTGAACCTATAAATATACTAGGTCTGACCTGAGCATTGAAAGGGAAGAATGCCCGGATTAGTCTGGAAAACCAGCGTGAGAAACACACTCAAACAAATTTACTAAATTACCAAACTTTTCCATTCAAAACAAAAGTATTTCGTAAGACACGCTCGCACATAAACATGGACATGTTTTTACCTTACGATAACTAAAATATTTCGTAACAAATCCTCTTATATTATATTGGTGTCTAGTATACAAATAATATTAATCATAGCCGAAATTGTTACATTGATTAAATTCCAGCATATAGCCCAAAATGGGTAATACAATCAAAATGGTAGGCACGTAGTGGAGTTTGGATTTCCATATAAATGACCAGGTGAAGGGACTACCTTTCGACAGTACATCTCTAGAGGAATGCACCGAGGACCATCACAAAGGATCCTCTACCAACACAAGATCGACCCACCTCTATAACTAGATGGTACCGATCCTCCGGTCGTTACCGACCTTTACCGAGGGCCCTCTAAGCATACAAACCACACTAATTGGATACACGATGCCATGGCATGTAAAGATACATCTAGAAGAGGATGATCATACCCTACTTTGGAGCGACCCACTTACCCTTGCCGCATCTAACCCTGTTTGGTCATTTCCGGTTGATGAGACATAAGGTAACGATCACCTTTCACATATCACAAATCATATCACTTAGAATGCCACATGGCCATTTCCATTGACTACTAATTGCCTTTCATAAAAATACAACTCTTAAGCTCATACGTCTCAATGAGGGTGTTAAGATAAGAGAAGTTGCCTTCTCCGCCACCACTGATGTACATTTGTAAAAACCAATGTACCTAATCTTTTGAAATGCAATGTCAGACAAACATCGATACAAGTTATCCAGGAACAGGACAAACCGAAGTACTCTCCTATCACATCCTGTCGGGAAATCCTTAGAATTAGTAGCGAATAGTCCTTACATTGGATATTTTATAACGAAGTGACTACTGCTACTGGATGTATATTGGGATTTTAACCCCAAACGACCAACAAGCATTCCTCCACTATGAAAATCCTGAATATCAATATCATCGGCCAATATGCACAATCATCGTATAAATGTTGGTCCGAAGTGGTTTTCAGATAAATCTGATCCCGGTCTCTTCGCACCAACAATGCAAAAGCGTTTCTAACGTTGCACGGAAACTATATCTCCTAGACTTATCACATCTCCAACTTTCAACTTGCTATCTTTCGGCCAAGAAGGAAGCTCGATAGATTGGAGTAATACTCCGCACTACGCGAATCAACATCCTCAATACAAACGATAATCAAGCTTACACAGAAGGCTACATACTAAGTGTATGACTAAGTAGTTCCCACATCAAGTCGAGTAACTAAAATGGCCAAATTTGATAGTCAGTTATTTAACTATCAAAGCAAACAAACAAATATTTAGCACCATAAACAATCACCAGGCTCTTTTATGTAATCTTTTATTAATTAAGCCATTTGCCAAATATTCACTTCGAATTATCTTTAAAAAGATATTATCTCAAAATCATTTCAATATTGGAAAACATTTCCATATACTTATTTAATAATAAGTAATTCATAATTCTCTTTATTTTCAACACTTAGAAAATATTCCATATAATTAAATCAGGATTATGTATATATTTTATTCTTTAAGGAAAGCATTCTCTTAAACATATTTATTCGGGTCAAAACGAAAGTTGCGTAAAACATCGTTACGACAACCCGAAATCACTAGTATAGGGGTTCGAAAATTAGGTATATAAATCCCATGTACCATACAAAACATTTTCATTCGAAAATCATTTACTACAACAACAATGTTATAGTCCATCATTTCCTTATTTCTCGAAAACGTCTATTTCAACAATGAATGTTGAAATCTATGGTTTCGACACTTAACGTATTTTAAAACATCTTCAAACCATTTCACTTTATCTAAAAATATCACTTTTCAATACCTGTCTCTAAATTTAAAAGATCACTTTTCAAAACATATCCATTTTATTTAATATAGTATTCACTGTCCCAAATCGTGAATATAGTTTATTTACCAAATCCAATATTTCTACACGTTTATTAAAGGATAATCCACTATCCAAAATCGTGGATTTAATTTCTAACCAAATTCATTACTACTGCACTTCTAATTAGAGGATTATCCACTTTCCAAAATCGTGGATGAAATTCCTTTAATAAACCTCTATATCTAGTTTATCAATTTAAATTGATTTCACATTTATAATATAATGTTTACAAATTCCATTTATATTTTACGGAAGCTTCCATTTATAAAATTCCTTTATTAACCAAACTCATTTAAATCTTGTTTACATGCTAAAATCCAAAATTACAAGTTAATTCACTTATAATTCTCTTATTTACAAATTAATTCATTTTATAACATCATCAATCCATAAATCTGTAAATCTTATTTACATATAAAACCAATTTATAACTTTTTTTTAACACTTACAAAACTCGTTTACAATTCCATTATTTTGATTTATAAAAATTCAATTTTATACATAAACCGTTTATAATTATTCAAAAATCTCAATTTAAATAAACTTATCATTTTAATAATTTATAAATCGTTATTAAAACTTATATAACTTTAGAAACCATACTTAAGTATATTTCGCAAAAATCATAATTTTTATAATATAAAAATTATAAATTTTATTTATTTAAAATAAATCCATTTACTTAACAATTCAAAAATAAGCAACACATCTATTTCAAAATCAATTGAAAATACTTTTTAATTTGAAATCATCAATTTATCATTTTTAAATTATCAAAAATATGCCCAATATTGCAACAGCACTAAATACATCAATCATCATAGACAATATTTATTCTCATTTATATAAAAATATCAGTAAGTCAAAAAGAGTGAATTGTACTCACATTGATTCCAATAGCAGTTGTAGTGTTTTATTCTAAATAAAATTAAACGGGCGTTTAATTTTACCTAAAATTTACACTAGCTTCAATCAACTCCAAACTAGCTCTATAATGTAGTGCTGTCAATACAGACCCAATGCAACTTGTTTCGTCGAAAACGGACCTCACATGAAGAAGTTATGATGTTTTAAAATTTATAAGAATTTATATATATTCAATTTACAAATTCTTTTTTGTTTTAAAACCATCATGGCCGTTCATTTCTTATACATCAGATCGTAGCCGCTATTCTTTTTCTTTTTCCTTGATTCTTTTGCGTACACGATGAACCCACTAGCCGCCATCGGCCATCTATTTGCCGCGCCTTCCACGAACGTCGAGAACACGATCAGAGAGTGCCACACGAAAGCTCGTTCCACGATGCACCACCACCAGAAAGCACGACAGGTCCGGTTGTCCCCTCACCTCGATTTTCGAGCTCGAACACGCGACGTTCATCGCCAAATTCCGTCGATCCATTGCTCCAAATTTGATCGTAGCCGTTGATCTTGTAGATCTCGTCGCCCTCTACAACATTGCAGCTGAACATTTCTCGTGACAGTGAGGGGATCATGAGATATTTGGGAAGAAGATGACGAGTTTCTGGCCATTGAAATGTTTAGTGGTGGCTTTCCCAAGATGTGTTAGGGTTTTGTGAAAAAACAAAATAATGAAGTCCTTTTATAAAAAAATTTGCGACACTATTCATCCAAAAGAATTTCGAACTCCAAATAAAGCGTGCCGCCTGGCGTTTATAATGTTTTACCCCTATTTCGAACACAATGCAATATATATCGAGAGTCAATTCGATCGTATCTTGGAAGGTAGTTTAAGAATCGACTATTTAAATTTACTTAAACAGATTTCTACGCGTTTTAGCTTGCCCTGGACAAACCGCAAATCCGATTGACACGAAATTTGAAATCCTACAATAATATAACATTATGAATCCAATGAAACTAGTTTCGTCGAAATATGAGACTGTTTGAAAAATGGCTATTTGCCGCGCCTTCCACGAACGTGTAGAACACGATCAGAGAGTGCAATACAAAAGCTCGTTCCACGATGCACCACCACCAGAAAGCACGACAAGTCCGGTTGTCCCCTGGCCTCGATTTTCGAAGTCGAACGCGCGGCGTTCATCACCAAATTCACGTCGATCCATTGCTCAAATCCCTATATTTGGAATATAATGTATTCAACTATAAAATTTACTTGTGAATATTTAAAATCAATTAAATATACGAATTTCAAATGACATAAATTCTGGGTCGTTACATAAATATACATATAAGGTAATGAATGAACTATCTATCTGAACACTATAACTTTGTTTGACTTACTACTAAACTTTGGCTGACTCAGACCTACCAGTAAAATATAAACAAAATAATCTACCATCTATTAGACACTCCTTTTCTAGACGGTCTGTCCTTAACTATTAGTTAAATACCGCTCTTCTGGATGGTCCATCCCTAATTTAACATCTCCCTGGGCACCTGATCCAAATGGTTTTGCGAAACCTATCTGCATACAATTATATATTCCCTTCTATGAGTAATCATAATTTTAGTCTTACCTGTGACAAAGCCTTACACACTGAAATTTTGGACTAAATTAGCTGGGGCTATTAGCTAATGTACAAGGCGCAATCCTATGCAAGTCTCATCTGGTATTCTAATATCTGAGCTATTGTACTTGGGGAAACCTTCCTTAAATTTTCCTTGAAAACCTTTTCTTCTTAAACTGATTTAAAATCTTTAAATCAAACTTAAACAAGGAAAATACATATACTCTATGCTTTACTCAAAATCACCTTGCCATGTTATATATATATATATATCCAAATCTTTGTTGATGAAAACATTTAAACCTTTGAAAGTGCCCCTTTCAAATCCATTGAAAGTACCCCTTTCGAAACAAAGTAAAACCCTTCTTCATAACCTAGGCCGAAAGGCCAAAACATTCCTTTCGAAACCATTCAAACAAACCTTTCAAAAACCATGAAAAACCTTCCCCTCGAAAGCTTTAAAACCTTAGACTTCTTTCTTACACCTTAAAACCGCCTTTCGAAAACATTGGAAAATCTTTCCTCTTAGACCTTTCGAAATCATTGGGAAACCATCCCTTCGAAATCTTCATTTAAAAACCTTTCGAAAGCACTAAAACATTAAACCTTTCGAAAGCCTTTAGAGTTCAATTAAACAAGTGGAAACTTTTCGAAACCATTCAAAATTAACTTCTTCGAAACCTTTGAAAACTGTCTCTTTCGGAACCTTTTAGGTTTTACCTTTAATAAAGAAAAATGGTCATTAAAACCATCTAAGTCGAAAGCATTCCTTTCGAAAGCAATTCCTAAGTAAGAAAGTGATGGTTTCGAAACCAACCTTCCAAAAGCATTGGAGAAGTGGCCAAGTTTTAAAACAAAGTATACCTTCCGTGACCATTGACTTCGAAAGGTAAGAAAAGCGGCAGCTAGGGGTTTCGACCCCTTCGAAAGCAGTTACTTAAAATAAAAGGCGCAACCGATTCGAAACCATTCCTTTAAAATGATTTGACTAGGTCAAAAGCCAACCAAGTCAAAAGCAAACCCTTTAAAAGCAAAGCAAGCGCGTTTTTCTTTAAAAACAAAGACACATTTCGACCTTATCGGAACCTATGGTCTCAACCCAGTTACTTCCGCCTTTGTCAAATTCACTATTTACCAAGTTATTGATACTATATGCATTGGTTTCGATAACATGGCGGTGGTAGTTCTTGGTCGGAACCCCTGTGCCGAAAGAGGTGAGACATGCCAAAAGCATGTAAATTTTGTTTTTGGATTAAAAGAGAAATAATTTTCAACTAAGTTGCTATGTTTGTGAAATTCTTATTGGTTGCTAATTTTCTTTTCTAAAAGTACGCCAAGATTTCGGAATTAACAGTTTAAATAATTTACAAAATACCCCTTCTCCTTTTATAAATATGTAAAACATTTAAGTCTCATATCTTAAATAATTTTATATATCTATTAAAACATTTAGAAAAATTCTACAAAAATTCCAATATATCAAATATGTTTTCTAACATATATTAATTTTAGACCAAAAATATTAACTATTTAACCGTAAATAATTTAAAACCCAAATAATTATTTTCTACACTAGAAAATTATTATAAAATCCACACTAATTCAGAAAATTATAGAAAAATCAAAACAATCTCCAAAATATCATTTTCAGTCTAAATCTAAAATCGCAAGGCATTTGGATGTCATTTAGTAAGGTTTTTACATTAAAACATATCACTAAATCTATATAAACAAGCATAAATCATCAACAAGCATATATAAACAATTAATCCTTCAAAATCATGGCTTAACATTGCAAAACACTTCGGATTCAACTTAAAACCGAAAACAATTAGAAAAGTGAGATGTAGTCATTATTCACCTTGGCTTTGAGATTAAGGAGTTTGAGATTTGAATGGATTTGTGTTGATTAATCTTCTTCCTTTAACTTATCTGGTTTATCTTCCTCTTCTTAGCTAATGGTGGCAGGCCTCTACTTTAATTATTGCAAATGAAAGTATAAATGAATTCCTAAGGGTTTAGGGTATAAGAATATTCTTGTTCCAACTTTGCCCTTGCCCATTCCCCTTGTTTATTTTATTTCATGATATCTTGTCTTGATTTACTCATTAACATGGCACGGCTACCCCTATTAATCACCAATCAGAATCCCCTAATCACCACATTACATTATTTTATTTTATTTAGCTGAATAAACATCCTAAATAATGTTATTAAAAATATGGGGTGTTACAGACTCCCCTCCTTAAAGAATTTCGTCCTCGAAATCACGATAAGGTACACAACAAATCAAACATAATGGTAAAACATACCATCAAACAAATCAGGATAAGCATCTCTAATCCTGCTCTCAGTCTTCCAAGTACAGCCTCTCTCATCGTCGCTCCATTATACTTTCAGTAAACTGAATGTCTTGTTCCTAAGCCTCTTCTCATCTCTCGCAACTATACAAATCAACTTTCTAACTATAGTCAAGTCCGGCTCTACTACCAAATCCTCTAACACAGTCGGTTCTATAGTAATCTATTGGTCTCTAACACACTTTCACAGATAAGAAACATGAAAAACATCGTGGACTCCTACTAAACTATTATGTAACTCTACTCTATATGTGATTTTCCTGATCCTCTTTATAATAAGAAATGTCCTACGAATCTCGGGGCCAACTTCCCTGATTTTTCAAATCGAATCACTCCCTTCATCGGTGACACCTTAATAAAAACATGATCTCCAATAGAGAACTCCAAGTCTTTCCATCTTCTATCTGCACAACTCTTCTGCTTGGATTGAGCTTCTTTCATTCTAGGCCGAATCAACTCAATCTTTTCTACAGCCTCTCTAATTAATTTTGGACCAAGAACCAGCATATCCTCGGTCTCTAACCAACAAACTGGAGATTTGCATGACCTTCCATATAAAGCTTCAAACGGTGTCATCCCTATACTAGCCTGATAACTATTGTTATACGAAAACATGACTAAGTGTAGAAGGTCTTTCCATGATCCTCCGAAATCTAACACACAAGCTCATAACAAATCCTCCAAGACTTTATTAACACTTTCGGTTTGCCTATCGGTCTATGGATGGTAAGCAGTACTCAACTTAAGCTTGGTTCCTAAAATCTTCTGTAGACACTTCCAGCACTCACTAGTGAACAAAAAATCTCTATCACTTACTATACTGCTCAGAATTCCATTCAGCCTAACCACGTTCTTCATAAATAGCTTCGCTAAAACAGGTGTCGTCCTAGTTGTCTTAACTAGATCTTGGCAAACCGTCTATGAAATCCATAGAAATAGAATCTCACTTCCATACCGAAATACCCAATGGATGAAGCAACCTACTTGGCTTTTGATGTTCGGCTTTTACCTATTGACAGTTCAAAAACTGTTTCACCCATAAGCCAACATCCCTCGTTATACCTTCCCAGAAGAAACTTCTCTTCATATCCTGATACATCTTTGTTCCTCCAGGATGAATAGTGAACTTCGAATGATGGCATTCCTCCAAAACTTCCTTCCTTATGTCTCCACACTCGAAATACATAGCCTACCTTCCTTTCTTAATCACTCATTCTAGTCAAGACTGAAATCCCTCAAGTCGTCGCCCTTGGTTCCATCTTTAACTTCCTGATTTGGTCAACTAATACTGGATCCTCCCTCTGTTTAGAAGCAATCTTTTCGATCATCACTGGTCGAACCTATATACAACACAACAGATCCTCCTTTTGACCCAACTTCAGATCTCCACTGCACTCTTCAAGTCGACAATGTTTCCAAATCTTTCCACTTTACTATCTTTGCTAACTGCATTCTGATGCTTTTTGCTAAGTGCATCTGCCACCTTATTTCCTTCCTTGGTGTGTACTCAAGTCCAAAATCATAAGTAACAATAAACTCTAACCACCTTTTCTGTCTCATTTTCAACTCCTTTTGAGAGAACAACTACTTCAACAACTTATGATCCGTATATAGCTCAGACCTCTCTCCCAAAAGGTAATGTCTTCACACCTTCAATGCAAAAATCACCATAGCTAATTCCAAATCATACGTTGGATATTTAACCTCATGCGGTTTAAGCTGCCTAGAAGCATAGGCAATCACTTTACCTCTTTGCATCAACACAGCTCCTAATCCAGTTCCACATGCATCTGTAAAAACTATCAAATCTTGATTCCATTCTGGAACAACCAACACAGATGCATGGGTCAATAAGTGTTTCAAGCTCTAGGATGCTTCCTCGCACTTATCGATTCAAACAAACTTCACATCCTTTCACATTAGCTTAGTCATCGGTGCTGTTATCCGTAAAAAATCCTCAGTGAATCTCCTGTAATATCCAGCCAATCCAAGAAAACTCTTTATCTCAACACCGTTTCAGGTATCCTTAAATTATCCACCACTTCAATTTTCATCAGATCTACAGACATCCCTCTCTCTGAGACTACATGACGAAAAAACTTTACTTCCTTCTTTCAGAAATGGTACTTCGAAAAATTTGCCTTTAGCTGATTTTGCCTCAACGTCTCAAGCACAACTCTAAGATGAACTTAATGCTCTTTCTCATCCTTAGAGTATATCAATATGTCATATATGAAAACCAATATGAACCTATCCAAGTGCCCTCGAAAAACTTGATTCATCAAATCCACAAAGAATGTCGGCGCGTTAGTTAGTCCGAACGATATAAATAACCATTCGTACGATCCAATAGTAGTTATAAACGCCGTCAAAGGAATACTATCCTCTGCTACTCTAAGCTGATGGAAACTTATTGATAAATCAGACTGAGAAAATACCTTGGCTCTACTCAACTGATCGGAAAAATCGTTAATTCAAGGTAACCGATCGATTCTTTATCGTCATCTCATTCAACTTACGATAATCGATACATAACCTCAATGATCCGCCTGACTTCTTAGTAAACACTATGACTACTTCCTAAGGTGAACTACTCGATCTAATAAAACTTTGCCTTCGAAATCCACCAACTACACCTTTAACTCCCTCAGCTCGGTAGGTGTCATCCTACTTGGCGGTCTACTCACCGGTTCCGCTCTAGGCACCAACCCGGAACTTAATAGCTCATTTCCGTGGCAATCCTACTATCGACTGGAAAACATTTGCGAATTCTTTAACGATGAAAACCCGATTCGACTCGTCTTCTAATTCCACTATATCCAACAAAGCATTCACCTCACAGCTAGGGTTTTCTATGGTATAAACTATCCAATCACTACAGTCAGGGTGTCTAAGCGATATTTTCCTATCAAGAAAAAATATCCTAGCATCACACTTACTTAACCAATCCATATCCAAAATAATTCTGAATCCTACAAACTCAAACGCATGCAAAGTGTAAACAAAGTTCAAATCAAACTCTAAGTGGTCACACTTCATCCCAAGTGTCGCATACCCTCCTATCGGATTTTTAACCCTTAAGGAAGTAATTAAATTTGAGGGTTCTAGGTTAAGATTATCTACCAAACATCGAGATATAAAAGAATGTGATGCACCGGTATCAGACAAAACACTAACAAACATACCATGGATCTAAAGCGTACTTCCCAACACTTCCTTTCCCTTCTCCAGCGTTGTTGGCTTTGAAGTAGAAAGCTCCAATGCAAATACTTTGCCCATTTCATCCTTAGCAGGCTCTTTGCACTAGTTCTTATAATGACCAATCTGATCGCCGTTGAAGCACCTGATATTCTTCTTCCAATCACTTCCTTTGCCTTTGCAGTACTACACTCATTAGCAAAATGCCCCTTCTTATTGCACTTATAGCAAACAACCTCGGACTTTCCTTTCTTCGCTGCTTCACCCTTCTGAGCACCCTTTTTATGAAAGAACTTCCTCTTTTGGCTCTGCCCCACCTGGACCTCCTTAGCCTTATTCTTCTCTAAGCAAGCAAGCATTTCTTCATGTCTTAACGCCATCTCCACTACGGCATCACAAGGGTCTCTAGAGGCAATGTTGCCCTTGCCAAATCAGGCTTCAACCCCTTTATAAACTTCTCATTTCTCTTCATTATTAAGTCCACAATAACATACTCATACCTAGCCAACTCTTCAAACCTCCTAGCATATTTCAAAGTAGATATCTCCCCTTGCTCCAACTCAGCGAAATTTCCGAGCAAAGCAGACCGTGCCATCATTGACATAAACCACTCATGGAACCTCCTCTTAAATTCTACCCATATCATCGTTTCCTTATTCACACCAACCGTCACACTATTCCACCAAAATAAAGCTGCTCCCTAAAGCTGTCTCGCTCCTCTTCTGCTCATCATTGAGCCCCAAGTCAGCAAATATCCTTTTGTAGTGCAGTAACCAGTTCTCTACCTTAATAGCATCTTCAATACCAATTAATGGCTTCCCTCCAAGGCTAGCATAATATCTACTCAAATTAGCATAATGGTTGACCACCGGAGCTTCCCGAACACCTACTCCAGCATTTCCTCCAATCACTCCTGCAGCAATTCCAACTTGCATCATATTTACGAAAAACTGATACATAGCTCGCACATCCACTTGTGGGACTCCAACACCAACATTTTCAGCTTGCGCCTTACCTTGGTTCCTTCTTGTATTTGGTCAGGCGTTTCCATTTGTGGTGATGTTGTCCCCTCCTAGGTTAACTCTTTCTCTTCTAGCGTCCATATTAGTATTCAAGCCTCGTGAGATATAGAAGAACAACCTAAGAGAGATAGGAAACTAGAGATATAACGTATACTTATATAGAGCAAATACAAGTACGTTACTATAGCGTTATCACATATCCCGATCTTACTCTAATTCCCTAGGATTATGTTTTCAAAAATCATTTTAGTTAAAGTTTTTCATAAACCTATGCTCTGATACCAAGTTGTAACATCCCTTATATCGAGGTCCGAAGTTAAGCGCTACAGATGTTGTAGTCATCCATAGTATTAACTTCCGCTGACCAAATACGGTAATGTTAATGGTATCAATAATATCAAAAGCACAAGAATATGAAACAAAATCACAGATTTCAAAATTAACTTTTCTAATTACGTTTCACAAAACATGTTTCATATTCCATTACATAATCCCACAATCGTTTCCCAGGTAAAGATCAAATATAATTATTACAAAATATGCCAAGAGCGACATATGACGATACCTCTTTGGTTGACCAGAGTACTATATAGTTATAACTAACTTAATACACACAGCGGAATCAAACAAATAAAACAACAACTCCTAAATAGCTACTCATCAGCCACCTGCTTGTTTTCGAAAGCTTTGTTCGCCAACCTACTAAAAACCCGAAAGCCCTTAACCCTCAATTTACTCAAATTAATTTTGAGCATCCGAAAGTTTAAGAGGAAAAACATAAACTTCGAGTCAGGCATAAAGCCTGGTGTGAATAATACTATACATCTCGGTTATTTGATATTAAGTGAGATCATGCCGCTTAGCGAAACGGTTTTCCCCTCACAAATATCCTTTTAAAACATATCTTTTGCAAACCTTTTTCTGCCACCAAAACCGGTTAAAACTATAAAGCATTATCATGTAAACATACATACTAGGTAATGAATGAGCCGTCTACCTGAATAATATAGTTTTATTTGGCTAACCACTAACCTTTGGTTAACTTGAGCCTACCAGACAATATAAACGAAATAATCTAACATCTGTTAGATACTCCACTTTGGACGATCTGTCCTTAACTATCTGTTAAATACTCCTCTTGTGGACGGTTTGTCCCTAACTTAACATCTTTTAAGGTTACCTGATCCTAATGGCTTTGCGAGCTCACCAATAACCTATTTGTATACAATTATATATTCCCTTCTGTGAGTAATCATAATTTTAGTCTTACCTGTGACAAAGCCCTACACACTAGAATTTTGGACTAAATTAGCTAGGGCTGTTAGCTAATGTACAAGGCGTGATCCTATATCAATCCCATCTGGTATTCTAATATCTGAGTCATTTTACATAGGAAAACCTTCCCTTAAATTTTCCTTGAAAACTTCTTCTTCTTAAACTAATTTAAAATCTTTAAATCAAACTTAAATAAGAAAAATACATATACTCTATGCCTTACTCAAAATCACCTTGCCGTGATATATATATACTTTACCCAAATCTCTGTTGATGAAAATATTTAAACCTTTGAAAATGCCCCTTTCAAATCCATTGAAAGTACCTATTTTGAAACCAAGTAAAACCCTTCTTTATAACTTAGGCCGAAAGGCCAAAACATTCCTTTTGCCAAATAAACCATTCAAAACCATGAAAAACCTTCCTTTCAAAAGCTTTAAAACCTTAGACATCTTTCTTTTAAAACACCTCAAAACTGCCTTTCGAAAACATTGAAAAACCTTTCCTCTTAGACCTTTCAAAATAATTGGGGAACCACCCATTGTAAACCTTAATTTAAAAACCTTTCGAAAGCATTAAAACATTAAACCTTTCGAAAGCCTTTAGGGTTCAATTAAAACATGTGGAAACCTTTCGAAACCATTTAAAATTAACTCCTTCGAAACCTTTGAAAACTGTCTCTTTCGAAACCTTTTAGGTTCTACCTTCAATAGAGATAAAGGGCCATTAACACCGTTCAAGTCGAAAGCATTCCTTTCGAAAGCTATTCCTACGTAAAGAAGTGAAGGTGTCAAAACCAACCTTCTGAAAGCATTGGAGAAGTGATCAAGTTTTAAAACAAAGTGTGTCTTTCGAAACTATTGACTTTGAAAGGTAAGAAAAGTGGCAGATAGGAGTTTCGAAACCATCGAAAGAAGTTATTTAAAACAAAAGGCGCAACCCATTCGAAGCCATTCCTTTAAAATGATTTGACCAGGTCAAAAGACAACCAAGTCAAAAGCACATCCTTCGTAAGCAAAGCAGACGCGTTTTTCTTAAAAAACAAAGACACGTTTCGACCCTATCGGAACCTATGGTCTCGACCCAGTAACTTCTGTCTTTATTAAATTCACTATTTACAAGTTATTGATACTATCTACATTGGTTTCGATAGCATGGTGGCGGCAATACTTGGTCGGAACTCCTGTGCCGAAAGAGGCGAGACATTCCAAAAGCATGTAAAATTTGTTTTTAGCTTAAAAGAGAAATACTATTCAACTAACCTGCTATGTTTGTCAAATTCTTATTGGTTGCTAGTTTTCTTTTCTAAAAGTGCTACCAAGATTTCAGAATTAACAATTTAAATAATTTACAAAATACCCCTTCTCCTTTTATAAATATATAAAACGTTTAAGTTCTATACCTTAAATAATTCTATATATCTATCAAAACACTTAGGAAAAATCTACAAAAAATTCAATAAATCAAATTTAATATGTTTCCTAACATATATTAATTTTTGATCCAAAATATTAATATTCAGCCGTAAATAATTTGAAACCCAAATAATTATTTTCGACACTGAAAAATTATTATAAAACCCACATTAATTCAGAAAATTATAAAAATTGAAAACAATCTCTAAAATATAAATTATGATCTAAATCTAAAATAGCAAAGCATTTGGATGTCATTTAATAGGGTTTTTACATCAAAACATGTCATAAAATCTATATGAACAACATAAATCATCAATAAACATATATAAACATTTAATCCTTCAAAATCATGGCATAACATTACAAAACACTTCAGATTAGACTTAACACCAAAAACAATTAGAAAAGTGAAATACAGTCATTATTCACCTTAACTTTGAGATTAAGGAGTTTGAAATTTGAATGGATTTGTTGATTAATCTTCGTCTTTATCTTTTCTTGTTTATCTTCTTCTTCCTAGCTAATGGTGGTCGGCCTCTACTTTAATTATTGCAGATGAACGTATGAACTCCTAAGGGTTTAGGGTATAAGAATATTCTTATCCCAACTATGCCCTTGCCCATTCCCTTTGTCTATTTTGTTTCATGTTATCTCATTTTGATTTACTCATTAACATGGCACAGCTATCCCTATTAATCATATATATCAATCCCCTTAGCATCATATTACATTATTTTATTTTATTTAGCTAATTAAATATTCTAAATAATGTTATTAAAAATATGGGGTGTTACATTCCTATACATCCTGCTCCAGCATAGCTGTCACTTTTCTTTATATTTTTCGACCACCAGCTCAACTGTGCTGATACACCATCAATAAGCAATTGCAACTGCATAATCCCTTCATTCTTACTCTCCCCTGGCTTATCTCCCTTGCCTAAGTATACACCTATCAAAACCATCACCTGAAGCATCACTTCAAACCTATAATCACCCAACTCTATCTCCTGCAACAATGACCTCCACCATCTTTGTTTTTCAACATTTAAATCACTAACCTACAACTTCACAAATAGCCCACACAACTCCTGCTTGAACCTTACCGAGAATCAATTCCAAACTCCACCTCACCAAAATCACTACCTAATCTACTGCTCAAACCCAACCTTAACCCAATGAACATCTCCCACAATCAATCAATCCACCAACGGAGACTTGCAGCTTCAACCCACACCTTCACTTATCTTATATTTCAGGCTTTTATATATATTGCAAGAATAACATACCAATTCTTGTTTCAGCAAGCCCAAATATTGTTGCAATGTTTATGTGTCTCTTTTAATCTTTAGACATAAATAGTGTAAAAACATGTACAACTAAATATGTAAAATAAGTAAGCGCGTGCTACTGTAACATGCTGCTGTTATATTTAAAGTTTTTATCTCCGAAGCAAGTACCAATCTACTATGTGATTATATTTCATTTACACTTCATAAAATAAGTTGTAAAGCGTGCAATCAGATTATTATATCACTTTACAACAAGCAATATGACTCTAGAGCAAGGCATGTTTCAGGGTTTGTAACTTCAACCAACCATGGCTAAGAAAGGTTCAGGATCCAAAAAAACGTATTTAAGAATACTGCTTCTGTGTAACTTATTCTCTATCCCAACTGTTCATATGAAATAGCTCTGAAATAATCAACACGACAATCAAATTTAAGGTGTAATTCGATAGTACTAATTTAATCACTATATTTTATAGTTCCCAAAGCAAGTGATTTAGTTTCATAGGTGTCAATACTACTACCAATATAATCCCAAAGTGATTACATAATAATACAGTTAGGATCACGTTTAACAAATAACACTACAATCGTTAAATTCAGAAATCATTGATAAAGTGGTGAAGTTCAACTCACGAAGACTATATTTTGTAATTTATCTTCAAGGCACTTGCTTTTAAAATCATCCCATTTTTATATGTGTGTATTCATATCTTTTCCCAAAATATCATTTCATTCCTAAATAATATTTATCTCCCCTCAACTCACAAACCAAAACAACAGAATAAACAACCCACGTTCATAACTGTACATCACCTATCCTCTAGCAACAATCACATTACTGTGTTCATGTCTAAAGTAAAAGGATTAAAAATATTCAAAGACCAAACATTCACCTAACTGAATAAAGCATCATGAGCAGATGATGGAAACGCGTGAATTTCGGGTTCTAGGTAGAGGCTAGGGTTCCGCGATTCAAAAGTGGACGACGGTCGATGACAAAGTTAACGGTTCTGCTATTCAAAGTTGACGATGGTCGATGACAAAGGTTAACGATTGTTGACCATTTGATTGTTGACGATTGGGATCGAGTATTGATGATGGAGGTTAAGGGTTTCGCGATTTGAATGATTGTTGACGATCTGGGGAGTGAATTCCGAAGGAGGAACGAAGATAGTTTCCTGAAGGAGGCGAACACTGTTCTTTTTTTCTTTTTCCGCGATTCAAAAGAACATGTATTATTTTACCTCATAGCACTATAAACCAGAATTGTAGTGATCAAAATGAAGTTATGAATACACACACTTTTAATGCATATATATTTTATCATTTACATATGTAATTTTAATATTTTAATATGGATATGTAAATATATACGTTTATAAAAATAAATAATATAATTATTAATTTATATCAAAATGATGTTATGAATACACACACATTTTAATGCATATATATGTTATCATTTACATATATAATTTTAATATTTTAATAAGGATATGTAAATATATACATTTATAAAAATAAATAAAAAATTCAATATATATATATATATATATATATATATATATATGTATGCATGCATGTATGTATGTATGTAATGTATATGTTTTACAATCATCTTTTACAATAAATATTTATATATAGACATCCACCCGTATGTACAATTACACATTAGACGACAAGTATATATACGGAGAGGCAAAAATATCTGTTGCAGTGTAAATCCTAACATCCGTACATGGGCATGTTAAATCATTTACACATTTTATGTTGCACGTGCACGTACACATATATGTATATATGATACGCATGCTATACTATATACTAATCAAAATTCCTCTTTTCTTATCATTTCTTTGCACTCTTCGCTCTACCCATTCATTATTTGATGGTAAGCTTATTAAGGGGTCTTTGATCATCTCTACACTCTTAAAGTTTTCTTCGCATCCGACGTGTTGTGGGTGAAAACATCTACATCACCTGCTACCCAAAGCATGCATTTGTGAATCCAATTGTACCATGTTCTTTCCAAGAAGCATCTCATCCTTTAAGTACATGTCACCCCGAACCTCGAGCGACTATCTTATAGCCTTATCTTATTCGGTAATGCTCCAACTACCAGTTTGTGGCCTAGTCTTACATCTTCGCAAAAAAGTAACTTCCTTGGAAACATTTGAAATCTAAGAGTCCGATATCCGAAGGTATAAGCATCATGAGACTCGAGAAATAAAAATTATAACAAAGCCATTCTATTCGGCATTTTGAATGGAACCTCTGAATGGTTCCATTCTATCTGGTACAGGACAAAATTCCTACCCTACGCTTAGTGGACTCAAAAACTTTTCCAACTCCAACCTTTACTAAAACTACTTATTTCTTTTCCTCTACACACCTAAATTTAGCTTAGTCTTGCCAAACTTGTTTAGATCCTTCATTGGTCATTAGGTAACCATCCTTGCTTTAATTTCACAAGTTATTTAAGTAATTTTCGATCAGAACGACTAGGATCCAAACTAATCACATAAGGTTCGATGTGAAATTTTGGGTACTTAGGGATTTAGTTGATTATGAGGATGCATATGAGTTTTGATTAGGGCTGTCATTTTGTTTGTGTTAGATTAGGTTCATTGAACAGCAAGGTAATAGAGACAAATTTCAAAAAAGAATCATTTTAATTCGTTATACACTAGATATTTAATAGCGTTATCATGAATGACTAGTTTGTAACCAATGAGTTGCATACGGTAATATTGTAAAATATAGTATGTATACTTTTAAAGTTATAATTAGAACTATTTTATGCAACGTATAATAAATTTAATGAAATAAATGAACTGTAAATTAAATTGTTATTTTTTTGTATGATTTATTTTATGTAGCTTATATATCTCTATATTGAGTAAGAAAATAATTTTATCATTTCTATTAGTATGAATATGATATGTATGTTGAAATTGACATATTTTAAAATTTTTAAATGATAACAAATATTATTTAACTGGTTTTTTAAATATGTTAAATTTAAAATTACATAATTAGTTTAAATATATTGATTTAAAGGTAAATAATAAGAAAGAATTGAGAATGATTTTATAAAAAAATTATAGAAATATCGATGCATAGTTATTGTAATAAGTCGTATGATAAATTCTTAAAATAAATGATTATATTTTATTTACAAATTAACTTTGTCATCATTGTTTGTGTATATAATTTAATATATGTGATTTATATAACTTTATAGTTGAATGAAACTTTAAGCATGAATATATATATATATATATATATATATATATATATTCTATGTGTGTGTGTTTGTGTTTGTTAACATATTGATATATAAAGGTATACACACACACACATATGTATTTCATATTTATTAGAAGAATAGACTAACTATATACTAAGATTGTTTAGACAATTAATTTGAGATTCGCAAGTAATTTAACTATATGAATTTAAGTAAAATATTAGAAAATAATCTAAAGGGATGGTAAATAATTGTAGAAGAGGGTATCTTGAGTAATTACAAGAATTGGATTTGTTTATATTCCTAGTATAGTCGATGTTATCGCACATACAATGGATATAATAAGGGAAAAAAAAATTTAAGTGGGGAGAATGTGACACCCCACAAAATTTTAACTCAAAATTTAATAAAACAAATTAAATTAAATGTAATAAGGGAAAAAATGGAATTTTCACAAACGTCTGAATTTGGCTATGAAATTTGCATTATTGCATTTGTAGTGAATTTCTGGACAATTTTCATATATAAAGTTTTTACAAAGCATGTATGAAAAAGATATTAGGTTTAAGGATTTAGAATAAAAAATAATTGAAAACATTAATATGGAATAAATTTTATATTGGAAAAGTTCAAACCAATCAACACCCTGGTTGGGACCGGTCGACTACCCTATGCCTACCGGTTGACTGGTCATACATTGTTGGCTAGGGTTTGCCTAGGCCGAACGACCCAGATTTTATAAGATTTAATCTAAAGGACACAGTCGACTCTCACCCTTATAAATAAAATGTTAAGATGAGAATAAAATTCCTAATTTAGTCAGACCATACCAAAACTCCATCCCTTTGAAAACTCTTTGTTTCTCTTCAAAACTCGTTATTCTTCAAAAACAAAATTAATAATTTAGAATCATAGATTAAAGAAAGGGAAGATAATCAAATCAAAGAAGAGAGATTGACAAATCAAGCGAAGGCGATTCTAAATGAACAAAGGACTGAGTAACTTTCTAGGGGAAGGAGGGCTTAAACCTCCGACTTGTTTAATTCCCTTATCATCTAGATTAATTAAGTGAATTTTATTTCACGAAAATGAGATCATGAAGACTCAATGCTTAGGCCGAAGAGGTCTTACAGGCAGGTCACTAAAAGAGAACGTGACTCCCAATTTCAACGTGGAAAATACGGAACACAGGCAACCATCACAACTGGTGCAACAAATTAGCAGTGAGGCAAAAATCCAAAACTTGAAGCAGCAGCTGTTGATGATGGAAGGAACTCTTAGAGGGAGTGCTTAACCAGCAATCTACCCAGCAATCTTCAAATACAACCAAGCTTACAAGAAGGACAATAACCACGTATTACAATTCTAAAGTAAGAGAAAGATTAGTCTAAAAAGGAGAACTGGTACTGCAAATTGTCATGGCGAATACCAAAAATCCAATAGATAAGCCTCTAGGACCAAATTGGGAAGGACCCGTGGTTATGCATAAAGTAATCTCATCCGAGACTTATAAACTCTACCGGCCAGAGGCAATGTCAAAGCAAGAACATGGAATACTGAGCATTTACGACCATACTTCCCAGCAATGGATGAACAAAGAAAGAATTTATCAATCTAAGTATAGAAAGAAATGAGATCTTCTTAGGACAAAGAAAGGCCTTAGCCATCAAAGGCTTGACCCCAAGAGATCCCGGCCATCAAAGGCCCCAGTCATCAAAGGCTTGACTGCAAGAGCTCCCGACCATCAAAGGCACCGATCATCAAAGGCCATAAGTCTATATTGTTATCATCAAAGGCCTCACTGAAGCGCCTCCTAAAAGGAGGCCGGAGTAAACCTTTGGTCAGTCCAAAGTTCCTGTAGGCCTTCAACTCCTGGTTGTGTGGCCTGGTTAGAGCACCTCCTAGAGGAAGGATGGAGTAAGCCTTTATTTCTATAATTAAAGATCTAACTAAAGCACCGACCAATCCTTCAGTGTCATCATCAAAGGCCTCGCTGAAGCATCTTCTAGAGGGAGGACGGCCATCAAAGGTCTCAGTAAAACTTCAAAATATTTGAAAGAGAGATCAATCAAAATCAGAGCAAAGTAGTGCTCCCAAATCAATCAAAATCAATAGCCAATTAGTGCTCACAAGTCAATCTAAGTCAGAGCCAAGTAGAGCTCTCAAGCGGATTAAAATCTAAGCAAGTAGTGCTTCAAATCATATCAAGCTTTCTAAAGGAAGGTCCATCAAGTATGAACTATTTATGCTCCCTGACAAAAAATAATTCTAGTCTTCTTTTGTTATTACCAAATCTAGATTTTTGGTCTTCTTTTATTACCATATACAGATTTATGGTCTTCTTTTATTATTGCTAGATAAGGATGTCTGGTCTTCTTCCATTATTACTAGATATGCATTTCTAGTCTTCTTTTATTATTTTCAAATATGGATTTCTGATCATCTTCTATTATTACTAGATATAGATTTTTGATCTTCTTTTATTATTACGAGATATGAATTTCTAATCTTCTTCAATTATTACCACATATGGATTTCTGGTATTCTTTTATTATTGCCAGATAAGGATGTCTGATCTTCTCCTATTATTGAAAAATATGAAATTTTGGTCTTTTTGTCTATTACTTCCAGAAATGGACTTCGGAACTATCGATATTATCACCAGAAGAAAACATCTAGTCTTCTATTAGTATTAACCAGATATGAATTTCGGTCTTCTACTGTATTAAATTGGATTTATGGTCTTCTATTATTAACTGATAAAGAATTCTAGTTTTCTTATATTATCATCAAACATGGATCTCTGGAATTCTACCATCATCATCAGACTTAGACCTATGGACTTTTATTATCATTTCCAAGAATTGGATTTAAGATCTTTTGTTATCATCTCTAAGATATCAATTTTTGATTTGGATTTTCTGATATTGGTTTCCAAATTTCGGGTCACTTATTGCCAAAAAGAGTTTCTTATGTTTATAATCATAGCTTGATCAAATAATTTCTCAAGCCTATGCTTAAAAGTTTATTTTTATTAACTCTTATGATAAAGTTGTAAGCTAAAATTCGTATAAATGATTTAGACAGTAAATGCTAATTCAAAATTTTAATCTAGAAGGACTAAAGAAAAATGTCATTTGCTTCATGTTTTATAGAAAAATGAAGTTTGCCAAGAAGTCTTACTGAAGATTGAAGAATATAATGGAATCCTTGGTTATAGCTTAAAGAGTAAAAAGTTTCTCTTATACTACGGGGCTAAATGTTATCCATATAATTCCAATAACGCGAATGATGTGATAAATAGTGAAATCATAAAAGGTTGAAGCCACTAAGTTCTATATTGAAAAATAAACCACTCCTCATCAACAACGGATCTCTTCGAGGATATCTCTTCGCACTTCATCACTTCGTCAACAACTATCTCTTTGAAGCTGGAAATGTGCATCTTCGGCGATGTGCTTCACCACTTCAATATGGCCCTTCTTCAGTAACATATCACACCACTACTTAAATGACTTCAAAGGTGTTGAATATCAAAGATAAATCGGCATCGATGAGGCATCTTGTGAACAACCGTTGGGATTGCTAAAACCACGGTGGAATCCCACCCTACAAGCTCTTCGAAAGTATTCAAGTCAAACAAAGTCACGTCACACTTTGCTGATAACCACGTCACATTTATGCATCTCATCGAAGGAATGTTAATATCAACAAGCGCCTCTAATTTGCTCACCTAAAACCAAATCAGGCTCATCGAAACATTGCTCTTCAACCACAAACTCACTTTGCCATTCACAAAGCATTGCATGTTAAAGTAAAGCAATGTTGATAACCCTACATTGCATAAAGGCGGGGACATAGCCTATGTTGCCTCAGTGATACCATCTTACATTAGCGAGGATATTCAACAAAGTCAAAGACATGAAATAAGACGATGTCGCCTTTATAAGGACTATAATTAGGAAACACCACCGAAGTCAACACCGCCGAAGTCAATACTGCCGAAGAGTTGGAAGGCGAAGTGGCCTAGCCGCACCTCTATAAATATTACCCTAAGGGAGCCATTTTGAGGATCGAATTTTCATTTTCCCCTCTTTCTTCTTAAATCAAAGCCTTACAACCCCAAATCAAATTGGGGATAAATCTATT
This sequence comes from Allium cepa, assembly GCA_030765085.1. Taxonomy (NCBI): domain Eukaryota; kingdom Viridiplantae; phylum Streptophyta; class Magnoliopsida; order Asparagales; family Amaryllidaceae; genus Allium; species Allium cepa. The sequence goes on from CM060937.1 coordinate 424,099,335, forward strand.
GGACATCATATTCAATTGAATGAGCATGGATTTGACATTGCATATTGACTTCGATTATGAACTTATTGAACATTATTGACTTGGACTAGCATAATATGAACTTGTCATGACCAATTCGACATGATTCTAGTCAAAATGCCTTGGACTATGACGAACTCCTACATGCATGTTTATATGGACTATGGACCTTGAACATAAGGGCAGAATGCATAACTCGTTGTTATACAAGTTCAATGTTAACTAGGACGGTTTATACATAATTGAGTTTGTTTATACACTATTTGATCCAGAATAGATTTGATTTAATCAGAGATGCTATTTACCTATTAATCGAAATAAATTAAGAGTTTGATAGAGATTTAAACTATATCAATATGATCCCCGTCTGATGTAAATTTGATTAATGTAAAATTTGGACATATGTTAATTTAAAGTTGATTTTAGTAAGAACACATTCTCTTTGTTAAATTGAATATAAACCGACATGTCGATATTTTGTTGATTCTAAACTTGAGTTGACTTGATTTGATGACCTATACAATTCTGAAATTATGAACTTGTTAGGAGTTTAAAATCGAGAAATTTTGGATAACAAAATAGGTTTACTAGAAAACAAAATCAATTTCCAATCAATTTAAAACAAATAAAAACAAAATTAATTACTTAACATAAATTAAATCCACCGAACAATAGGTTTAGTGGAGTCGATAGGCAGCGAGTGGTCGACCACTCTAGTAACAGAATGTCCAATAGTCAATGACTTTCAGGCATGGCTTGAACCTCGGCCAAGGCCCATGTCTATATATTTGTATATATTGTCAATAAGGATGTCGGTATATTATTAGGGAAATTAGTTTCGTAATCCTTAACTTTCGAGTGTGGTGGAACTTGTGAGGTAGTGTATGCAGGCAATTTGGCTGGCCTAGACATTATCCATTACACAAAGGCAATCCAATCGTCGGAAGCACTCACATGAGGTTCCTCGATGGATGTGCAACGCTGTTAGTGAATGCTTGGACAGTGTATAGCCCAACACTAGCGGGAGGTTCCCTGGCACAGTGTAACAAATGGCATGACATAACATCCCATAAAATAATAAGAAAATTTATTAAAAAGTAATTATCAAAGCCCAAAAATAAATTTTTATGAACAACAGAATTTGGCTACGAAACTTACACCATTGTATTCATGGCGATTTTCTAATCAATTTTCATATATAAAGTTTTATGATCGGAGCTCAAACAAAAAGTTATTAACATTAGAAGTTTTCGGATTAGAAACAATTCAGAACCAATTGAGGAAGTAAATGTTAATAATTTGAGGTTAAAATGGGTGCTAAGTAAAAATGTTAACGTTATAATAAATGTTAATTTAGGGCGCTCAATAAAATTAAATCTAATTAAGAAAGCGTGCAAGTAAATAAATTGGATGCAGAAGTAAATAAGTATTAATAGCTTATTTTAATGTGAACATTAGATATAAATCTTATCATTTAGGTAATTCACCATGTTAAATCAACTCAAACCAGAGATTAGAAGCAAGTAGTCAAAGAAGATCAACATTAAATAAAATTAAATTGGTGCTGGAAAGAAAATAAACGAATGAATGTTAATAAATAAGAACGTTAACATCGAAAGAAAAAAATCAAGAAATATTTGTCAATAAATAAATGTTAATTAACTTAGCAGATACTTAATGTGCAAGTAAAATTAACATTAATCAAACTAAAATAAAAAGGATATGAAATAAAAGAAAAAGGAATTAAAGTAAAGAATATTAACATTAATATGTTAAAAACAGCGATAAATGAAAGAACCGTGCAACAAATTATACAGCAAGATGGTCGACACCCTAGAACCTAGCGGTCGGCCAGTAGAGGTGGGCGGTCGACCGATTAGCTAGGTTAGGGCGAGAATGTACCTAGGCTCAATGGTTTGGATTTAATAAGTTAAAATCTAACGGATGGAATTGATTCATGTGCTTATACGTACAAGCCTAACCTCTCACTTTTCTTTTCATATTTTCTGAATCAAAGAGCGAAGCTCTTCCATTTTATTTTGTCCAAAAATTCTAGGAAATATAGAAATGATAGAAGTGTGTGTAGTAGAAAATTAAAGAGAAGAAGAATAAAGGGTGGATCAGTTCTACGAAGAAAAGGTAAATATAAATTCTACTTGAAATAAAATTCAAATCTCTTCTTAGATCTATATTTCTACTAAACATGTATATGCATGTGGTATATATTTTGATAGGGAGAAACAGGGAGTCAAATAGAAATAACATGGTTTAGATCTAGAGATTTGAAAAAGTGAGTGGGGAATTATATCTTTTTATATAACATTAGATTTATATCGTTGTAAATTTGTTCTTTGTATGCTTGAAAATAAATATTTTAAAGTTGTAGGATTAAAAATGTATATGTATTGAATTTGAAAACAATGCCTATATTCTGTGAATTATTACTTGAATTAAATATTACATGTAATTGGATCTAAAAAGTAAGGGTGAAAGTATTTCCAAAGTTAATGAATTATGTAGTAAATTATGTTGGGTAAACAATATATGTTAGTAAATATGAATTAGAAGTTATTATAAGATGAATTGGTATTTAAGTAGTATTTTAATTCATTGTAATAAAACGTGTTGCAATGTAAATTGCTATAAATTATCTAGTTTTATAAATATGCATAAAAATGTAATATTTGAAATAAGAACGAATATGCCTTAAAGAATAGATGTACAGAATAGGGATGTTACAATATTTTGTACTTTCTATTTTAATTATAGTAGAAAAGATAATTCTTCGTAATTTCAAACGTAGCACAATTCCTCTTTTTGGTAAGTTACGAAAATTTACCATGTTAACATTCCTTTTGGAGGATATAACTCCAATGCATTAAAATGCAGAAATCCCTAAGTATAAACTAAAGGATTGTAATTAGTAATAATAACAAAAACCTAATTATAAAATGAATATTGCAATAATGGCAAGTTGGAATTTAAGTAGTAAGGATGAAATATAGATAAAGTGATGAAATAAGTAAATAAGAAAGTTTATAAATCAAAGGAAAATAGTAGGAATTGAAAAGGAACAGTAGAATAGATCTAATGAATTAAAGAGGAAAAGCGGTAAAAGACATTTAAATCTATAAAGTTAAAATAAGCGGTAAATGACATTAAATTGAAACTAAAGAAATAAAGAGTGAGTTATGTAAGAATAACTAAATGTTAACAGTTGAAGATTAGAAGCATAGTAAATAAATAATTATGAATATATATATATATATATATATATATATATATCATTGCCTCAAGCATCCGTTTGTGATGGGTATGAATTGCTAAATCTAGTCGATAACTTAGCTTAATACAAATGACTTAGTCATCAAAATGGGTTGGAATTCGAGATCCGTAGTGTTACACAATAGAAGTCTTCCCACCACAAGGGCCTACCGACAGTTGTGTATACATTATACTGATGTGGGACATATCCAACAGGAAAACCCATGGAATCATATGTTTGCATATATGTGAAGGGAGTACCAAGTAGGATGGTTCACCTCGGTCGAACTATTAAAGGACAATTGTGACGACCCGGAATTTTTAAGCAATTTAAATCGTAATATTTAATCGATTTTGAATATTTAAAAGCTAAATTTTGAATTCCAAATATCACTATTTATTCGACAATTAAATTATTGAATTAAATAATTTGAAATTGGATAAAATGTGAAATCTGAGATTTTAAGTCTGTTAAAATAAATTTAAAGGCCTGTAAAATTTATATTAATAGTTCTGAAGAGAATAGAAGTGATGAAACCAAATTTAAAAATGGTTTGTTAAGTTTTGAAATTTATATCGTTTAAATTGAATTAAAAAATAGCCCTCCGTAGCACAGTCTCGGAATTCGACGAAACTAGTTCCATTGGGTCCGTAATATTGAATTAATATCGGATTTTAAATTTCGTATTGATTGGAATTAGTATGTGAGTGTACGATATATAAACGCGCTGAAAATTTAATTGATAATAATCTAATGAAATTTAATTAATTAAGCTTCTTCTGTACGCCATCCTTATCCATTCCTCGGCACGCTTTCCTTATCTTCCAGTATACACCATCATTCGTCACTTTTTATCAAAGCTCTTTCTTCTTGATTAAAAAAAAAACCCAAGACAGTTCGTTTATAAATTAATGGCCGATGCTTCGAATCGTTCAAGTAAAGCCGAAACCCTTTACTTCTTTCAAATCCCCAACCCTATGCCACTCCGTGAAAATAAAATAAAAAGAATCCTAAATTGATCGAAGTTCAGGAGAAAAAAAACGACGGCCGCGCGATTCCATTCAATAACTCAATTGAAACAGCGATTGTGGGAGGGGGGTTCAGCGACATCGTCGTTCGCGTGGGATCAGGGACGAGCTCTCGCGTAGGGGCTGCGTTTTGGGGTTCAGTGTCGTTCGCATGGGTAGCGTCGCGATCCCAAAGCAGAGGTGGAGGCCGCCTCTGGCGAGGGAGGGGACTCGTTTTATCTAGGGTTGGGAAGTGGGGAAGCTGCGTCAACCCTTGGTGACTGCGTCGGCAACCAAGTGATGTTGGGTATGTGCTCGGTCTCATCTCAGTAAGGTATTTTAATATATATATATTTTTTATAAAAATAAGTAATAAACATTGTTTCCTGGAAACAGTAATTTTACATTTTTGTTTGAACAACAGTGACTATAATATGGAAATTCATTAACTATAGAAATATAGGGATTTTAAAGAAATGTTATATGGAGTTTATAAAGAAAAGAGAAAAGCAGATCATTACAGTATTGATTGTTTCAAAAATGATAATAATAAAATGGAATGGGTACGCATATGTACCTATTTTTATTTAAAGCTAAAATTTAAATTATGGGGAATAATTTGGTTAAATTGGTTAATTAACCTATTTATTTATTTTAGTTACTAAAAATAATTTACCTAAGGAGAATTAGTTTAAAAATGAATAATCATTTGTTTAAAATTAAACGGAATTAATGCTTCAATTAGTTCGAATATTAACAAGACATCTAATGATTTTTCAAGGTTAAAAATCAAGAAACCAAGGCAATATTGGAATGGATTGCAAATAGAAGCAAAGGTGAGTTAATCTCACTCAGTTTAATTTAAATTTAAATGATTAAATTTAAATAATTGTTTGAATGGTTGGAATTGATGGATGTGCTATAGTATGTTATATTCTGGAATTGGCATATTATTGTGCTAACATCTTTGGATGCAGGGAAAACAGGTTGGAGGGATCCAACTGGACCCCTCGAAATTATTTAGATTGTTTAATATTCCGTGGTCTGAATATTTGATATTCTGTGATGATTTTATGAATAATTGAAGTATTGAATGGTATGGTTGGATTGAATATCTCAGTAAAATAAATTACCAAATCTCTAGAATTTTATGTTCAAAGAAATAAAAGAGTAAATTTTTAAGTAAAATAATTCTAGTGAATTTGAGTAAATTAAAAATGAATTGTAAATAAAATACAGTAAAAGAGATTGCAAAACGAACAAATTTGGAATAAGAGAAATTTGAATTATTAGGGGTAATAATAAATTATAAAGCTTAAGTGATATTATTGAATGAATAAAGAATTTATTTTAGATGAGACTTGGAATTTTTAAACTGGATATCAAATCAAATAAAATAACGGTGGATATTTTAAGTATGAATTCAAAGTGGAAATTTATAAAGGAATGGAAATTCGTTTAAAAAATAAATAGTGATTCATTTTTAAAGATGTGAAAGAGAAGAGTGTTTTCCTGGATAGCCAACTACGATTTTCAAGCAAATTTTGAATAAAAGTTAAAGGTTTTAATGTTGTTTTAAAAAGCATCTCTTAGAAAATATTTTTGTAATGTTAAAATTCTAAAGTAAATATTTTTTCAAACCTATTATCGTAGTAATTATTAAATGACTTTGTATTTGTTTTTAAGAAAAATCTAGTTTTATATTTTATAAAAGTAGCCTTATTTATTAAATATTCCTATAGTATATATTTTAATTAAGTATTAAAGTAGTTTTAAATTTTTAAGGCTATGAAGTATATTTATAACTCAGTGCTCTTAAATTATTTTAAAGCTAAAAGTATTTTTACTTGGCGTTTCAGTGGAAATAAATATTGGGAAATTATTCCGGGAAAGGAATATGTTTGAAAACTGTTTTCAAAGGGGTTCGAACGTGAAAATATATCTTGTGAAGATATTTTTGAGGTTAATAAATAATTTGGGAAAATTATTTATTGGTTGATGGTTGTCTGTGTATATTAATTGATAGTTAAATAACCGACTATCAATATTGGCCAAATGCGTTGATCGTTTCGAAGAGACCGGGATCGAGATTTATTTCTCGAAAACCACTTCGATCCGGTTTGTACATTTCGTGAAAACGATTTTGGATTCGAAGATGGAGCAGTGATTGTATCCATTTGTATGTTATCGATGTTGATGTTGAGCTGTGATTGTTGTACTCTGATGATGTAATATATAAACAGAGATATCTGATTTGAGTAAAGATCATTTATTATCTATTATATTTTATTCCGCTGCGATGGTTAGATTCTATTGTTGTTTTCTATTTTCTTCTTCTACCTCTTCTTCTTTAACCCAAATGGTTCGTATTTCTGTACAACTTGAGTTGATTGTTATAGAATAGTGTTGACTCAAGGGGTACGGATTTGCGGCCCGTTACACTTGGTATCAAAGCTTAGGTTGGTGATAACCTTGGCTCTGGTGGGAAATTACTCAAACAGAGTCCATAGTACTCTAGAATGAGTTTGAGCGTACTAATAAATATGAGTGCATATTTGTTAGTGAATATAAATTGTCTTAATATTGTGTTGATTAGTTTATTGAGCGACATATGAACCTTCGTCGACACAGTCTGCGCAATTGTATCGAAGAGGTTTCTAAACACTTGAATAGAGCAATCGACACGGTATTATTTTAAATATCGGTAAATGAAATAATTTTACCCAAAAACATATTTTGATATAATGAATAGTTTTTGAAACCTATTTAGCTAATGTATGGTTGCTTGGATGTTAGAAACGATAATATTAAAGTATTATCATTGTTAAGTGAAATTTTAACTAGAAATTGAAATATAACTAAAATTTAGGGGAATAAATTCATTATAAAATGAAATTCATAAATATGAATTATAAATGTAATTTATAAATTGAAATATAATCTCATGAAAATTTGTATGAGCATAAGCTGTGCAAATGAATTATAGTAAAATTTTATTCAAGCAGGATTGGAAAATTTAAAACCCCGGAAATTTTGGAAGTATTTTGAAGATAAATAGTAGCATTGTTGTCTTTGGGGTATTTCTGAAGGGAAAATTGTTTCAAATAAAGTTTGGGAAGGAATATAGCATTAAATTCACTTCAGTCGCTGGAAAATAATTTCGGTGATGACTGCAGCATCATCGATGTTTATTTTCGAGTTTCTAAGTGATGAATTGCTGCCAAATTGATTTGTTCAGAAAAACCTGTTTATTTTTGAAATTCCAAAGGAAATTTGTCGGAAACAAAACCAGGATTGGCTTAAAATTTTTGAGAAGTGTGATTTTGAAATGTTGGAGATTTCAAAAAAAATGATTTGAAACCAAAAGTTGGGAGTTTAAAAAAAATCCAGATAAGACAGGTTGTAAGCTTATAAATTGAGATGATTTTTAAATCAGGAAGGGAATATAAGCTTTGAATGTTGGAATGTAAATTTAAAGAGAAAAGTTAAAAATGAAATTAACTTGGATGGGAAATAAGAATTTGACTGGATTGATATTAATTGGATAGGCTGAAAATAATATTCAGTTGTATTCGAATCAAGTTGAAATTGAATTGAGTTAAATAAAGCTGAGTTAAAGTAAAACTGAAGTGGGATGAGAATTCAATTGAATTAATGAATGGAATTAAATTCTTACCTGAACGAATGGGAAATAAATTGAATAAGGTTTGGAATTGTGTAAATAATAAGTTGTGACTTATATTTTGAAAGTGGAATAGAAAATCCAAAATAAATATTGTTTGATGTTTTGGATAATGAAAAGAAAATCCAAACTTGAATTATTAAATAAATTGAACCAAGAAAATTAAATGAAGTGATATTTGGAATTAAAAATTAAGTGTTGAATTTTAACCAGGGGAAGAACTAATTAGATAATAAATTAGTTAATGAAGTTGAATTGTGAGTTTATGATGAAGTTTGGAAATAAACTCAAGTTATAAATTGAATTCGACTTAATTGTGTGTTCATGAAATTGGGTGGTAAATTAAAAGTGAATGGTGGATTCAGAACTTGAGGTGTTAACAAATTAAATATAATCAGAAATGTATAAATAATAATAAAAAAAATGAAAATGAAATTGAATTAAAATAGTGATGGTATAAATTGCAAATAAAATCCAAATAAGTAGAAATAAATTGGAAATAGCCTTGTAATTAATTAAATGAATTGAATCTGGAAAGTTAAATTTTATAATAACTCATCAAATGAAATTGTAAATTTTTAAAATAAGATTTAACTGAGATAGAATTAAGTTGAATGGAAGAGAAAATATTTATTTGTGAAATGAAAATGAGCTTAAGTATAAAATTTGAATAAATCAAAATAAATTGACTTAAGCTGAATAGGTGAAGGAGAGTTGAATTGAATTCAACTTAAAATTAAGTTTAATGATATTAGATTGAATTTAAATCCAGTAAAAATAAATTTGAATCAAAATAGAATTGAAATGATTATTGAATGGATTAGCCAGTATCAGATTCAAGCTAAATAAAATAGTTTGGAATAAACAAATGTGGAATAAATTGAGTAAAGTAACTGAAGCTTGGGTTGAATTAATTTGGAAATGGTTAATAATATGCAAGCTTGTAATGTGTCGAGCTAAATAAATGGTCGTGAATGAATTAAAAATAAAAAGAAAAAGAAAATTTAAGTTGTAATAAAGATGAACCTAAGCTGTTAATGGTTTTGAATAATGAAACTAATTTGGTAAATTAAATGTAATGCAAGTGAATGGATTACAATTTTTAAATGCAATGAAAATGAGAATATACGGATTGTGAATAAATTCGAAATGGAATAGAATTAAGTGTAAACTGAGTCGGAGTCAATTTAAATTGATTTTAAAACTCAAGTGCTTATTTATTTACATAGATCTCGTCAAATTGCAAAGAATAAATTGTTATTGAATGTAAATGGGAGTTATCAAAATGCCATGGATGGATAAGAGTAAAATAAATTGATTTTGAGAATAATTGGATTAAATATGAGTTCGGTTTGCTTAAAAATAAATTAAATGTAAGCGATTGAGTTTTAAACCATTCAAATTGAATGAAAATGGTTTGTAAATTAATTGAAACAGTTGAATTAGTATGAAATTGTATAAATTGCTTACGGAAAATGTTTGATGTGCATTTCTTTAGAATTCATATGTTTTAACCATTGCAACTAAGTGAAATATAGTTAAACTGCATATATTTGGCACTTACATGTTTAAATTGAGTAAGTACAGGTACCGGGAAGCCGTGTGGCTGGATTGGGTTGTGCTTTTTGCTAAAAATAATAAGCTGCTTGCTTAAAATGCTAAATAAGGTACGCCTACGCAATATAAATAGGAAATATGAACTGTTTTTGATTTTTCCGACCGTGTGGGTCGATGTATATATATTTATATCTTTTGTCAAATTGCAAAAACTCCTCCGTACAAAGGAGACTCTGCCAAAAATTTTCAGAAATTTTGGAAGTTAGAAAATTTTTGGAAAATTTTGTTAACGATAAACGGTTTAAAACTGGAAAATTGGAATAAGTTAGTAAATGAAACTAATAAAAGTAATGACATGAATTAATAATAAATGACAAATAAAATATATATATTCTGAGTTAAAGACAAATTGAATTCATATGGAAATGAAAGAATCAATTTGAATAGAAATGGATATAAACTAAAGTGGTAAAGTGAAAATGAATATAAGAAGCATATAAACTGCTTATACTAAACTTAAGAGGGAATGGTGAATTCTTAAATGAAAATTGATACTACTAATATAAATTAAGTCAATAATTGGAATGAATAAATATTGACATTTTGTAAAAAAAAAAGTCGATAAAATGTTTTGGGATATTGTGATTGGAAATTAGTACTAAGCAGGATATGTAGGTATTATAAAGAGAAAAGAGAATTGATTTTGATTTCAGAAGATAAATTTGAAATGCTCGACAAAAAGGTATGTATTTAAATTTAGTATGAAATTTGATTGGGATTTGGATTGAGCCACTTGGCCTTTTGTTTTCTTTTGGATTTGGGAGGCCGTAGAGCAATTTTGTAGTTGTACCGAGCTGGCCGCGCAAAGGAGACGCTGGCGAAATTTTTCGGAAATTTAGAGAGTTAGAAAAATTTTGAGAAAATTTTGAGAATTCAAATTTTGGTTTTAAATTGAAAATCGAATGATTAAACAAATAGTATAGTTTGAAACTATGGGAGAGTTGAGAAGTTAATAAGAATGGTAATGGATCTTTTATAAAAAGATAGTTAGTAAGATGTTGAATTTGTTTGGTTTTGGAGGTAAGTAAACGGGTATTGGGCCATTCTTCCTAACTAGTAATTTCGGGGACGAAATTCTTTTAAGGGGGGAGGAATGTGACGACCCAGAATTTTTAAGCAATTTAAATCGGAATATTTAATCTATTTTGAATATTTAAAAGCTAATTTTTGAATTCCAAATATCACTATTTATTCGACAATTAAATTATTGAATTAAATAATTTGAAATTGGATAAAATATGAAATATGAGATTTTAAGTCTATTAAAATAAATTTAAAGGCCTGTAAAATTTATATTGATAGTACCGAAGAGAATAGAAGTGATGAAATCAAATTTAAAAATGGTTTGTTAAGTTTTGAAATTTATATCATTTAAATTGAATTTAAAAATAGCCCTCCGAAGCACAGTCTCGGAATTCGACGAAACCAGTTCCATTGGGTCCGTAATATTGAACTATTATCGGATTTTAAATTTCGTATTGATTGGAGTTAGTATGTGAGTGTATGATATATAAACGCGCTGAAAATTTAATTGATAATAATCTAATGAAATTTAATTAATTAAGCTTCTTCTATACGCCATCCTTATCCATTCCTTAGCACGCTTTCCTTATCTTCCAGTATACACCATCGTTCGTCACTTTTTATCAAAGCCCTTTCTTCTTAATTAAAAAAAAACCCAAGACAGATCATTTATAAATTAATGGCCGATGCTTCAAATCGTTCAAGTAAGGCCGAAACCCTTTACTTCTTTCAAATCCCCAAACCTATGCCACTCCGTGAAAATAAAATAAACAGAATCCTAAATTGATCGAAGTTCAGGGAAAAAACGATGGCCGTGCGATTCCATTCAATGACTCAATTGAAATCGCGATTGTGGGAGGGGGGTTCAGCGACATCGTCGTTCGCGTGGGATCGGGGGCGAGCTCTCGCGTAGGAGTTGCATTTTGAGGTTCAGTGTCGTTCGCATGGGTGGTGTCGCGATCTCAAAGCAGAGGTGGAGGCCGCCTCTGGCCAGGGGGGACCCGTTTTATCTAGGGTTGGGAAGCGGGGACGCTGCGTCAACCCTTGGTGACTACGTCGGCAACCAAGTGATGTTGGGTATGTGCTCGGTCTCGTCTCAGTAAGGTATTTTAATATATATATTTTTTATAAAAATAAGTAATAAACATTGTTTCCTGGAAACAGTAATTTTACATTTTTGTTTGAACAACAGTGACTATAATCTGGAAATTCATTAACTATAGAAATATAGGGATTTTAAAGAAATGTTATATGAAGTTTATAAAGAAAAGAGAAAGGCAGATCATTACAGTATAGATTGTTTCAAAAATGATAATAATAAAATGGAATGGGTACACATATGTACCTATTTTTACTTAAAGCTAAAATTTAAATTATGGGGAATAATTTGGTTAAATTGGTTAATTAACCTATTTATTTATTTTAGTTACTAAAAATAATTTACCTAAGGAGAATTAGTTTAAAAATGAATAATTAGTTGTTTAAAATTAAACGGAATTAATGGTTTAATTAGTTCGAATATTAACAAGACATTTAATGATTTTTCAAGGTTAAAAATCAAGAAACCAAGGCAATATTGGAATGGATTGCAAATAGAAGCAAAGGTGAGTTAATCTCACTTAGTTTAATTTAAATTTAAATGATTAAATTTAAATAATTGTTTGAATGGTTGGAATTGATGGATGTGCTATAGTATGTTATATTCTGGAATTGACATATTATTGTGCTAACATCTTTGGATGTAGGGAAACAGGTTGGAGGGATCCAACTGGACCCCTCGAAATTATTTAGATTGTTTAATATTCTGTGGTCTGAATATTTGATATTCTGTGATGATTTTATGAATAATTGAAGTATTGAATGGTATGGTTGGATTGAATATCTCAGTAAAATAAATTACCAAATCTCTAGAATTTTATGTTCAAAGAAATAAAAGAGTAATATTTTAAGTAAAATAATTCTAATGAATTTGAATAAATTAAAAATTAATTGAAATTAAAATACAATAAAAGAGATTGCAAAACGAACAAATTTGGAATAAGAGAAATTTGCATTATTAGGGGTAATAATAAATTGTAAAGCTTAAGTGATATTATTGAATGAATAAAGAATTTATTTTAAATGAGACTTGGAATTTTTAAACTGGATATCAAATCAAATAAAATAACGGTGGATATTTTAAATATGAATTCAAAGTGGAAATTTATAAAGGAATTGAAATTCGTTTAAAAAATAAATAGTGATTCATTTTTAAAGATGTGAAAGAGAAGAGTGTTTCCCTGGATAGCCAAGTAAGATTTTCAAACAAATTTTGAATAAAAGTTTAAGGTTTTAATGTTGTTTTCAAAAGCATCTCTTAGCAATTTTTTTTTAATGTTAAAATTCTAAAGTAAATATTTTTTCAAACCTATTATCGTAGTAATTATTAAATGACTTTGTATTTGTTTTTAAGAAAAATTTAGTTTTATATTTTATAAAAGTAGCCTTATTTATTAAATATTCCTAAAGTATATATTTTAATTAAGTATTAAAGTAGTTTTAAATTTTTAAGGCTATGAAGTATATTTATAACTAAGTGCTCTTAAATTATTTTAAAGCTAAAAGTATCTTTACTTGGCATTTCAGTGGAAATAAATATTGGGAAATTATTTCGGGAAAGGAATATGTTTGAAAACTGTTTTCAAAGGGGTTCAAAAGTGAAAATATATCTTGTGAAGATATTTTTGAGGTTAATAAATAATTTGGAAAAATTATTTATTGGTTGATGGTTGTCTGTGAATATTAATTGATAGTTAAACAACCGATTATCAATATTGGCCAAATGCGTTGATCGTTTCGAAGAGACCGGGAACGAGATTTATTTCTCGAAAACCACTTCGATCCGGTTTGTACATTTCGTGAAAACGATTTTGGATTCGAAGATGGAGCAGTGAAGTGCAAGGGCTAGTCGCTACTAATCCTGAGGATATTTCCAAAATGGATGTAGTAGGAATAGTGCCTTCGGTTCCGTTCGAACCCGGGACGGACTTGTATGGATGAATGCTTGCGAAACATCGTCAAGTGGACGATGGGCATTCTAAGGGATATGTTTTAAAAGGTAACGCTTAGCCTCAAGCCTCATCAAATGGGAATGACTGAAAATCAGGGGTTATGTAGCAAGGCTAGGTGGGTAGCACCCAAGCAGGGTGAGGTCATTCCTGTCTAGATGTCCCTTTTTATTTCGGCTTAGTGGTGCGGTTGCTGATCCCAACCGCGGGGTGATCTCACTCGGGATTATCCAGTAAGGGATAGTCCCGGCGTTGTGTTGCAGGGGAGAGGGCGTACTCCTCGGTACGGTGATCTAGGCCCCGTACTGTGACAGGTGGTACCCCAGTGCCTAGTCATTAGTTGGAAATCCATTCTCCCTACGAGCCTTGTATGAGTTTTGTTTGTATTACCCACTCTGTGGCTAGTAGCTGGAATTTAATAATGTAACAATTTCGGCTATTTTATAAGTATTTGTATATAGAACCTATTATAATATCAGAGGATTTTTATAAAAATTGTTTTATCTATCGTAAGGTAAAAACCTGACATGTTTATTTGTGGCGTGGTCTTACGAGATGCTTTTGTTTTCAAAAGATTTTTAAAACGTTAATAATCAATTGGGTGTGATTTTCTCACGCTGGTAATCCAGACTGACTCGGGTGTTATTTAACTGTAATGCTCGGGTCAGACCGAGTATTATAGGATACAGGAAATGCTGTGGAGCTCAGGAGACGAGCTGGATGACGATACGTACATTCGTACATGTTTATATATATATTCCGCCATGTTGAGTTGTTGTGTATCCATTTGTATGTTATCGATGTTGTAACGACCCCACTTCCTACTCCCAGGAAGAAGCATCGTTAATAAGAAAGAAAAGGGTGAGAAAATAGAAAAGATAGAGAAGAAAGAACAACAACATCAGAATCTCACAGCGGAACGAATGAAATATAATAATCACATAAGTATTTACATAATATATACATCAATCAGAGCTATACAGATAATACATCACATACTAGACAGTTATAAACACCTGTCTAGTTAATACAACTCAATACCATACAACTCAAACAACATGACTCAGAGATACCAACACAGCAGAAACTATATATATATATAACGCTGAAGCCTCCTGCTCCATTGCTCCTCCAGAATTTGTCAAAGCTAAACCTGAATCCCTTGGCTACCCGTAAAAATTTGGGTACCCGAGAGTTTATGAAAAACAAAATAAACTTCGGGTCAGACATGGGTCTGGTATGAGTAACAGGTTAAAGTTGCTTAATTTTGAAAAATCCTTTGAAAACAAAAGGTATCACGTAAGACTTCCCACACATAAACATGGAAAAGTTTTTACCTTACGCTAACCAAATCATTTGATAGGAAATCCAGTGATATTATAATAGTGTCTAGGGTTTTCAAGTAAAATACAGAAATAGCTGAAATGCTTACATCTCACATTCCAACATAGTTGGGCACAACTAATTCGTACGGCATTTATTGGATTTTGGATTCCATACAATGGCAGGGCTACTGGGGTACCGCCCGTCATAGTACGTGGCCTAGATCAACGTACCGAGGATTACTCCCTTCATCCCCTGCAACATAAGGCCGGAACCATTCTGTAACGATCCCAGTTTTAAAGACGAATTTAAATTTCTAATTTAAATGGAATTCTTGGATTAAATTATGGATTTGTTTGAAGATCTGGAAAATTTGATAAGATATGTATATTTATTTATTTTATAAATGGGATTTGAAACTTATTTTAAATGAAATTGAATTGGAATTGAAATAAAGTGTTTAAGATAAAATAAAATAAAATATACGTTGTAAAGTTAATGTTGAAAAGGAAAATTAAATTAAAAGTTTGAATAAATAATAATAACAACATTGAATTCATTTATATTATAAAACATATTTAAATCAAGCAATGTAAAAGACATCTCGGTGAACAACATATTAAATTGAATGCAAAGTAATATTTACAAAACAAATAAAACATAAAACATTAAATACAAAAATAAACAAAACCAGAATATAAAAATCAAATGAGTTATTTTTATACAATACAAGTACATATGAGCAAACATAAACAAAGCTAGCATACAAAGTAAATAAAATAAACAAAATGATCTATGTGCATATACATACATAACAAAACCATTGTGTAAAAAGCAAAGAAAATTTGTACATACATAATAATAAACTATACAAAACATGTAAGCAAGGAAATGAACAAAGTAACCAAAGTAAAACAAGTACATATGCATTACATGTTTCTATCTCTAACAACATACCTCTAATACACCACAGCCATACCTGTTGTATAAACAAATGTATATCAACCTGTACATTTTTTTTCTCTCTCCTTTATATTAAACTTCTCAGTTCTGTTTTCATTCCTTCAAACCACAAAGAAAAAAAAAAAGCATCATCATATATCTAAACAAAATCAAGATGATGTAAAAGAAGATTTAGAAAAGTTTAAAAGCAAAAGCAAGTTTGAACCTGGAAAATAAAAGAAGAAAACAACTCTGCAGTTTTCAAAACAACAGAGATCATCTGTTCTTCCTCTTCTCAAAACTGTGAGCAAACCTATAAACCTCTTCATTTAATTCTGGTTTGCATGATTGGATCTATGTTGTTAAATATGTTGTATGGATGAAATTTGTCTGCGTGTGTATATATGGATGTGATTATGAATATGCATCTCTGTTAAGGTTCCAGGTTTTGAAAACAAATGAAAAAAAAATCATATCACTTAGATCAATCAATACTAGGCTATAACCTTAAGATGAAAAGTGATTGTAATGTTGTAATACCAGTTTTAAAAAGGATTACAATTATAATTATCGAATAAATATCTTGAAAATTGGGAATTACAGTAAGGAGAATTGTAAGCAGAAAATCCAAGTACTAAAATTTCAGATTTCGTTTATGCTATCGGATTTGAATACAAAAACTATGATTTTTAAGATTAACATCATGATTTTTAACTATGTAAATCACGAGATATGTCAAGATGATTGGATTTTGGGTTTCGTTCATTTACTGATGATCGGCTAGATTTCAAAAATCGAATTTTTGCAGAGTGATACTAGAGTGATCATAGATTGTTGGAAAAATGCAAGAAGATTTTTAAATTCACCATGGTTTGAGATTTAATTTAAACTAGGGTTTAAGGGTCCATTTTTGGTCGAGGGGAAGATGAGATCGCCACGACGTCGTCGTGGCATCGAGTGGGATCGCACCGGGGGGAATAGGTTCAGGGGTCATCGAAGTAACTATGGTCGAAGTCGTGGGATTTCTGGCGACGTTATGAGGCGGCGCGAGGCGATTTTTGGTTGAGGGGTTTGTTCCAGTTTTCTACTGGGAAGCTCGATTTTTATTTAAGATAAGTAGTGGGGTTTTGATGTTTGGATTGGGTCGCATAGTTCACAAGTGACGTGCTGGAGGGTTCGTAAGTGGCCGGAGGTGGCTGTGACGATGGTGCACGTGCACGTGTCATTTAGTGTTGGCGTTGGAGGTGGGGGTCGGTGTAGCAGTGAAACGGTTGGGGAAGAAGGGCAGGCAATCTCGAGTCGCGCACGAGAAAAAAAGGGGGAAGCTTCGGGTTTGAGGTGAGTTCGAACGTGGGTTTGAGCCTGATGCTTTGGATGTTACTTTCATTTGAACTTAAACTAATTACTGGAAAGATGAGAAAAGAGAAAGAAAGGGGAAGAGAAGGGATCTGGGCCGAGAGTTTATGGGCTAGAAAAAAAAACAAAGAAGTTTTATTTTGTAAATAGTTCAAGTTTTAAAACCAAGATAAACGAGTTTTAGAATAAGTGAATAGCTGTATTAAAAGTTATTCATTAACATAGAAAAGTTTTAAAAGTTACAAGTTAAACCTGAATGCTTAATTTATCGAAATCGATTTCAAAAGAATTTTATTTGAAATAAAGTTGAGGATTAAAGTTTGGTGATCAATCACTATAAAGATTTATCTTAAGTGGTTAAGAAACTTTGATAAATTAAAGGTGAATAATTGTGAAATTAATTTAACCAATTCAATTTTTATTAATAATTTAAGAGTATTGGTTAATGCAGAAAATTAATTAAGATGATTATTTTCACTAAATGGAATTAATTAATAACAATTATTAATGTGATTAATTAAGGAATTAATTTGTTAAAGGTTAATAAATTTAATTATAAACTAAGTGGCAAATAAATTATTAAAGTTAATTAACTAGGGGTTATTAAGTAATTTAATTAATGTGATTGATTTTAATGAGATTAATTTATTTAGATAATCAATGACATATTTTTAAATGTAATTACTTAATAAGAGTAATTAAGAATTAATCATTTATCGTAATTTATCTTGGATCTTTTGACTTATTAAGGTTAATTAATTATAATTGGATCAAACGTTAATTTAATTGATATGATTATTTTAAAATAATTAATTAATTAAAAATAATTAATTAAGATGATTGATTTATTTATTTATATTAAATGATTTGTAATCAATCAAGATAGGCAAATTAATTCATAGGAAATCAATTTAATTGGAAATTTAAATTGAATTAATTAGGATTAAGCAATTAAATTAATCCTGCTTATAAATGTTTATTGAATGCTTATGAATGATTGTATTGTATGAAATGCCTTGAATTGGTTGTCCTATCTGATCTGTGATATTTTGTTCTGTGACTGCATATAAATTATCCATTCATTTACATTGTTATATTACCTGTGAATCTGTGAATGGACGATGAGCGTTATAGTTTATATCGCTTATCAACTATATTTCTGTGTTTTAATCTGTGATGATTGATGATGTGGCACTTTTATTGTGTTAAACCCTTGGACCACACCATACACACACAAATATGGATTTCACGAGTAAATCGATTAAGTCACAGATTTTTGAAAAATAGTTTTGATTTTGAACTCTAAATTCAAATGATTTGAAAATAAGATTGAGTTTTAAGTGAAAAGCTTTTGAAAATGATATTTCAAAGATGAAATTTATTTTGAATAACTTGATAAAGTTTGAAATTTAAATAATTTGATTTAAATTTAAAATTCAAAATGTGAAATTGAATTCTATAATTTGAAACTAGGGATTAAAAATGTTATACCAGTTATATATGGGTTAAACCATTTTAAAATGTATTAATTTGGGAATATAGGTATAAATTAAGAACTTTAACTCGTATACATATAATTGAATTTTCTGAAACGAAAACTGTTGTTTTCAATTAATAAAAGCTTTCACATAAGAAATGAACTTCCAATTTGAGTTAAAATGATCTCTAATTTGAAATGAAGATAATTTCCAAGTTATGAAAACGGTTTGAAAGCTATAAGTTAAATCTTTGATTTAAAGATTTAACGAGTTAATACAATTGAAATAAAATTGTTTTGGAAATCTATGAATTGATCTTTGTGAAATAAATCTTTTTGTTTAAAGATTTGAAATGGTAATTTGTTTGAACCATTTGAAAGAAAGGGTTGGGTAATAAGCTGTGACTTAATCGAAATCCCATATCCATATGTTTTAAATTTTGCGCTCACTATTCGGGTTAGCCGGGAAAGGACCTTTGGGTCGTATAACCCATTCCGAATATGTGATATGTCGTTATGGATAGCATTTGAAGACCGGTGTTGAAGACCGGGTATTTGCGAGAGCGATAGGATGACCTGTCGATTGACTCTGCACCGAGTTGCTCCGGTATAGAGTTCTCCATATGTGATGGGGAATCCGATCAGGATTGTGGATATCCGGATTTCAAGGACTTCTTTGGAAGTGCCTTCGGTTCTGTTCGAACCCAGAACAGACTTGTATGGATTGTGTGTCTGACATTACAAATTGAGATATAAAGCCGATTTCTTTCAAATATATTTCTGTTGGTGGCGGAGAATTTATTCTTTTAGCTTAACACCCTTCTCTGAGACGTACGAGCTCAGAGGTTATATAGTTGAAGTTATCAGCGATGTATTCCCAATTTGGTAATGTGACATGCTGAGTGTTGCTGTGAAATGATCATTGTGTTGATTATTTGTGATAGGATCATTTGTTTGATCGTCTATCCTTGTGATCATTTCTATGATCATTTGTTGACCCAAAGCACGGCTTTTGTATAAAGTGTGTTTTTGTGGACGTGACTTCGTCGAGCCTCACAAACCGGTAATGGTCGAAACAGGAATTGTGCGGCAAGGTTTTCAGGGATAACTTTCCTAGGGTATGACCATTCCTTCTGGAAAAGGGTAGTATCATGGTATGGAGCCCAGATACTTACCCATGTTGAAACACTTATTATTATGGTGTGATGTTGGTTAGAGAGCTCTCGTTTAAAGGTCCCAAAGGACCGGGAGTGGTATATCTGAGGGTTTGTAATATTCCTTGGGAAAAGGGATTCCCGGCTTTGTTTAGCAGAGAACGGTGGTTCTCGGGGCATCCTTCCAGAGGCGTTTCCATGTGGCAATGGGAAGTTCCTTGGCCTGACCATTTGTTGGAAAATCCATTCTTCAAATACGTGCCTTGTACGGATTTAGTTGTATAACCTGCCATGGAATTTGGCGGTAACCTGCTATTGAACATGGTAGCTATAGTAGGCATACGATAATGGTCGTATGTTGGCTAAGATTTATATCTTTATTTTCGAAATGAATTTTCTCTACACTATGCACTAGTAATAATATCAAATGTTCTTTTTAAATGCGTATCAAGCATCTTTGACTATCATAAGGAGAAATCTCCTCCGATTCTGCGTTTGCATTGTGTGTGTGTGCGGGAGGCGTTATGGTAGTCTCATTTTTAAAAAGCATTGCGAATTGACTTTGAAATTCTTTTGTTGAATGTTTTAAAAAGATAAACTGTTTTTGTTGCTCACACCAGTCCCATGACTGATCCAGAGTTTATTGTTTATTTCCTAAACTCTGGGTGCTCAAAATTTTCTACACGGACAGTCTAGAGTTTGGTTTTTCAGATAATTAGATTCAGTGGATTATCTGGAGCTAGTTCAGTTTTCTTTGGATATGGACGAGATATGTTTAGCTTGGTGCAATCTTGATAGTGGATCGAGATAGGAGTTTTGAAGTTTTGTCTTTGGAGCTTTTTGGATCAGAGTCGCAGTATTTTATTCTGAGAAGATTTATTTCATATTGTATCGTGTTCCGCTGTATTCTATGTTGTATATTCTCTGATGTTGATGATTATCATTGTATCAAATTGATGTATCAGATATTGTATTCATGTTATATCAGTGATATCATCTTTTATTTCCGCTGTGTTATTTATCATTTGATGGTGTTGCAAGCTCCCGCGAAACGAATTTGATGTTGTTTGTTGGACATCGAGTTTGGGTCGTGACAAGATTGGTATCAGAGCTGAAGGTTGAGTAAGAACTTTAGCTACGGAGTGTAACACCTTAGATGGCTCATTAGAGATAGGGTGAAGTATCCCTAGAATGAGTATAACCAGTGAAACCAAAACCCAAATTTCTCAATCTATTTTCTTTATCCGATGTTATTCTCTAAGATATTTCGTCTGAATGCCTAAATCAGATTTCTTACTATTTACAGATAGTAAGAATGAGCGGAAGAAGAGGACGAAATAGGAGACAGGAAAGTACTACTTTAGCTGGTCAAAACCCTGCAACGACAGATATTTCTATTCAATCTCAATCAAATTTGGCTGATCTATATCAAAAGTTTTCTAGACTAGGTGGAAAGCCATTCACTGGCAAAGAAACCGTTATCGAAGCACAAGCATGGATTAGATCGTGTGAAAAGATTTTCAAGGGATTAAAATTAGAAGATGATCAGATGCGATTGATAGCTTCTTGGCAACTCCAGGAAGAGGCCTTAGTTTGGTGGGAAACTGTTACCGTGGATGTGTCGACAGATGAATTTACTTGGAGTCATTTCAAGGAAGTGTTCGAGCAGCGATATATGCCGTCTGCTGGTATCTCTAGAGTGTATCAGGAGTTTATGGATTTAGAGCAAGGGAGTTTATTGTTTGAGGAGTACTTGAACAAATTTATTGAATTATCTCGATTTGGTCCAGAATTGGTGAATACACCGTTAAAGAAAAATGAAAAGTTTATTCGGGGCATGAACAAGGAGTTTCAGGAAAGGATGACTACTCACGTCAAGGAATCTTTTTCTGAATTAATTGATATGGGCTATCGATACGATACTTTGGAAAGGCAAAATGATCCGGAGGAGAATGTAGATGCAAGAAATCTGAATTGGAGAAAAAGAAAGTTTGGCAATAAGAAATCGAAGAAAGATAAAGGAAAGAAGAGTATACTGAAGAAAAAGAAGGATGTTACTTGTCTCAATTGCCTGGAAAAAGGCCACTACTCGAATAAATGTAAAAATGATTGGAAGCCAGGAATGAGAGAGCCATTTATGAGGCCAGATGGGTAATCTACGGGATGCTATAAATGCCGAAAGCCAGGACATAGGATCAACAACTGTCCAGCAAAGAACCAGACTTTAGTAAAGAAAGTGTATGCAATCAGAGACGATTCTTCAACCTCAACATCTGATTAAGGAAATGAATTTATAAGGTAATATTCACGTTTACGATTAAATTATTCGAATTTTGTTCGACACTGGGACTATCCTTAGTTGTATTTTTCAGTAAATCGTAAATAAGTTAAATCTTGAATCTGAAATCGTAATCGAATCTATTTCTATCTATTTCATTGGGTTTCGATATATTCTACGAACGGTTAGTTATTCCTTCGGACTAACCAATACCCCTGTATACTTCGTAGATCAAATAACCTAATTGTTTCGTAGTTGATGGAGTTTGTTCTCATATCTATTGTTGATAATTCTGATTTGGTAAGCCAAATGCAGAATTGATATCCAGTTGATCTGGAAAGATATTTCTCTATCTTTTATCTATCTTCGTTATCTCTCTCTAGCGAATTTCGAGGACGAAATTCTTTTTAAGGGGGGAAGTCTGTAACGATCCCAGTTTTAAAGACGAATTTAAATTTCTAATTTAAATGGAATTCTTGGATTAAATTATGGATTTGTTTGAAGATCTGGAAAATTTGATAAGATATGTATATTTATTTATTTTATAAATGGGATTTGAAACTTATTTTAAATGAAATTGAATTGGAATTGAAATAAAGTGTTTAAGATAAAATAAAATAAAATATACGTTGTAAAGTTAATGTTGAAAAGGAAAATTAAATTAAAAGTTTGAATAAATAATAATAACAACATTGAATTCATTTATATTATAAAACATATTTAAATCAAGCAATGTAAAAGACATCTCGGTGAACAACATATTAAATTGAATGCAAAGTAATATTTACAAAACAAATAAAACATAAAACATTAAATACAAAAATAAACAAAACCAGAATATAAAAATCAAATGAGTTATTTTTATACAATACAAGTACATATGAGCAAACATAAACAAAGCTAGCATACAAAGTAAATAAAATAAACAAAATGATCTATGTGCATATACATACATAACAAAACCATTGTGTAAAAAGCAAAGAAAATTTGTACATACATAATAATAAACTATACAAAACATGTAAGCAAGGAAATGAACAAAGTAACCAAAGTAAAACAAGTACATATGCATTACATGTTTCTATCTCTAACAACATACCTCTAATACACCACAGCCATACCTGTTGTATAAACAAATGTATATCAACCTGTACATTTTTTTTTTCTCTCCTTTATATTAAACTTCTCAGTTCTGTTTTCATTCCTTCAAACCACAAAGAAAAAAAATAAGCATCATCATATATCTAAACAAAAACAAGATGATGTAAAAGAAGATTTAGCAAAGTTTAAAAGCAAAAGCAAGTTTGAACCTGGAAAATAAAAGAAGAAAACAACTCTGCAGTTTTCAAAACAACAGAGATCATCTGTTCTTCCTCTTCTCAAAACTGTGAGCAAACCTATAAACCTCTTCATTTAATTCTGGTTTGCATGATTGGATCTATGTTGTTAAATATGTTGTATGGATGAAATTTGTCTGCGTGTGTATATATGGATGTGATTATGAATATGCATCTCTGTTAAGGTTCCAGGTTTTGAAAACAAATGAAAAAAAAATCATATCACTTAGATCAATCAATACTAGGCTATAACCTTAAGATGAAAAGTGATTGTAATGTTGTAATACCAGTTTTAAAAAGGATTACAATTATAATTATCGAATAAATATCTTGAAAATTGGGAATTACAGTAAGGAGAATTGTAAGCAGAAAATCCAAGTACTAAAATTTCAGATTTCGTTTATGCTATCGGATTTGAATACAAAAACTATGATTTTTAAGATTAACATCATGATTTTTAACTATGTAAATCACGAGATATGTCAAGATGATTGGATTTTGGGTTTCGTTCATTTACTGATGATCGGCTAGATTTCAAAAATCGAATTTTTGCAGAGTGATACTAGAGTGATCATAGATTGTTGGAAAAATGCAAGAAGATTTTTAAATTCACCATGGTTTGAGATTTAATTTAAACTAGGGTTTAAGGGTCCATTTTTGGTCGAGGGGAAGATGAGATCGCCACGACGTCGTCGTGGCATCGAGTGGGATCGCACCGGGGGGAATAGGTTCAGGGGTCATCGAAGTAACTATGGTCGAAGTCGTGGGATTTCTGGCGACGTTATGAGGCGGCGCGAGGCGATTTTTGGTTGAGGGGTTTGTTCCAGTTTTCTACTGGGAAGCTCGATTTTTATTTAAGATAAGTAGTGGGGTTTTGATGTTTGGATTGGGTCGCATAGTTCACAAGTGACGTGCTGGAGGGTTCGTAAGTGGCCGGAGGTGGCTGTGACGATGGTGCACGTGCACGTGTCATTTAGTGTTGGCGTTGGAGGTGGGGGTCGGTGTAGCAGTGAAACGGTTGGGGAAGAAGGGCAGGCAATCTCGAGTCGCGCACGAGAAAAAAAGGGGGAAGCTTCGGGTTTGAGGTGAGTTCGAACGTGGGTTTGAGCCTGATGCTTTGGATGTTACTTTCATTTGAACTTAAACTAATTACTGGAAAGATGAGAAAAGAGAAAGAAAGGGGAAGAGAAGGGATCTGGGCCGAGAGTTTATGGGCTAGAAAAAAAAACAAAGAAGTTTTATTTTGTAAATAGTTCAAGTTTTAAAACCAAGATAAACGAGTTTTAGAATAAGTGAATAGCTGTATTAAAAGTTATTCATTAACATAGAAAAGTTTTAAAAGTTACAAGTTAAACCTGAATGCTTAATTTATCGAAATCGATTTCAAAAGAATTTTATTTGAAATAAAGTTGAGGATTAAAGTTTGGTGATCAATCACTATAAAGATTTATCTTAAGTGGTTAAGAAACTTTGATAAATTAAAGGTGAATAATTGTGAAATTAATTTAACCAATTCAATTTTTATTAATAATTTAAGAGTATTGGTTAATGCAGAAAATTAATTAAGATGATTATTTTCACTAAATGGAATTAATTAATAACAATTATTAATGTGATTAATTAAGGAATTAATTTGTTAAAGGTTAATAAATTTAATTATAAACTAAGTGGCAAATAAATTATTAAAGTTAATTAACTAGGGGTTATTAAGTAATTTAATTAATGTGATTGATTTTAATGAGATTAATTTATTTAGATAATCAATGACATATTTTTAAATGTAATTACTTAATAAGAGTAATTAAGAATTAATCATTTATCGTAATTTATCTTGGATCTTTTGACTTATTAAGGTTAATTAATTATAATTGGATCAAACGTTAATTTAATTGATATGATTATTTTAAAATAATTAATTAATTAAAAATAATTAATTAAGATGATTGATTTATTTATTTATATTAAATGATTTGTAATCAATCAAGATAGGCAAATTAATTCATAGGAAATCAATTTAATTGGAAATTTAAATTGAATTAATTAGGATTAAGCAATTAAATTAATCCTGCTTATAAATGTTTATTGAATGCTTATGAATGATTGTATTGTATGAAATGCCTTGAATTGGTTGTCCTATCTGATCTGTGATATTTTGTTCTGTGACTGCATATAAATTGTCCATTCATTTACATTGTTATATTACCTGTGAATCTGTGAATGGACGATGAGCGTTATAGTTTATATCGCTTATCAACTATATTTCTGTGTTTTAATCTGTGATGGTTGATGATGTGGCACTTTTATTGTGTTAAACCCCTGGACCACACCATACACACACAAATATGGATTTCACGAGTAAATCGATTAAGTCACAGATTTTTGAAAAATAGTTTTGATTTTGAATTCTAAATTCAAATGATTTGAAAATAAGATTGAGTTTTAAGTGAAAAGCTTTCGAAAATGATATTTCAAAGATGAAATTTATTTTGAATAACTTGATAAAGTTTGAAATTTAAATAATTTGATTTAAATTTAAAATTCAAAATGTGAAATTGAATTCTATAATTTGAAACTAGGGATTAAAAATGTTATACCAGTTATATATGGGTTAAACCATTTTAAAATGTATTAATTTGGGAATACAGGTATAAATTAAGAACTTTAACTCGTATACATATAATTGAATTTTCTGAAACGAAAACTGTTGTTTTCAATTAATAAAAGCTTTCACATAAGAAATGAACTTCCAATTTGAGTTAAAATGATCTCTAATTTGAAATGAAGATAATTTCCAAGTTATGAAAACGGTTTGAAAGCTATAAGTTAAATCTTTGATTTAAAGATTTAACGAGTTAATACAATTGAATTAAAATTGTTTTGGAAATCTATGAATTGATCTTTGTGAAATAAATCTTTTTGTTTAAAGATTTGAAATGGTAATTTGTTTGAACCATTTGAAAGAAAGGGTTGGGTAATAAGCTGTGACTTAATCGAAATCCCATATCCATATGTTTTAAATTTTGCGCTCACTATTCGGGTTAGCCGGGAAAGGACCTTTGGGTCGTATAACCCATGTTGAAACACTTATTATTATGGTGTGATGTTGGTTAGAGAGCTCTCGTTTAAAGGTCCCAAAGGACCGGGAGTGGTATATCTGAGGGTTTGTAATATTCCTTGGGAAAAGGGATTCCCGGCTTTGTTTAGCAGAGAACGGTGGTTCTCGGGGCATCCTTCCAGAGGCGTTTCCATGTGGCAATGGGAAGTTCCTTGGCCTGACCATTTGTTGGAAAATCCATTCTTCAAATACGTGCCTTGTACGGATTTAGTTGTATAACCTGCCATGGAATTTGGCGGTAACCTGCTATTGAACATGGTAGCTATAGTAGGCATACGATAATGGTCGTATGTTGGCTAAGATTTATATCTTTATTTTCGAAATGAATTTTCTCTACACTATGCACTAGTAATAATATCAAATGTTCTTTTTAAATGCGTATCAAGCATCTTTGACTATCATAAGGAGAAATCTCCTCCGATTCTGCGTTTGCATTGTGTGTGTGTGCGGGAGGTATAACGACCCTGACTCGACCTTCGAAAATCGGCACCGAATACGACACTCGTATTCAAATGCCGCAGATCCAAACGTCGAACCTGGTTCGCCGGAGCTTATAACACATTAAGTAAATAACACAGCGGAAGAAATGAATAACATAAATCAATATACAACATGAATGATACAACAGAATGATACAATAGATATCAACATACATCAGAGATATGATACAAGATAATAGCAGCGGAAAGAAAAGATAACACTAGCAGCGGAACAAAGCTCAAATATGGTCTTCAAGAAAGAACTCCAGTATCAGTAATCTCCATCTCCAAAGCACCAATCCAGAAATAGCTCGAACTCCAAATCAAGATGAAGAGAAGCAACTCAATCCAAATGCGATTGCCAAATCCTAAGGCTGAAAGCTGTCGAATCTACACCTACCATTGATTTCTGAAAACCCCAACTCTAGACTGCCCGTGTGGGAAATAGTGGGCACCCAGAGTTTAGGAAAGGAACAATAAACTCCAGGTCAGTCATGGGACTGGTATGAGCAAACAAAAACATTTGGTCTTTTAAAACAGATAGAGAAATTTAAATTTGAAATCCGCAATGCTTTTTAGAAAATGAAACTACCATAAGGCCTCCCGCCACACACACAATGCAAACGCAGACTTGGAGGAGATTTCTCCTTATGATAGTCAAATATGCTTACTACGCAAAAATCAAATCATTTTTGATATTATTATTAGTGCATAGTGTAGAAAACAATTTCGAAAGTAGAATATAAATCCTAGCCAACATAGACATTCCGAACTATGCCTACTATAGCTACCATCCAAACAGTGGTGACCACCATAAGTGAATGGCAGGTAATACAACTAAAACCGTACAAGGCACGTATTGGATGAATGGATTTCCAACAAATGGTCAGGCTAAGGAACTTCCTACTGTCTATGGGATCGCCTCTGGCGGGACGTCCCGAGAACTAACGTTACGGTTAGATCTCTGCCAACACAAGGCCGGGTTACCTCTGTAACTAGGTAACTACTACACGAATATGTCATCCCCCGGTCCTTTGGGACCTTTATCCGAGCGCGCGCAACAACCACAAAGTATCACAAAGTAATAGATCTGCAGTATCCACATGAGTAAGTATCTGGGCTCCATACCATGATACCACCCTTTACCAGAAGGGAATGACACACCCTAAAGGGCGCGACCCTCATAACCTTGCCGCATCTTTCCTGTTTCGACCATTTTCGGGGTGTGAGGTCCTGATGCAGTCTCGTCCACAAAGCTACGCCTTGTGCAACAAAGCCATGCTTTGGGTCAACAGATGGCCAAAGCAATGATCACAAAGATAAATGATCAAACAAATGATCATATCACAAATGATCAACCAATGATCATCACACAGCAGCACTCAGCATGCCACATTACCAAATTGGAAATATCACTGATAAATATCAACTACATAACCTCTGAGCTCGTACGTCTCAGAGAAGGGTGTTAAGCTAAGAGAATAAATTCTCCGCCACCAAGCAGAAATGTATTTGATAGAGATCAGATAACATCTCAAAGTGTAATGTCGGACATACAACCATACAAGTCTGTTCCGGGTTCGAACAGAACCGAAGGCACTTTCGAAGAAGCCTTTGCAAATCCGGGTATCCACAACCCCGATCGGACTTCCCATCACTAAGGGAATCTCTATACCGTAGCTACTCGGTGCAGACACAATCGATAGGTTATCCTATCGTTCTCACAAATACCCGGTCTTCACCACCGGTCTTCAATTGCTATCCATAACGTCGTATCACTATTCGGAATGGGTTATATGACACAAGGTCCTCTCCCGGCTAAACCGAATAGTAAGCGCCATATTTTAAAACATATGGATATGGGATTTTAGTTAAGTCACAACTTATAAAAATCCAAAACTTTTCTTTCAAATGGTTAAACAAATTACCATTTTTAAATCTTTAAACAAAAAGATTTATTTCACAAAGTTTCACCCAGTTTCACAAAGATCTATTCATAGATTTCAAAACAATTCCCATTTCAATTGGATTAACCCAATTAAATCTTTAAATTAAAGATTTATAGCTTTCAAAACACGTTTCCAAGGATTTATCTAAAGTTTGAAAAACTATTTTCATTTTAGACTTGAAGCCCTTTTACACACATTGAAAGTCCATTTCTTATAGGGAAGCAAATCTAATTTATACAAGTTGAAATCTAGAGTTGAATTTAAATTCCAAAACGTCACCTTTAAAATGGTTTTAAAAACCCATATAAACCCAATTATAAGTTGAATAACCCTTTTAAACCTTAGTTTCCAAATTTTAGAATTCAATTTCAAATATTGAATTCAAATTTAAATCCAATTATCTAAATTTTCAAAACTTAATCAAGTTATTTAAAAGTAACCATTTTCAAAAGCTTCAATTCTAGTTCAAAAACTATTTTGGATTTAAAAATCAAATTTTTAAAACAATTTCAAAAATCTGTGACTTAACTAATTTCCACGTGCAACCCATATTAGTGTGTGTATAAGTGTGGTCGGGGGGTTCAACACAATAAGAGTGACACATTATCAATCAGCACAGATTCAATTGTTAGAATTCGATGTGGGTTTCGGATAACCAAATGGAATCCGACTCCCTGTCGCATCGAAATCCAAATGTCGTTTTACAAGTAAAGAGGTTTGCATATTCATATAACAATATATACATCACAGATATAACAGCTCAGTATAAAGCATCACATAGCATCACATATCAAATATATCAATCCATCACACAACATTCATTAACAATCAAACATCTTTAATTAAGATGAATAAACCGTGTGGTTATAAATTTATTACCCACATAATTACTTCTATTTGTAATCTTTAAATCAATGATTAATTATCATTAACTATAATTAATTAAGTCTTAACCATCTTCATTTATTAATCATTTATTAAATAAATTATCTTAATTTATTTATCCTTTAATTGTAATTAATTAATCTTAATTGCTTATTTCTCAATTAATTACTTTAACAAATAAACTTTTAATTATTGATAAATTAAATCTTAGTTAAAATTAATTGTCCTTAATAAATAGATTTATTATTCCTTAATTAATTTCAACAATTAATTATTCCTTAATTAATAATGATTTCTCAATCATTTTTAAATTAATTAACCTTAATCTATTTTTCTTGATTCAATTATCTTAATTAATTAACCACATAAATTAATTTTACCTTAAAATAATTAACCCTAATATCTGATAAATCAATCTTTAATTATCTACTATAATTACTTTCACTAAGCAATGGTTATTTTATTTAATCATTTATTTATTACTTGATTAATTAATTATTAATCATTAATTAAAAACTAATTTTATTTATAAATCATTCTTAATTACAAGTTAATTATTCAAAGAATAATTAATCCTAAACCCTTAATCCTTAATTACCTTAAGTAATCACTTATTTCATTAATTTATTAAATAATTTAATTATTCATTTAATTAACCTAATAATTAAATGAAATATAAATCATTCATTTATTAAAATCAATCTAAAATCCTTAATTGATGATAATTCCTTAATTATGAAAGAAATTTACAAAAGTTAAAATAAATTTCTTTTTAAAATTAAACCATTTAAATTTTTACATTATCAACCAAATTTGGTTTAAACTCTTAAATTTATAAAACTTAAATTCATTTTAAACCCAAGATTCAAAATTAGATTTGAATCAAATTTAACTTTATATAAACATTACTTCATATCTCAATTTCAAATTTAAATTCAAATTCTTTAAAATGCTTCTTACAATTACACCTTCCATTCAATGCAAATCACTTAATCATTTAAAAGAAATTTAAAATTAAATCTTTATGTTAAAACTGAAGTTTAAAATTTTAAATTCAGATTTAAAAACTCAGATTGAATTCATTTTGAATTTCCTAATTTAGATACTTAACCTTTCAATTTCAAATGCCAAAACACAATGCATTTATGCTTGAGATTTTCAAATCAAATTTAAATTTGAAAGCTTAAATGATTTCAAATCTCAAATAATCTTATTTGAATTCATATTCAAAATTTTCAGATTAAACTCCATCTCAATCTCCACTTGCAATTTAAATTCACTTTTACATTTTAAAACAGAAAAACAGTTTCTGTTAAATTTGAAAACCAAACTTTAAAATTTTCTGAATCTAAATTATTTCAAAGAAACAGAATTGAAACTTATTTGATTTCATGCTTAAATTCAGTTTCAAAATCTTAAGTCTCAATTTTAGTTTGTATTAAGTTCAAACTTTACAAAACTGGAAACAGTTTCCTTCTTCTTCTTTTTTTTTTTTTTAAACCAAATTTGAATTCCTGCATTCAAATTATTACAAAATAAGAATTCAAACAATTTGAATTCATTTTAGATTCAAGTTTAAATCCTAAGCTAAACTTTTAGTTTAAATTTAAACTTAACTTTTAATTTCAAAACTGCAAAGACAGGTTTCTGTTTTGCTAAACCCTGAAACAATGTACTCGAGCATGCTTCAAATTTACTTCGGGTCATTCTGCCATTACTCCGAGTTATTTCCCATTTTCCCCGAGATCCACCCGAGTCACAATTCCCTGCAACCCCGAAACATCATACTACCACTATCACAAACATGCACACACCCCTGTGCATTTGTAAACCACCTCCAGCCACCCTGACCTTCATCTCCGACCATCCCCTAACTATCAGAGACTTCACTACAACATCAAAACCCCAGATCCCCTAAGACTAATTTGAATTTGAAATCAAGTTTTAAAACTAAAAACTGTAACAGCCTATACCCCCAGCTTCCTAAACCTGTCAACACCATTTTCTCTCAACTCCGACCAACATCATGGACCAAACTCCGGTGATAGCTTCTTCACCTCACCATCCACCATTACCCCCAATAGCTTTGAACTCGATGCAATTGGGTGTTCAAAATCGACCCAAACTGTAAACCAGTATTAACTAGGGTTCAACACCATTAAATCCCAAATCTAAATTCCAAATTTGAATTTCAAATCAATTCAAAAATTTTCTTGTGATCAATGATATAAAAACTACTTCCAGAAACAATTTCAACTAGTTAAATTTCAAGGATCAACTAATATTGACCAAAATGAAAAATATAGTTAATTATCAAAACTGTATTTTAATTTAACACTGTAAAGTTCAAATTTAGTCTTAAAATCCTTGAATTTACGTAATGATTCTATTAGTAAACTTATGCTATCCTAGAATATCATGATTTATACAAAGCTAGATAATAACAACAACAACAAAACAAGTCAAAGGGGAGAACTCAGAGATTAAACATGAGTTTGGAATTTAGAGGCACAGACATGAAACTTTCTTCAACATGTATACTGGCATAAATCACAGGTATTCAAAGTGCAGAGCATATTTCATTTTCAGGTTCCAGATTTTGAAATGCAGAGTACATGTCAACTTGCAGGTTCCAAATTATGAAATGCAGACTCCCTCCTTGCTTTTAAATGATGCATGCTTTTAAAAACTTGAATATTGCTTCATAATGCTTCAGTATTCAACATGCAGGCTTCTAGCTTCTTGTTCCAGAGATGTTTATATATTATTTTGACTTATATAAAATTTTAAAATGAAGTTTTAATTTAAACAAACAAGTTTTGTTTGAATCTTAATCTTTAAACTAATCAAAGGGTTTATGAATTTAAATTAATCTTGCAACTGAGAGGTATACAGAGAAACCATACAATGGACATGTATACAGCAGAAACACATTCATTTCAAATTTTACAAGCATGTAACCCAATATCAACAAGCAAGCATCACAAAGCAATTCACAAGTTCATAGATATCAGATTCAAAGGGAAGATTTTCAAGTTTGCTCATTTTTTTTTTCCTGAAGACAGAAGGCTCTTGACAGTTTCAAAACAGGGATGAGCCTGGAATCTTCTTCTTCTCTACTTGATTTTGAAATTTTAAATCTGCAACTTGAAGATATAACATTTTGTTTTATCACTGTTGCATGCTCTTGTTTTCATTAATGTTTGAAAAATTCAAACTAAAAAAACTTTTAAAGGAAAATTTTACTTGCCTTTACTATTTATTTCCAGGTTTTCAGTTTTTCTTCCAGACTTCTTTTCCTGTTTTCTAAATCTGTTTTGCTTGATTAAGTTTGAGATGCTCTGATTCTTGTTGAGTTGCTCCCAGGTTGAAGTTTACTTTGATTTGTTTGCTTTGCTTCTGATTTCCATTTCAGTTTGGAATTGATTTTTTTCAGAAACAGAGACAGTTTTTTTTTCTCTACTTTTATTTGTTTTGAATTGTTTCTGGTTTCAGATTTTGACATTTTTTTTTCTTTCTGATTTTTCTTTCTTTGTTGAGATTTGAAATGCAAAATCTTTTATTACTGTAGTTCAGATTTTGGTGAGAGGTTATTATAATTGCATATGGGGAACTCAAAAGTTTCTTTGCAATTTTTTATTTAATTAAAAAAAATGAATGCCACTTGTCTAAAAGAGATGATTATGAGATCTCTATGAAATGTCCACTTCTTTATTCATTTGTATGTGTAGTGTTTTCTTCCATATCTATATTCACAAAATTTACATTCTCACATGTGCATGTATGCATATGGTTGCTTTTAAATTTTTAAAGACAAAAGGAATTTTTTTTTTTAAATAAATTTTATGTCATATTTGCTTTGTACATGAATACAACTTTTATTTCATTAGCACATACTTATATACAATGTTGAAAGAATTTAACTAACATATATATTACATCTTAATAACTTTTTTTTTTTTAAAAATGCTACTTACTTTTAAAAACATCTATTTTAAATAAAATTTAAATTTTCAATCTCAACTTGAAATATAAACTCATGTATATGTACTTACATTAAATTTTTGTTCAACATGTTTATACACTTATTTAAAATTTATATTAACACAATTTACATTCATACATTTTATTTTGAAGTTCAATACTTGTTTTATAAATCACTTATTCTTAAATTTCTAATATAAATTTCTATTTAAAATCAAAATTATTTATTTATTCTAGAAAATTTTCTAATTAAATCACAATTTATTTCCAAAAATTAATTTAATTACCAATTTAAACTTAGATAAATTTTTTAGGAATGTTACAGGAGGCCTTATGGTAGTCTCATTTTTAAAAAGCATTGCGAATTGACTTTGAAATTCTTTTGTTGAATGTTTTAAAAAGATAAACTGTTTTTGTTGCTCACACCAGTCCCATGACCGATCCAGAGTTTATTGTTTATTTCCTAAACTCTGGGTGCTCAAAATTTTCTACACGGGCAGTCTAGAGTTTGGTTTTTCAGATAATTAGATTCAGTGGATTATCTGGAGCTAGTTCAGTTTTCTTTGGATATGGACGAGATATGTTTAGCTTGGTGCAATCTTGATAGTGGATCGAGATAGGAGTTTTGAAGTTTTGTCTTTGGAGCTTTTTGGATCAGAGTCGCAGTATTTTATTCTGAGAAGATTTATTTCATATTGTATCGTGTTCCGCTGTATTCTATGTTGTATATTCTCTGATGTTGATGATTATCATTGTATCAAATTGATGTATCAGATATTGTATTCATGTTATATCAGTGATATCATCTTTTATTTCCGCTGTGTTATTTATCATTTGATGGTGTTGCAAGCTCCCGCGAAACGAATTTGATGTTGTTTGTTGGACATCGAGTTTGGGTCGTGACAAGATTGGTATCAGAGCTGAAGGTTGAGTAAGAACTTTAGCTACGGAGTGTAACACCTTAGATGGCTCATTAGAGATAGGGTGAAGTATCCCTAGAATGAGTATAACCAGTGAAACCAAAACCCAAATTTCTCAATCTATTTTCTTTATCTGATGTTATTCTCTAAGATATTTCATCTGAATGCCTAAATCAGATTTCTTACTATTTACAGATAGTAAGAATGAGCGGAAGAAGAGGACGAAATAGGAGACAGGAAAGTACTACTTTAGCTGGTCAAAACCCTGCAACGACAGATATTTCTATTCAATCTCAATCAAATTTGGCTGATCTATATCAAAAGTTTTCTAGACTAGGTGGAAAGCCATTCACTGGCAAAGAAACCGTTATCGAAGCACAAGCATGGATTAGATCGTGTGAAAAGATTTTCAAGGGATTAAAATTAGAAGATGATCAGATGCGATTGATAGCTTCTTGGCAACTCCAGGAAGAGGCCTTAGTTTGGTGGGAAACTGTTACCGTGGATGTGTCGACAGATGAATTTACTTGGAGTCATTTCAAGGAAGTGTTTGAGCAGCGATATATGCCGTCTGCTGGTATCTCTAGAGTGTATCAGGAGTTTATGGATTTAGAGCAAGGGAGTTTATTGTTTGAGGAGTACTTGAACAAATTTATTGAATTATCTCGATTTGGTCCAGAATTGGTGAATACACCGTTAAAGAAAAACGAAAAGTTTATTCGGGGCATGAACAAGGAGTTTCAGGAAAGGATGACTACTCACGTCAAGGAATCTTTTTCTGAATTAATTGATATGGGCTATCAATACGATACTTTGGAAAGGCAAAATGATCCGGAGGAGAATGTAGATGCAAGAAATCTGAATTGGAGAAAAAGAAAGTTTGGCAATAAGAAATCGAAGAAAGATAAAGGAAAGAAGAGTATACTGAAGAAAAAGAAGGATGTTACTTGTCTCAATTGCCTGGAAAAAGGCCACTACTCGAATAAATGTAAAAATGATTGGAAGCCAGGAATGAGAGAGCCATTTATGAGGCCAGATGAGGAATCTACGGGATGCTATAAATGCCGAAAGCCAGGACATAGGATCAACAACTGTCCAGCAAAGAACCAGACTTTAGTAAAGAAAGTGTATGCAATCAGAGACGATTCTTCAACCTCAACATCTGATTAAGGAAATGAATTTATAAGGTAATATTCACGTTTACGATTAAATTACTCGAATTTTGTTCGACACTGGGACTATCCTTAGTTGTATTTTTCAGTAAATCGTAAATAAGTTAAATCTTGAATCTGAAATCGTAATCGAATCTATTTCTATCTATTTCATTGGGTTTCGATATATTCTACGAACGGTTAGTTATTCCTTCGGACTAACCAATACCCCTGTATACTTCGTAGATCAAATAACCTAATTGTTTCGTAGTTGATGGAGTTTGTTCTCATATCTATTGTTGATAATTCTGATTTGGTAAGCCAAATGCAGAATTGATATCCAGTTGATCTGGAAAGATATTTCTCTATCTTTTATCTATCTTCGTTATCTCTCTCTAGCGAATTTCGAGGACGAAATTCTTTTTAAGGGAGGAAGTCTGTAACGATCCCAGTTTTAAAGACGAATTTAAATTTCTAATTTAAATGGAATTCTTGGATTAAATTATGGATTTGTTTGAAGATCTGGAAAATTTGATAAGATATGTATATTTATTTATTTTATAAATGGGATTTGAAACTTATTTTAAATGAAATTGAATTGGAATTGAAATAAAGTGTTTAAGATAAAATAAAATAAAATATACGTTGTAAAGTTAATGTTGAAAAGGAAAATTAAATTAAAAATTTGAATAAATAATAATAACAACATTGAATTCATTTATATTATAAAACATATTTAAATCAAGCAATGTAAAAGACATCTCGGTGAACAACATATTAAATTGAATGCAAAGTAATATTTACAAAACAAATAAAACATAAAACATTAAATACAAAAATAAACAAAACCAGAATATAAAAATCAAATGAGTTATTTTTATACAATACAAGTACATATGAGCAAACATAAACAAAGCTAGCATACAAAGTAAATAAAATAAACAAAATGATCTATGTGCATATACATACATAACAAAACCATTGTGTAAAAAGCAAAGAAAATTTGTACATACATAATAATAAACTATACAAAACATGTAAGCAAGGAAATGAACAAAGTAACCAAAGTAAAACAAGTACATATGCATTACATGTTTCTATCTCTAACAACATACCTCTAATACACCACAGCCATACCTGTTGTATAAACAAATGTATATCAACCTGTACATTTTTTTCTTCTCTCCTTTATATTAAACTTCTCAGTTCTGTTTTCATTCCTTCAAACCACAAAGAAAAAAAATAAGCATCATCATATATCTAAACAAAAACAAGATGATGTAAAAGAAGATTTAGCAAAGTTTAAAAGCAAAAGCAAGTTTGAACCTGGAAAATAAAAGAAGAAAACAACTCTGCAGTTTTCAAAACAACAGAGATCATCTGTTCTTCCTCTTCTCAAAACTGTGAGCAAACCTATAAACCTCTTCATTTAATTCTGGTTTGCATGATTGGATCTATGTTGTTAAATATGTTGTATGGATGAAATTTGTCTGCGTGTGTATATATGGATGTGATTATGAATATGCATCTCTGTTAAGGTTCCAGGTTTTGAAAACAAATGAAAAAAAAATCATATCACTTAGATCAATCAATACTAGGCTATAACCTTAAGATGAAAAGTGATTGTAATGTTGTAATACCAGTTTTAAAAAGGATTACAATTATAATTATCGAATAAATATCTTGAAAATTGGGAATTACAGTAAGGAGAATTGTAAGCAGAAAATCCAAGTACTAAAATTTCAGATTTCGTTTATGCTATCGGATTTGAATACAAAAACTATGATTTTTAAGATTAACATCATGATTTTTAACTATGTAAATCACGAGATATGTCAAGATGATTGGATTTTGGGTTTCGTTCATTTACTGATGATCGGCTAGATTTCAAAAATCGAATTTTTGCAGAGTGATACTAGAGTGATCATAGATTGTTGGAAAAATGCAAGAAGATTTTTAAATTCACCATGGTTTGAGATTTAATTTAAACTAGGGTTTAAGGGTCCATTTTTGGTCGAGGGGAAGATGAGATCGCCATGACGTCGTCGTGGCATCGAGTGGGATCGCACCAGGGGGAATAGGTTCAGGGGTCATCGAAGTAACTATGGTCGAAGTCGTGGGATTTCTGGCGACGTTATGAGGCGGCGCGAGGCGATTTTTGGTTGAGGGGTTTGTTCCAGTTTTCTACTGGGAAGCTCGATTTTTATTTAAGATAAGTAGTGGGGTTTTGATGTTTGGATTGGGTCGCATAGTTCACAAGTGACGTGCTGGAGGGTTCGTAAGTGGCCGGAGGTGGCTGTGACGATGGTGCACGTGCACGTGTCATTTAGTGTTGGCGTTGGAGGTGGGGGTCGGTGTAGCAGTGAAATGGTTGGGGAAGAAGGGCAGGCAATCTCGAGTCGCGCACGAGAAAAAAAGGGGGAAGCTTCGGGTTTGAGGTGAGTTCGAACGTGGGTTTGAGCCTGATGCTTTGGATGTTACTTTCATTTGAACTTAAACTAATTACTGGAAAGATGAGAAAAGAGAAAGAAAGGGGAAGAGAAGGGATCTGGGCCGAGAGTTTATGGGCTAGAAAAAAAAAACAAAGAAGTTTTATTTTGTAAATAGTTCAAGTTTTAAAACCAAGATAAACGAGTTTTAGAATAAGTGAATAGCTGTATTAAAAGTTATTCATTAACATAGAAAAGTTTTAAAAGTTACAAGTTAAACCTGAATGCTTAATTTATCGAAATCGATTTCAAAAGAATTTTATTTGAAATAAAGTTGAGGATTAAAGTTTGGTGATCAATCACTATAAAGATTTATCTTAAGTGGTTAAGAAACTTTGATAAATTAAAGGTGAATAATTGTGAAATTAATTTAACCAATTCAATTTTTATTAATAATTTAAGAGTATTGGTTAATGCAGAAAATTAATTAAGATGATTATTTTCACTAAATGGAATTAATTAATAACAATTATTAATGTGATTAATTAAGGAATTAATTTGTTAAAGGTTAATAAATTTAATTATAAACTAAGTGGCAAATAAATTATTAAAGTTAATTAACTAGGGGTTATTAAGTAATTTAATTAATGTGATTGATTTTAATGAGATTAATTTATTTAGATAATCAATGACATATTTTTAAATGTAATTACTTAATAAGAGTAATTAAGAATTAATCATTTATCGTAATTTATCTTGGATCTTTTGACTTATTAAGGTTAATTAATTATAATTGGATCAAACGTTAATTTAATTGATATGATTATTTTAAAATAATTAATTAATTAAAAATAATTAATTAAGATGATTGATTTATTTATTTATATTAAATGATTTGTAATCAATCAAGATAGGCAAATTAATTCATAGGAAATCAATTTAATTGGAAATTTAAATTGAATTAATTAGGATTAAGCAATTAAATTAATCCTGCTTATAAATGTTTATTGAATGCTTATGAATGATTGTATTGTATGAAATGCCTTGAATTGGTTGTCCTATCTGATCTGTGATATTTTGTTCTGTGACTGCATATAAATTATCCATTCATTTACATTGTTATATTACCTGTGAATCTGTGAATGGACGATGAGCGTTATAGTTTATATCGCTTATCAACTATATTTCTGTGTTTTAATCTGTGATGATTGATGATGTGGCACTTTTATTGTGTTAAACCCTTGGACCACACCATACACACACAAATATGGATTTCACGAGTAAATCGATTAAGTCACAGATTTTTGAAAAATAGTTTTGATTTTGAATTCTAAATTCAAATGATTTGAAAATAAGATTGAGTTTTAAGTGAAAAGCTTTTGAAAATGATATTTCAAAGATGAAATTTATTTTGAATAACTTGATAAAGTTTGAAATTTAAATAATTTGATTTAAATTTAAAATTCAAAATGTGAAATTGAATTCTATAATTTGAAACTAGGGATTAAAAATGTTATACCAGTTATATATGGGTTAAACCATTTTAAAATGTATTAATTTGGGAATATAGGTATAAATTAAGAACTTTAACTCGTATACATATAATTGAATTTTCTGAAACGAAAACTGTTGTTTTCAATTAATAAAAGCTTTCACATAAGAAATGAACTTCCAATTTGAGTTAAAATGATCTCTAATTTGAAATGAAGATAATTTCCAAGTTATGAAAACGGTTTGAAAGCTATAAGTTAAATCTTTGATTTAAAGATTTAACGAGTTAATACAATTGAAATAAAATTGTTTTGGAAATCTATGAATTGATCTTTGTGAAATAAATCTTTTTGTTTAAAGATTTGAAATGGTAATTTGTTTGAACCATTTGAAAGAAAGGGTTGGGTAATAAGCTGTGACTTAATCGAAATCCCATATCCATATGTTTTAAATTTTGCGCTCACTATTCGGGTTAGCCGGGAAAGGACCTTTGGGTCGTATAACCCATTCCGAATATGTGATATGTCGTTATGGATAGCATTTGAAGACCGGTGTTGAAGACCGGGTATTTGCGAGAGCGATAGGATGACCTGTCGATTGACTCTGCACCGAGTTGCTCCGGTATAGAGTTCTCCATATGTGATGGGGAATCCGATCAGGATTGTGGATATCCGGATTTCAAGGACTTCTTTGGAAGTGCCTTCGGTTCTGTTCGAACCCAGAACAGACTTGTATGGATTGTGTGTCTGACATTACAAATTGAGATATAAAGCCGATTTCTTTCAAATATATTTCTGTTGGTGGCGGAGAATTTATTCTTTTAGCTTAACACCCTTCTCTGAGACGTACGAGCTCAGAGGTTATATAGTTGAAGTTATCAGCGATGTATTCCCAATTTGGTAATGTGACATGCTGAGTGTTGCTGTGAAATGATCATTGTGTTGATTATTTGTGATAGGATCATTTGTTTGATCGTCTATCCTTGTGATCATTTCTATGATCATTTGTTGACCCAAAGCACGACTTTTGTATAAAGTGTGTTTTTGTGGACGTGACTTCGTCGAGCCTCACAAACCGGTAATGGTCGAAACAGGAATTGTGCGGCAAGGTTCCCAGGGATAACTTCCCTAGGGTATGACCATTCCTTCTGGAAAAGGGTAGTATCATGGTATGGAGCCCAGATACTTACCCATGTTGAAACACTTATTATTATGGTGTGATGTTGGTTAGAGAGCTCTCGTTTAAAGGTCCCAAAGGACCGGGAGTGGTATATCTGAAGGTTTGTAATATTCCTTGGGAAAAGGGATTCCCGGCTTTGTTTAGCAGAGAACGGTGGTTCTTGGGGCGTCCTTCCAGAGGCGTTTCCATGTGGCAATGGGAAGTTCCTTGGCCTGACCATTTGTTGGAAAATCCATTCTTCAAATACGTGCCTTGTACGGATTTAGTTGTATAACCTGCCATGGAATTTGGCGGTAACCTGCTATTGAACATGGTAGCTATAGTAGGCATACGATAATGGTGGTATGTTGGCTAAGATTTATATCTTTATTTTCGAAATGAATTTTCTCTACACTATGCACTAGTAATAATATCAAATGTTCTTTTTAAATGCGTATCAAGCATCTTTGACTATCATAAGGAGAAATATCCTCCGATTCTGCGCTTGCATTGTGTGTGTGTGCGGGAGGCCTTATGGTAGTCTCATTTTTAAAAAGCATTGCGAATTGACTTTGAAATTCTTTTGTTGAATGTTTTAAAAAGATAAACTGTTTTTGTTGCTCACACCAGTCCCATGACTGATCCAGAGTTTATTGTTTATTTCCTAAACTCTGGGTGCTCAAAATTTTCTACACGGGCAGTCTAGAGTTTGGTTTTTCAGATAATTAGATTCAGTGGATTATCTGGAGCTAGTTCAGTTTTCTTTGGATATGGACGAGACTTGTTTAGCTTGGTGCAATCTTGATAGTGGATCGAGATAGGAGTTTTGAAGTTTTGTCTTTGGAGCTTTTTGGATCAGAGTCGCAGTATTTTATTCTGAGAAGATTTATTTCATATTGTATCGTGTTCCGCTGTATTCTATGTTGTATATTCTCTGATGTTGATGATTATCATTGTATCAAATTGATGTATCAGATATTGTATTCATGTTATATCAGTGATATCATCTTTTATTTCCGCTGTGTTATTTATCATTTGATGGTGTTGCAAGCTCCCGCGAAACGAATTTGATGTTGTTTGTTGGACATCGAGTTTGGGTTATGACACATTCCTTACTGAACAGTCCCGAACAAGATACACCCCGCAGTTGGCTGCAGACCAACCGCCCACTAAGCCGAATAAAAAGGGACATCTAAACAGGGGAATATCCTTGTCCTGCTTGGGCATGATCCACCTAACCTTGCTGCACCTCCCCTGTTTTAGCCATTCCCGGTTGATGAGGCTTGAGGTTACGATTACCTTTATAGAACATATTTCTTAGAATGCTCATCGTCCGCCTGACGATGTGTTGAAAGCATTCAATCCATACAAGTTCGTTCCGGGTTCGAACGAAACCGAAGGCATTATCTCGTTACACTCATTTTGGAATCACCCTCAGAGTTAACGACGATAACCCATGCATTCTGAACCTTCATCTTCACTTCAGATTCACGACCTATCGTAGTTTGGAAACGATGTGGTTTTCGGATATTCCTAATGCGGAAAACCGATCCCGGTCTCATCGAAATCCAAAACGTGTCTTTTAGGGCCAAGTTGTCTATTTAGTCTTAACAGTGAATTCAATATCATCAATATACACAGATAGATAATTCACATCTCATAACAGATAATCACATCATCATAATAAACAGATAATTAATATCATCATCCAAACAGATAATTAAACATTATCATACTTAAACTATACATCCAAATCACATAGATATTATTCATCCACACTTGAGATTACAATCAAACAACGAAATATCAATATCATCCATAAGCATGATTTATGAATCACTATCTATAATTAATTTAAAATGAATTAAATTAACTACTCCTATTTTTAATTAATTTAAAATAAATTAAATTAATTTCTCATTTCACAAATCCTGCTCTCATAATCAATAATTGATTATAAATCAATTTAATTAATCATTCTCTAATTACAAGAAGTAAGTTAGTCTTTAATCAATTTCTGAAATGAATTATACTAAATTATTCATAATTGAATAACATTTAATTACTTCCCTTATTTAATTATTCCTTAATTTACAATTCTTAATTACATCATTAATTATATTACTTAATGATCTTCAATTTATATTCAATCACTTATCTAAAATAATTGAGTGATTAATCTTTACTTAAACACAGTTATTAATCATCCCTTGATTAATAACAAACCAGTAATTAACTACTCTCAATTACTTATTAACAAATTAATCATTCCATGATTAATTATTCCCATAAATCAATCCTTTGATTTATCATAAAAGAAATTACTCACATTACTTCATTTACAAATCATCTTGAATGAATCTCATCAAGTAATTATCATCTAATTACTATTATGAGTAATTATGCTCCATTAATTACATTTATATTGATTTATTTCCATTTAATCATCTTGTTGATTTATTATTCTCAAATAAATC
Organism: Allium cepa; assembly: GCA_030765085.1. Taxonomy (NCBI): domain Eukaryota; kingdom Viridiplantae; phylum Streptophyta; class Magnoliopsida; order Asparagales; family Amaryllidaceae; genus Allium; species Allium cepa. The sequence continues at coordinate 424,142,899 of CM060937.1, forward strand.
AATTTCTCAAATTCCCATCATTTATTATATTAATTAATGATTTCTAATTACATTTCATTTGTTAATTATAAGAATACACATCTTCAAAACACAAATATTAATCCTCTGGATTAGTATATACAGTAATTAATCATCCTAAATTAATTATTTCTCAATATCAAGCTTAATTAATCTCTTGATAAATTTTTAAGTAATTATATTATCAATTACTTCTATTAACAACATCATCCAGTTAATTACATCCCGTAATTATCCTTCAATTACTTTTCTAAGTAATTTACTTCCAAATATCAGTTAATTAAACTAAATTAATTAACTCATATTAATTTACACAATTAATAAGTAATTAATTTCTTAATTACTTCTCAAATAAATAATTCCATTTAACTATTGAATTAATTAATTAATCTAATTAATTTATTAAAAATCAATCATATTAATTAATTATAACATAATCTGGTTAATGAACTTCATTAATAATTATTTAATTATTTCCTTCTAATATAATCAACTCATATTAATTATTATTAATTATAAGTTAATTAACCATTTAAAAATCTAATCTATAGTTCTAAATCACATATTAGTTAATTACTTTATTAATTAACTTTAATCACTACATTTAAACTATTAATTACTAGTTTAATTAATTTCAATCATTAATTATTCTTACTTAATCAACTTAAGAGTTAATGCACATAAAAATTCTAAAAACTTCATGAATTAAAGTAAAATTCCAATATGTTTTAAAATATTTATTTAAATTACTTTCTAAATAAAACCAATTTATTCTTCATAAAGTTTTATAACTAATTTATTATATTTTCAAAACCCCTTTGCCAACTCACATGTTTAATTACAATTAAAAACTTATTTGAATAAATTTAAATTATAAAACTTTATTTTTTTCCAAATCTGGAATTTCAAATCCAAACTCTGGATTTCAATTTTTGAGTTAACTTGTCCAAAACTTCTCTTAACAATTTAGATTTCATTTTTTTTTTTGAAATTCACTTTCTTGAATGTACTTAAACATGAAGCACTTTTAAGTTATTAAACTAATTTAAATTTTGAAAACTTTATTATTTCCAACTACATTCAAAATTAACTTAAATTCATGTTTTAAACTTGATTTAAAATTAGACTTGCCTTTGTTTATAATTTAAAACCAAAAATCTCAAATCAGAAAAAAAAACAGCAACAGGCTTTAAAATCAGAAAAATAACAGCCGAGCTCCCCCTTATGTTACTTCGAGTAATACGAGAGTTTTCCCCGAGAAAACCCGTAGCTTGCTTCGAGTTACTCACCAGGCGCGCGCGAAATGAAAACAGGTTACAGAACCTGGAAAAACACACGACCTCACTACTCGCGAACCTGTCAACTCCACGCACGCGGCGATCCCACCACCGGAGGCCACCAAACTCCGGTTACGTCACCGTCCATCTACCCTCTACCTCCCCTAAAAGCCACGTGTCACTCGGTGCATTCAGTAGGACGAACGAATCACAGGTTCTCGACCCACAAAAACTAGGTTTCGAGCACCAATTTGCTTTAAATTTGGTTTCCAGATGAAATTTTAAGTTGATTTATCTTAACTAAATGCTTAGACTTAGTTTGAGATGATACAAACATCATTTACTTGAAATTGAAGTGCAAGCATAAATCAGGGAAGAAGTAAATAATGTTTAATAGCAAAATGTTGTTTTACAGAGAGTATCAGAAACAAGTATATGCACACACTGCAGGCAAATTTGGTTCCAGATAAAACTCGAGACTATATTGCTTTAAGTAAAATTCTAAACTTGCAATCATGATTGAACAAACTTAAATTGTTTAGATCTCTAATCCTAACAAAGATTAGATGAATAGATTTGTATTTGGATCAAACTTTCACATTTCTGAACTAAGAGCAGAGACACTTGAATGCAACAGGCAAGTATATAAACATTTATAAACCCAGAATTATCAACCCCATACATATATATACAAACAAGCATATTTCATCTCAGAAATCTTCACAAGCAACAAATTAAAATTTACTTAGGCTTTTAAATTTTAAAGGTTTACTCACAGTTAAACAGTTCTTCCTTATCTAACTTGAATTCAAGTTTAAAATTTACTTTATGATCAACAACATATTTATTTCATACTTCATCAAGCAACCAGATTACTAAGTATTTAAAAAAAAAGTTACTCACCTGGAAATAAACAGAGAACAGGTTTTTGGACGAAAATCCTGGAACTTGCAAATACTTTTAAGTCTTGATTACTTAAAGTTGAAATGCTCTGAAACTAGGCAGTTTGCACTACAAACCCCTTAGCCAATTGATGTAGGGAAGATACTTGATTTCCAGTTTGAAAAAAAAATGTGACAGGTTTGAGTTTTACAAGTTCTTAGTTAAACTTTTGAAAGAAAAGTTGCAGACTTTAATTTATTACAAGTTTGCAATTGTTGTGATGAACGAATTAGAAATGAAAAGAGATATATTATACACAGGGGAGGGGTTTAGTGGGTATAAGTTTATCTGTTTTGGTGCAGAGATTTTTCTTTCAAATGGAGGCTGAGATGATATTTTTAACATTTCGAATTGACTCCAGTTTTGTGCTGAGATGAAAGCAATTAATGCTAATGTACTTAATGTTTCATACTTATCTTCTTTTGTACTAAGATATTTTCTTTTACTTTGTTTAGAGATTTCTCTTGCCTTGCATACACACATATTTTATTTGCCTATGAAACTACTTACAGGCTTCACTCATTTTTTTTATACAAAGCCTGGTTTGCTTTTAGTCTTTGTTATTTAAATGCTACTTATTTTTTTTCTTTTTACTTTACTTTGCTTTTCTATCTATCTGCATAAATTTCTATACTTTGATAGATATTTACTTACACTTTGTTCCTACCTGCATATTTTATTTTATTATCTACTTTGCTTTGTTTATAATTACTTGATTTGTTCTTGCATTAAAAACTTTTACAAGTTACATACGAATGTTTTCACTTGCATGGGAATGCTTTACATCCTACACTTATGCTTATATTTATAAGGCTTATTTTAAACATTTTGAAAGATTTTATTTTAAACTTCAAACCATAGTTTCTTCCAATTATATACTTATGTATAACAATTTCTATTTATTTTAAAATCTACTTGTAAAGATATTTTATTATAAATAAAACTCATTATCAAATTAAAATAATTTATAAAGAAATTATCTCTATATAAATAAATTACTTATCTTATCAACTATATTTAAAACAAGAACAAAACACCCTTTGTTAAATTTAAATTTAAGTTAAAATCATTTAAACAAATCTTAACTTTATCTTTAGTAAAATTTAAAGCCAAATTGTTATTTATTTAATATTAAATTTAATCAAATTCCCAAATTACCAAAAATATTAGAATTAGAAAACATAACTTCATTTATTAAATTTACAACAAAGATAACTATTTACAATATATATACAAATATATATACACATTATAAATAGAGAACAAATTAAATTAGCTTTTAAAAGATAAATTATCAGTTAGATATCTATCTAAAAGAGGATTATTAAATCAATTCAAGTATTATTAACAAATATTATCAAATCAATTTAATTTTTAATGCAGATTATTAAATTGATATTGCCCCAAATTTCCGGGATGTCACATTCCTTCCCCCTTAAAAGAATTTCGTCCCCGAAATTTAAAACAAAGGTAATTTAATAATCTATTTAAGATTTTAATTAATTTTTAAATCATAAGCATATATCCATCATATGCTAACAATCATAACAACCAATCCACTCAATCAACAAATCTAACCATCCATACAAAAATTCTGGATAGAGCTTCCTAGAGTTTTCCCAGTATAATACCGGAATACTCGATCTATAGAATCCAAACAGTCTATACTACTAAGCTATAGAGCTCCCACTCGTCAAGATCTACAAACTACACAGATATCAGACGACGGACGAGTCTGACTCACAACTAAAACTTCTTGAACTGCTGGCTCCAAAACCAGAAATGGATTACACGTATTCCCTCCGAGATACGTGAAACACATCGAATCCCAGTTATCCAAACTGGCAATTCACTCTAAGGACCAAACATTTATCCTCTCTAGAACACAGAGAAAATCCAAAGCACCTCGGAGCTAGTTTCCCAGTCTTACCAAATTATAGAGCTCATTTGAATCAGAGAAAATTATCCAAAATCAAATCTCCGACTCCTAAGTCCAAATTCCTCCGTCTCTTATCCACCAAATTCTTCGGACAATTTAGAGCTGCCTTCATCCCTACTGATCAGCTCAATCTCTGCTGATGCCTCTCAGAACAATCTGAACCAAAAACAATCCAGTAGAATGATCCTCTCGAGACCAACCAAAATCAAGAACTCATCCCTTACTATCATCAGTAGAAAGACAACTTCTTCTTTCCAGAAAAGAAAAACAAATCTCTCTTCTATCATCCTGAAAAGATAAATCAGGCGCACTCCAATGGCTTCAAACCCTGAAAAATTTCTTGTTGAAACCTCTAATCCAAAGCACTGCAACTTCCAGTTGCTCCCACTCTAAAACAGCTGCCACCATGCTTCCACTGCGCAATTCCGATCTGAAACAGATGAAAATGCTGATGACAATCATGAGCACAAACTGTTTACTAATACCATCTGCGATAGATCTAAGCTTTGCAACTGTCGGTCAGTAGTCACAACTGGTCTTTTCAACCATTCCGGAAATATGGTTTAATAAATCCATAAAGAGAAACTCATAAATTCCATGATATCCTGATCTGCTTCACCACAAACTCTCTTTAGAAACCATCCTTCAACTAGCTGGACAATCGGTACGACCCCTGGAATCCAGACGATACCAAACTCAACTCCAGATGCTGACAACATTATCTGAAAACACAAGAGAACACTCAGCTATCGCACGTCACTTTTGCGATCAACACAGTCTAATATCCAAATAAAACCGTTCTCTCTTTACCAATCTGAACAGCTTAAACTCAACTAGCTAATCCATTGAAGAAAAATGGATCCACAAAGCTGCCTCTGAACTTCACCTCTAAAGAACTGCGGACAGATGACCTCCTCGCGTGCCGGCAGAACTATCTGAGCTGCAACGCTGTTACTGATGCCAAAGACTTTATAATCCAAAACTCCTCGGAAAACTCAGACTTCAAAGCCAAACAAAAACACCAAGCTGAACTCAGCCTCAAACCGATGCAGACACGCTTCCATATCCAAAGATCCTTGAGAAACATCTTCGGAAACAATCCATAGCTACTGCATCTCAGCACAGAATTTCTATTTCTTGAGTTACCAAGGTAACATCACTAGCTTCTGCTCAATTGACAAAATCCAAACTCTACTCATCCAAACTTGCGCTTCAAAAATGGACTCCGAATCTTAACAGATTCCTTCAAAGATTTGGTGAAATCCTTATACCACAATAAAATTCACTCGAGACGGTATTAGGTCTACAGCCTCGTCAGATACACTTCCAATCACTGATAGTCGTGTTACATACACCACTACCCTATCTACCTTTATACTTATATTGGAAAACCCGAACAGGTAATCCAACAAATAGATGAATATATATATATATATATATATATATATATATTAAAATTACAAATACGCTCTCTCAGGAAAGAAATCATTTAAGAGCCTAGGTATTCGCTCAACCTAGCGCTCTGATACCACTGTAACGACCCCACTTCCTACTCCCAGGAAGAAGCATCGTTAATAAGAAAGTAAAGGGTGAGAAAATAGAAAAGATAGAGAAGAAAGAACAACAACATCAGAATCTCACAGCGGATCGAATGAAATATAATAATCACATAAGTATTTACATAATATATACATCAATCAGAGCTATACAGATAATACATCACATACTAGACAGTTATAAACACCTGTCTAGTTAATACAACTCAATACCATACAACTCAAACAACATGACTCAGAGATACCAACACAGCGGAAACTATATATATATAACGCTGAAGCCTCCTGCTCCATTGCTCCTCCAGAATTTGTCAAAGCTAAACCTGAATCCCTTGGCTACCCGTAAAAATTTGGGTACCCGAGAGTTTATGAAAAACAAAATAAACTTCGGGTCAGACATGGGTCTGGTATGAGTAACAGGTTAAAGTTGCTTAATTTTGAAAAATCCTTTGAAAACAAAAGGTATCACGTAAGACTTCCCACACATAAACATGGAAAAGTTTTTACCTTACGCTAACCAAATCATTTGATAGGAAATCCAGTGATATTATAATAGTGTCTAGGGTTTTCAAGTAAAATACAGAAATAGCTGAAATGCTTACATCTCACATTCCAACATAGTTGGGCACAACTAATTCGTACGGCACTTATTGGATTTTGGATTCCATACAATGGCAGGGCTACTGGGGTACCGCCCGTCACAGTACGTGGCCTAGATCAACGTACCGAGGATTACTCCCTTCATCCCCTGCAACACAAGGCCGGAACCATTCCTTACTGAACAGTCCCGAACAAGATACACCCCGCAGTTGGCTGCAGACCAACCGCCCACTAAGCCGAATAAAAAGGGACATCTAGACAGGGGAATATCCTTGTCCTGCTTGGGCATGACCCACCTAACCTTGCTGCACCTCCCCTGTTTTAGCCATTCCCGGTTGATGAGGCTTGAGGTTACGATTACCTTTATAGAACATATTTCTTAGAATGCTCATCGTCCGCCTGACGATGTGTTGAAAGCATTCAATCCATACAAGTTCGTTCCGGGTTCGAACGAAACCGAAGGCATTATCTCGTTACACTCATTTTGGAATCACCTCAGAGTTAACGACGATAACCCTTGCATTCTGAACCTTCATCTTCACTTCAGATTCACGACCTATCGTAGTTTGGAAACGATGTGGTTTTCGGATATTCCTAATGCGGAAAACCGATCCCGGTCTCATCGAAATCCAAAACGTGTCTTTTAGGGCCAAGTTGTCTATTTAGTCTTAACAGTGAATTCAATATCATCAATATACACAGATAGATAATTCACATCTCATAACAGATAATCACATCATCATAATAAACAGATAATTAATATCATCATCCAAACAGATAATTAAACATTATCATACTTAAACTATACATCCAAATCACATAGATATTATTCATCCACACTTGAGATTACAATCAAACAACGAAATATCAATATCATCCATAAGCATGATTTATGAATCACTATCTATAATTAATTTAAAATGAATTAAATTAACTACTCCTATTTTTAATTAATTTAAAATAAATTAAATTAATTTCTCATTTCACAAATCCTGCTCTCATAATCAATAATTGATTATAAATCAATTTAATTAATCATTCTCTAATTACAAGAAGTAAGTTGGTCTTTAATTAATTTCTGAAATGAATTATACTAAATTATTCATAATTGAATAACATTTAATTACTTCCCTTATTTAATTATTCCTTAATTTACAATTCTTAATTACATCATTAATTATATTACTTAATGATCTTCAATTTATATTCAATCACTTATCTAAAATAATTGAGTGATTAATCTTTACTTAAACACAGTTATTAATCATCCCTTGATTAATAACAAACCAGTAATTAACTACTCTCAATTACTTATTAACAAATTAATCATTCGATGATTAATTATTCCCATAAATCAATCCTTTGATTTATCATAAAAGAAATTACTCACATTACTTCATTTACAAATCATCTTGAATGAATCTCATCAAGTAATTATCATCTAATTACTATTATGAGTAATTATGCTCCATTAATTACATTTATATTGATTTATTTCCATTTAATCATCTTGTTGATTTATTATTCTCAAATAAATCAATTTCTCAAATTCCCATCATTTATTATATTAATTAATGATTTCTAATTACATTTCATTTGTTAATTATAAGAATACACATCTTCAAAACACAAATATTAATCCTCTGGATTAGTATATACAGTAATTAATCATCCTAAATTAATTATTTCTCAATATCAAGCTTAATTAATCTCTTGATAAATTTTTAAGTAATTATATTATCAATTACTTCTATTAACATCATCATCCAGTTAATTACATCCCGTAATTATCCTTCAATTACTTTTCTAAGTAATTTACTTCCAAATATCAGTTAATTAAACTAAATTAATTAACTCATATTAATTTACACAATTAATAAGTAATTAATTTCTTAATTACTTCTCAAATAAATAATTCCATTTAACTATTGAATTAATTAATTAATCTAATTAATTTATTGAAAATCAATCATATTAATTAATTATAACATAATCTGGTTAATGAACTTCATTAATAATTATTTAATTATTTCCTTCTAATATAATCAACTCATATTAATTATTATTAATTATAAGTTAATTAACCATTTAAAAATCTAATCTATAGTTCTAAATCACATATTAGTTAATTACTTTATTAATTAACTTTAATCACTACATTTAAACTATTAATTACTAGTTTAATTAATTGCAATCATTAATTATTCTTACTTAATCAACTTAAGAGTTAATGCACATAAAAATTCTAAAAACTTCATGAATTAAAGTAAAATTCCAATATGTTTTAAAATATTTATTTAAATTACTTTCTAAATAAAACCAATTTATTCTTCATAAAGTTTTATAACTAATTTATTATATTTTCAAAACCCCTTTGCCAACTCACATGTTTAATTACAATTAAAAACTTATTTGAATAAATTTAAATTATAAAACTTTATTTTTTTCCAAATCTGGAATTTCAAATCCAAACTCTGGATTTCAATTTTTGAGTTAACTTGTCCAAAACTTCTCTTAACAATTTAGATTTCATTTTTTTTTTTGAAATTCACTTTCTTGAATATACTTAAACATGAAGCACTTTTAAGTTATTAAACTAATTTAAATTTTGAAAACTTTATTATTTCCAACTACATTCAAAATTAACTTAAATTCATGTTTTAAACTTGATTTAAAATTATACTTGCCTTTGTTTATAATTTAAAACCAAAAATCTCAAATCAGAAAAAAAAACAGCAACAGGCTTTAAAATCAGAAAAATAACAGCCGAGCTCCCCCTTATGTTACTTCGAGTAATACGAGAGTTTTCCCCGAGAAAACCCGTAGCTTGCTTCGAGTTACTCACCAGGCGCGCGCGAAATGAAAACAGGTTACAGAACCTGGAAAAACACACGACCTCACTACTCGCGAACCTGTCAACTCCACGCACGCGGCGATCCCACCACCGGAGGCCACCAAACTCCGGTTACGTCACCGTCCATCTACCCTCTACCTCCCCTAAAAGCCACGTGTCACTCGGTGCATTCAGTAGGACGAACGAATCACAGGTTCTCGACCCACAAAAACTAGGTTTCGAGCACCAATTTGCTTTAAATTTGGTTTCCAGATGAAATTTTAAGTTGATTTATCTTAACTAAATGCTTAGACTTAGTTTGAGATGATACAAACATCATTTACTTGAAATTGAAGTGCAAGCATAAATCAGGGAAGAAGTAAATAATGTTTAATAGCAAAATGTTGTTTTACAGAGAGTATCAGAAACAAGTATATGCACACACTGCAGGCAAATTTGGTTCCAGATAAAACTCGAGACTATATTGCTTTAAGTAAAATTCTAAACTTGCACTCATGATTGAACAAACTTAAATTGTTTAGATCTCTAATCCTAACAAAGATTAGATGAATAGATTTGTATTTGGATCAAACTTTCACATTTCTGAACTAAGAGCAGAGACACTTGAATGCAACAGGCAAGTATATAAACATTTATAAACCCAGAATTATCAACCCCATACATATATATACAAACAAGCATATTTCATCTCAGAAATCTTCACAAGCAACAAATTAAAATTTACTTAGGCTTTTAAATTTTAAAGGTTTACTCACAGTTAAACAGTTCTTCCTTATCTAACTTGAATTCAAGTTTAAAATTTACTTTATGATCAACAACATATTTATTTCATACTTCATCAAGAAACCAGATTACTAAGTATTTTAAAAAAAAAAGTTACTCACCTGGAAATAAACAGAGAACAGGTTTTTGGACGAAAATCCTGGAATTTGCAAATACTTTTAAGTCTTGATTACTTAAAGTTGAAATGCTCTGAAACTAGGCAGTTTGCACTACAAACCCCTTAGCCAATTGATGTAGGGAAGATACTTGATTTCCAGTTTGAAAACAAAATATGACAGGTTTGAGTTTTACAAGTTCTTAGTTAAACTTTTGAAAGAAAAGTTGCAAACTTTAATTTATTACAAGTTTGCAATTGTTGTGATGAACGAATTAGAAATGAAAAGAGATATATTATACACAGGGGAGGGGTTTACTGGGTATAAGTTTATCTGTTTTGATGCAGAGATTTTTCTTTCAAATGGAGGCTGAGATGATATTTTTGACATTTCGAATTGACTCCAGTTTTGTGCTGAGATGAAAGCAATTAATGCTAATGTACTTAATGTTTCATACTTATCTTCTTTTGTACTAAGATATTTTCTTTTACTTTGTTTAGAGATTTCTCTTGCCTTGCATACACACATATTTTATTTGCCTATGAAACTACTTACAGGCTTCACTCATTTTTTTTATACAAAGCCTGGTTTGCTTTTAGTCTTTGTTATTTAAATGCTACTTATTTTTTTTTCTTTTTACTTTACTTTGCTTTTCTATCTATCTGCATAAATTTCTATACTTTGATAGATATTTACTTACACTTTGTTCCTACCTGCATATTTTATTTTATTATCTACTTTGCTTTGTTTATACTTACTTGATTTGTTCTTGCATTAAAAACTTTTACAAGTTACATACGAATGTTTTCACTTGCATGGGAATGCTTTACATCCTACACTTATGCTTATATTTATAAGGCTTATTTTAAACATTTTGAAAGATTTTATTTTAAACTTCAAACCATAGTTTCTTCCAATTATATACTTATGTATAACAATTTCTATTTATTTTAAAATCTACTTGTAAAGATATTTTATTATAAATAAAACTCATTATCAAATTAAAATAATTTATAAAGAAATTATCTCTATATAAATAAATTACTTATCTTATCAACTATATTTAAAACAAGAACAAAACACCCTTTGTTAAATTTAAATTTAAGTTAAAATCATTTAAACAAATCTTAAATTTATCTTTAGTAAAATTTAAAGCCAAATTGTTATTTATTTAATATTAAATTTAATCAAATTCCCAAATTACCAAAAATATTAGAATTAGAAAACATAACTTCATTTATTAAATTTACAACAAAGATAACTATTTACAATATATATACAAATATATATATACATTATAAATAGAGAACAAATTAAATTAGCTTTTAAAAGATAAATTATCAGTTAGATATCTATCTAAAAGAGGATTATTAAATCAATTCAAGTATTATTAACAAATATTATCAAATTAATTTAATTTTTAATGCAGATTATTAAATTGATATTGCCCCAAATTTCCGGGATGTCACAGATGTTGATGTTGAGCTGTGATTGTTGTACTCTGATGATGTAATATATAAACAGAGATATTTGATTTGAGTAAAGATCATTTATTATCTATTATATTTTATTCCGCTGCGATGGTTAGATTATATTGTTGTTTTCTATTTTCTTCTTCTACCTCTTCTTCTTTAACCCAAATGGTTCGTATTTCTGTACAACTTGAGTTCGTTGTTGTAGAATAGTGTTGACTCAAGGGGTACGGATTTGCGGGCCGTTACAACAATAAGAGTTTGCTTCCACCTTTTAGGCAGTATTAAGTGATAAGTGGGTGTTTCCTAGATTGCATTAGGCATTCTAAATAGGATGGTGAGCAAGGCTCGATGCTATGATATTGAAATTGGTACCATATATGGGAGTAGGAGCTGTTTCATAGATCAAGAACGCCATCGGCTCTGAGCGGTCAGCGGAAAGACGAGTGTTACGCTTAAATGGGCTATACTTCCTATTAGTGTAAATCATGTTTAGGACATGCACCGCCACAGTTGTTTGTTAGTTTGTTTGTTAGCATACAAGGTTATATAACACTTAATGGAGGTCTTTCAAATGGTGTAGGATATGGCTAAACTATTTTAGCACCGTTATTAGACACTACGGGAGTTCCTTGGTATGCACGACGATGAGGATGTGATACCGCGTTTACGATGGATCTTGACGAGGTGCTAGGTTATGGATACTAGCGGGGAAAGTATCTTGGTCCAAAGGGGGACTACGGTACTTTTATACACACACACGTATGTAGTTGTTGTGTACGTAGGGTAGATAGGGCATGTCGTATGCGTACATGAAGTTGAGACGACTAATTAAAATAAAAGACATTATATGCAACGGAAGGCAATTAGTATAAACTAATGTTATGTATAGAGTGTTTAATATACCGGTCACCAGAATGTTGTTTTGACCCTCTCCTCATTACAACTCATAGGATGGCTTTAGAGGGACATGTACTAGTGTAAGGCGAGAACGATGGAAAGAAAGATTTCTTTATGCATGCTTGATACTGACAAGGACACTAGATGTTAGAAACGTCAACCTTGGCTAGTAGCTGTATATTTTATCATACTTTAATATTCCATTGTGAGTTTATGTCGGTAGTTCTCTGATATGCATTTGTATATTTATAAGATACCAAACCAACAATCCTTACTTTGGGAGACTTGGGTTTCGATTTAGCAAAAATTCAGACCCATTAAGTTGCAGCTTGTTACATTTGGTATCAGAACTTAGGTTAATCGATCGTAGAAAATTAGGATACATTAGGTGAACGTATTCTTATTTTTACTATATATATATATTATATGCCCAATCGTACAAATTCCCACTATAGAAGTAGCTACAACCATATTCTAAAAAAATGGACATTACGACAATGAGTTGGAACAATAGAAGAAGTTGAAGATATACACCTATTTGGATTACCCTATGGAAAATAAGCTGTTGTGGAATGCATTAACATAGGAAGAGCATGAATGCGACATATGGAAGAGCCTCTAAAGCTGGATCGTACTTGACTCCCTTATAAAGTACAGATCGCCCTATGGTTGTAGATCCCCACATGTACATTAGATCCAAAAAAGGAAAAAGAAAGATTCTATTTGTTGCAAATATCCAAAAGAAGAAAGGTCCAAAAGAAGTGACAAATAAAAATCCACCCTGAGTCTGATCCTATATGAAAGAATTTAATATAAAAGTTGAAATGATTTTAACATAAAAATTTGAGGAAAATATGTAAATAATATATTTGAAATGATTTTCAATATTTAAAGATAGAAAAACCCTATTTTTGAAAAGTAAGAGAATATTAATTTTTTAGAAAAATAAAATATTAATATTTTATTTAAATAAAAAGTTCTGGAGAAATTAAAATGAGTTTAATAGTTTCATTAAATGGGTTTTTATAAAAAGTTATTTGTATTGAAAAATATAGTAAAGCAAATAGAGCTCGCTAATTTTTCTAATATTAAAATTTTTAAGTGATAAAATTCTTTTTAGGGGTGAACAATATGAGGTGGTAAAAGTTTTAAATGGGATAAAAAGAACGGAAAGTAGATAAGAACTCAAAAACTAAGTAGTAAGCGAGTGCACTACAATAGTTCGATGAAGAAGACAGTAGATCGAGAGAAAAGTTACATAAAGAGAAGCCATGAAGAGTAGTTTAGGCAGAACATGTTAAATTATAATATAAATATAATAGAAACAATGTTATAAATTTATATAAAATAGTGTTATTAATTAGAAACGATATAGAAAATTAAAAAAAGGATAAGTTCAAAAAATATATGCAGTAATTGCACATACCTTTTCAGAAGTTCCCCTTATATGCTATTAGAACCTCCACTAAGGTTGAAAGTAGAAGAGCGTGAGTATATGGAAAATAATAGGATGGAAGTTGTCCTTGTCTACTATAGCTTTTTGTAAAATTTATAAAGGATGTTTTATAAACACTATAAAATGCTTTATCAAAAAAATGGTTTGGTATAAAAATTGAATTTTTGAAATACGAAAATTAATAGATGGTTTGAGTCCTCATTTTTAAGAAGTAAAATCTTTATCGTGAAAGGTTTTGAGGAAAATTTGATTTGAAGGAAAATGAAAGGAGCTTCTTAAATTAAATTTGTAAATGTTTTATTTTGGACTTGATGAATAAACATAATTCGAAAATCCTAAATTATACTTTTGAAAGTTAAGACATCAAGTTATTTTTGAATTGAACAAAAAAAAATCTAAGTTTGTACTTTTAAAGATAAAAGTTTTAGGTTAAATACTTTGTAATTGTGAATTTTTAACTAGAAAAATTGGCAAAAATCAAACCAAAATTGTAATATGGAGCAGATAGGGATGGTTTCCTAGGTAAGCTAGGGTAAAAGTTAAGGCTATGAATATAATAGGGATGAATGCTCGTAGAGTAGCAATAGTGGACCCCCGTAGAATATAAGGAATATTGGTAGGAGCCTAGGAATGTTTCATTAAACATGTGTGAAGACCATAAAGTAGAACCCCTAAGGATGTAGGAAATGTTATTTAAGTATATTTATGCGTGTTCTAGAGTATAGCCGCATGGAGGATTAAATATAAAAAAGCAGATACTAAGATTTAAGAATACCATCTAGAGATTTTGTAGAGCCAACCTTTACACCCATATTATCCAAGAATATTACAAGAAATAATGTCGAGTAATACGAAGAATAAGGCTATATAGGAGCGACCATCAATGTCTATTCCCTTAGGCTAACACTATCATGTCATCTTTTATCTTACAACACAGTATAAAGATATGAATAGTCTCGGCATAAAGTAATAGACACGTTAGCTAATATAGAACAGAATAATATATCACATAATATACAACACATAATCATAGTGGAAATTACAATACATGCCAAGTATATTACATAGAGTGAGTCTACAAAAGAGAATACTAAATTCACATATACACACACAAGCTCAGTGGCTAGAGATGTTCAAATATACATCATAAGTCACTGACTCTTATATAAGAGTCATACACAAACATATTTACAAGGATTAGAATAAAATGATACAAATGATATATTTGTCTCTAAATCTAGCCCTGTTAGTTCCTAAGATGATGGTTTTGATGATAACAATCTTAGGACTTGTTATAAAATATAAATACTAATAACTTTGTCTAGATATATATATGTATATGCAGGATATATATACATATATATGTAGGTACTAAGAACGAAGACTGTACAGTATATAGATTCAAGACTGACGAATTCAAGATTGTAGAAATCAAGACTGAAGACTCATGAGTATCAAGATTATCAAGAGTTCATGAGTTCAAGATATCAAGATAAGTAATAGAGTCTAGATTTATATTAAAACTTCATATTAGCACTAAAATCTTTATTCTGATTTTAATTGTGGAATGGAATCCACCTTCTCGCTTTAATAGTGGGATGGAACCCACGACCTTCTCTAATGGAATGGAATCCACGAAATTTTCAAAATGACTTATTTTTAGATTTTTTCAAAACTATACTTTTAAAAAAGACATCTCTCTCTTGATTTAAATATTTTAGCCTTGATTCAAAAACTATTTTTAATCATATTAATTTCAAAATCATTTCTTGTTTTAAAACTATCTCATTGTTATAATGTTTTACCTTTAATCTCTAAATATTTATATATTTGGTTTTTATTACTTTTATATTTCGCAAGATCACTTTCCAAACGTTTTATAACCATAATGTATATTCAAAATAATTTACAAAGTTTTAAGATTGTTTAGAAAAACTTTAGAAAGAACCTCTCTTTTAAAACAAAAATCAATTTTCGAAAAATAGTAGGGGATGTTGACATGCCTATACCCCTTATGTCAACATGGTAGCCATAGATTTTAAATTTCGAATTTTCAAAAGATGTGTCTATTCGTCATAACCTTTCATGAACGGACATGACCGTTATTCTCCAATATATGCCAGTAATTTTCAACGAATTTTCACTTAAGATTTCTTTGTTTTCTCTCCTCTTCCTCTTTCGTTCTTATTTTCAAACATTCTTAACAGAACTCTACCGAAATCCTAAGTGAATCAAACTCGATCATCTCTAGTTTAATTCTCCGCCACTCTCTCTCAAAGATCTCGGTGCTATTAGGAGTTATAGGATCATTTGTTATCAATGATCGAAAGATCAATGTGTATCGAGTCTCTCTCTATCAAAGTGTGAATGGAAACGGTGTGATTATGGCCCGTAAATCAATTAGGTGATCTTGTAGCCTATTTAAATCAAGAGATTTTGCCCTGGACTGGGGGACAGGAGGGTGTATCTTGTGGCCTTGAAATCAAGGTTGTAATATCAACATTATATTTGAAAAGGATGTGCAGAAGAAATTGTATGAGACTGGATGTAGGGAAACTTTGAACCAATATAAAATTCCGATGTGTTCTTTCCTTTACTGCTTTTATTTACTATTTTCATCTATTTTTGGTTCTATGGTTGTCTTTGTGTTTGTGAATTGCATCTGTTCGGGTTTAATTTAAAAGGATTTCAAAAAGATTCATAATATTAATTAAACATTATTTACCCTCCTCTAGTGTTAATTCTGCCTTAAGATGCATTTCCTACATTTGATATCAGAGCATTGGTTTTCAAAGTTATCGTAATCTGAATTTTGAAAAAGTTGAAAATGACAATTTTTGGAGATTTTGTTAACACTAGTTCAAAACTATCCAAATCACCATTATCTCATAAGTCTGCATGTTGTTATTATAGAAAATCAAGTTATCTACCGAAGTTGTGTGTTGTGCAAGAACAAATGTGTTATTTGGCTTTTGAAGAATCAACACTCAATGGACAAATGGTGCAAAATGAGAAAAACAAATGGGTACTTGATAGTGGATGTTCAAGACACATGACTAGTAATCCGGAGATATTGAATGACATAATTTATGAAGATGGAGGACTGGTCAATTTTGGAGACAATTCAAAAGGATATGTGATTGGCATCGACAATGTCGGTAACTCTAAAACTCCTACTATTTCTAGTGTTCTGTTAGAAAGGAATCTAAAACATAACTTACTTAGCATATGTCAGTTATTTGACAAGGGCTATAAAATTGAATTTGGAAAGGATAAGTGTCACATCGAAGATAATAAATCAAATATTATCTTTGAAGGAATCAGGAAGAAAAATATTCATATTCTCAATATGAAAATCTCAAATGATAACCTATGTCTTTTGGCTAATACAAGTGACCCTTGGATTTGGCATAAAAGTTTTGGGCATTTGAATTTCAAACTTTTATCTAAACTTTCAAAACTTGATCTAGTAAGGGGTCTACCTAAAATGGATTTTAAAGTAGATAGTATATATGATTTTGTCAATTAGGAAAACATAGGAAGAGTTCATTGAAATTGAAATATATGATTTCAACTTCAAAACCTCTTTAGTTACTTCATTTAGATCTATTTGGTCCATTTCAAATTCAGTCAATATATCACGGTAAATATGTTTTTGTAATTGTAGATGATTATTCTAGATTTACATGGACAATTTTTCTGAAACATAAAAAGTGATGCTTTTGGTTTATTTAAAACTTTTGAAAAAAGAATTCAAAATCAACTTTCTTTAAAAATCAAAGCTATTTGTAGTGATCACGATGGTGAATTTGAAAATAAAAATTTTGAGAATTTTTGTAATCAAAGGGATAACTCATAATTTTTCTTTTCCAAGAACTCCACAACAAAATGGAGCGGTAGAGCGTAAAAATAGGATGATTCAAGAGTGTGCAAGATCTATGCTTTCGAATAGTAAATTACCAAGAAATTTTTGGGCTGAAGCAGTCGCTATAGCTTATTATATTTTGAGCAGGATTTCAATTAGACCTCTAGCAAATAAAACACCATATAAACTTCTTTTTAATAAGAAACCAAAAGTATCTTATTTTAAAGTTTTTGGAAGTAAATGCTTTATTCTAAATACAAAGGACAATTTGGATAAATTTAATCCTAAATCCGACAAAGGAATCTTTATCGAATATTCTAATAGAAGTAAAGCATGCAGAGTTTTCAATTTAAAAACTAACACCATTGAAGATACAATGTATGTATCTTTTGATGAAAATTTCAAAAATTTTGTTCAAATAAGTGATGAAGATGATTTTGTTACTTTAAATAATGAATCAAATGAAACAAATTTTGAAACTATTCATCCTAATAAAAGCATCAGGCTTTTAAAAGATCATCCTATAGAAAATATACTTGGAAATATTGAATGTGTTGTTAGAACTAGAAATAAACTACACAAGATGAGTAATGTAGCTTTTATATCAACTATTGAACCTGTAACGATCCAAGATTTTCGACCCTTGAAAATCAACATCAATACGTCTACTGTATCGAATGCCGAGTAGCCGGGTGCCAGAAATACCAGTTCATTAGGGGTAAAGAAGAAAAAGGTAAAAGAAGAAGAGAAAACAACAAGACAATCTCACAATCACAGCGGAACAAAATATAATATATAACAATCGATTTTTAAACGAAAGAATCTGTAACAGTTTAATAATTACAATCATCAGAGTACATAATCATTACATCAAATCTGGATAATTCAGTAACTTGTCCTTACACAGCGGAAAATACAAATCTACGGAAATATTCCTCATCATCCAACTCGCCTCCTGAGCTCCATAGCATCCTATCCTAAATCTGTAATGCTCAGTCTGACCCGAGAATTATAACAAAACAACACCCGAGTCAGTCTACATAACCAGCGTGAGAAAACACACTCAATTTGAATTATTATATTTTCAAAAACCCTTTAGAAACAAAGGTATCTCGTAAGACCACGCCACAAATAGACATGTCGGGTTCTTACATACCAATAACCAAAACATTTTTATCAAATCCGTATGATATTATAATAGTGTTATGGAAAGTAAATAGAATATTGCTGAAATGCTTGCATCTCACGTTCCAGCAAAGTTGGGCACAATCAAAATCGTACGACGCTTATTGGAGAATATATTCCATACAATGGCAGGAGTAATGGGGTACCGCCCATCACAGTGCCTGGTCTAGATCAGCGTACCGAGGACCACTCCCGATCCCCTGCAACCCAAGATCGGAGCTACCCCTTGCTAGTAGTCCAAATAAGATCGCCCCGCGGTGGGGATCAGCAACCGCCCACGCAGTCGAGATCAAGGGACTCTAGACAGGGACGATCTTACCCTAATTGGGTGCTACCTACACAGCCTTGCTGCACCTCCCATGTTTTAGTCATTCCCGGTTGATGAGGCTTGAGGCTAAACATTACCTTTTAAGACTGAATTTCACTTAGAATGCTCATCATCCTCCAATGACGATGTTTTGATAGCATTCGTCCATACAAGTTGCCCTGGGTCTGGACAAATCGAATCACCATCTTCATCATCTTCACGGTATTCATTTGCTAGGTTCAAACTAGATCGAAGTGGTTTTCGATAATTAAATTTGATCCCGGTCTCTTCGAAACGATTAGCGCATTGGCCAATATTGATAGTCGGTTATTAACTATCAAATTAAAAAATCATTTAACCAATTATTGTATTTCCAATGAAAAACAACAAGTCTTATTAAATTTAGATTTCAAATAAATTAAATCACTTTATCCAAATATAAACTTAAATAAAAGCTACTTAAATTACTTCGTTCAAAATAATTAGTTATGAAATTCTATAATAATTTTCCAAGTAAAACTTCAACCAAAACTACCTTTAACAATAAAACCGTTATATAAAGTATAAATATTTAACAATCATCCTTTAAATCATAATACCAATTTAACCTACAAAAATAATTGACTACTAAAATTAACTTAATTACTGTTTACTTTAAAGAAATTAAACAATTTAAGTAATAAATTTCTCTAAAAACATTCTTTTAAAACAACTTTAAAACTTCTAGTTTATACTCAAAAATCTTCTTTGAAAATATACTTAGCTTTTCAGGAAAATACACTTTCCACTCCAATATAGCCCATTTGATCATTTATAAATCCTTCTCAATTTATCTCCAGCTTAATTCACGTCTCAATCCGGTAAATTTCCTTTACCACACTTTTTAGAAATAAAACCACTATTTATTTTTAAAACGAATTACCATTTCCTTATAAATTCCCATCGTGAATTTATAAGTCCAAATTATCCACTGATAAATATTCACTTTATTAATAAACCCAGTTTATAAATTCCATAGTCTCATTCTCCTTTTAATCACAGTTTCAAAACACTTAATCGATTTTCAAATCGATTTCCTGAATCAAGTTTCCTTTAAAATTTATTTCCTGATTTATCCAAATTAATTCCAAACCCATTAATCCCAGATTCGCTCCTTTATTATGATTTAAAACCTTATTTAAATTCGAAATATCAATTTCACACTTTATTCCAAACTTCTCCTTAAATTTTCCCAACCCATTGAAAACTTAAATTTTTAAATAAAAAATTATGCATAGTATGAACGAAAATATTAATAAGTTTAATTACCATAATATATTATTTTCCCAACCAAAGTTTAAAATTAAGTTTACCATAATATATTATTTTTAAAATATTAGCAAGCTTAATATTATGCATAGTATCCCCTGTTTTAGCCATTCCCGGGTGATTCGGTTTATCCAGACCCAGGGCAACTTGTATGGATGAATGCTATCGGACCATCATCATTGGAGGACGATGAACATTCTAAGTGAATGTGTTCTAAAAAGGTAATCGTAGCCTCAATCCTCATCAACCGAGAATGGCTAAAATAGAGGAGGTGTAGCAAGGCTAAGTGGGTAGCTTCCATGTAGGGTAAGGTCATCCCTATCAAGAGTCCAATTATTTCGGCTACGTAGCGGTTGCTGATCCCAACCGCGGGGTGATCTTATTCAATCTATCCAGGTTAGGGGTACGCCAGGCTTGTGTAGCAGGGGATCAGAAGTGGTCCTCGGTACACTGATCTAGACCAGGTACTGTGACGGCCGGTACCCCAGTAGCCCTGCCATTGTGCAAAATCCATTCTCCAATAAGCACCGTACGGTTTTGATTGTGCCCAACTATGCTGGAACGTGAGATGCAAGCATTTCAACTATATTCTATTTACTTTCCATAAATACTATTATAATATCAGATGGATTAGATAAAAATGTTTTGGTTATCATAAGGTAAAAACCCGGCATGTTTATTTGTGGCGTGGTCTTACGAGATACCTTTGATTTCAAAGGAATTTGAAAACTTTAATAATTCACTTGAATGTGTTTTCTCACGCTGGTTTTCCAGACTGACTCGGGTGTTATTTTAATATGATGCTCGGGTCAGATCGAGTATTATAGATTCAGGATTGGATGCAATGGAGCTCAGGAGACGAGCTGGATGACGGAGACGTATATCACATATCTGACTTATATTCCGCTGTATATGGTATGTTATATATTCAGCTGTGTAAGGACAAGTTATTATAGCTGTCTAGTATTGTGTTACTGATTGTGTGTACTCTGATGATGTAATGTATAAAAACAGTAATAGTTCTTTTTGTATAAAGATCAGTTATCTATTATATATTGTTCCGCTGCGATTGTGAGATTCTTTGTTGTTGCTTTCTCTTCTTCTTCTACCATTTTCTTCTTTAATCCTAATGATTTGTATTTCCGTCCAATTCGAGTTGAACTGATGTAGAATATTATCGACTCAAAGGGTTACGGATTTGGGGGTCATTACAGAACCCAAAAATCCAAAGGTTCATGGATTCTTGCTATGTAAGAAGAACTGAATCAATTCACCAGAAATGATGTATGGGAACTTGTTCCTAGACATGAGGACAAAACTATAATAGGAACTAAATGGGTTAATTAAAATAAAATGAATGAACAAGGTGAGGTCGTTAGAAATAAAGCTTGGTTAGTCCTACACGGTTATTATCAAGAAGAAGGAATATACTTTGATGAAACCTTTGCACCTATAGCAAGATTAGAAGCAATTAGAATTCTAATTTCTTTCGCAAACCACAACAATATAAAATTATGTCAAATGGATGTTAAAAGTGCTTTTTTAAATGGTTTTGTTAAAGAGGATGTTTATGTTGAACAACCTCCGCTTTTTAAAGAAGAAATGTTTCCTGATCATGTTTACAAATTAAAGAAAGCTTTATATGGTCTGAAACAAGCTCCTAGAGCCTGGTTTGACAGACTAATATCTTACCTATTATAATTAAATTTTGAAATTAGTAGAGTAGACAATACACTTTTTATTAAAATAAAAAAATGATATCCAATTAGTACAGATTTATGTAGATGATATCATTTTTGGATCAACAAACAATGAAATGAACAAAGAGTTTTTTGAAATAATGACAATAGAGATTGAGATGATTCATATGGGTGAACTTACTTTCTTTTTAGGATTGCAAATAAAACAATTAGATAGTGTTATTTTCATTAGTCAAGAAAAGTATGCTAGGGATCTAGTTAGTTAGTTTGGTATGACCACTACAAGTAGAAAGCCAACTCCTATGACAACCAATGAAGCCTTGAATAAAGAAGATATGTCGAAAGATGTTGATTAAAAACTATATAGGGGAATGACTGGATCGCTACTCTGTATTACTACGAGTTGGCCTAATATCACGCATAGTGTCTGTGACGACCCGGGATTTTTAGTTATTTGAAATTGGAATATTTAATTGATTTTAAATATTTGGAAGTTAGTTTAACTTGGATTTCAAATATCACTATTTATTAGGATAATTAAATTATTTAACTTAATAATTATAAATTGGTAATGCATTAATTCTTAGTTTTTAAAGCTTGTTAAAAATATTTTAAAGGCTTATAAAATCTATATTGATTTTACTAGAGATAATAAAAATGTTGAAAGTGAATTTAAAAGTGTTTTGTTCGGTTTTAAAAAGATATTGTTTAAATTGATATTTAAAAATAGCCTTCCGAGGCACAGTCTCGCAATTCGACGAAACCAATTCCATTGGATCCGTAATAGTGTATTATTATCAGATTTCAAATTTCGTAGCGTTTGGAGTTGTCGAGTGAGCCTACGATAGATAAATGCGCCAAAATTTATATCGAAAATTCAATATAATAACTGACTCCAAAAAGCCATCTTCTCTATACGATCTAGTTAGGCCTCGAAACCTTTTCCATTTCGTTCGTAATAGGAGTGTAACATTATGAACGCCTAGCGGCTTGCCTCGATAGGAGATCGAGATTGGGAGTTGCGAAAATCGAAATGATTTAAATTTTAAATTTTAAATTTAAATATAATATATATGTCTTTCCTTCAATTCACTGTAAACATATCCAACACTTGTCCACCCTGAGGGCACGTTTCCAACATTTTCTAACACGCGTCTTTAAAAAAGAATTTTTTTTATGACCAACACTCCTTTATCCCAAAACCTATTCCACCCAAAAACAAAAAAAAAGAAGAGAAATCGAATTCAAAAAAATGGCAGAACGAAATTATCTCGAAAAAAAAGGCCGAGGGAAATCACAAGCTCGATTTCGAGCTTCCCAGAATCATGGCTCCTTTATAATCTCTGGCTCGATCGAGTCGAATTGAATCGCGAGGCAGGACCACGCTTGGAGGCGCAGCGTCATGGCTCGACGACGTCGCATTGCATGTTCGAGTAAGTGACGACATTGGGTGGCGCATCAGGAGGTTAGGCTGCGTGGCCGAAGTCTGTTGGTTTCGAGGCATGACAGCGGTGTAGTGTCATTGACGAAGCAAATCAGGTGGCAGGCTTGGTTGTCGTTGTGTGATGGCCAGAGCGAGTTAAGGCGTGCGATCTAGAGGGTGAAGGCGTCGATGACAAAGAGGAAGGCGCAAGGAGGAGAATGCGGCAGCGTGATGGTGTGATTGACGGCCGTGTCGATCGAATTCTAGTGGTCGAGCGGGATCGTCGTGGGTAGATAGTAAGGTATAAAGCCCCTTTTTATTTTTATTCTGAGTATATATTTGTGTATGTAGATGTTAGAAATTATAATAGCAGTTTTTCTTTATTTATTTATTTTTATTTAAATATATATATATATATATATATAAATTATAGTATATAAGTTTGCAGTAAGGATAAAAAAAAGGAAATATATATATATATAGAATTTTAAAATGTTGAAAGTTTATATAAAATTAGACTTTGGGATCTACATAGGTTTTTAAGAATATACGAAGTTTCAATAAAGTAAATATACACATTCACATTTTAAATTTACTAGGATATTTTAAATAATATATAATGGAGATTAATTTGTTTAATTGAATTATCTAAACTATTTTAGTTACTAAAAGATTTATTAAAGGAAAAACAATTTTAAACTAAATCATTAGTTGATTAAATTTGAAAATGGCAATTAATTGTTCAATTTCATTCAAATATTTATAAACCGTGCAATGTTTATACAAAGTCTTAAATCATGAAGAATCAAGCCGATGTGGATTGGATTGCAAATTAAAAATCAAAGGTGAGTTAATCTCACTCATTTGGATTACCTTTTAAATTTAAATAGTTAATTTAAATTATTGGTTGTTTGTTTAAATTGATAATTTATTATCAGCTTGGATATGATATATTATATAATAGTACGTATATATATATATTAGAGTGATTGATTTCCCGCATTATATAGCGAATGAGACCCTATGCGCCCCGCATAATAGATGATGCCCCTTTATACCGCGATATCCTTATATCTGTGACATAATTCATTGATTATCTATGATAGATTATTGACTATATTGGGATTTGAAAATATTGGATGATATGGTTTGATTGAATATATTTGGGTATATTGAGTATCAAAAATATATGGATTGGATTTTCGAAGGGAAATAAAGAGAGAATTCTTAAGTAAATAATTATAGAGAATTTGGATAAATTAAAGAATGAATTGGAAAGGATAAAAGTTTGTTTTTAAATTCTAATAAATGAATACCAAGTATAGGAAAGGAGATTTTTGAATAAATGGGAATAAATGAAATTTTAAAAGTTAAGTGATATTATTTAAAGGAATAAGGATTTACTTTTAAAATTCAAGGTTTAAAATAGTTTGGGAGAGATAAAGAAGAATTTTGGAAAAAGTATGAAATTGGTATTTTTAGTTTAAATAAGATTTTAAAATAATAATAAAGAAGTAAAATATGAAATTAATGGGTTTTGAAATAAAATTGAGTAAGTAAAGGAATTTGTTTTAAAATGGAGTAGATTTTGGAAATCGATGTTGAAATTGATTTAGTGTTTGAAACTGTGATTTAAAAAGAGGACAAGACTATGGGATTTATAAACTGGGTTTATAAAATGGAATAAGATATCAGTGGATATTTGGAAGTATAAATTCACAGTGGAAAATTATAAAGGAATGCTAATTTGTTTAAAAATAAATAGTGGTTTTATTTTTAAAGGTGTGGGAATGAAAATTTATGGGTTGAGACGCAAATTAAATTGGGATAAATTAAGAAGGATTTATTAACTGATTAAATGGACTACTTTAGAATGGAATGTGTATTTTCCTTAAATGCCAAGTATGTTTTCAAAGCAGATTTTCAAGTATAAGTTAGAGGTTTTAAAGTAGTTTTAAAAGAATGTTTTGGAAAGAAATTATTATTTAGTTGTTTTTAAATTTTAAAAGTAAATATTTATTAAGTTAATTAAATAAGTAAATTATTTTAAAGGTTTAACTAGTATTATGATTTAAAAGGTAATTATTTAATATTTATACCTTATTGAATAACTTTTATTTTAAATTAGTTTTGGCTTAAGTTTTACATGAGAAGTTATTATAAAATTTCAGAACTAATTTTAAATGTTTTAAGTAGTTTTTATTTTAAGCGTTTTGAAGTATATATTTTTGGATAAGGTGATTTAAATTATTTAAAAATCTAAAGTATTAAGACTTGGTGATTTTTAGTGAAAATAAAACAATTGGGTGGAATTTATTCCGCGAGACAAAAGGTGTTTTGAAAACCATTTTCAAAGTATTGAAGTGTCAAAAATATCCTGCGAAGATATTTTGAAACAAATGATTTGGAAAATTATTAAGGACTGATGGATGTTTGTGGATATTATTTGATAGTTAAATAACCAACTATCAATATTGGCCAATGTGCTGATCGTTCCGTTGAGACCGGGATTGTGATTAATTTTTCGAAAACCACTTCGATCAGGTTTGAACGTTTTCGTGAGGAAGACAAGAGCTTGGAGTCGAAGATGGAGCAGTGAAGTGCAAGGGCTAATCGCTACTAATCCTGAGGGAGATTCCAAAATGGATGTAGTAGGAGTAGTGCCTTCGGTTCCGTTCGGACCTGAAACGTACTTGTATGGACGAAGGCTATCAAAACATTGTTAGGGGGACGATGAGCATTCTAAGTGTATGTGTGCTAAAAAGGTAACACATAGCCTCGAGCCTTATCAACCGGGAAAGGCTAAAACAGGGAAGGTGCAGCGAGGCTCAGTGGCAAGCAACCAATTAGGGTAAGGTCATCCCTATCTAGATGTCCATTTTATTTCTGCTGTGTGGGCGGTTGCTGATCCCAACCGCAGGATGATATTATTCGGACTATTCAGTAAGGGGTAGCTCTGGTCTTGTGTAGCAGGGGATTATGGTGGATCCTCGGTACTCTGATCTAGACTAGGTACTGCGACGGGCGGTACCCCAGCAGCCCTACCATTGATGGAAACCCAATCTCCAATAAGTGCCTTCGGACTTGTTTGTATACCTGTAATGCTGGAATTTAATGAATGTAATAATTTCGGCTATTTGAATATGTATTTATATATAGACACTACTATAATATCAGAGGATTTGATAAGAAATGTTTTGGTTATCGTAAGGTAAAAACCCGACATGTTTATTTGTGCCGTGGTCTTACGAGATACCTTTGATTTTTAAAGGATTTTGAAAACTTTAATAATCCAATTGGGTGTGTTTTCTCATGCTGGTTTTCCGGACTGACTCGGGTGTTATTTTAATATAATGCTTGAGTCAGACCGAGTATTGTAGAATACAGATTCTGGATGGATTGCTATGGAGCTCAGGAGACGAACTGGATGGTGAGAAGTATCTCACGTATTTGATGTATATTCCGCTGTGTATGGTTATCAGCATAGTCAGCTTTTGTGAGGACAGGTTATGATAATTATCTAGTTGTGTGCTATGAATTTGTTGTACTCTGATGATGTAATGTATGTAATACGTACAATTCTTTTGTATAAAGATTCGGTCATTTACCTATTATATATTGTTCTGCTGCGATTGTGAGATTCTGATGTTGTTTTGTTTTCTATTTTCTTCTTCTACCTCCTTCTTCTTTCCCTTATAGACTGGTTTTTCGGCATTCGATTGTTCGACATTTAATATAGTGGACTATTGATGTCAATTTTCGAGCGTCGAAAAATCTGGCCTTTACATTTGGTATCAGAGCTGAAGGCTAAGCGAGAACCTTGGCTCTGATGGGGACTACTCATTAGAAAAAGAGTCTGTAGTACTCTAGAATGAGTTTGAGTGTATTAATAGATATGAGTGCATATTTGTTAGTGGATATAAAAATTGTTTTTATATTGTGTTGACTTATCGGTTGAGTGTTTATGGATTCTGGTCGATATGTGGGATGCCATGTTATCAATAGGGATTTCTAAACTCTTAAACAAGATAAACCGACACAGTATTGTTTTAAAATAAGGTGAATGAAAAATTTTACCCAAATTATTTTTGTATATAAAAGAAATAATTTTTCGTAAATTATTATAGTTATATATGGTTGTTTGGTTATTAGGAAGTGATAATATTAAATTATTATCATTGTTGTGTGGAAATTGAAATAGGAATTAAAACTGTAACCAAAGGTTAAGGAATATATTTATATAACAAAATGAGATTTGTAAATGTGAATTATAAATGTGATTTATAATTGAAAATGAAATAAAAATTCCAGAGTAATATCTGAATATGAGTTGAAAGGATTTGGAATTTGGAATTCGAAATTTTGGAAATTCAATTCCTTTGAGTTGAAAATGATTTTCAAAGGTCTGGAGGAATAATGGTGATATTATTTGAGAAATATTTTTGAATTGGATTTGAAATCTGGTAAGGTTTGGAATTTAAAAATTATTTGAAATGCTTTTGAAGGGATAAAAGCATTGAACTCTTTTCGGTCGCTGGAAAATAACTTCGGTGATGACTGCAACATCATCGATGTTCATTTTCGAGTTTCTAAAGGAGGAATTGTTGCCTGAATATTTTGACTTGGCGTTGTTGCAAAATTTGATTTGATTTTGGGATGCAAAGGAATAATTTGGTTTGGGTATATATGATTTCAGAGGTGATTTGGGAAATGTTGAGAAATTGTTTAAACTCTGGAAGTTTGATTGTTTGTGGAGTTCCAAATGAGTTTGGAAACTTATAGAAGTTAAAAATTTGAATTAAATTGAAGTGTAACTGAATCAAGTTAAATAGAAGAGAATTTGAGGAAATGAATCTAAGTTGATTAAATGGAACGGACATTAAAATAAAAATTTATTAAGTGGGACATAAATTTGTGAATGAACAAACTAATTTAATTTTGTAAGAAAATGAATAATTGGAATGGTATTTAAAATTGTAAGTAAATGGAACTTGAACTGAATACTCGAATTCAATTTACATTGTGTAAAGTACACTGAAGTTGAAGAATTAGTTTGAAATGGACTAAAAATAATAATAATAAAGGTTTGAAAATGAAAAGTGTTTGAGATATGAATAAGTTAGTAAATAGGACTAGTTTAAATTAATGATATGGAACCAATATAAATGAAAGATAATTGATAGGATTCAATGCTTACAAGTGGAAGGTAAATTGAATTCAAAATGGAATTGGAAATTTAAGTGAGATAAAATAGAGCTAAGTAGTAAAGTAGGAAATAAAAAGAGGAAGTGTACAAACTATTTATAGTAAATTTAAGAAATGGATGATGAAATTCTTAAGTAAATTTGGAATTGAGAAAAATATTTTAAGTTAATAATTGAATGAAGATTAAACTGGAATTTGTGAACTGTGAAAATTGTGAATTAGTGGATAGAAATCAAAATCAAATGTGAATAAAAAGAGGATGTATGTAGATAATAATCAATTGAGATAAATACGTAGGATGTACGTATATTATTCGCATAGATTTGATCCCGATTCGAGCACAGAATTTCAAGGTAGTTATACCGATCCGAGTTGGGATTTTTAACTCGATTTTCGACAGCGAACCCTGGATATGGATTTTGGAAAATTCTCTATCATAGTTTAGGACTATGCAAGGAGAATGACAGTTTCCGATCAAGAAACCAAATCTGAGTCCGCACTAGGAAGTCGGGTGGACGAACTAGTTCGGAAGTGAAATTGTGTGATCGAGTGAGCGATCAAATTTGATAATGCGTGCGGATGATATGTATACATCGTACATACTTGAATGAAATAGATATTGAAAAATTTGAAAAGAAGTGAATAAAATGATTTTGATTGGATATGATTGTCTGGTAGGATATACAGGTGTTTTAAAAGCAAAAAGGAAATTGATGATTTTGATTTTAGAAGATAAACTTATATTACCGACAAAAAGGTATGTACTTAAATTTCTGTATGAAATTCGATGGTTTTCTGATCTAGCCACTTGGCTTTTGTTTTCTTTTGAAATTTGGAGGCCCGTAGAGGCATTTTGTAGTTGTACCGATCTAGCCGCACTAAGGAGACGTTAGTGAAAATTTTCAAATATATAGGGAGTTAGAAAAATTTTGAGAAAATTTGATAATCTAAAATTTTGGTTTAAATTAAAATTTGAATGGTTGAGTAAATAGTATTGATTGGAAACCGTGGATGAGTTTGGAAAGTTAGTAAGGGCGTCTTTAATAAAAAGATTGTTTTGGAAAATCATTGAAAACTGTTTGGTTTTGGGGAGGTTGTTAAAAACTATTCGGATGGGAGATAGTTAGCGGGTTCCAGATCATTCTTCTTAACTAGTAATTTCAAGGATGAAATTCTTTTAAGGGGTAGGAATATGACGACCCGGGATTTTTAGATATTTGAAATTGGGATATTTAATTGACTTTAAATCTTTGGAAGTTAGTTTAACTTGGATTTCAAATATCACTATTTATTAGGATAATTAAATTATTGAATTTAATAATTTGAAATTGGGTAGAGTATTAAATATTAGTTTTTAAAGCTTGTTAAAAATATTTCAAAGGCTTATAAAATCTATATTGATTTTACCGAAGATAATAAAAATGTTAAAAGTGAATTTAAAAGTGTTTTGTTCAGTTTTAAAATTATATTGTTTAAATTGATATTTAAAAATAGCCTTCCGAGGCACAGTCTCGGAATTCGACGAAACCAATTCCATTGGATCCATAATAGTGTATTATTGTCGGGTTTCGAATTTCGTAGCGTTTGGAGTTGTGGAGTGAGCGTACGATAGATAAACGTGCCGAAATCTATATCGAAAATTCAATATAATAACCGGGTCCAAAAATCTATCTTCTCCATACGATCGAGTTAGGTCTTGAAACCTTTTCCATTTCATTCGTAATAGGGGTATAACATTATGATCGCCTAGCGGCATGCCTCGATAGGAGATCGAGATGGGGAGTTGCGAAAATCGAAACGATTTAAATTTTAAATTTAAATATAATATTTATGTCTTTCCTTCAATTCACTGTAAACATATCCAACACCTGTCCACACCAGGGACACGTTTCCCGCATTTTCTAACATGCGTCTTTAATTTTTTTTATGGCCGATACTCCTTTATCCCCAAACCTATTCGACCCAAAAACGAAAAAAAGAAGAGAAAACGAATTCAAAAAAATGGCAGAATGAAATTATCTCGGAAAAAAAGAAGGCCAAGGAAAATCGCGAGCTCGATTTCGGGCTGCCTGGAATGGCGGCTCCTTTTTCAATCTCTGGCTCGGTCGAATTGAATTGAATCGTGAGGCAAGACCATGCTTGGAGGCGTAGCGGAATGGTCGGCGATGTTGTGTTATGTGTTCGAGTAGGCGGCATCATGGGGTGGCTTATCGGGAGGTTAGGCTGTGTAGCCGAGGTCTGGTGGTTTCGAGGCATGGCAGCGGCGTAGTGTCATTGACGAAGTAAAGTAGGTGGCAGGCTCGACTGTCGTCGTGTGATGGCCAGAGCGAGGTAGGGCATGCGATTTAGAGGGTGAAGGCATCGACGACGAAGAGGAAGGTGTAAGGAGGAGAATGCGGCAGCGTGATGGTGTGATCGACGACCATATCGATCAAATTCTGGTGGTCGAGCGGGATCTTCGTGAGTAGACAATAAGGTATAAACCCCCTTTTTATTTTTATTATGAGTATATATTTGTGTATGTAGATGTTAGAAATTATAATAGCAGTTTTTGTTTTTTTATTTAGTTTATTTTTATAATTTAAAAATATATATAAATTTACAATATACAAGTCTGCAGTAAGGTTTAAAAAAGGATATATATATATACATATAATTTTAAAATGTTGAAAGTTTATATAAAATTAGACTCTGGGATCTACAAAGATTTTTAAGAATATACGTAGTTTCAATAAAGTAAATATACACATTCACATTTTTAATTTTCTAGGATATAAATAATATTTATGGAGATTAATTTGTTTAATTAACTTATCTAAACTATTTTAATTACTAAAAGATTTATTAAAGGAAAATCAGTTTTAAACTAAATCATTAGTTAATTAAATTTCAAAATGGTAATTAATTGTTCGATTTCTTTCAAATATATATAAACTGTATAATGTTTATACAAGGTCTTAAATCATGAAGAATCAAGCCGATGTAGATCGGATTGCAAATTAAAAATCAAAGGTGAGTTAATCTCACTCATTTGATTACCTTTTATATTTAAATAGTTAAATTTAAATTAGGGGCATTTCACTAGAATGATAAACTTTGCAGTCCAATTAATTTCTAGGACATAAATCAACAGAAATTAATTTCAAGGCCAAAGTCAGCAGAATAATTACTTTTAAGGACAAAGTCAGCAGTCCAATTACTTTCAAGGACATAATTTCATAGGTTTTTAAGCCTTAGAAACTAATTATTTTTCGTTTTGTCCTTAAAAGTAATAATTTCAGTTGTGTGTCTTAGAAAATAATTGCACTTGCTAAAGAGGCCCTTATGGCTAATTTACACTTTAAATTATTGGTTGTTTGCTTGAATTGATAATTTATTATCAGCTTGGATGTGATATATTATATAATAGTATATGTATGTGTGTATATATATATTGGAGTGATTGATTTCCCGTATTATATAGCGGATGAGACCCTATGCGCCCTGCATAATAGCCGATGACCCTTTATACCGCGATATCCCCCTCGAAGTGGGATTGGTATTTTTATATTGCGGTAACATCTGTGGATGCAGGAAAAAATAGATTGGAGGGATCCAACTGGATTCCTCAAAATATTGAATTTGTTTTCATAATTGTGATATGATTCATTGATTATCTGTGATAGACTATTGATTATATTAGGAATTGAAAATATTGAATGATATGGTTCGATTGAACATATTTTGGTATATTGAGTATCAAAAATATAAAGATGGATTTTCGAAGGAAATAAAGAGAGAATTCTTAAGTAAATAATTATAGAGAATTTGGATAGATTAAAGAATGAGTTGGAAAGGATAAAAGTTAATTTTTAAATTCTAATAAATAAATTCCAAGTATGGAAAAGGAGATTTTTGAATAAATGGGAATAAATGAATTTTTAAAACTTAAGTGATACTATTTAAAGGAATAAGGATTTACTTTTAAAATTCAAGGTTTAAAATAGTTTGGGAGAGATAAAGAAGAATTTTGAAAAAAGTATGAAATTGGTATTTTCAGTTTAAATAAGATTTTAAAATCATAATAAAGAAGTAAAATCTGAAATTAATGTGTTTTGAAATAAAATTGAGGAAGTGAAAGAATTTATTTTAAAATGGAGTAAATTTTGGATCGATTTCGAAATTGATTTAGTTTTTGAAACTGTGATTTAAAAAGAGGATGAGACTATGGGATTTATAAACTGGGTTTATAAAATGAAATAAGATATTAGTGGATATTTGGAAGTATAAATTCCAGGTAGGAATTTATAAAGCAATGGTAATTTTTTTAAAATAAATAGTGGTTTTATTTTTAAAGGTGTGGGAAGGAAAATATACGGGGTGAGACGTAAATTAAATTGGGATAAATCAAGAAGGATTTATTAACTGATTAAATGGACTAATTTAGAATGGAAAGTGTATTTTCTTGGAATGCCAAGTATGTTTTCAAAGCAGATTTTCAAGTATAAATTAGAGGTTTTAAAGTGGTTTTAAAAGAACGTTTAGAAAGAAATTATTATTTAGTGATTTTTAAATTCTAAAAGTAAATATTTATTAAGTTAATTATATAAGTAAATTATTTTAAAGGTTTTACTAGTATTATGATTTAAAAGACAATTATTTAATATTTATGCCTTATTGAATAACTTTTATTTTAAATTAGTTTTGGCTTAAGTTTTACATGAGAAGTCATTATAAAATTTCAAAACTAGTATTTTAAATTAAATGTTTTAAGTAGTTTTTATTTTATGTATTTTAAAGTATATATTTTTGGATAAAGTGATTTAAATTATTTTAAAATCTAAGGTATTAAGACTTGGTGATTTTCAGTGAAAATAAAACAATTGGGTGGAATTTATTCCGCGAGAGAAAAAGTGAATTGAAAACTATTTTCAAAGGATTGAAGTATGCAAAATATCTTACGAAGATATTTTGAAATAAATAATTTGGAAAATTAATAAGGACTGATGGATGTTTGTGGATATTATTTTATAGTTAAATAACCAACTATCAATATTGGCCAATGCGCTGATCGTTTCGAAGAGACCGAGATCGGGATTAATTTTTCGAAAACCACTTCGATCTGGTTTGAACGTTTTCATGAGGATGACAAGAGCTTGGAATCAAAGATGGAGCAGTGAAGTGCAAGGGATGATTGCTACTAATCCTGAGGGTGATTCCAAAATGGATATAGCAGGAGTAGTGCCTTCGGTTCCGTTCGGACCCGTAACGGACTTGTATGGACGAATGCTATCAGAACATCGTCAGGGGGACGATGAGCATTCTAAGTGTATGTGTGCTAAAAAGGTAACATATAGCCTCCAGCCTCAACAACCGGGAATGGCTAAAACAGGGGAGGTGCATCAAGGCTAAGCGGCTAGCCACCAATTATGGTAAGGTCCTCCCTGTCTAGATGTTCCTGTTATTTTGGCTATGCTGGAGGTTGCTGATCTCAACCGCGAGGTGATCTTATTCAGACTATCTAGTAAGGGGTAGCTCCGGTCTTATGTAGTAGGGGATCAAGGTGGATCCTTTGTACTCCGATCTAGACCAGGTACTGTGACGGGTGGTACTCTATTAGCCCTGCCATTGATGGAAACCCAATCTCAAATAAATACCTTCGGACTTGTTTGTATACCCATCATGCTGGAATTTAATGAACGTAACAATTTCGGCTATTTAAATAAGTATTCGTATGTAGACACTACTATAATATCAGAGGATTTGACACGAAATGTTTCTGTTATCGTAAGGTGAAAACCCGACAATTTTATTTGTGGCGTGGTCTTACGATATACCTTTGATTTTAAAGGATTTTGAAAACTTTAATAATCTAATTGGGTGTGTTTTCTCACGCTGGTTTTCCAGACTGACTCGGTGTTATTTTATTATAATGCTCGGGTCAGACCGAGTATTATAGAGTACAGATTTTGGAAGGATTGCTATGGAGCTCAGGAGACGAGCGGAATGGCGAGACGTATCTCACATATTTGATGTATATTCCGCTATGTATGGTTGTCTGCATAGTCATCTTTTGTGAGGACAGGTTATGATAATTATCATGTGTGCTATGAATTTGTTTTACTCTGATGATGTAATGTATTTAACAGATACAGTTCTTTTGTATAAAGATTCGGTCATTTATCTATTATTTATTGTTCCACTGCGATTGTGAGATTCTGATGTTGTTTTGTTTTCTATTTTCTTCTTCTACTCCTTCTTTCCCTTACGGACTGGTTTTCTGGCATTCGATTGTTCGACACTTAATACGGTGGACGTATTGATGTCGATTTTCGGGAGTCGAAAAATCGGGCCATTACAGTGTTCGTCTCTTTGCAAGATACCAAAACCCATTTAAAAGCCGTTAAATGTATCCTAAGATATGTTAAACACACTTAGGACTATGGTCTATTTTACCCTAAAATGATTCATTTGATTTAGTCTCGTATTGCGATGCTGACTATGCCGGTTATAAATCAGACCGAAAAAGCACAAGTGGAACTTGTCACTTTTTAGGACATTCTCTAGTTTCTTGGTTTAGTAAAAAGAAAATACTATATAACTATCAATAACTGAAGCAGAAGATATCTCTGCTTCTTTGGCTTGTTCTCAAGTTATCTATATGCAACAGACCCTTAAGGATTTTGGATCAAATATTTCAAAATCACCAATTTATTGTGACAATACAAGTGCAATAAATTTATCCAAAAATCCTACTCATCACGCCAGAACCAAAAATATTGATATCAGACACCATTTTCTCAGAGATAATATAAGTAAATAGATTATTTCTCTTGAATTTATCAACACTGAGAATCAAGTAGCTGATATTCTGACTAAACCCTTGAATTAATCAACCTTTACTAAATTAAGAAGAGAAATGGATATTTTTTTAACAACTGAGATATAGAATATAGATATAGTAACATATATATTTAAATAAAAGAGAAAAACAAAATTGTCAAAATTTTCAAAGGGATGTCGACATGCCCCTACACCACATGTCGGCATACAACGGTCAGATTTAAAATTTTGATTTTCCCTCTAAATCAGTTTGGTGGTTATATAACCACAATATTTCGAATTCATCTGTCTTCTCACTTCATTTTCTCCGTAATAAACTTCTAAAAATACAAATCAATGACCTCCTCTTTTTAATCAAACCAAAATGCAACCATTACCTTCCCTTCTCCTAATTCTGGTCCATTCCAACATACTACATTGGCTCGAGTAATGAGATCGAGGAAATTATGAAGGATTGTCTGCAAATGCTAACTGAATTATAAGTCATGCAAATAAGGATGGCAAAGGAACAAGAGAAACAAGGCACGATTCTTAGAAATTTGCAAAAATTACTAATGGATAATCATATTGAGCCTATTGTGATTGAAGATGATTCCTCTGACATATGTATTCATAATCCATTAGAGGACGACGAAGAAAAAGAATAAGAAAAGGAAGAAGCGCAAATGGACAAGGACGGTAATGTTGTTTGCGTTGGTGAAGTCTGTTTTGACAAAAATGGTAATTTGGTCAAACAATATGGAAACTTTTGTCTCCATTACCCTAATTGTTTGATTCGTAAGTCACCAATTGTCAAGGACTCTTGTTAGATTGTTATTATATTAATGATTTTATATTTTGTGTACTTGTATATATCTATGTCTATGTTTCATATATATGTATATGTATATGTATATGTATATGTATATGTATATGTATATGTATATGTATATGTATGTATATGTATATATGTGTGTATATATATGTATGCATGTAATGTAATATCATATGTAATAAAATTAGATTTACGTTTCACTTATTATACTTCATTATTAGCATTTAGTTCCATAGTATTAGTTTAAGGGGGAGTTATGTAGTTTAGGATTAGTTTTTGCTGATGACAAAGGAGGAGAATTATAAAATAGGATAGACTGTTAGTTAGGCTTAGATTAAGGGAGAGTTAGTAGATTAAGGGGGAGTTGTTGAAATAAGGGGAGTCAGAGTAGAATCAGAGTTTAGTGGAATATATTTTATAAACATAGGTTGTCATCATCAAAAAGGGGGATATTGTTAGATCCTGAGATGATGGTTTTGATGACAACAACCTTAGGACTTGTTATAATATATAAATACTAATATCTTTGTCTAGAAATATATATATATATATATATATATATGTATGTATGTATGTATATGTATATGCAGTGTGTGTGTGTGTGTGTATATATATATATATATGAAAGTACTGAGAATGAAGACTATACAGTATAGAGATTCAGGACTGACGAATTCAAGATTGTAGAAATCAAAACTGAAGACTTATGAGTATCAAGATTATCAAGAGTTTAAGATATCAAGATAAGTAATATAGTCTAGATTTATGTTAAAACTTCATAATAGCACTAAAATATTTATTATGATTTTAATTATGGAATGGAATCAACCTTCTCGCTTTAATAGTGGGATGGAATCCACGACCTTCTCTAGCGGAATGGAATCCACGAAATTTTCAAAATGACTTATTTTTAGTTTTTTTTCATAACTATCCTTTTAAAAAAGACATCTCTCTCTCCGTTTAAATATTTTAGCCTAAATTCATAAAATATTTTTAATCATATTAATTTTAAAATCATTTATTATTTTTAAACAATCTCCTGGTTTTAATGTTTTAGCTTTAATCTCAAAATATTTAAATATTTAATTTTTATTACTTTTATATTTCGTAAGATCACTTTCCAAGGGTTTTTATAATCATAAAGTATATTCAAAATAGTTTACAAAGTTCGAAGATTGTTTCGACAGAATTTAGAAAGAAAATCTCTTTTAAAACAAAAATCAATTTTCAAAAAATACTAGGGGATGTCGACATGCATATACCCCCCATATGGACATGGCAGCCGTAGATTTTAAAATTCGAATTTTCAAAAGAAGTGTGTATTCGGCATAACCTTTCGCGAATGGACATGACCGTTATTCTCCTATATATACCAGTAATTTTCAATGAATTTTCAGTTAAAATTTCTTTGTTTTCTCTCCTCTTTCTATTCCATTTCTTATTTTCAAACATTCTTAACAAAACTCTACCAAAATCCTAAGTGAATCAAACTCGATCATCTCTAGTTTGATTCTCTGGCACTCTCTCCCAAAGATCTCGGTGTTATTCTGAGTTATAGGATCATTTGTAATCAAAGATCGAACGATCAAAGTGTATCAAGTCTCTCTTTATCAAAGTTTGACTGAAATGATGTGATTATGGCCCGTAAATCAATTGAATGTGATTGTAGCCTATAAATCAATTAAATGATCTTGTAGCCTGGTTAAATCAAGAGAGTTCGCCCTGGACTCGGTGACGGGAGGGTGTATCTCATGGCTTTGAAATCGAGGTTGTACTATTGACATTATATTTGAAAAGAAATCTGCACAAGAAATTATGCAGGACTGGATGTAGGGTAACTCCAAACCAGTATAAAATTCCACTGTGTTCTTTCCTTTACTGCTTTTATTTACTATTTGCATCTGTGTCTGGTTCTGTGATTGTATCTATGTTTATGAATTGCATCTGTTTGGGTTTAATTTGAAAAGATTTCAAAAAGATTCATAAAATTAATTAAACACTATTCATCTCCCCTCTAGCGTTAATTCTGCCTTAAGATCCGTAATCGCGTTTTCTTCAAGCCCAATATCTAAGTCACTGAATCCCTATATCTGACATGTCTTGGTCTGACCCGAGTATTATGGAAATAATAAATGGCTCAGGCTATCTCTAAATATAACCAAGTGAGATCATAAAATAAACATGTATAATACTTAGGATATAGTAATTACTATATAATATGCCACATCCAATAAAAAGGAATCAATACCAAATCATCATGTCACAAATTTGTCTCATGCTTATCAACGACAGTTATATCAATTACGGTGATAAGGTCATAAAATCAGAAATCACAAGAATAGAAGAGACTACATAAAAGGAGTCGAACTCTAGAAAATATAAGATTGCGTGAAAGCGAGTCAAAACAAGAGACTAGCTTGAAAGTGAGTCAAAACAAGAAACTAACTTGAAAGCGAGTCATAGACGAGCACATCGCAAATCAATAACTAAAGATGTGCACATCGCAAATCAACATAGTAGACAAGCACATCATAAGTCAACACAACAGACAGCACATTGCAAGTCAACACAATAAATGGGCTTAAAGCATGCTAAACTATAACTGATCAATACTTATCAAAAGTGTTATGTACTTCCCAATAGTAATCGCTCAAGTAACTCCTGTGTGTCCAATATCACTCGGTATTACTTCAATATTTACTACAAGTTAATACATTCCACTCACTCAAATATTATATAAAATAAGTCATACAGTTAATCGATAAGGTGATCCCGGATATCCCATACCACTCATGACTACCAAATCGTTTAATCATAATTCATAACTCATAGAAGAAAGAATTTGCAAGAAAGCTATACTCAAAAGTCATAAAAGAAATCTAAAAAGGCATAAATAGCCAAAGACAAAGCACAATAAAATGCTAATAAGAAGTTATAGTGTATAAAGCAAATATTTATATTTGACAACATATGGAAAGTTATAAAACTACATAATATATTTTTAATCTTCTTCCTTTAAAATCCATAAAATCATGTGTTGATTGACTAAAACATATATATATATATATATATATATATAATGTATGTATGTATGTACATACATACATGTATATGATAATAAGTCAAAAATCTGAATTGATATTCAAGTGTATACAGTTATATATGTGGTTATTCAAATATATGAAATCGACAGGTTTATAAAAC
Source organism: Allium cepa (assembly GCA_030765085.1). Taxonomy (NCBI): domain Eukaryota; kingdom Viridiplantae; phylum Streptophyta; class Magnoliopsida; order Asparagales; family Amaryllidaceae; genus Allium; species Allium cepa. Next base: position 424,182,624 of record CM060937.1, read on the forward strand.
ATGCCAGTAAGTTTATATACATATATTATATTTAATAAATTATAAATGGAAATTCCATAAGAGTATTATGCGAATAAATCTTCAGATATCATTGCAAACAAAAAAAGAGAAATGAGCCAAGAAAATAGAAAACCAATGGTGTAACGACCCGAAATTTTCATCCCGAAAATTTCAGATAGTTATGAAAAAGAAGAAAGAGATGGAAAAAGAAGAAGAAAAAGATCAGAAAACAACACCTCACATTCGCAGCAGATAAAATATAATAATGAATAATAATAGTTTACAAAGAATAATGTTCTGTCGATTACATTTAAATACATCAGACTTACACATTTATACAGACACATGATATACAATTATCATGTCATGAATATACCGAAATAAAATACAGCGGAAACACTTCATACGTTCGTGCCATCCAGCTCGACTCGTGAGCTCCAGAATGTAACAACCCGCATATTTATCAATTGTATATTTAAATATTTTATCGTTCGTCGGATTTTGGTCCGAAAAGCTACCTTTTGCAAATAGTCGAATTAGGGCTCGAGACCACTTCCATTGAGTTCGAAATGCTGTTTACAACTATTTTTAAGTATAAACATTGATATGTTTGGAGATAGCGGAATTTCACTACTTTTTCACTTGAGTCTTTGGATTGGGCTTTTAGCCTATTAGACCCAACCTTCACCACTCCTCTTCATAACTTCATTTCTATTTGCCTAAGCCTTCAAGCTTCTTCAAAAATGGTGGAGGGAATGGGAAATTAAAATTCCAAAACTCAAATTCAATTGCAATTCATCTTTCAACTCCAAATTCAAGAAAAAGACATTGGATTCAAGCTTCTTGTGCTTAGATAGAAGAGGGATTGATTCTTTCTTGCTTAAAGCTTCATTTTCATTGATATTTGGTGCAAAGGTGAGATTTTTATCTCATAATTCTAGCCTATAACTCTATTGGACTGTTGGGAATGATCCCTATCATTTTTGCATGCATATTGGCATTTGGTTTGGATTGGATTGGCGAAAAACTCCAATTTTTAGCGTTTTGGTGAATTTTCTGCACTTAGGTCGTTCTGGCCATTTTTCTGTGTTCGGAGTTAGGTCGCTTGTGACCTAACCCTTAGGTCGCTCGCGTGTTATCGCGCTAGGTCGCACTGCCTTAAATTAACGTCTTCGGAGTTAGGTCGTATGGACCTTAGGTCGTTGGTCGTATGGACCTTAGGTCGTAGGTCGTTCTGGCCATTTCTAACGTCTTCGAAGTTAGGTCGTATGGACCTTAGGTCATAGGTCGTATGGACCTTAGGTCGTAGGTCGCGTGGCCATCTTCTTTTGACCGTTAGGTCACGAGTGTTAGGTCGTTAGACCTTACCTTCCTTAGGTCGCAACCCTTTAGGTCGCTCGACCTGTGCAACTGTTAGGTCGCGCATCACCCTAACTCGCTTGGCATTGTCTTTGTTAAGTCGCGTGACACGTTAGGTCGCGCATCACCTTAACTCGCTCGACCTTGTTTAGGTCGTTAGGTCGCGAACACCTCTAGGTCGCTTGACCTCTTAAACTCGTAGGTCGCTCGACCCCTTACTTCCTTAAGTCGTTCGTCTTCCTTCGGTCGGTCACCTGGTTGAGTCTCACCTTACCTTAGCTCGGCCATGTTGGGTCGCGAGTTTCCCTTAGGTCGCGTACCCCCTTAAGTCGCTCAACCACTAGGTCGCGAACACCAAAATCCTAAGTGAATCAAACTCGATCATCTCTAGTTTGATTCTCTGGCACTCTCTCCCAAAGATCTCGGTGTTATTCCGAGTTATAGGATCATTTGTAATCAAAGATCGAACGATCAAAGTGTATCAAGTCTCTCTTTATCAAAGTTTGATTGAAATGATGTGATTATGGCCCGTAAATCAATTGAATGTGATTGTAGCCTATAAATCAATTAAATGATCTTGCAGCCTGGTTAAATCAAGAGAGTTCGCCCTGGACTCGGTGACGAGAGGGTGTATCTCATGGCTTTGAAATCAAGGTTGTACTATCGACATTATATTTGAAAAGAAATCTGCACAAGAAATTATGCAGGACTGGATGTAGGGTAACTCCATACCAGTATAAAATTCCACCGTGTTCTTTCCTTTACTGCTTTTATTTACTATTTGCATCTGTGTCTGGTTCTGTGATTGTATCTACGTTTATGAATTGCATCTGTTTGGGTTTAATTTGAAAAGATTTCGAAAAGATTCATAAAATTAATTAAACACTATTCATCTCCCCTCTAGCGTTAATTCTGCCTTAAGATCCGTAATCGCGTTTTCTTCAAGCCCAATATCTAAGTCACTGAATCCCTATATCTGACATGTCTTGGTCTGACCCGAGTATTATGGAAATAATAAATGGCTCAGGCTATCTCTAAATATAACCAGGTGAGATCATAAAATAAACATGTATAATACTTAGGATATAGTAATTACTATATAATATGCCACATCCAATAAAAAGGAATCAATACCAAATCATCATGTCACAAATTTGTCTCATGCCTATCAACGACAGTTATATCAATTACGGTGATAAGGTCATAAAATCAGAAATCACAAGAATAGAAGAGACTACATAAAAGGATTCGAACTCTAGAAAATATAAGATTGCGTGAAAGCGAGTCAAAACAAGAGACTAGCTTGAAAGTGAGTCAAAACAAGAAACTAACTTGAAAGCGAGTCATAGACGAGCACATCGCAAATCAATAACTAAAGATGTGCACATCGCAAATCAACATAGTAGACAAGCACATCATAAGTCAACACAACAGACAGCACATTGCAAGTCAACACAATAAATGGGCTTAAAGCATGCTAAACTATAACTGATCAATACTTATCAAAAGTGTTATATACTTCCCAATAGTAATCGCTCAAGTAACTCCCGTGTGTCCAATATCACTCGGTATTACTTCAATATTTACTACAAGTTAATACATTCCACTCACTCAAATATTATATAAAATAAGTCATACAGTTAATCGATAAGGTGATCCCGGATATCCCATACCACTCATGACTACCAAATCGTTTAATCATAATTCATAACTCATAGAAGAAAGAATTTGCAAGAAAGCTATACTCAAAAGTCATAAAAGAAATCTAAAAAGGCATAAATAGCCAAAGACAAAGCACAATAAAATGCTAATAAGAAGTTATAGTGTATAAAGCAAATATTTATATTTGACAACATATGGAAAGTTATAAAACTACATAATATATTTTTAATCTTCTTCCTTTAAAATCCATAAAATCATGTGTTGATTGACTAAAACATATATATATATATATATATAATGTATGTATGTATGTACATACATACATACATGTATATGATAATAAGTCAAAAATCTGAATTGATATTCAAGTGTATACAGTTATATATGTGGTTATTCAAATATATGAAATCGACAGGTTTATAAAACATGCCAGTAAGTTTATATACATATATTATATTTAATAAATTATAAATGGAAATTCCATAAGAGTATTATGCGAATAAATCTTCAGATATCATTGCAAACAAAAAAAGAGAAATGAGCCAAGAAAATAGAAAACCAATGGTGTAACGACCCGAAATTTTCATCCCGAAAATTTCAGATAGTTATGAAAAAGAAGAAAGAGATGGAAAAAGAAGAAGAAGAAGATCAGAAAACAACACCTCACATTCGCAGCAGATAAAATATAATAATGAATAATAATAGTTCACAAAGAATAATGTTCTGTCGATTACATTTAAATACATCAGACTTACACATTTATACAGACACATGATATACAATTATCATGTCATGAATATACCGAAATAAAATACAGCGGAAACACTTCATACGTTCGTGCCATCCAGCTCGACTTGTGAGCTCCAGAATGTAACAACCCGCATATTTATCAATTGTATATTTAAATATTTTATTTAAATATTTTATCGTTCGTCGGATTTTGGTCCGAAAAGCTACTTTTTGCAAATAGTCGAATTAGGACTCGAGAGCACTTCCATTGAGTTCGAAATGTTGTTTACAACTATTTTTAAGTATAAACATTGATATGTTTGGAGATAGCGGAATTTCACTACTTTTTCACTTGAGTCTTTGGATTGGGCTTTTAGCCTATTAGACCCAACCTTCACCACTCCTCTTCATAACTTCATTTCTATTTGCCTAAGCCTTCAAGCTTCTTCAAAAATGGTGGAGGGAATGGGAAATTAAAATTCCAAAACTCAAATTCAATTGCAATTCATCTTTCAACTCCAAATTCAAGAAAAAGACATTGGATTCAAGCTTCTTGTGCTTAGATAGAAGAGGGATTGATTCTTTCTTGCTTAAAGCTTCATTTTCATTGATATTTGGTGCAAAGGTGAGATTTTTATCTCATAATTCTAGCCTATAACTATATTGGACTGTTGGGAATGATCGCTATCATTTTTGCATGCATATTGGCATTTGGTTTGGATTGGATTGGCGAAAAACTCCAATTTTTAGCGTTTGGTGAATTTTCTGCACTTAGGTCGTTCTGGCCATTTTTCTGTGTTCGAAGTTAGGTCGCTCGTGACCTAACCCTTAGGTCGCTCGCGTGTTATCGCGCTAGGTCGCACTGCCTTAAATTAACGTCTTCGGAGTTAGGTCGTATGGACCTTAGGTCGTTGGTCGTATGGACCTTAGGTCGTAGGTCGTTCTGGCCATTTCTAACGTCTTCGAAGTTAGGTCGTATGGACCTTAGGTCATAGGTCGTATGGACCTTAGGTCGTAGCTCGCGTGACCATCTTCTTTTGACCGTTAGGTCACGAGTGTTAGGTCGTTAGACCTTACCTTCCTTAGGTCGCAACCTTTTAGGTCGCTCGACCTGTGCAACTGTTAGGTCGCGCATCACCCTAACTCGCTTGGCATTGCCTTTGTTAAGTCGCGTGACACGTTAGGTCGCGCATCACCTTAACTCGCTCGACCTTGTTTAGGTCGTTAGGTCGCGAACACCTCTAGGTCGCTTGACCCCTTAAACTCGTAGGTCGCTCGACCCCTTACTTCCTTAAGTCGTTCGTCTTCCTTCGGTCGGTCACCTGGTTGAGTCTCACCTTACCTTAGCTCGGCCATGTTGGGTCGCGAGTTTCCCTTAGGTCGCGTACCCCCTTAAGTCGCTCAACCACTAGGTCGCGAACACCAAAATCCTAAGTGAATCAAACTCGATCATCTCTAGTTTGATTCTCTGGCACTCTCTCCCAAAGATCTCGGTGTTATTCCGAGTTATAGGATCATTTGTAATCAAAGATCGAACGATCAAAGTGTATCAAGTCTCTCTTTATCAAAGTTTGATTGAAATGATGTGATTATGGCCCGTAAATCAATTGAATGTGATTGTAGCCTATAAATCAATTAAATGATCTTGCAGCCTGATTAAATCAAGAGAGTTCGCCCTGGACTCGGTGACGGGAGGGTGTATCTCATGGCTTTGAAATCAAGGTTGTACTATCGACATTATATTTGAAAAGAAATCTGCACAAGAAATTATGCAGGACTGGATGTAGGGTAACTCCATACCAGTATAAAATTCCACCGTGTTCTTTCCTTTACTGCTTTTATTTACTATTTGCATCTGTGTCTGGTTCTGTGATTGTATCTACGTTTATGAATTGCATCTGTTTGGGTTTAATTTGAAAAGATTTCAAAAAGATTCATAAAATTAATTAAACACTATTCATCTCCCCTCTAGCGTTAATTCTGCCTTAAGATCCGTAATCGCGTTTTCTTCAAGCCCAATATCTAAGTCACTGAATCCCTATATCTGACATGTCTTGGTCTGACCCGAGTATTATGGAAATAATAAATGGCTCAGGCTATCTCTAAATATAACCAGGTGAGATCATAAAATAAACATGTATAATACTTAGGATATAGTAATTACTATATAATATGCCACATCCAATAAAAAGGAATCAATACCAAATCATCATGTCACAAATTTGTCTCATGCCTATCAACGACAGTTATATCAATTACGGTGATAAGGTCATAAAATCAGAAATCACAAGAATAGAAGAGACTACATAAAAGGAGTCGAACTCTAGAAAATATAAGATTGCGTGAAAGCGAGTCAAAACAAGAGACTAGCTTGAAAGTGAGTCAAAACAAGAAACTAACTTGAAAGCGAGTCATAGACGAGCACATCGCAAATCAATAACTAAAGATGTGCACATCGCAAATCAACATAGTAGACAAGCACATCGTAAGTCAACACAACAGACAGCACATTGCAAGTCAACACAATAAATGGGCTTAAAGCATGCTAAACTATAACTGATCAATACTTATCAAAAGTGTTATATACTTCCCAATAGTAATCGCTCAAGTAACTCCCGTGTGTCCAATATCACTCGGTATTACTTCAATATTTACTACAAGTTAATACATTCCACTCACTCAAATATTATATAAAATAAGTCATACAGTTAATCGATAAGGTGATCCCGGATATCCCATACCACTCATGACTACCAAATCGTTTAATCATAATTCATAACTCATAGAAGAAAGAATTTGCAGGAAAGCTATACTCAAAAGTCATAAAAGAAATCTAAAAAGGCATAAATAGCCAAAGACAAAGCACAATAAAATGCTAATAAGAAGTTATAGTGTATAAAGCAAATATTTATATTTGACAACATATGGAAAGTTATAAAACTACATAATATATTTTTAATCTTCTTCCTTTAAAATCCATAAAATCATGTGTTGATTGACTAAAACATATATATATATATATATATATAATGTATGTATGTATGTACATACATACATACATGTATATGATAATAAGTCAAAAATCTGAATTGATATTCAAGTGTATACAGTTATATATGTGGTTATTCAAATATATGAAATCGACAGGTTTATAAAACATGCCAGTAAGTTTATATACATATATTATATTTAATAAATTATAAATGGAAATTCCATAAGAGTATTATGCGAATAAATCTTCAGATATCATTGCAAACAAAAAAAGAGAAATGAGCCAAGAAAATAGAAAACCAATGGTGTAACGACCCGAAATTTTCATCCCAAAAATTTCAGATAGCTATGAAAAAGAAGAAAGAGATGGAAAAAGAAGAAGAAGAAGATCAGAAAACAACACCTCACATTCGCAGCAGATAAAATATAATAATGAATAATAATAGTTTACAAAGAATAATGTTCTGTCGATTACATTTAAATACATCAGACTTACACATTTATACAGACACATGATATACAATTATCATGTCATGAATATACCGAAATAAAATACAGCGGAAACACTTCATACGTTCGTGCCATCCAGCTCGACTCGTGAGCTCCAGAATGTAACAACCCGCATATTTATCAATTGTATATTTAAATATTTTATTTAAATATTTTATCGTTCGTCGGATTATGGTCCGAACAGCTACTTTTTGCAAATAGTCGAATTAGGACTCGAGACCGCTTCCATTGAGTTCGAAATGCTGTTTACAACTATTTTTAAGTATAAACATTGATATGTTTGGAGATAGCGGAATTTCACTACTTTTTCACTTGAGTCTTTGGATTGGGCTTTTAGCCTATTAGACCCAACCTTCACCCCTCCTCTTCATAACTTCATTTCTATTTGCCTAAGCCTTCAAGCTTCTTCAAAAATGGTGGAGGGAATGGGAAATTAAAATTCCAAAACTCAAATTCAATTGCCTTAAATTAACGTCTTCGGAGTTTGGTCGTATGGACCTTAGGTCGTAGCTCGTTCTGGCCATTTCTAACGTCTTCGAAGTTAGGTCGTATGGAACTTAGGTCATAGGTCGTATGGACCTTAGGTCGTAGGTCGCGTGGCCATCTTCTTTTGACCGTTAGGTCACGAGTGTTAGGTCGTTAGACCTTACCTTCCTTAGGTCGCAACCCTTTAGGTCGCTCGACCTGTGCAACTGTTAGGTCGCGCATCACCCTAACTCGCTTGGCCTTGCCTTTGTTAAGTCGCGTGACACGTTAGGTCACGCATCACCTTAACTCGCTCGACCTTGTTTAGGTCATTAGGTCGCGAACACCTCTAGGTCGCTTGACCCCTTAAACTCGTAGGTCGCTCGACCCCTTAAACTCGTAGGTCGCTCGACCCCTTACTTCCTTAAGTCGTTCGTCTTCCTTCGGTCGCCCACCTGGTTGAGTCTCACCTTACCTTAGCTCGGCCATGTTGGGTCGCGAGTTTCCCTTAGGTCGCGTACCCCCTTAAGTCGCTCGACCACTAGGTCGCGAACACCTTTAGGTCGCGTTCCCCTTTAGGTCGCTCGATCCTATCCTCCCTTAGGTCTTCACTAGGTCGTACCGTTTTCCAATACCAAAGCTCTTTCAACGAAATGATTTCAACTCTATTTTCAATACCAAATCTCTTTTCTTAAACCGTTTTCCAATCTACTAGTATATACAAACCTTTACCTCACTCGGATGAGAAATCTAATTAAACGGCTTAGTAAAACAAGTGGTATGAAACGCTTGCGTTCACTTCGTCGGTTAATTCTTGGACTTGTTCGATTGAACCTCTGGTGACAATTTTCTAGTGAAGATCTACAATTTGTTCGTAAATATTTAAGTTAAGCTAGCTTACTGTGATTAACACTTCTTGATGATCGATGATGATCATTTTATAGTTTAGACTAGCAATGTGCGATGTCTCTTTGTCCACGTGGAGGACTGAACCTCAATTTATTGAGCTTCGTCTCATTTCTTCGTGGGCTGGCGACCCATGTACTTTTAATATGTTTCGATTCATTGGATGTACCGTTTATACTACATCGATGTCTCGGCTTTTCGATTCATTGGACGTACCATGTGTACTACGTCGATGTTCCGAATTGATTTGTGTTTTGATTCATTGGATGTACCGTTTGTACTACATCAATGTCTTTGTTTTTGATTCATTGGATGTACCGTTTGCACTACATCAATGTCTTTGCTTTTTGATTCATTGGATGTGTCGTTTGCACTACATCAATGTCTTTGCTTTTGATTCATTGGATGTACCGTTTGCACTACATCAATGTCTTTGCTTTTTGATTCATTGGATGTACCGTTTGCACTACATCAATGTCTTTGCTTTTTGATTCATTGATTGTACCGTTTGCACTACATCAATGTCTTTGCTTTTGGATTCATTGGATGTACCGTTTGTACTACATCAATGTCTTTGCTTTTTGGATTCAATGGATGTACCGTTTGCACCACATCAATGTCTTGGCCAACCTTTTCTTGTGATTTCTGGATTTCTATATGATGATTTCTGGAATTTATGTTTCACCACCTTTTTCAGTTGGCATTGATATGAATGTCATTCATTATGGCTTGGTGAATTAAATAAAGAATATGATATTCTTTTTGATGCTATGAGATTCGTGGGATTTTGTATGACTTTCGTGGTTTTCTAATGTATACTTGTCGTAGTATGACATTTTTGGTTATCATACGTCTTTTTATTATATCTCTTATTCTATATCATTTCATCTGATATTTATAGCTAGACCGATCCGTTTATTATTTTCTTATTAAATAATACTCGGGTCAGACTGAGATTTTACAGGTGCTTCTGCTTGACTCCTTATCGGACCATCATCTGATCTTTTGGTTAACTACTTAGCTTGTAGTTTTTGGTTGTGTACATTTTGAGATATAGACTCCTTGATGTATACATATTCTTTTGTCTTGCACTTGTATCTATTCTTTTGTGATATTGTGGATCTTTTTGACCACTACTCTGATGTACACTTTTATGTGTAATATTCATATCTGTTTCCGCCTTTGTGATATGAATTGTCTGTGACTGATTGAAGTTATGTTTATTTCTATATTTGTTTTCGAGGATTATATATAGCCACTGTGTAGTAGCTTTGAGTTTGTATTGGTATGTCGGAATTCCTCTTGAGATGAAATCCATGTTATATTTTATCTGGCATATCGGTGCTCGCACAAAGCAATCACACGGATGGTCGCTCCTCAACAGCCTTATTCTCCATGCTAGTTGACAGCATTACACTGTAGTGTTCTTGGCTAGCGTGGGTATAGAGGTGGGGCGTCACATAGAACGTTCCTACCTGAAAATCTGTAATACTCGGTCTGACCCCGAGCATTACACCAACGTAACACCCGGGTCAGGCTGGAAACCAGCGTGAGTAAACCCATCCAACATGGAATACAAAGCATATAACTTATATAGAACCCCAGTAACTCATATCAATTCACAAAACCAAAAGCCATAATTCATTATAGACATCACTTATTTCACATATAAGTTTGTAAATACCGAAGATTTAGATTTAAAATAGTCCAATTCCTCCAAATCACTTCATTCCAGCATATAGATTTTACATATCAATCTATAAAAAAAATCGAAGTGGTTTCGGGTATTTCCTAATACCCGACCCCGGTCTCTTCGAGTCTCATGTCATCCTAACCCAAATTATCCAAATGAAATACACAACACTCCATATCAGAGATATCAATTTATTCCAAGCATTCAATACCATTCAATCATCCATAAGCAAATTTGACACTTCTAAATTAATTCAGTCAATTCTAATTGAATTTCTAACCCCAATCACTTAGATTCCTTCATTTAACATTAATTAATTTCCATTCAATTAATCAATCATTCCCTCATTATTCATCTTAATTAATCACCCTGGATTAATTATCCTTCAATTACATTCAAGTAATTAACTTTAATTAACTTCACAATGTTAATTATTCTTAACCAAAATCAATAAGAATTTTAATTACTTCAAAATTTAATTAACTATAATAATTACATTAATCCATAATTACTTATATTATTAAATTTCTCATAAGTCACCTATTTTTTGATTAATTAATCTAAATTAATCAATCTTTTAATTATATCATTAACTATATAAATTAATGATTTCCAATTATATTTTAATTTGTTCTAATCTAAATTAATTACTTCAATTCAACCACAATATTTATCATTCTCGATTAATCTCAACTTGTAACTACTATCTTTTTATTACTTCTTTAAATAAATTAATCACTCCTTAATTAATTATCTTGAATAATCTCTTGATTTGTCTCACAAAGTGTTGTATTTTATTAATTACATTAAGTAATTACATATCAATCTACCCGTTTATTATTCTAAATTGATTAAACTTATTTAATTATCTTCAACCTCCATTAATTAATTCAAACCCTTAATTACTAAATTAATCAACACAAATCGTTAATTAATTTAATTAATTAGTTATCTACTTAAATTACCCTTCTAATCTAATGAATCGCAAATCATTAAGCCTTTACTAAATTTGAAAACATTTTATTATTTATGATTGAAGTTTAAACAATCTAATACCCGAATACTTCGAGTCAAGCAACAATTAACACAAGAATCAACCAAAACCAAAGTCACTAGATCATCAGTTCACAGTGCGCATCAATCAATTCAATCATGCAAACAAATATTTAAATTTAACCATTTAAATTTAAATAAAAATCCAAAAGGGTGAGATTTACTCACCTTTGATTTTGCAATCCAAATACGATCTCGATTTCTTTCCTCCAGATTTAAACCTTGTAAACACAGTTATATGATTTATTAATATTTACATAATCGATCAACAACTATCCCTCTTTACAATTTTTATTTAACTAATAATTTAATCTAATCTAATAATTCCTCTTAATAAATCTTTTAGTAACCAAATAAATTAAATATGTCAATTGTAAAATTTTATTACCAATCCCTTATAAAATTTTCTTCCAAAGTCTTATAAAAATTTCTAACATATATATAAATAAAATTTTCTTTATTACTTCAGAATACAAATTATGATTAACATATAATAAATTACCTTACTGACGACGAATGTCGAATCGCCATAGCAAACATCACTCAACCACCAGACCACTGTACTCCATGCATACATCTTCTGTCAATAACCACCGTGCTACCTCACAGGACATCAAATACCTCAACGACATCAACTGAACATCAACTTGCACAAATCACACAGCCAAACGCCTCACCATCGAAGACTACGACGCACAGTCTCGTGCCGTCATCAGGCCATGTCGCCTTCTTCACTCATATCTTTCGCAGCGACGCACAGAGTCGATAACACTCCTAGCTAGCATCCTCGAAGAACCCTAGACGAGAGATGTCGCAAATCGAGTTTCGTTACTTTTGTGAATTTCAAAATTGGGTTTCAGAAAGTTCGAGAGAAAAAACGCGTTCGAGATTCTAAAGGTGAACGCGGCCATGATTTATGAAACGAAGAAGGTGATTTTATTTTCCGAAATTGGATTTGAGGATCGAATTGAAGATGAGAAATTGATTTTGAATAGGCTTCGGCCATTAAATCCCCCCCCCCCCGTTTTTTAGTGAGTTCGAACTCGACTTTTGCTGTTTGAAGACTAGAGGACGGAGATAAATATCAATTTAGGGAAGCTTCTTGAGTACGCATTTATTAAAAAAAAATTAAATATTGAAAATATCTCGTTGCATAACGTGAAATCCCGAACCCCGAATTAGACATGCCGACAGACGCTTATAGGGTTTTACCCGCATTCCGAACACAATAGAACGTGTTTCGGAGGCTAATTTGATCGTATGCGCGAGTTACGAAAGAAAACGATCAAATTTAAATTAAATCGATAAAAATAGTTTCTAAGCGAATTGAGCTGTCAGGGTCAAACGACAACTCCGGTTGCTACGGAAATTGAAATCCAATAATAACTAACTATTACGGATCTGGTTTCGTCGAATTCCGAGACTGTGCCTCGGAAGGCTACTTTTAAATATCGATTTAAACGACATATTATTAAAATTGAACAAACCACCTTTAAATTAAATTCCAACCATTCTATTATCTTCAGTATCATCATTATAAATTTTATAAGCCTTCAAATTATTTTAAACAGGCTTAGAGATTTCAGATTCAATAATTTACCCAATTTCAATTATTAAATTCAATATTTAAACTATATAATTCAATGATTTAATTATCAAATAAATATGGATATCTTGAATTAAAGTTAAAATTAACTTTTAAATATTTTAAAATCAATTAACTATTCAAATTTAAATTGTTAGAAATTCCGGGTCGTCACATTCCTCCACCCTTAAAAGAATTTCGCCCCTGAAATTACTAGTTAGGAAGAATGGTTCAAAACCCGTTTACCTTTTTCCCAAAACCCACAATTCAACATCCTACCAACCATCTTTTATTAAAGACCCACTATCACCTTAACCTTCTATAATTTCAAACAATACCCTTTTGCTCAATCATCTAAATTTCAATTTAAAACCAAATTTTGAATTATCAAAATTTTCTCAAATTTTTTCTAACTCTCTAAATTTTCAAAAATTTTTGCCAGCGTCTCCTTTGCGCGGCTAGCTCGGTACTACTACAAAATGCCTCTACGGGCTCCCAAAATCCAAAACAAAACAAAATCCAAGTGGCTAGATCAAAAACCCAATCCAATTTCATACAGAAATTTAAATACATACCTCTTTGTCGGCAATTCAAATTTATCTTCTAATATCAAATCCAATTTTTCTTTTTCTCTTTATAATACCTACATAACCTTCTTAGCAATAATCCCCAATCATAGCCCTTTAAAATCATTTCATACATTTCCTTACAGGAGTATTCGTATCTATTTCTATTCAAATTAGTTTTTCCCATTTTCATATAAATTTAATTTATTTTAGTTTCGTATTTAAATCGTTTTGTTGTTACAAAAAATTTCCCAAAAATTTTCTAACTCCCAAAATTTTTGACAGAGTCTCCTTTGTACGGAGGAGCTTTTGCAATTTGACAAGAGATATAAATATGTATACATCGACCCACACGGTCGAAAAAAGCAAAAACAGTTCATATTTCCTATTTTTATTGCGTAGGCGTACCTTATTGAGCATTTTAAGCATGCGGCTTATTTATTTTAGCAATTAGTGCGTCCAAATCCAGCCAAACGGCCTTCAGGTACCTGTACTTACTCAATTTAAATATGTAAGTGCCATATATAGAAAATCTATTAGCATTTCACTTATTTTCAATAGCTAAACACAAGCATTTCAAAAGCAAAAAACACCGAATGCTTACCATAAACGATTTATATAACTTTAAAGTTAATTCAATTGCTTTCAACCAATTCAGAAGTCATTTCATTCAATTTTAATGGTTTGCAACTCAATTTCTTACATTCAATTGATATTTAATCCAAAAAAAATCCACATTCACTTCAAATGATTCAAAATCAAGCTTATTTAATCTCTATCAACTCATAGAATTTTAATTACTTTTATTTACGCCGAACGACAACTATTTTTATGCAATTTCGACGATATTCGCTTAACCGAGTATTTATTTCTAGTTTATAACTACTTTAAATTAATTTCAACTCATTCTGTATGTAATTCCATTTCAAATTTATTCACTAACCATACATATGCATTTCATTTCATCTCCGCATCATTTCCATTTTTAAAACTACTCCATTGAGCTTGACAATACTCATTTCTTATATTAATATCCATTTTCCAGATATATTTAACCCAAATCCTTATTTAATGGTCTACTATTCTCACTCGAAACCAAGCTTTTATTTAAGTAATTTTGCTTCAAATTAATTCGCCTCATAACTTAAGTCCATTTTGATAATCCAATTCCAATTAAAACTTTGATTCAAATTTTTTTATTCACCAGACTTCATCCATTTATTATTTAATTCAATTAACCCATTTATCCATCCCATATTTAAATTTTTAACTCGCTTACTTAATTCATTTGCGAATTTATTTTATTTACACAAAGCCATTCTCAATTTATTTCTACTCATCTGGGTTTTGTTAGCACTCAAACCATTTCTGTTATAATTCACTTTCATTTCATTCGACAACATTTCTCTTATATCTAATTTACTTGCAAATTTCGTTAAATTCTATTCATATCACACTTGAAATTTGTTTGTTATTTAAACCATCACTATTTCGATTCCACTCTATTTTATTTTTATTTTTACAACATCTCTTCTAATTTAATTCATTATCAAATCCAAGTCGAATTCTATTTACAATTTTAATTCATTTCAAAATTCCATTATTAACTTACAATCCATTTTATTTATTCGAGTTAAACTTTATTAATATACTCAATCAAACAATTATTTAGCCAATTAGCTTACTTTCAATTTTTAAATCAATATTCGATTTTATTACAAAAATCACTTCATTAAATTTTCATGAGTTCAAATTTTGTTTTTCATATTTCCAGTTTGGATTTTCTTTCATTTTCCAAAATTCCAACACCTTTATTTTAAAAATTTTAAAAATGCTTTTAAATTCACCTAATACTATTAAAATAACTCTTTATAAAAATACTTTTTATAACTCGATGTCTCAACCAGTCCATCCTTGTTCTTATAGAAATTCAGTTATACGTTGATCAGGCGTAGGACTGAAAATCTATAAGTACTTGGTAAACTCGTTTTCAACATCCAGTGAAAATACTTGGAAAATAGTTTTATTGAAAATATAGAAAATAGTTTTTGAAAATAAAAGAAATATCTTTGGTGAGAATGCTCTGGAAATCATCACCCCCGTCCATGGTCACAGTTACATTCCAGGGTTACGTTGCCATCGCAGCAAAAGTCCATGTAACTGTAGGCTCTCCGCGGCCTCTCGATTACGCCATGGAACCCACGACAGATCGCAGTTACATTCCATGGTTACGTTACCATCACAGCAAAAGTCCATGTAACTGTTAGCTCTCAACGGCACACAATTTTGGCTGTCAAAATGAAACTTCTCCACTCCTACATAGGTCGCAGTCTACCGATATAAAATCAAATGCAGACTGTTGGCTCTCAGCAGCACACACGACTTTCGCTATGTTACCATAGGTCGCAGTCTACCGATATAAAATCAAACGCAGACTGTTGGCTCTCAGCGGCACTCACGACTTTCGCTATGGTACAGACTACTCATAATCCTCAGGAACTAGTTTTGTCCGGACTCATCACAAGATCAACTTTAGAACCCCCCTTGGGGCTCAAGGCAGCACCACCCGTGGCACTCCTGAGAAGTTCATTTTAAAAGAGCGCCTTTTCCCCCAGAGCCATCATCAAAACACTTTATACTATACACATATAGTATCTTTCAAATCATACACCTAGTATGATCTCATACAAATCTTCTTTACACAAAATCGATTATCCCAAAATCAATAATTCTCAAACTAGGCTTTCCAAATTTCACTATTGATTTTACCCAAAAATCAAAAGCCTTTCCAAATCCAAAGGTTTCCAAAACCCTTTTCCAAAATCCTCATAAAATCCTTTATATATATTCAGATATATACAATTTTTAAAAACTTTGGATCCTTTCAAACTCATATAAAACTCATTTTATACTTCAAACACCCTCAAAATCCTTTTCTTCTGGCAATAGATTTAACAAGGGGAGATTTATCTTATATAACAATGATATATAACTTTGTTTATCCAAAATCAAACATTCAAATTTTATTACTCCTTCCAATATCAATTTCATTCAAATCTATACGATGTACACTTATCAACCGTATGTTATACCAATCTGATCGCTCACTCGATCACACAATTTCACTTTCGAACTAGTATCGTCCACCCGACTTCCTAGTACGGACACAGATCTGATTTTTTGATTAGAAACCGTCATTCTCCTTGCATAGCTATAACTATGATAGAGAATATCTAGAACCAATCAACAATTCCATATCCAGGTTCGCCGTCGAAAATCGAGTGAAAAATCCTAACACGGATCAATATAATCATTTCGAAATTCTATGCTCGAATCTGGATCAAATCACTTGAGACTAGAATAATATACGTACATCCTACGTATTTAATTTTATTGATTTTTAGCCAAATCAATTTCTCTTCCTATTCACATTTCCTTTAATTTCCATTCACTTATTTACAATTGCTTCAATTCCATTGAATTATCACTTCAATTCTTATCTCGGTTGGGTACTTAATTAATAACAGTTTGAACTCCGACCAGTTTATATTTAGAAATAGCTTGAAAATTTTAAAAATAGATAAGTAGCTGGAAAATAATTATTAGTTTACAAAATAGCTGTAAAATAGTTACGTAATTGTAAAATAGTTGAGAAATAGCTAAATAGTTTCAGAAATTTTAGATAATTGCAAAATACTTGTAAAATAGTAATTAGTTTGTGAAATAGTTGAAAAACAGTAATTAGTTTATAAAACAGTTGAAAAATTGTTAAATAGTTCCAAAAATAATGGTAAAACAAATATAAAATAAGTTAGCTTTAAAAAGAAAGGTTGTATATATTTAATAGCTTGGAAGAATAAATTTATATTTAAAACAATTTATATTGAAAGTAGTCCAGAGTCAAACTGTTCACTTCCCCAACAATTCAATTTAAATTTCCACTTCCATTTAAATTGACCCAATTCCAATTTGAATAACTCCAATTCCATTGGACTTGATTTATTCCCAATTCAAGTTGAATTAATTCTCAATTTCTTTCCAACTTCAAATCAAATTCCATTTGATTCTTACTTATTCAACTTTATTTACAGTTCCAAATTATTCAAATAAATTTGGACTGATTTCAAATTGAATCCACTTCAATTTCATATCATTTCAATTCGTGCTTGAATTAAATCCCAATTCCCATTCAAATTTTAAACCTTCATATTAATAACCTTTCCACTTAAGTTTAAAACTTGCTTCACTTTGGGTTTCACATCTCATTACAAGGAAAATTCAAAACTCAACCTTAGAGTTAATTTCATATTTATTTCCTTTACGCACCAGGCTACTTTTAATTTTTTAAACCACCCTTGGTTTTAATTTCAAAACAAATCCCTTCAAAATCTTCCAAACATTTCTTGTTTTAAAATATGACTATATTCGAAATAGTCCGAATTATATTATTTGCTATTTCTTTAACTCTTTGAAACAATTGATTGTTTCTAGACTTAGGTTTTTAAAACGTCACAATTTTAAAACCCACTTTAATTTGGAAGTTATACTCATCTTATAAATGTACTTCATTTGGCTTACCTAATAACAAATATGTCATTATTAAACACAATAACTAATTATGATAATACTCAAGGTAATCATATCTAGATACCAATTCTTTTTTTATATTATTCTTACTTCTATAAATTCAAGATGAAATTTCAGTTTAAATCCATTTCAAACTTACCTTTATTTAAAGTTTTTAAACAATTTAATTTATGAGCTCAAATTCTAGAATTTCATTTCAATCAATTTAAATTTGATTTGGTTGTATTTCTGTTACCACTTAATTTAATTCCAATTCAAACTTTCAGTTATGTTGTATTTTATTACTTCTTAATTTTAATTTCAATAATTAACAACCAATCACCTTAATATTTATAAAAAATATTTATTGGAAGGAAATATTGCTTTATATATCAAAATATATTTTTATATAAAATCATTTAGAACCTTTATATAAGAAAATAACAAGTACGCTCTCATATATATATATTCAACTCATCCTAGAGTACTACAGACTCTATTTAATGAGTAATCCCCACCAGAGCCAAGGTTCTCGCTTAACCTTTCGGCTTTGATACCAACTGTAACGACCCGAAATTTTCATCCCGAAAATTTCAGATAGTTATGAAAAAGAAGAAAGAGATGGAAAAAGAAGAAGAAGAAGATCAGAAAACAACATCTCACATTTGCAGTGGATAAAATATAATAATGAATAATAACAGTTTACAAAGAATAATGTTCTGTCGATTACATTTAAATACATCTGAGTTACACATTTATACAGACACATGATATACAATTATCATGTCACGAATACACCGAAATAAAATACAGCGGAAATACTTCATACGTTCGTGCCATCCAGCTCGCCTCCTGAGCTCCAGAACGTTCCTACCTGAAAATCTGTAATACTCGGTCTGACCCGAGCATTTCACCAAAGTAACACCCGGGTCAGGCTGGAAACCAACGTAAGTAAACCCATCCAACATGGAATACAAAGCATATAACTTATATAGAACCCCGGTAACTCATATCAATTCACAAAGCCAAAAGCCATAATTCATTATAGACATCACTTATTTCACATATAAGTTTGTAAATACCGAAGATTTAGATTTAAAATAGTCCAATTCCTCCAAATCACTTCACTCACGCATATAGATTTTACATATCAATCTAAAAAAAAATTTGAAGTGGTTTCGGGTATTTCCTAATACCCGACCCCGGTCTCTTCGAGTCTAATGTCATCCTAACCCAAATTATCCAAATGAAATACACAACACTCCATATCAGAGATATCAATTTATTCCAAGCATTCAATACCATTCAATCATCCATAAGCAAATTTGATCACTTTCAAATTAATTCAATCGATTCTAATTGAATTTCTAACCCCAATCATTTAGATTCCTTCATTTAACGTTAATTAATTTCCATTCAATTAATCAATCATTCCCTCATTATTCATCTTAATTAATCACCCTGGATTAATTATCATTCAATCACATTCAAGTAATTAACTTTAATTAACTTCAAAATGTTAATTATTCTTAACCAAAATCAATAAGAATCTTAATTACTTCAAAATTTAATTAACTATAATAATTACATTAATCCATAATTACTTGTATTATTAAATTTCTCATAAGTCACCTATTTTTTTATTAATTAATCTAAATTAATCAATCTTTTAATTATATCTTTAACTATATAAATTAGTGATTTCCAATTATATTTTAATTTGTTCTAGTCTAAATTAATTACTTCAATTCAACCACAATATTTGTCATTCTCGATTAATCTCAACTTGTAACTACTATCTTTTTATTACTTCTTTAAATAAATTAATTACTCCTTAATTAATTATCTTGAATAATCTCTTGTATTGTCTCACAAAGTATTGTATTTTATTAATTACATTAAGTAATTACATATCAATCCACCCGTTTATTATTCTAAATTGATTAAACTTAATTAATTATATTCAACCTCCATTAATTAATTCAAACCCTTAATTACTAAATTAATCAGCCCAAATCATTAATTAATTTAATTAATTAGTTATCTACTTAAATTACCCTTCTAATCTAATGAATCACAAATCATTAAGCCTTTACTAAATTTGAAAACATTTTATTATTTATGATTGAAGTTTAAAACAATCTAAAACCCGAATACTTCGAGTCAAGCAACAATTAACACAAGAATCAACCAAAACCAAAGTCACTAGATCATCAGTTCACAGTGCGCATCAATCAATTCAATCATGCAAACAAATATTTAAATTTAACCATTTAAATTTAAATAAAAATCCAAAAGGGTGAGATTTACTCACCTTTGATTTTGCAATCCAAATCCGATCTCGATTTCTTTCCTCCAGATTTAAACCTTGTAAACACAGTTATATGATTTATTAATATTTACATAATCGATCAATCAACTATCCCTCTTTACAATTTTTATTTAACTAATAATTTAATCTAATCTAATAATTCCTCTTAATAAATCTTTTAGTAACCAAATAAATTAAATATGTCAATTGTAAAATTTTATTACCAATCCCTTATAAAATTTTCTTCCAAAGTCTTATAAAAATTTCTAGCATATATATAAATAAATTTTTCTTTATTACTTCATAATACAAATTATGATTAACAGATAATAAATTACCTTACTGACGACGAATGTTGAATCGCCATAGCAAACATCACTCAACCACCAAACCACTGTACTCCATGCATAAATCTTCTGTCAATAACCACCATGCTACATCATAGGACATCAAATACCTCAACGACATCAACTGAACATCAACTTGCACAAATCACATTGCCAAACGCCTCACCATCGAAGACTACGACGCACAGTCTCGTGCCGTCATCAGGCCATGTCGCCTCCTTCACTCATCACTGTCGCAGCGACGCACGGAGTCGATAACACTCCTAGCTAGCACCCTCGAAGAACCCTAGACGAGAGATGTCGCAAATCGAGTTTCGTTACTTTCGTGAATTTCGAAATTGGGTTTTAGAAATTTCGAGAGAAAAAAACGCATTCGAGATTCTAAAGGTGAACGCTGCCATGATTTATGAAACGAAGAAGGTGATTTTATTTTCCGAAATTGGATTTGAGGATCGAATTGAAGATGAGAAATCGATTTTGAATAGGCTTCGGACATTAAATTTCCCTCCCTTTTTTTAGTGAGTTCGAACTCGACTTTTTCTGTTTGAAGACTAGAGGACAGAGATAAATATCAATTTAGGGAAGCTTCTTGAGTACGCGTTTATTAAAAAAAAAATATTGAAAATATCTCGTTGCATAACGTGAAATCCCGAACCCCGAATCAGACATGCCGACAGACGCTTATAGGGTTTTACCCGCATTCCGAACACAATAGAACGTGTTTCGGAGGCTAATTGATCGTATGCGCGAGTTACGAAAGAAAACGATCAAATTTAAATTAAATCGATAAAAATAGTTTCTAAGCGAATTGAGCTGTCTGGGTCAAATGACAACTCCAATTGCTATGGAAATTGAAATCCGATAATAACTAACTATTACGGATCTGGTTTCGTCGAATTCCGAGACTGTGCCTCGGAAGGCTATTTTTAAATATCGATTTAAACGATATATTATTAAAATTGAACAAACCACATTTAAATTAAATTCCAACCATTCTATTATCTTCAGTATCATCATTATAAATTTTATAAGCCTTCAAATTATTTTAAACAGGCTTAGAGATTTCAGATTCAATAATTTACCGAATTTCAATTATTAAATTCAATATTTAAACTATATAATCTAATGATTTAATTATCAAGTAAATATGGATATCTTGAATTCAAGTTAAAATTAACTTTTAAATATTTTAAAATCAATTAGCTATTCAAATTTAAATTGTTAGAAATTCTGGGTCGTCACAAATGGTGCTTTTCCTTGAGCCGATTAGCTCCAGGTTTCAGCCACCGGTCCACCAATGGAATCCCCTCAGTCGATCGATGTCGACTATTGCTAGAGCTATTCAGCTCCAGGAAAGCACCATGGTGGACGCTTCAACGATCTCCAACCATGGTACTTCGTTCTAAGAACATGAAAATGTTTTCAGAAACATGCATGCAACCATAGCAACACAACAATGCATCATAATATCCAATATAAGCATCTAGTTTTCAAATTTTACAAAGATATGATTTCAACAAACAATACTTCTTAACCAAATCAATTCAATTCAATACTGAAATCATTATTTTTATCTAAATATATAAGCATGCAGTCAATTTAGAGAGAGTGCTAAGGATTTATCTCCTTGATTTCTTAAGATAACTTGTCAAACACCAAATCCTATTTTGCTTTTATAATTTCAGTAAACCCTAGAAATACCTCAACCTAAAAGAAGAACAACAAGAACCAAACACTATAAAAACTGAAATCAACCGGTTTAAAAGATATAATAGGGTTTGAAATCATCATCTTGATTTTATTGGAATTTCTAGAAATTTATCCATATTTTAAGTTGATGAACGTGCTCCCGTGGTTTATGAGAGAAAGAAGATTTTTCATCCTTTTCCCATTTATTGTAAAGGTTTTTGAACATGAAATGAGTAACATAAAGGAGAGTTTTCACCTTAACGTATAGCCTTTTGGGCCTTGGATTATGATACTAAACCCATTAAGAAAATGTTAATTTTTATTTTACTTTTTAATTCCTATTCTTCTGCCCTTTTAATTTATATTTCTTCAAATAATTTGCAAAGAAAAATTTCTAATCAATACTACTAATAAATTTCTAAATTCATTCATTATATTTTCAGTACAATATAATAAATAAAATCCTAGTATATAGAATTCACATTCTTAAAGAAATTTTCATCTTCCATAAAAGAGTACCTATTTAAATTTCTCCATATTTTAAATTTATCATATAGATCTATAATTTAAATCATTATTTATTTTATTAAAGTAATTTTAAAATCACGGTTGTTACTGACTCCCCCTATTAAAGAAATTGCATACCCGCAATTCTATTTCAGAGAAAAGTTTGTACATATATATATATTACTATTAGTAATACATTCATTTTAAAATACACAATAATACAATGATTAATCATTAAAATAATCTCATATTAGATTTATTTTCAAACTAACTCATAAACTTCCACATTACCTTCTAGGTTGGCATGTATTGGGATTTTCATTAACTCATCAAGTAAAATAGAGTAATCAAACAATTATTAGATCTTTTATCGATGGTTTCTTGAGCTTAGAAATATCTTCCTTGCTCATAATTTATTATTAAGAACTGTGAGTTTTACACAGACTTATTTAGATGAGATTAATACTTGCATAGAAAGTTAAAATATTTTCCAAATGTCAAATTTTCGTAAAATTTCGGAGTAACCTCTATGGTACAAAGTATATTCCAAAAAACCACAACTTTCAGAACACAATAAAATCCATGATATTTTTTTTCTACAAAAATTTGCATTTATAATTATAAAAAAACCCTTTAACTAATTCCAAAATATTAAAACATACTTATATATCACCTGCATAAGGATTTGTAAATCCTTTGTATTCCAAAATACTTTCCAAGATTTTAATTCCCTTCAATCAACTTCTTATCTTGAAAATTTTAATATTAAGTAAAAATTAACCCACTCAAAAAATATTTTAAATTTCATATCCACTTCTTGAAAACTCAAAATTTATAAGATTCATCCGTTTTAGTGGAAAACAAATTATGAAAGCTAATGAGTTCCTTTATCTCTAATTTTAATCTCAAAATCATTCTTAATCCAAAGCAATTTATTTAAAATAAAATTTCAAAAATGATTTTGTTAAATTCAAGCGAACTTTAACATAGATAAACCTTCTTCTAATATAAATTTCACAAAAATTTGAGCCTTCTAAAATGATGCAAATATTTTCTATTTTAAGAAATTCTCTCAATATGAAATTCATTATTTAGTTTTTCATCCTTCTTCGTATATTCATTTCCAACAATTACATTTTTTCCAAATCCTCCTTCATTCTTTACTTTTTAAGTAGACTCCATTAATATAAAACATTCTTTCAAATTTAGCATATCAATTTTAAAAAGTGTTCTTCCTTTATATAAGTATTATAAACTTCATAGTTTAAATTATTTTATCACCGACATTTCTTTCTTTAAAGAATTGTTTTCCATCAAAATGAAAATCCTAAAAATTCAATCTTTGTTCAGCTCCTAATTTCTTTCAAGTTAAATTTTCGTATTTTTAAATTTAAGAATTGGAAAGCTAACTTCTAATGGGATGTGGTAAAAACAAAGGATTTTGTAACGACCGACATTTTTAAACATTCAAACGTATTAAACTAAATAAGATTTTTAAATAAAATTGTTAGGAATAAAAATTAAGATTTTATTGATACAAATTAGATTATATTACAAATTATGAGCTTAATTAAAATTTCTATTAATGACATATGTTTGCAATAATATAAGGATGATAACAAATATTAGTGTGTATTTTAATAATATTGGTTTGAATGATATTAACAATTGTCTGAATGCAAAACTCCAATTGATTGGAATAATAAATGTTAATATGAAATAGTAAATGTTTCTTTATTAAAAAGGAATCATATGTTTATTTATTTAAAATGTTTGGTAGCTAAAAGATTGATTTCAGAGATGATAAACTATTATTTGGTAAAAAATGTATAATACCTGTTTGTATCCAATAGTGCATAAATATGTTTAAATCACTAGTTGATAGGAAATAATTTTTCTATTTCTCATTACATTTATTTAGTCCATTTTGATATTCACCTTTGTAATCAATTGAAATTAATGTAATTGAAATTATTAAATTGTAAGTATATAATTGTAATTGAACGTAGCTTATGTTTTGTGAAAATATAAGAAAAGTTTGATTTAATGAAAAGAAGAATGTTTATATCAAATAAAATGAATGTTTCATTTGTCAATGTAGATTTAATTTCATTAGAGTAAAGAATAGAATGATTTGTTAAAAAAAAGAAATATATTTATTTATTTGAACATTGTTTTAGCATACAGATTGATTACAAGAATAGGAATATAATTTAAGTAAGTTATTTGTTACTGTGGTGTAAAACAACAAATTTATAAACATGTTTAAATGACTAAAGGAAACAATTGTCCTATTTCTCATCTATTTTGGTTTATCTATTTTGAAATTTAACTTTGTTATTAATTGCAATTAATGTAAAGGAAATATTTCGATTAAAAGGAAAGAAAACGTTGATTGCAATTAATAGATTTAATAAAAGAAATGTATGTATTGTGCTAAACAGAAATGGTGCTTTGATGGAAATAAAAGAATTGAACATTTTCATTTTTAAGGTAAGTATAATTTTATTAATTGTGCGTAGATAAAAATTTATATGTGTACAAATTGAGTATTATTTGAGTGAATGAAATTAATTTGGTTACGTTTCAAAAAAATTAGAATTTCAAAATGTGTATGTGGTCCCTTCATTTCTTTTTTATTTATTTATTGCATGTACATTTTAAAATAGTTACCTCATTATTAAAACTTGGTCCATTCATTTCTCCTTCAGTTTAATGCCTAAGCCTAAGTTTTTAGGCTATATTCAATTCTTTCCATCTCCTTTTCGGTTATAAATTTTTTTATTTTCCTATGGTTTGCAAATTTTCTCATTCCTACATATTTTTCCTTATGCATTATCAATGCCTAAAGCATTTAAAACTAAACGTGCATTTTGTCCCTCCACCTTTGTTTCCTTATTATTAAATAATCTATAATTTTATTTCTTCATTTGCATTTTAATTCTCCTAACACCTAAATTCTAATCTTTCAATACTATTAGGGCTGTTCATATTTTACTTTATTTCAATTCCTAGTTTGTTTATATATACCTTATTAGCTTTTCATTTGTTTCCATCTTCATTTTTTTAGTCATATTTCATTTTCTAATCTCATCTTCTATAGCTTCATTTTCAAATAAAAGTTCCATCTCATATTTTTTCTCTCTTCACCTTGCTCCTTCCTTTTCATTTATTTCTTCTTTAAATCTCATTCTTCTCTTTTTTTTGCTTCATTTTTATTTTTTTTGTTTCTTCTTCTTCAAATCTTCTTCTTCTTGTTTTTGGAAGCTTTCTTTTCTCTTTCAATTCTTCATCTTCTTTGAATTTTCTTCTTCTTTTCCAAGCATTCTTCTTTTTTCCAAATCTTTTTCTTCAAATCCAGATTTATAAAAACTTCTCTATCTCTTCCAAAACATTCTAAAAAAAGATTAAGAAAGAAGGAAACAAATAAAAAGGAGGAAGTAGTAGCGGACCCAAATCCGACTAGAAAAGGGAAATCCAGAAGGTGAGTGTTTAAACTCACTCGCGAAATACTAAAATTTTATTGCAAGTTAGACCATGTCATATAGTGATAAATTTTTTATTGTTGGTTTGAAAATTTATTGATATTTAATTTGAATAGCTAAATTCCAATATGTGATGACTAATAATTACTGTGACTTGTTATTGAATTGGTTGATTTGTTGAATTAATTGATTTGAGTGTTGATTGTATGTTGTGATGGATGCTATTGTGATTGAATGTGTAGTAGTTCATTTATTTGATATATCCTTGTTATCACCCTCTAGTTTATTGTAATTATATAAGTTTTCATATTGATTATTTGCACAATGAATAAAGATATAAAATCCATGAATTTCAAGTATTTAAATCAGAGGAAAAATAGTATGTTTAGATTTACTATTTGAACCATAAAAACGATTTTGAGATGCAAAACGTCGTTACCTTATTTGAAAGTTTTCGAAATTAAATTTGAAACATTAGGTAGTTTCCATAAAATTGAATATCGAAACTTTAGAACATTTTTATAAATCATATCTCTTGAACTATGAAATTTAACTGGGAATTGTTCTGTAAATTCGTAATTTACTAGAATGAATCTATTATGAAATCCATTTTATTTTGAATATGGAAACAATAACATTTTTAGAAACTTGAACCTTCAAAAATGTAGTTATCTACATTCCTTATCACATCTACTTTTGATTTAATTTGCGTAAGAATTTTAGTTCTGACTCGAGTGTATTATTTTTGTTTACGCTCGGGTCAGCCTGAGTCTTTCAACATTGAAGACTATTTTCTGGTGGACGAAGACAAAAATTCAGTATATTATTGCTATTTATTATTCCACTACATTCTATGTTCCGTTGCATTATGTGTTTATTTATGATATATGTATAGCTTTGATTTGAATTTGTAAAAGTGTTATTTGTAAAACCGCTTCATGAACTATTTATGTGATTATTATATTTTGTCGTTCCGCTGCGAGATTCTGTATTTTCTTTTTTTTTTCTTTTTTTTTTCTTATTTACCCCATTAACAATCCTTCCTTTTGAATGGTTTGATTCTGACATGTGTGGTTAATTGTCGATTTGAACCATCCAAAAAGGTGGGTCATTACAGTTGGTATCAGGGCTTTGGTTTAGACATGCTTTAGCCTGTTGGGGTTAACTCATTAGGGATAGGGTAGTAATACCCTAGAATGAGTTGTCTGAGTGTATATACGAGAGCGCGTATTTGTTAGTGTTATAAAAATGTTTTGTATAAATTTGAAATGAAATTATTTTTCCTAATATTATATGATATATATATAAAGGAATAGTATTTTATGACTAATATAGTTATTTGTAATGTGTTTGATTTATGAAATGGTAATATTTAATTATTATCATTTTTGTTAACTTGTTGTATTTAATCAAATTATAAACATTGGTTAATTATTGTTGATTGAATTAATGGACTAAACACTAGTTTAATAATGGTGTATTAAAGAGAATAAAATGAATAATTAGGATATTTGTTATGAAATTGAAATGTTGTTGTGAATTTTGTTGTTTGTTGACATGTAGTTTCGACTATTGAAAAAAATGGAATATTTGGATATTTTGGACAACCAAAACCTTTTGAATTAATACATGAGTGAAACTTGATAATTGGGTTGAATTATATAGTTGAATTGATAACCTTAATTTTAAAGCAAGTAAAACAAGTTTTAATTTGTTATATCTATGTTTAGTAATTGAATAGAATTGGAGTATACATTCTTAGCATGTAATGTAATAATATACAAGTGTGAACTTTAAGCCCTAGGATCTTTAAATTGAAATTGTGATTAAGAAAATGTTGTAAATGAGATTAAATTGAAAAAAATATGTTTATAAACTTAATTGACATTTTTGAAATGTGTCATAAATAAATTAAAAGGTAAAGGTGAAACTAAATGGAATAAGCAAATATGAATTAAAAGTGAAATAATTTCAAATAAGGCCATGACTTGTAAATTGTTATGAAATAAATGGATGTTGCAATAAGTGGTTATAAATAAAGTTGTGATAACTTTAAACTCGAACAATGTCTTATAAAAAGGAATTAAGTTTAATAAATTGGTTATAAACATAAGAAAATTCCTTATGAAATGATTTGCAAATAAATGTAGTATTAAATGAGAAATATTACATGTGAAATGAATGTAATTTAAATTAAAGAGAAATATAAGCAATATTATGAGAATGGATATGTTAATGTTTATATCAAAAGGAGAAATTCTATGTAACAAATATTAAGCATGAAGTTGATTTGAAAACTATTGATTTGGAAAGGTACTCAATTTGAAAGCGAAATCTTATATAATCGAAGTCTATATATGTGTGATTTGATACTGTTGATTTTGTAAAGTATTTAATTTGAAAATGGAATCTTATATATAATGGACTTTATATAAGTATGGTATTTGAAATCGATTTGAAAAAGTACTATATGATACATATTTTCGAAGTAAAGATATGGAAAGTGCCTTTTGCTTGATATCCGCTTTATGGCGACATTGTGGATTCATTCTATCGATATTATTCTCTTTGATTTTGGTTTTCCGGATGTGTTACTCGAGTGTCCTACCATGGCGTAACCTATGGTCATTTTTTTGGGTAGCTAATCCGCAAGGCAGAGATTGCTTAAAGGGTATGGATGTTTCCTAGGGGATCCAGGCGTAACCATTGTTATGTATCTTTCGGTATACCAGTTTTGTTGTCGTGGCGTAATCCGCAAGGCAGAGATTGCTTAAGTGGTATGGATATTTCCTGGGGGATCTAGGCGTAACCATTGTTATGTATCCCGCGGTCCAAAGTTTTAGTTATCATGGTGTAATTCGCAAGGCAGTGATTGCTTAAAGGTGTGGATGTTTCCTGGGGGATCCAGGCGTAACCATTGTGTATCTGCGATCCAGGTGATTTGTTTGGGTTGTACTTTCCATATCGGTTTTGAAAGTTTTTCAAGTATTTTCATTGGGTGTTGAAACAGGTCTACTAAGTACTTGGAGAATTCTAGCCTTGCGTCTGATCAACGCATGGCCAGAGTCTGCAAGAACGAGGATAAACTTGTTAAGACATCGAGTTATAAAAGTATTTTGATGAAGTATTATATAAAAGATATTTTGGTCATTTTTTTCTTTTCTAACTTTAAAATATTTAAAATATTATCTATTTATGTACAACATGGTTTATTAGTGTTGTAAATATCGTGAGAAATTATTAATTCAACAAAACATATTTAAAGTAAATGATTATTGATTTATTAATAATGTTTGAAAAGTATCTTGAGATAAAACTAATAAATTTATAAATAATGGATTTAAGGGTTTCAGTGGCTTCTTTGTAAATATAAGTAATGATGTAAATAATTATTTTCAAATAGTTTATATATGTCTACAAAGATGTTATTCAAAATATTTAAATGGTATTTAAAAATGAAGCAAGAAATTTTACAAATGAATTTTTGAAAAGTATTAAAGATGATTATTTGCAAATGAAGCTTCCAAATGAACATTGCAAGTAAAATTTATATAAGTTTCTTTGAATGTAGAATTTAAACATATTATATAAATGGAAAAAAAATTGATTTGCGAAGTTTATTTATAGTAATATACTTGGCAAATATATTTGAATCTCTATTCTGCAAGTATAGTTTGGAATATTTAGTTGATTTCAAAGTACTAATAGTAAATTTATTGGTTCATTTACTGTTTGAATTTTTGTATTAAACCATAATAAATGTTTTTCCATGATTTGAATATTCATTTTAAAACAAGTGTGTAAAATTAATTATGAAGATATGAAATTTTAAACTTTGATTTAGAAATTTAATGTAAGATTTGAGTATTTTATTAGTGTTAGTTTAATAATCTTGATTTTATATTTATTTATAAATAATGAGTCTAATAAATTATCGGATTTAAGGAACTTTATTTTAAAGTTTACTATAATGTTTTGATATAAATTTCTAACATTGTTTTAGACTTTTGAAAAATCTTTGCCTAATGCTATGAGGATGTTTTAAATATATCTTATATTTTTACTAAGTGAATGAGGTTAAATGTTTTAACTGAATTTTTAGATATGTTGAAATATTTCTTTTCTCTTTAAGGGCAAATACCAAAAACTTAAATTTTTATTCAATAACCGAATGGAGTAATAAAAATAAGTAGGACAGTAGAAGCTTAAGTAATTTTCTTTTTTGAAATGATTCATTAATGACAAAAATATTTAATGGAAACCAAATTATGTAAGTGATTGATCTTTATATAAATAAATGAATAAAAGGTAAATGATTGAAAAAAACCAATCGAATAAACTTAAATAAATTTCAAATTCTTGTTGTTTGGCTGATGGTAAGTTTGGGAAAGAATACTTCTAGTTGTTTAGGTTGTTTGACTAATATATTAAGTAATTATCTAAGGCTGTTGAGCATAGGGTACACTTGATAGTTTATTCATCACCTTGCATGATTTAAGGTTTCTGAACTAAACAAACCATTGGTTTTGGTTACTATGGATGTATGACGGATTCTTTGTTTGCATAAATGGTTGTATTGTTTGTTTGTATATGTTTTATTTTTGAAATATGATACATATATTGCAATTATTAATATTATTGTTTTTCGGACCTCTCTGTATAAAGGAGACTCTGCCGAAATTTTTCGAATATTTAAGACTTCGAATTTTTTTGTAGAATTTGAGTTATTTTTTTTATTTTTATTAAACTTAAATATGTAGGTTTAATTGTTTATAAATTGACTGTTTAAATAAAATATAACATATTTTTGGATTCCTTGTTTCTTTTCGGGGACGAAAAGTTTTGAGTGGGGGAGATTGTAACGACCGACATTTTTAAACATTCAAAGGTATTAAATTAAATAATATTTTTAAATAAAATTGTTAGGAATAAAAAAATTAAGATTTTATTGATACAGATTAAATTATACTGCAAATTATGAGCTTAATTAAAATTTCTATTAATGACATATGGTTGCAATAATATAAGAATGATAACAAATGTTAGTGTGTATTTTAATAATATTGGTTTGAATGATATTAACAATTATCTGAATGTCAAATTCCAATTGATTAGAATAATAAAAGTTAATAAGGAATAATAAATATTTCTTTATTAAAAAAGAATCATATGTTCATTTATTTAAAATGTTTGGTAGCTTAAAGATTAATTTCGGAGATGGTAAACTATTATTTGGTAAGAAATGTATAATACCTGTTTTTATCCAATAGTGCATAAATATGTTTAAATCACTGTTTGATATGATATAATTTTTCTATTTCTCATTAAATTTTTTGAGTCCATTTTGATATTCACCTTTGTAATCAATTGAAATTAATGTAACTGAATAATTTCAATTAATAAGATAGAGAACATTAAATTATAAGATTATAAGTGTAATTAAAAGTAGTTTATGTTTTGTGAAAATATAATAAAAGTTTGATTTAATGAAAAGAAGAACGTTTATATCAAATAAAATGAATATTTCATTTGTGAATGTAGATTTAATTTCATTAGGGTAAAGAATAGAATGATTTGCTAAAAAAAAGAAATATATATTTATTTGAACGCTATTTTAGCATATAGATTGATTACTAGAATAGGAATATAATTTAAGTAAGTTATTTATTACTGTGGTGTAAAACAACAAATTTATTAACATGTCTAAATGACTTAAGAAAACAATTGTCCTATTTCTCATCCATTTTGGTTTATCTATTTTGAAATTTAACTTTGTTATTAATTGCAATTAATGTAATGGAAATATTTCGATTAAAAGGAAAGAAAACGTTGATTGTAATTAATAGATTTAATAAAAGAAATGCATGTTTTGTGTTAAACAGAAATGGTGCTTTAATGGAAATAGAAGAATTGAACGTTTTCATTTTTAAGGTAAGTATAAATTTATTAATTGTGCATAGATAAAAATTTATATGTGTACAAATTGAGTATTACTTGAGTGAATGAAATTAATTTGGTTACGTTACGAAAAAAATTGAATTTCAAAATGTGTATGTGGTCCCTTCATTTATTTACTTATTTATTGCATGTACGTTTTGAAATAGTTACCTCATTATTAAAACTTGGTCCGTTCATTTCTCCTTCGGTTTAATACCTAAGCCTAAGTTTTTAGGCTATATTTATTTCTTTCCATCTCATTTTTGGTTATAATTTTTTTTATTTTCCTTTGGTTTACAAATTTTCTCATTCCTGCATACATTTCCTTATGCATTACCAATGCCTAAGGAATTTAAAACTAAATGTGCATTTTTTTCCCTCCATCTTTATTTACATATTATTAAATAATCTATAATTTTATTTCTTCATTTGCATTCTAATTCTCCTAACACCTCATTTTCATTTAGTCGCATCTTTCAATACTACGTTTTAGGGCTGTTCATATTTTACTTTATTTCAATTCCTAGTTTGTTTATATATATACCTTATTAGCTTTTTATTTGTTTCCATCTTCATTCCTTTAGTCATGTTTCATTTTCTAATCTCATCTTTTGTAGCGTCATTTTTCAAATAAAACTTCCATCTCATTTTTTTCTCTCTTCACCTTCCTCATTCCTTTTTCATTTTTTTTCTTCTTTAAATCTCCTTCTTCTCATTTTTTTTGCTTCATTTTTAATCTTTTTTGTTTCTTTTTCTTCAAATCTTCTTTTTCTTCTTTTTGAAAGCTTCCTTTTCTTTTTCAATTCTTCGTCTTTTTTAATTTTTCTTATTCTTTTCCAAACATTCTTCTTTTTGCGAAATCTTTTTCTTCAAATCCAGATCTATAACTTCTCTATCGCTTCCAAAACATTCTAAAAAAAGATTAAGATAGAAGGAAACAAATCAAAAGGAGGAAGTAGTAGCGGATCCAAATCCGACTAGAAAAGGGAAATCTAGAAGGTGAGTGTTTAAACTCACTCACGAAATACTAAAATTTTATTGTAAGTTAAACCAGGTCATATAGTGATAAATTTTTGATTGTTGGTTTGCAATTTTTATTGATATTTAATTTGAATAGCTAAATTCCAATATTTGATGACTAATAATTACTGTGACATGTTATTGAATTGGTTGATTTGTTGAACTGGTGGATTTGAATGTTGATTGTATGTTGTGATGGATGCTATTGTGATTGAATGTGTTTTTGTTCATTTATTTGATATATCATTGTTATCACCCTATAGTCTATTGTAATTATATAAATTTTCATATTGATTATTTGCACACTGAATAAAGATATAAAACCCATGAATTTCAAGTATTTAAATCAAAGGAAAAATAGTATGTCTAGATTTACTATTTGAACCATAAAAAAGATGTTGAGAAGTAAACCGTTGTTACCTTATATGAAAGTTTTCAAAATTAAATTTCAAAACATTGGGAAGTTTCCATAAAATTGAATATTGAAACTTTGGAACATTTTTATAAATCAAATCTCTTGAACTATGAAATTTAACTGGGAATTGTTCTGTAAATTTGTAATTTACTAGAATGGATCTATTGTGAAATCCACTTTATTTTGAATATGGAAACAATAACATTTCCAGAAATTTGAACCTTCAAAAATGTAGTTATCTACATTCCTTAATACATCTACTTTTGATTTAATTTGTATAAGAATTTTAGTTCTGACTCGAGTGTATTATTTTCCTTTATGCTCGGGTCAGCCTAAGTTTTTCCGCATTGAAGACTATTTTCTGGTGCACGAAGACGAAGATTCAGTATATTATTGCTATTTATCATTCCACTACATTTTGTGTTCCGCTGCATTATTTGTTTATTTACGATATATGTATAACTCTAATTTGAATTTGTAAAAGTGTAATCAAATGTATTTGTAAAACAGCTTCATTAGCTGTTTATTTGATTATTATATTTTGTCGTTCTGCCGCGAGATTTTGTATTTTGTTTTTTCTTTCCTTTTTTTCTTATTTACCCTATTAACAATCCTTCCTTTTGAATGGTTTGATCTGACATGTGTGGTTTATTATCGATTTGAACCATCCAAAAAGGTGGGTCGTTACAGATTTTGTATTCTTTTACTTAGAATATTTTATCTTACCAGACTTCTAATGTCAATTTTGGCATAAGAAGGTATGCTTTTTGGGACAAGTTGTCTCTAAAAGCGAGCTTGCAGTTGATCTTAAATATAGTTGTTGCAGTACATGATTGGCAGGTGTCGAGGAATGCAACGAAAGTGACTAATTTCCTTGGTCTGGCAGGCTATTATGGGAAGTTCATTAAGGACTTTGCTGACCTGCCTTACCAAGAAGAATTAGGTTACCTCGTGGGGCGCAAAGTGTAAGGATGCTTTTATCAAGATAAAAGAGGCATTGACTAGTGTACATGTTATAGTATTACTCGATGGTATGAAGGCATTCATAGTGTATACTAACACTTGCGGTACAAGGTTGGGTGTACTCTTGACGTAGAAAGGGAGAGTGGTGAGCTATGCTAAACGATAGTTGAAAGTCTATGAGAGAAACTATGCTACCCATGATCTTGAGTTGGAGTCCATTGTCTTTGCATTCAGGTCAAGAAGACACTGTCTTATAGAAGAGTGGTTTGAGCTGTATATGGATCATAAGTTTTTGAAGTATTTATTCTCCCAAAAGGATTTGAACTTAAAGAAGAAAAGGTTGGTGGAGTTTTTGACATCGTATGACTTCGATATCTCATATATTCCGAGCAAGGGCGATGTTGTAGCCAATGCCTTGAGTAGGAAGCATGTGGTGTTGAGTCCTTTGTTCTTAAAGTGGAAGCATTTCAAGTGTAAGATCATCTTTTTGACCCTCGAATGTCGACACAAATACATCCACGGCATTCACGTACCAAGCACCCACTACCGGAAAGATAGAACGTTACGGTAAAATAAAAAGAAGAAAAATAAACGAACAAGAAAGAGGAGAAAAAAACATCAGAATCTCACAGCGGAATGATAACACATAATATCAAAATAATCTATTAGAAAGAAAACTGTTTGTATACAATAATCAGAGAAAACTAACCTATCATCGGCATGGATAATTATAACTACCCGTCCTTCCCATTGCTGATATATTTAATCAAAGTAATGCGATGGAAATAAAAACTACAGTAGGCAATTATACATCTTCTCTCTACAAGCTCCAATGATGATCAATGAAATATGGAAATATACACGGGGCTGGCCCAGGCATTATAAGATAAAAATACCTGGATCACTCTGGTAAATCAGCATAAGAAACTCAAGTCATTTGAATTATATAATGTTATAAAACCTTTCAAAATAAAGGTATCCTATAAGACCACATTGCACATAGACATAGACAAAAATTTTCCTTACGATAACCAACCATTTCATAAGAAAATATAGTTATATTGTAATAATGTCTAAGGTGTTCAAAATAAGTATAAATATAGCTGAAATAGTTACGTTGATTACATTTAACAGCATATTTAGGTATATAAAAAACCGCTAAGGCACATTCATATAAATGGATTTTCCATGGAGACCTCCTCAGTAAACTAAGACCAATCACTTATAACAAGGATTAGAAATTACCTTCCGACATCGTATATATATAGATAAAATATGGCATAAGGTAAAAACAACTGGGCCATCATCCGAACACTCTCATGAATAATGTGTACCAAATGTCATCAACTCTCCATGCACAACATACCGATAAGCAAACTCTGGATATGAAGTTAATGTACCCCTCGTGGGTCAGCTAAACCCTAGGATCATGCAGCTATCCGTGTTTAGTTATTTTTTCAATGCCGAGGCTACATTTGGCATCTTCAACACGAATCATCAATACTCGCACAGATAATGAATCCTGCATGGACTCCATCATCTCAACGGAATTAGGAACCACACATGGACTCCATCATTCACTTCCAAAACATAGAACCCGTTTCTCAGTCTTGAAGTGGTTCTCGATAAGTAGAACACTTACCGATCCTGGTCACTCCAAGACTGAGTTGATAGACTTGGTCTTTATTCAACAATAATGTAAATGATTGCATGAGTGAAATAATTCTCATATATTCTCCATAATTATGTAAACATACAAGCACTATCAATTCATCCAAAGCATGATCAAGTAACACAAATGACGTTTAATCCTTTTTTAACTAATTTATCCTTTATTAATTAAATACCCTTTTTATCGGTATAACATCTTTTTAAATAATAAGTCTTCTTTCATCAGTCAAAACTTCCTTTATTAACTAATACTCCTTTATTAATTAAAACTTCCTTTATATACTTGTGTGTATGTGTGTATATTTAATTTCTCTTTATAAAATATATATACTTGTACTCTGCTATAAACTTATACTCTTTCAATACTCAAGAAGTGTTTATATACTTATCTTAACGATATGTATATTTACAAATCACTTAACAAAGTTTTTTTCCTTACTTAAAATATAATTAAAGAGGTTAAAACCAAATGTTACTGAAACATTGTTACTATAAACCTATGCTCTTTTATAATTAAACATGTAACTTTTTCTATCATTTTATAAAAGATTTGAATACTTGTTATTATCTTTAAAATTTCATTATTAAAGATCTAGTTATATTTATAATATTTTTTCACTTTAAAATATAATTCGAGGGTTTAAAAACAAATGTTACTAAAACACTATTTACAAAAACCTAAAACACTTCTCATTTAATCATTATCTTGAAAATCTTTTTTGAAGTTTTATTTACATTTAAAACGACTTAAGACAATTGTTATTAAACATTTGTGACAACAACCGCAAATCATTTCATACTTTATAAACCTTTCCCTTTAAACCCGCCTTTTAAAGCTTTAATTATATTCAAGGGTTAAAGACAAGTGTTATTTAAAGCATTGTCACAACAAACCCAAAACATTCATTATACTTAAACTTTAAGTATTCATTGTTAAATATCCAATTATAATCCTAAGTATAAATAATAATAAGGGTTAAAAACAAATGTTACTACAACATTGTTTACTACAACCCAAAACATTTATATGTCTATCATTAACTTTAAAACATTTCTTCATAGTTCAAAACATATCCACACTTATTAATTAAAGTAATATACTTTCAAATAATTCCAAAATACCAGTTATGTTAACTTAAGTTTTAAAATCCATACTTCTTTTATTATATTTATTTATAAAATACTTAACTTATTACTTAAAACTTATATATATATAGAGAAATATCTTTAAATTACATACTAATATGTTAAAAAAATGTAAACTACTTAAATATATGACAATCATTTGTATAGAATATTAGATAAAAATAAGGAATTTGGAAATAAAAAAGAAAGGTTAAATTAATTTTTTTTTTTAAAGTCACTTAGTTTAAAAATTTATAATTAATTATTACAAATATATTTAAACTTGAAACCAATTTCAAAACAATATATTATGAGTTGGAAAACAAACATAAAAAGATTTGAGAAAAATACATAATTTAAATATTATTTTTAAACAATTTATATTTTCAAATAAAAAATATTGCATTTCTGCAAATGCTGCCAAAAAAATTCGCGAAAGCATAGAACTGTTTCAGAAGCAACGACAACACCTCAGAATTGCTACAAAAAGTCAAAGCTGTTCTTTTAAGGTGAATTTGCTGCAAATTTGCACCTAGTTTTCGACGCGTTAACAAATGATTTTAGATCCATTATTTTTAAGATTGTCAATATAATTTGGGTACTTGAAAACCTCAAAGACAAATCCCAATTTTTTTAATTATATTATAAAAATTTGTGAAATCAAGGTATTTTATCAAAGTGCTCATGTAGCGACAATTTCGCTATATCTTTTATCTTCTCATTCAACTAGCTATCAAATGAATTAAGCCTTCCAAACTTTTACAATAAGAATAATATATTACTAACTTATTAAAAAGGTAAAGAAAACCCTAAGAAAATTTCTACAAAAATAAATGTTGTTTTCCAAAAACAAGTTATTTATAAGTATGATATAGCGACCTTTTTGCTTCAAACTTTCTTAGCTCTGTTTATATTTTCTATAACTTTTCAAAAAAATTTACTTTACTTTTCCAAACCCACTTTTAATTATATAAATCAACCAAAACAAGTTTTATCAAAATATGTTTTAAATCACCACTTTTCACAAGTTAAATTTAATGGATTCAAAGTGCGTTTGTAGCGACTATCGCCATATAGACAATTCCATTTTCAATTCAATATTTAGTGTCATTCCATTTTTTGCACATATATGATTTTAAAATCAAACCATATCACTACTAAAAATGTATTAACATATATACTAATAACTATGTCCATTTTAGATGTTTAAATGTACTTAATTTAAACAACATAATTCTATTCTCTTTAAGGCAACTACTTTAACAAATCATATGCTTTTGAAAGCATATAATAAATGGTTATAAATTTAAGCAGTTAGTGTCTATTATTAGCAACAAGAATTAATATCAAGTAATTAACTTCATTCAAAAAGATAATAACTCACTTTTATCAAACCAAATCTCTTCCTACCAACATTCAATCATAACCAGACTTCAACTAACATATCCTACTTCAACAAGTCATCACTAAAGCAGCCTTTCCTCCCCTAGAGCTCACGGCCCAAGCCATCCCCCTATCTTCCTTTCCCATGGCCATATGCCACCATCCCCTCTTGCTCACGCGATCCCCTTCTCACCATCATAACACCCACGGCCTTAGTCTCCTTCCTTCTCCCAAAAGCACACAGCCTAAGGCCAAAAAGAAG
Organism: Allium cepa; assembly: GCA_030765085.1. NCBI lineage: Eukaryota > Viridiplantae > Streptophyta > Magnoliopsida > Asparagales > Amaryllidaceae > Allium > Allium cepa. The sequence goes on from CM060937.1 coordinate 424,221,824, forward strand.
AGGAGAAGAGAGAGTGAACACATATGTAAAAGAAGAGGATTAGTTATAGGAAATGAAGTGAGTGTATGCGTGTGTGTATTTATAGACTTAGGACACGAGTGGAAAAGATGTTAAAAAAACCATCTCCTTCCAAGCTAAAGAACATGCACACCATACCCTTACACATCCATACTCTTACACACCATAATTCCCTAATTAATGCCTTAATTTAGAGGTCCTTAGTACTTTTTGTCTATACTTACTTTTACTAATTTGACGCTTAGTTTAATTGATTATTTGCTTAGGAAGATGGAAGATTTAATTCTTATTTATATATGCATATGATAACTTAGTAGTGTACAACTATCCAAACAACTTTTACTTAACAAAAATTTGATTTTTAACAAAACGTTCTCCGGTCACACTTTCAATATTTATTCAAAGTATATATTATTGTAAACACATTTCAAAAATAATTTTTCTAACATTAATCATTAATTAAAAAGTGTTTAACAAGGTTATAAAATCATATTTAATCACACTAAACCTTAGGCACTAATAATTAAATAATTCAGATATTTAAATACGAAATGTTAAATATTCCAGGTCATTGCATGGAGTTTATCTCTATGTTTGATTATCGACCATCATCGGACATCACACTGAGATTATTAGCAGCTTTAGATGTGCAACCTACACTTATGGACTGAATTGGATCAAGTCAGAAGCATGATAAGGAGTTAGTGGATATTTTTAAGAAGTTTAGTATGGAAGAGTAGTCGAATCATTTGAGGCATTATACCATTGACTCGAAGGGGTGCTAACCAAGAGATGATATATTATGCATTTCTCTTATTTATGGATTTGATTGACATGGTGTTAGCCGAGTCTCATCGTTCTGAGATGACCATTCATCCCATACCATGACATGAAGAGGGTCTTTTATTAGCTTGGTATGAAGAAGCGTGTGGCAGAGTATATGGTCTATTGTATGACTTTCCAAAGGGTAAAACTGGAATAGAAGAAGCCGAGAAGGTTGATGCAACTGTTAAATATTCCACAGTGAAAATGGGAGAGTATATTTATGGATTCCGTCGGTGGAATATCTAGGTGTAGGAGGGGAAATGAGTGATTTGTGTCATAGTCGAACGACTAACAAAATGCACTCATTTCGTTCCATTTAGGAGTGTGAGGACTGCTGCATATTTTGTGACACTATACGTAATGGAGATGGCTAGGTTACATGGAATTCCTTCTAGCAGCGTGGGCGACCAAGATCCCCTTTTCACCAGCGAGTTTTGGAGGAATCTTTAGGAGGCGTTCGGCATTGATTTGAGCTTGAATACTGCCTATCAACCATGGATGGATGGACATATGGAAAGAGTGAGCCGAGAGTAGAAGGGTTTTCTTCGAATGTGTATCTTCGATTTTGGAGGATAATGGGATCATCACTTGCCATTAGTAGAGTTTACCTATAATAACAGTAATAAAGCAAGTATTTAGATGACACCGTTTGAGGCTTTATACGAGAGGTTTTATATGTCACTGTCTTGTTGATGGGACACTATAGATAGGATTATTCTTAGACCAGATAGGGTGAGGGAGACATTAGAGAAAGTAAACTTGAACCACAGTGTATCGTCCACCTATTTTGAGGCTTAAAACTAAGTGCTATGGATGCCACAATCATTTATAGTATTAATTTCTAGTAACAAACTTAGATCAGTTAATAGTATCCTTAACATCAGAAGCATAGGAATATAAAAAATTTCAAGCAGAGTTTAAAGCTAAACATTTCCATTACATTAATAAATTTCCATATTCACCGCATAATCCCAAACACTGCACATGTTCAGATAAATATGATTATTAAAAAAATACTCCAAGAGCGATATATAAAGATGCACCTTGGTTGATTAGAGTTAACTACTAAATAGATACAATTTCTACCATTACATACATACATACAAAAGTCGTAACAACACTGCGGATAAATAAATAGATAGACTTCTACATAGCTCTACCTCCTGCACGTCTCCAAAAAGCTTTATTCTTAAAAGCTATAAACCTTACTCTCAAACTACTTAAATGAGTACCCAAGAGTGAAAGGGGAAAAACAAAAAATTTAGGTGAGACAAAATGTCCAGTGTGGATAATAATATGCCATCTCGGTTAACTGATATCTAGAGAGACCAGGCCGCTGAGTAGAACAGGTTTCCCCCTCACTAGTATCCTCTAATAATATGTCTTTTATAAACCTAGCACCTGCAGCCACAATGGTTAAATTAGACAATATAAACAATTATATGCATGCATGCGACCTATGTAATCTTGACCAATATGTCTAAATAAATGGACCATCCATCCCAACATTATAGTTTTCTTATGGTAAGTGCAAACCTATATGGTTAATTCGGGACTACTAGATATAGCAAATTCTCCAACTTACTATTATTAGGAAACTAGATGGTCTGTCCAAACTTAATATTTGTAGGGTCACTCTAATCCTAATGGTTTTGTAGGCCAACTCATAACCTATCTCATCTTTTTGTATTCCTTTCTGTGTGTAAACCTACTTTTAGTCTTACCCTTGATGAAGCCCTACGCGCTGGAATTGAGGACTAGTATTAGCTAAGGGCTAGTAGCTGAAGTATAGGGTGCGACCTTACATACATTTAGTTTTCTAATCTATGATTCAATTCATCCGATCACAATTTATCCAAAGGTGATAAGAGTGTCCTCTCTAATTAAATTCTAGGCTAAATACCCTTTATTTTTCTTTGTTACCAATTACTTTATAAATGATTTAACCTTTGAAATCATACTTAAAACAAGGAAATTATAGCCCTTTACTTTATCTGGAATATTATGTCAAGATATATATGCTTTATAAAATAAAATTGGTGAATCTCAAAATTGCTTAAAGGTTGTTGCACCTCAAAACCTTAGCCTATGAAGCCATTTATAATAAAACTATTTATATTGGTAAAGTGTGACCTTAATATTGCTATATGAGTTGTCGCCCCTTTCTATATCAAAATCATGTTAAAGCATCTGATTTATAAAACATAAGGGCATAAGGTTAAAACCATTTACATCATATATCATAAATACATATAAATCATCGAATATAAGCGGCATAGTTATGAATTTGCATAATATAAAACTTAAATCTTGGTGACGTGGGAATGTTGAAGTTAAGGCTAAACGGCAGCATCGCTGTGCAAAATCAATGTCAAAAATAGCCTATAACAACACTATAGTCAAAACTCTACGACATAAGAAACTGGCGGCATTGTTGCCGTATAAAACCAATGTCGAAAGTAATAATAGCGACATTGCAGCCATAGTATAGTCAATGTTGAAAAGTTAAACTAGAGGCATAGGGAACATAGGGCAGCAATATCATAAGAAGTTGATATGAAAACTGACGGCATCATTAATGCCGACATTGATAAGTGGCATGTGGCATTAATAGGCAACATTGATATACGGCATTGAAACATGCGGGATAGCCAATGTCACAAGCATCAATGTCGACATCAAAACTATTCATCCCACTCAAACCAACATTGGTTCATTGCATACCAACTGGGTTGATATCGTATGTATCTCCATTGAATGACGTCGAAAAGTATAGGATGAAAATTGTAAATTTTCTATATAAAGTAATTTCTTTTACCAACTCCTATTCTTTTTCAAATTGTTAGTGGATAGTAACTTTCTTTACCAATTCTTTTCAAAAAAACTGCCATGGATCATATTTCTCATTCCTAAAATAATTTAGAATCCAATAGTTTTATATTAATATTTTAATATAATCATTAAGCTTTTCTAGCTTGATAAATTCAAAACAAATTATAAATGCTTGGGAAAAATCCCCTAAAATCACCAAAAAATAATTTATAAATTCTTCAACATATAAAAATTTTAGGGTTGAAAACATTATTTAATTATTTTTAATAATTAAAACCCGAAATAGATCATTTTCCTCACTTAGGAAATTCATAAAATATTCATACTTGTTTGAAATTATGAAATTTAAAATCCACTTCTAAAATAATGTTTCTTACATCAAATCAAAATTTCAAATCATTTAGGTGTTATGATAGGTTTCACACTTAAACCTATTAAATAATTTCATAAATAAATTTAATAAATTATCCATAAGCATATAATCATCAATCATTCACATCGTGGCATAATAACATATATAAGATTCAGGATTTATTATAACGCTGAACATAAATAAGCAAACTTGAGATGGACAATCATTATTCACCTTGATTAGATAATGAGACTTAAGACTCTAGTGTTGATTTGGTTTTCTTAAGCTTTCTCTTTGATTTCTTAGCCTTTTCTTCTTCTTTAACCTCCTAACAATGGCTGCACTTCTTATTCTTTAGTTTGTATGGATGAATGTAAGGGAGGAAATGAGAATGGAAAGGTATATGTTAAGGAAATGTAACATTTTCCAATTTTTGCCCTCATATAAATCCTCCTTCTTATTATTATTCTAGAAACTCTAATTAATTCATTAATTAAGGCATGACCTATTATATTATCAAATCTCAATCTTTTATCCTCTTACATTATTTTATTTAATTTAAATATCTTAAATAATGTTAATCAAAAGAAGGCATATTACACATAGGAGTATGAAAACGGCGTAGGATAGGTAGAAGTCTTACGCTGACAAGAGGCGCATAGAGTTCGGGTTCATAGTGGACGACATGGTTTTGTTGAAACTCTAACCGCTTAGGCTTGTTATGAGATTTGGTAGTTTGGGAATTCCAACACCAAGGTTAGTAGGGCCTTTTTCGATCACTGGTAGAGTTGGTAAGTTAGCATATAGGATGAAATTTCCTGAGAAGATAGCGAGAGTACACGACATTTTCCATGTGTCACATTTGTGAAAGTGTCTACACGATAAAACCACTGTAATCGAGCCGATTCAGCTAGAAGAGGTGGAAGTAGAGAAGAAGTCACTTTTTCATGTGCCCACTCGTATTCTTAAGCATTGTATAATGCGACTTCGTAATAAAGTTATTAAGCTTTTAAGGTCCAATAGGGATACGATCCAGCAGAGAGTACATGGAAGCCAAAAGAGAGGATCCGAGCTACCCTCTACAACTCATTTCTGGTACATTTCCATTTTATTCAAATAAGTGTAAACAACTTATGTGTCAGGTTTAGCTTAGTATACCCCATAGGAAAGGACAATTGGATGTTATGAATGGTTGCGAACATGTTATTAGGACATCTTTCAGATGATGGATGCTAATGGATGTAATTATTAAGTTAATTTTTGCACACTTATGCAAATATATTTTTGAGTTAGCATACACTCACACCATCACTTATTTTATTTCATTGAGTTATATACATATGGTTGTTGCATATGGATTAAATTGTTGCACATACATGCAGAAATGTCAGTATATTTATATAGGATTTTGCATACAATTGGATACATGGCATAAGCACTTAGACTGACTAGATCAGGTAATTGCCTAATTTTTGCATTGGTATAGGTTCATATGCATTTGATGCCTATATGTACGTAATGTATTAGAACTTGAACTAAGGACATGATTGCCAATGGTTGTAGATGAGTAGATGGTTGTGATTATAGATTTAGGGTTACATATTTCCCTCATTGGAGATTTCGAAGGATTGAAGTTAAATATAACAAGGATAAAAATTGAATTTTTATAAACATCTGAACCTTGCTATGAAACTTACGATGTTGCGTTCGTTGCGATCTTCTGGACAATTCCATATATAGTGTTTTAAAACCAGAGCTAGTATAAAAAAAGTTATTAATGTTTGAAAATTCACAATCAAAATTAATTAAATAATTAATTAAGGAAAGAAATATTTTAAAGAAAGTAAGCTCTATCGATCGGTACCATGGTCTTGATCGGTCGACTCTTAGCGGTTAACCGCTCCAAACCTTACCGTTGATCGATCACATATATCGGGCTAGAGTTTTGAGCGGTCAAATGGTCTAGATTTTATAATATTGGATCTAATGGTTGAGATTAGTTTCTACCCCTATAAATTGAATCCTATGCTAATTGCCAGAATCCTGATTCATTAATGGTATGTCCAAACTCTGTCAATCCTCAAATTAAAGTTTCTTTAAACCAAATTAAAATTAAATTAGAGAAATTGAAGAAGAGATTAAATCGAAGCAAATCAAGAGGAGATCTACAAAAAACAAAGAAGATTCTAAGCGCATTACGGAGGGGATAGCTTTTTTTTAGGTGAGTGGGTTCATGATTAGTAAGATGATTTGCATATAGTTAATTTTGTTACACTCTATCTGATCTAGAATTGTTTAAATTGAATTGGAAACACTGTTATTTAGATTGGGAATTTAACAGTGCTTATAATCTATATGAATATGATCTCTTTCTTTCAATCTAAATCAGTTAGATAAGAACTGATTCAAGCTGAATATACCTTTTTTGTCAAATTAAATATGAGTTGATACAACATTGTTGATGATAAACCTAAATTAAATATAAATTTTTGGGGAATTGTAAAGTGTTGATTCATAAATTTGGGTTCATTGTAATAAGGTTTACCGCATGCCAAATTGTAAAAAAATTATACTGTAATCATTTTGCAAATGATGATGATTAACAACAAACAAATGATGATAATCAATAATTAAAACCATAGAAATACCCCGATCGGTCGACTGTTCACTAGAATCGGTCAACAGCAAGCAATCGACTGGTTCACTAGAACCGGTCAATAGCGAGCGATCGGCCACTCTACTGACCAGCTGTGGATCAGTTACCTAATTCTTGGTGCAGCCTCAACAATGAACTACGACCAAAGTTATTAATTTAATCTAATATTATATATATGGATGTTTGTATAGTAAGGAAGTTAGTTTCCTATATGGGCGAAATGAGGACTATATGGAACGGATGGATGTGTACAATAGCCAAGATGTTTGAGCACTGTTTATTGGGCATGGTTGACTTTCGACTGGGGTCATGCTTTTGCAAATTGCACTCCTAGGAGGTTCTACGGTGTATGCGCACACTGATTATGATATTTGGAGGAGTATGAGGTACAAACTGGGCGGACATGATACTATGTTGTTGATGGATCCCAGTATGGTGCGATAAAAGGCATTATGTTACCATTGAGAGGTAGATATGGATGTAGCCGACATCTTTAGAGTGTATCAGCATTGCCAGCTCCCTTTCATGTGTAATTAGGAGGCGTGTAGCCGTAATTTGGAAACATGGTCCCGGAGTTGATATTGTAAGTAACCCAATGTTGAAGTAATTGTAGTAGCCATTAGCCAGATCGCAGTGACATAGGGCTCAATTAGCTGTTCGACTCTGAGTATAAGCCTTTACAAGTAGTGGAGTAGGTGTTTTAGGTGTGTATAAAACAATACTCTTAGGTCAGTGAGACTTTCCATAGTAAAAGTTTCATGAACACAAGTATAACATTGTAACACTCCGTAAAATCAACCACAAATAAATAAATTGGATAAATTAATTTAGACAACATAGGATTAAAAATGAAAACTTTTTAAAAGTTAGAATTTGACCATGAAAGTTATGTTGCTGTGTTATAGCAAAATTATGACCAATTTTCATATATAATATGTTGAAAGCGGAGCTCAAACGAAAAAGTTATGGATGTTTGAAGTTTTCAGATTCAAAATAATTTAAACAAAATTCGAATTCAAATAATCAAATTATTCTTAAATTTGAAATTCGAGGGTTAACAGTAATTAGACTTGGGGGTCAAGTAATCATTAAAATTAACGTTAATGTGGAAAATTAATCAAGGAATGAAATAAATAAACAACGGTAGAAAATAAATGGTACATCCCAAAATAAACGGACATGTCGACCGCTCACTAGGATTGGTCGTCCGCCTACTGTAGACCGGTCAACCGGTTGACAAGGGTGGCGGCTAGGGTTTTGGCTACATGAACGGTGTGGATTTTATTATTTTAAACTTGCTTAAATCTGATGGTTCTTGAGCATTTGAACCACTATAAATAAGAGCCTAGCCCCTTCACTTTTATTCATAAATTATTTTGGGAACTTAGTGAAGCTCTGGATATTCATCTCTTCTAAGATTCAAAAAAATCCATTAGGGTTTCAGGTGAGAAATCCAATATATCTGTTTTGTTCTCTATTTATTTTCTCATACTATTCTCCTCCAAACCTCTAATTTTCTGAATCTAATGTATATACAAATCTCTTGTTGTATATATCAAAAGATGAGATCTGATAGATATTATTAAAGGTGAATCAAATATAAAGGAGGAAAAATTAAGGATATATAATTAGTGTTTAACGATCTACTATTTTGGACCATTCAAATCGACAATAAAACCACACATGTCAGACTTGAATAATTCAAAACAACAGATTGTTAATATAATTTAGAGCAAATAAAACCAATAACAATATCATAGACACAGAATATCAGAATAACTTGCAGTGGAAATAGAATAACCATAGTAGTTCATGAAGCTTATACATATATAGTCTCACAAAACAAATACAAAATACTAGAGTTTGAAAATAAATACAATAGAAATCCACTAATACTTAAGCTGAATAGAAATAACTGAAATAGAAATAGATAGACAACTAGATAGATAGATAATCTCCAGCAATTCTCTAGTTCCAAAAGGTGAAATCCAAAGCTGTGATACTCAGGCTGACCCGAGCGTAAAGCAAAACACAAAACACTCGATTAAGGACATACATACTTATAAAATATAAATCAACTCAAGTGAACTGTAATAGAAATATACAAGTAACTTAAAGGATGCTTGAGATCGTCCATCCTTTAAGAATCCATTAAACTATTTACTATGTAGTAATATACGCTATTATAATAATGTCTAAAGTAAAGTAAACTATTTAAAAATAGCGTTAAGGCATTACCGATATCCCCCTTAACACATTTTATAGTGCTAATAGTCTATACAGTACCGTAGTACCTCAAGATCGGGAGGCTACCAAAGGATACTCCATAGGTACAACACAAATCAAACTCGTAGAAAGCGCTAGGGTAGGTGACATGGCACAACTAGGCAATACCAAGGTAGATATACCAATTGTACTTCCGGACTGGTGGTAACGCATAGTAGCCACTACTGCCCCCTCGATCCACACTCCCAAAAAAATCAAAGGGTGCACCTAATCAATCACAAAGAAATAGAATGGTATCAAAGGAGTGTGTCCGATTAGAGGAGCTACCTCATTCTCCCATCGATTGCTCCTGTTTTAGCCACCTTATGCCAACTCACAGGAGTCGGGTCCACATATATACCTCATATTGCATCGTTACCACCATCCTACTTCATTCTGGAATCTCCACTGCGTACACAGTTGTTAAAGTGGTTTTTGGAGTTGGTAGAGAGTATGACAACTTCCAATCCCAGTCTCTTTAACAACCAATCGTTATTATAACCCATGGTTATTTTTTTTCAAATAGTTTATCCTTTCAAAATCAAGCATATTCATTTCAAAACCATTTAAATTCAATACCGTTATACCTTCAAAATAATCTCCATTTTCCAAAGTTGTAACACTTTCAACAAAAAACTATACACTTAGTCATAACACCTTAAAATATAATAAGTTAGAAACCATAACACTTTGAAAATGTGACCTTTATATAATAGCACTTTGAAAATGTTACCTTTTTAGAAATAGTAGCACTTTAAAACTAACCTAAAGTAGCATAGCAATTTAAAAGCATAACCTAAAATAGCATAGCATTTTGAAAATGCTACAAATTTTACTAAACATGTTTAAAACATATTATCTTCAATTTTATCATAGTTTTTATAAAATATATTTTTTATACAAAACATATCCATTTCATAAATCAAATATATCATTATTATTAGGTTAGATTAAAATCCCATATTAAATCAAATTAAATTATTAAGTTATGTTAAATTTTATATCATAGATAAATCTTTAAATTTAGTTTAAACCGTTTATTTACTTATAAAATTTAAACTTATTAAAAATCAGTATATATTATTTAAATCATTTAAATCAAAACTTAAGTTAAAATTTTCATATATTAAAATTCGAAATACTTCATAATTTTTTTTAGAAAAACTATTATTAAAAAAATTAACCGTGGGTCTGTATAATATTTTCTAACCTAGGTCAAGTGATACGGATATGTATCATTTCAATCCGTACAATATAAAATCCTGGGTTTTATCATTTCAAACCCGCAATCCCAAATCAAATAAAAATAAAAACTGCTTGAGCCTATCATTTCAGCTCATAACGATTTTTCCCTATTCTAAAGTCCGTTTGGGTATTTATCATTTCAGCCCATAGTGAGGGAACTTGCAGTGTGAGAAACAGAATATAAAATAAACAAAATAACATATCATGTCATGTGATAAAACAGGTATGGTATAAGGTGATAACATCATATAATATCATATCACATGCATATATGAACTACTATCATCATAGCATATCACTACTACAATTCCACAAGTCATCAGTTTACTATAATAAAAATACGTAGTTGAGAGTGATAAACTCACCTTCTTTGGCTAGAGATGAAAAAAACACAAGAACAAACCCCCGAAAAGCATGACAAAGCAGAATCAAGATTGAGTGGAAGTAGAGCCAAGATCCAAATCTTGCAAACAACAAAATACAACATATCTAAGCAATTATCTATATAAAAATATAGATCAAAACAAAGAAAAATGGTAAATCAAGACCATGTGGGCTTGACCACTTGCAAGTAGGCTTGACCATCTTGAAACATGGTTCGGCCATGATGTTTTTGAAGCATGCTAGGCACTGCTAGAATGGCATAGGGCACATCCATAGGTAGATGAAAGGATGGCAAGGCAAAACGTCAAGGGGAAGGGCAAAAGACAAGGCACAAGTGCCTTTTGGGTTCGTCCTAGTCTCAATGGGTTCAGCCCTATGTGCTAAGGCTTGGGTCAAGTGGTGCAATGGGCCAAGGCACTTGAATTGTCATGGCTAGAGGAGGAGGTGATGGTCACGGCTAAGCAAAGGAGGTGGTGGCCGAGGCATAGAGCAGAGGAGAGATGAAGGTGTGGGATCGACTAGGGTTTAGGCAATAGGATTGGTAATTTTGGTCATGGCAAATCACGGCCATGGGATGGTGATGGTGATGGTGATGGTCGATCATCATAGTGGTGGTTTTCATGGAGGTGAGGTCGGCTAGAGGAAGGATGAGGCCGAACTTGATAAGGAGAAACAAAAATAAAAAGAAATAAAAGAAGAAGAAGGAGATAGGAAAACTTACTGTAAATTTTTGTTCAAGAAAGTGAAAATGGGAAAGAGAGTAGGAAAGGAAAGTTTTGTACGTGAATGACTACTTTCGTACGTGAATGACAAATGGAAAGACTTCTTTTCAAATGAAAAGGCAATCAAATGTCTCTTAGGAATTTCCAAAGCACAATAGCAAATCCCACTTCCGAAACAAGCCAAAATCAAGCCCAAACCAAAATAGAAAATAAAATACTGAAAAATATTTGCGTGCAAAATGCTAAAACTTTGTAGATTTAAAAAGTATAAATCGGAATTTGATGAAATGAAAAGCATAGAGAATGTTAGAATCAAATCCAGCTTCAAAGAAAAAGAATAAAGATTTAAAATTCAAATTTAAAATTTTCAACTGAAAGTCAAACTTTGGTCAAAGTTGACCAAAATTCAAATTTCATGAAAAATCTTTATTTTATTATATTTGGAAAAATAATTCTCAACAAATCCCAAAATTTCATTGTAAAATTTCAAAATTTCAAAATTTTAATGATTTAAAATCAAAGTTTCAAATAAATTGTATTTACAAATATTCACAAATTATGGTTTGTTACAGAGCAGAAATCTTACTCTTCTATTTTAGTAGTTAATTAGTATAGTTCGAGTTTGAATATACTTGAGAGAGTTTTGGTTGCAAAAACATCATATTATAAGCCTCCAAACTCTTTCAGTGCGAAATGTCAATTCTAGATTAGAATCTCAATTATTTATGGAAAAAATAATGGAAATTGTTTTAATTCGTAGTTTTGATAATTTTACATTCTATTCCATTCCTTATTCTTCTATGTTGAATTTGATTAAAGAGTTTCGATTAAAGACTAGTGTGTAAAGTACAAATTTATTCGTCGTTTGCACCGCTTATTCTCGTGAATTAAATGGAGATTCCTTTGTTTATTTTTATGTAAAAAGGGAGCTAGATGTAGCATAAAATTGAACTGTAAATTCCTATTATCAATATTCCATTATTTGATGCAATAAGTTGAGTTTAAATTTAAACTGTATACAAGTCTATTAATTTAAAACTTTTAATATGGATATTGGAATTTTGGTGTTGTTGAAAAAAATAAAATAAGACTTGTATAATTGTTGAAAGAATTGACATTTAAACGCCAGTTCAGGGCGTATATTCCACACGCTTAGAAATTAGAAGGCACGTGTGTGTGTACACGCGTGCGCGTGCATACGTGTGTGTGTCTGTGTGTGTAATTAACAAATCATTATAACGTGTAATTGCATAGTTAAATAGATTATTAATTGTAATAAATCCCCCTTAGGAAGGTAATGCGAAAGGAAGCTTTCTTATAAGGCCTTGATTATGGAAACGTTGAGATGTGTGTTAATATATGTAGACGATGATATAAATTATTACCAAGTTACAGGGATGCAGAGTCAGTCAAAAGAACACGGAAGTATGTCTAGCTAATCTGGTTACTAGCAGTGTAAATTTGGGGCCTTATAATATGTAGACGTTGAGATGTGAGACATTGTCAATAATAAGTAAATACGATGATGCAAGGTTAGTCTCAAATTCTATAGACTTAACCTGCTCGACTAATCTGGCTACCAGCACCTACGAATAGTCGGACTAATATAAGATGTCACCATGGGATACAGGTCATAATACGAAGGACTTGCTTAAGAGATCTAAGGTACTAAGTGGTTGTACGAGGGCCCACGTCTTCTCTATGTTGTAAATAGTAAATGGTTGGAGTTATGGTTGGGCACGGTAGATGATACCTTGGAAAATGTCCTGCTTCAATATAAAGTATTAATTAGCTGAAGAGATTCTATGCAATGCCAGCTAGATAGATACTAGTAAGGAGTCCGCCATGGGATAGGTAGTAAATGACGTAGATCTAGCTTAAATAAGGTGTTAAATGTTCAAAGCCTGCCTAATTCCCATTAAAAGATATTAAGTGGCTTAAGTACTATTTCTTATATTGATAGGACATTATGGACAATAGTTATGGGTTACTGGGTTAACAGCAAGTTGGCTATGGGCTTAGATTTGGAAAGCCTTTTTTATCTATGTTTTAAAAAAGCCATTGGGCTTATATTTGAAAATACTTATGATATAGTAAGAATATGCTAATTAAATTATACTGCCCAAGTACTAATATTATAAGGCTCGAAATTTTTATTCACCAGACATATGTTGTTTTGATTCCCTCCTCATTACAACACAGGTTAAGAAAGGGGATGCTAAAGGCGAAGACATTAATGAGACTTATGACAGTAGTCTTTTTATATGCTTGTTATTTTCTATAGTTTTTGACGTACCCATGAAATAAAAATGATATTGTAATTTTGGAATATTGTACCACGGATATGTAACAGTGATTATGGATATTTTGTTATGGTTTTCAATGACATTTTGTAGTTTGAGTAAAATGGGTACTGTTTTTATTGTTATATTTTATCCTACCACGATGAGTTTCTTAATGCGTAGATAAATAGCTCTATACTGTTCTTTATACCAACCAACAGCTAGCTTTAGAATGGGTCTAAGTTTTGATGGCCTTTCCTAGGAAGGAATTTAGGTCCGTTTTGAGGCAGGTTGTTGCATTAGGTATTAGAGCCAAAATTACCCGATCAATAGGGTGGTATGCTTATTAGAGGCATATTTCTTGTATTTGAAAATGTTTTACAAAAATCCTGCTACATATATATATATATATACACACACACACACACACACTTATTGTAAACGTACGCTAAACGGTAGGCAAAGCTTTACTTCAACGTATAATCCTATCTAAGAGATGTAAATGGAAAAGATTGTAACTCCAAGGTTAATAAGGCAATAAATTATGACATTACACCCTGAGACTTACATTAACAAAAAGAATTACTGAGTAATTCAGTCTGCTAATGCGGAGAATAGGGCTGGTTAAGGGTGACCTCATAGTCTTGCATTAGATAAGAGCTAAGTATGTTGATTTAGTGCTCAATTTTTTTCCACTTCATCTCAAGTATTCGACATACTTAATTCCTATCTAATACACTACTATGGTGGCTATAGGATCGATTCAAAAACAAAACATAATAACAATATCAGTCACGAATCACAGAACAGCAGACACAGATGATACACATACACATCTACATCAAACGTATTACAATATGTCACAAGTGGTATTATAACCACAGTATATACGTACATCCCTATAAAAGAATATATACATCACATGGTTTCCAACAAAAAACTACTACACAAAAACTATGCCACCTATCTAAGGTCGAAGGAGAATTCCAAAAGTAAAGCTAAGGTCCAAATATCCTTAACCTGCAACTCGGTTTGGCCCGAGTAATAAATACACAGGTCAAGCTAACTAGAAAATAAAATTAGCTAGCTATAATAGGGATATAAGTGCATAAGGGAAATCTCCCTTTAATTATAAAGTAATAGTACAAATATGGTTCAATTACAATGCCATGGTATAGATTCACAAAGGGTTGTCACATGAATAGATTTAGTTCATCATAAGAAATTCATACTCAAGGACATTCAATATAAATGTAAGTAACCATACAAAAGCCATATGAGAAAATCATATAAATTACCAAACTAGGAATATCATGGAACTCTAAAAAGAGTTCAAATCTCATAAAAATGAAATCACCATATATACATAACATCATATTTGGCTCTAGGCTATCAATGTAACAAAGATATCTCAAAAATGGTGAAATCGTAATTAACTCAGAAAACTCGTGGTGACCGAAGTCACATAACTCAAATGACACGAAGGTGTATAGCACTGGTATACTCGTGGATGTGTCACAAACTCTCAGATAGGAACCTGAAAAGTGTCAACATGCATCCCATACCACACGTTCGCACTAAATGGTTTAGTAACCGATAGCTAACTACACATCATAAAAAGAAATTCTCAAATCTCAAAAATCTCGGAATACTCATATATCTTGCCCCTTATCATCGACAAGTGTGAATAAATCTCATAGTGGTTTCTCATAAACAATAATTCCCGAAAAGGAAATCTCATCTCAAGACTCACCTCGTCTCATCGGCGAGTAAAACAACATATATAAGAGGTTCTCATCGATTGTTCCTTCTATAATAGGAGATCTCGAACCTCTCAACTCGCCAAATATTGGCTAACTCGGATAATTCCTATAAATAGAATTATAAATCTCAAAATACGCCATAAAATGGCAAATCTCAGTTATCAAATCAAAAATAGACTTGAATGGTTTCGGTCGTACAAGTCCAGAATTAACCAAAAAATTAAAATCACATATGCCATACAATGTGTTTTACTAAATCATTTAATTCTCTTTCTTAGACGTCCGACAGATGTAAAAATAATATATATTATTTATAAAATAATTTACTTGAGAAAACGAGATTTTTAAAACAATTTTTTGAAAACATTTTGAAAGCATTTATTTGAAAATTCTCCTTATTATTGGAAATAAATATATTTTAAATAATTTAAAAATAATTTATAAATATTGGAAAATATTTATTTCAAATCCATCTGATTTGTAAAATTATTTGAAAATTTTATTTCAGTAAAAACCACTGAAATTCAACATTCAAAAACAACTCAAGTAGTCATCATTCCAGGACTCGGATTGATCATGATTTTTGCTCAACTATTGATAGATTAGAGCTCTTGAAAATCATCTCAAATTTGCATCAAAAAAAATGACAAAACCATAGCATTTCAAAGGAAAAGGCTGCGAGGTAGAGTCACAAAAACGAAGGCATAAAGGCTAATATTAGGTTGACCTTAAGGTCGACCACACTCTTCCTCAGGTCGACCACCAGGTCGACCATACGGTCGACCTTGGGAACGCAATGGTCGACCTTAAGGTCAACCACGCATACAGGAATTTGTTCCTTTTGGCTCCAGGTCGTTTCTCAAGCATGATTCAATCTTTGAGAAAATTTTTAACATAGCTACAGGTTGTTTCAGGCAATGAAAGTAGACACGCACATAGAGTGACATTCAAACTATAACCTAGAAAAGATACGGCATCATTTTGGGGAAAAAACAAAGAGATACAACCACTTAAAGTGGCAATCAGAATAAAATATAAACAGAGAAAACTTCCTATACAGTAAATGATTTAGCCAAATTTCTTGAAGGAAATTCATTTTTCAGCTAGCAATTTGTGAACTTTAAACTCACCTTAGCAAACTAGGAAGATTTTGTGCGATTTCAAGATGAAGATGATGGATTTTCGTGGAGAAATGGTCCTCAGTAACCTATAGAAATTAGAAAAGGGACATGCAAAAGAAATAAAACAGGTTACAGAAAAATTCATATCAAGCTCATGGAATTTTTATAGTATTGGTTGTGATTACCTTTCTCTTTTCTAGTTTTGGAGAATTTTCTCTTTTGAGTGGAATTGAGTTTTAATTAGAGGAAGCCATTGTTTTGCTCATTTCCCTTTACTGTATATTTTTGTTTGAGAAGAAGATAAGGAAAAGAGTACGTACCGTTAAATTTTTTCTCATACAAGAAGTTTCCAAATATTGGGTTTTGGATTTAAAATCCTATCCAATAAGCCTAACTTAAAATACTTAGTGAAATATTAAGAAATGAACACTATTTATCCTATACTATCACTATATTCACATATTTCTTCATTTTAAGGCCAAACAAAAATATTTACAACAAATGTATGTACATAAAATTGTTATCTTAACAAAATAAAATTTATATTAACAATAAAAAGTTATTTTCAACAATAAAACCTTATTTTTGACAATATTATACAATTACATTATTTTACCACAAAAACACCTTTTTAATGTAATAATCATTACAAAATTATTTTCTGGCCAAATAAATTATAACGATCATTTTAACTCTATTAAAACAAATCAATATTATTTTTAAACAATATTTCATCGTTTAACTTACTAAAATACATAATTTCTTCATATTTCTTCTTTTTAAATCAATAAAAGATTAATATTGATAATGCTTTCCAATATTGTTGTATTTACCCTAATAAAATTGCAATTTGATTATTTTCTACTCAAATTCTCAAAATACAGTTTTTAAAACTTTATTTTCATTACTTTAGATTTATTTCAATAATTTAACATTGAAAATACATCACCTAATTAATTTGCTAGCTCCAAACAAATAAATACCCAATATTTCAATTTATTTAAACCAAATACTTAACCAATCAATATTTAATCCCATATTTATACCCAAATAAATAAAATAAAGCAAGCTCTATTTTTCTCATTTTATTTACAAAATTTATTGTTTATTCCAAATAAACATTTCAAATTTCAAATTATATTTTAACTTACAATATTAAATTATAACTTTCATTATAATTTAATATATATTCAGGTAATCTTAAAACCAAGGTTGTTACAGGCTCCCCTCTTAACAAAATTGCGCCCATGTAATTTCTAGAGAAGAGTTTGTATTCAACATATTAATTTCATCAATCAAAGGAAGGATAGATAAGCACGAGATCAAAATTCCTCACTCTCTACTCAAGACGAAAGAAGACCAAGATAAAATTACTCGGTAAATTCAATGATTTTCCTAAGCATAAATACTAGAACTTGCAAACCAATAAATTTCTTGAGCAATACATCATGATTTCGAAGTATCTCACTTTCGAGACTAAAACACAATAGTGTGCTACTCAAAAATCTATCTGAGGAGATTGATTTTACAAAATTTCTCGAAATAGAGTTGATATTTTAGCATCACATTCTCCGAACTCTAACAACAAGTTGATGACTTCCCGTATGTCACTATGGAAGGAGCCATACTGATACTAAGATGACAATAATTGAGGCAAGAATACTCGATGAGAGATGGTTACTTCAAATATAGCCGCCACTTAAACGATGCAAAATGCTGGTCATTAAACTATTGTACAAAGGCAAAACAATCACGATGAACACAATAGATACAAATTTCAATTTTACAATCAAAATTTATTAGAGTTCGAAATACATTATCTTCAAAACCATAATCTAAACATTTGTTTACAATCAAACTTCTTAAAGTTCCAAAACTCTTTACTTTTAAATTCAAAATATCAATTTTCAACACTTGGAATATTTCCAAACTCCTTCCTATAGTTCTTATAAAATGACAAATAATTTCAAACTTGTATTCCCTTTTATTCCAAAATTAAATTTTCGAAAGAATTTTATAATTTCATTTCAACAATTCTTAAGATAAAATTTTAAAATTTACAACTCTTTATTTTTAAATACCTAAATTCTCCAAACAAACTCTATCTTTAACATGTATAACTCATTTTAAAACATTCAATAAACATTTATTTTTCAAACAAAGTATTATCTCATTATTTCCACAAGAAAACATAACTATATTCAAACTCATTCATTTCAATTATCATAATGGCATTGCCTCGCCATTGATTTATAACAAATAACCTTATCAATTGGCTGTATAGTTGACCAAATAATCAAAACCGCCTTGCCATTCATCTAATCCCACTATGGTTCAATGGCTGCATATGCCATCCAGAATAAAATTGAATTCTCAAATCTTTTTAATTTATTTCCAAATTTAATCTCATTATAACTCAATTTATCATGTCTGGTTGTCTCATTACAGCATTTAGGAAATTCCAATCGATAATGCTGATAAGGCGTATCGACAAGAATTCTTAAAGCACTCGATAGACAATCCAACACAAAAATCATCTTCTATAAAAGAAGTACCTCATATTTAGTTCTCAAAATTTTCTTTATTTATCCCAAAAACCAAATCCAATTTATCTTAGAAATATACCTTCAATTTCTTGAAAAAATTGAAAACACAATTTGTTACATATATCTAAACTCAAAAACACAAAAAGAGACTCATCGAGATATTCCTCGAATGCTCGATTCACAAGATTGGAGAAATAGATTGGAGTATTCGTCATTCCTTACACTATAACGAACTACTTAGAAAACTCATAACGAGTGCGGAATGTGATAAAGAAACAATATTCTTTGCAACTTGTAGAAAATATGAATCAGTGTAGGGTTAAGTTGAAGAAAGACCATAGAACCACATAATAGATTGAATAAGAAATTAGCAAGATATAAGGGTAAGGGTAAAATATCTTCTTGAATGAGAGGAAGAACACTTAACAACATATCATTATTCCGAATGAAACGGTATCATAAAGCCTATCAATAAAGGAGTTCTTAAGAAGATATCTCAAAAGAGGTAATAATGGAAAATGTTGAACAAAATCAATGAATTACCTCATTTCCTTTGTGGGATCCACGTGGAAGTATGACCAAAAGGCTAAGAACCGAGAATGAGGTCAATACAACACTTGATTGCCCGATTTGGTGTCATACTCGAATGGACTTACTAAAATCAATAGAGTCATAATAACGGGAATTCAAGGTATATCATCAACATCTCGATACTCAAAGGTGACTACAGAGACTTCATAATCATAATCAATATTCCGAAGACAAGAAACAACGGAATTTGGATACCTAAATATAGGATCCGTCAAATCCCATAATGTGGCTTGATAAAATGCAACCACTCCATTACAGATTACTCCAAACTCTAGATAAAAAATAGCATGCTAATTCACACGTAATGTTAACTATAAGGAACATGCTCAAAATTCTCATGCCAAGTATTGCAGATCCCCTTAAAAGGATTCGCAATCCTTAAGTAAGCAACAAGATCAGAGCATCTAATAGCATTAACAAATTTCTCCGATACGGATAAATGTCAAGCACTCATATTGAGAAGAATTCAAATCGAACGATCATGAAAAAGAATAGAACACTACCAGAAGCCTTCGCCCCATTCAGATTCATCGAACTAGAACCTTTCGCTTTGTTAGGACATAAAGAAACCATATGTCTTTTCTTCTTACAATAGGCACATTAGCGTGGATGAGAACACTCTCTACCAAGGTGATCATGAGAACCACAATTGAAGCAAGCTAAAACTCTAGCTGAAGAAGGAGCTGCATTAGGATGAAACTAGAACCGTCTTGCTTTTCCTTCTTCCTTGGAGGAAAGGATTGGGATCTTTGAAAGGGAAATTTCTTTTTATGTGGGTTCTTTTGAATCTCGGCCTTGTCACTATAATTCCATTCTTTTTCGATGGCTTCGAGGTGAGGTGCCGAATCTATAAGCTCCTCGAATGAGAGCTTGAGCTGAGGCATAAGCGTATTCCTTAACTCCATATACAAACTTAAGATTCTTCTTATATGGTGTGCTAATAAACTCAAGCCCATACTTGAATAGGGACTCAAAGGGGGATACATAATATAACACATAGGATTTACCCTACTTCAACTCAAGGAAGCGACGGGAAAGGAAATTCTTGTCGGATTCTGGCACGAACTTGAGCCCAAAATGGTCTCATAAATGCTGCCAAGTAAGAGTAGACTTGTCTATCATGGAAATAAGGAGCTCGTACCAGTTTAGTGCTCGTTCATGCAACATACTCGATGCTACAAGAACATGATGATGTTCAGAGATCTCCATGGGACTAAAGATACGCTCACATGTTCGGAGCCAAGCCTGAATCTATAAAAAAGACTAGGAGCCTTTGAACGGCTTGCCTCCAAGATGGGTGAAGTTGTTGCATATTCGCATAAATGCGAATTTGCGCGGAGGATAGGTATGAGTAGGAGTGGGAGGTTGAGTGCTCTAAAGAAGCTCCAGGATTTGGTCGATCGACATATAAACTCCTTTGGGATGAGAACCACCGGACGGTCCCACCTCCGAAGAGTGACCACTTCTTCTTTCAGTCATTTGCTGAAAGTTAAATTAAGATAGGATTATTCACAGAGGTAGATATTTGCAATTCATATACATTAAATAAGGAATATTACGGAATTAAAATTAGCATTCCTATACATATTCCTTTCTATCCACCCCTAAAAGACTCAAAAGATTAAGGTCAAGGTTGGGTTCACATTGATTTAGGGATGACGTTTACACTTGTATTATATTTGATGTATAATAATTGCATATACTTTTCACATTTTGTTCTGAATCCAGCTCTAATACCAAGCCGTGACGCCCCACCTCGATACCTACATTAACAAAGAGAAATATAGAGTAATTCTGTCAGCTAATGCGGAGAATAGGGCTGGTTAAAAACGACCATCATAGTCTTGCATTGGATAAGAGCTAAGTATGTCGATTTAGTACTCAATTTTTTTTCATTTCATCTCGAGTATTCGACATACTTAATTCCTATCTAATACACTAATATGGTGGCTACAGGATCGATCCAGAAATAAAACATAATAAAAATATCAATCATGAATCATAGAACAACAAACACAGATGATATACGTACACATCTACATCAAATGTAATACAACATGTCACAAGTGGTATTATGACCACAATATATACGCACGTCCCCACAAAAGAATATATACATCACAAGTTTCCCAACAAAACAACTACTACACAAAAATTATGCCACCTATCCAAGGTCGAATGAGAAATCCAAAAGCAAAGCTAGCAAAGGTCCAAATATCCTTATCCTGCAACTTGGTCTGACCCGAGTAATAAATACATGGGTCAGGCTAACTAAATGAAATTAGCTAGATATAAGAAGGATATAAGTGCATAAGGGAAATCTCCCTTTAATTATAAAGGAATAGTACAAGTATGGCATAATTACAATGCCATGGTATAGATTCACAAAGTGTTTTCGCATGAACAGATTTAGTTCATCATAAGAAATTCATACTCAAGGACATTCAATATAAATGTAAGTAACCATACAAAAGCCATATGAGAAAATCATCAAAATCTCCATATTAGGAATATCATGGAACTCTAAAAAGAGTTCAAATCTCATAAAAATAAAATCACCATATATACATAACATCACATTTGGCTCTAGGCTATCGATGTAACAAAGATATCTCAAAAATGGTGAAGTCGTAATTAACTCCGAAAACTCGGATTGGCCAGATCCCCGATTGCAATGCCGAAGCAATACTGCATGTTCCAAACTCTTGTCCAACGCTATTTATAAATTAGGTACCTATCTCGTGGACCCGAAGGTCATACTCGTGGTGACCGAAGCCACAAAACTCGTGGTGACCGAAGTCACATAACTCAAATGACCCGAAGGTCTATAGCACCGACATACAAGTGACAAAACCTTAGCATTTCAAAGGCAAACGATGTGAAGTAAAGTCACAAAAATGAAGGCATAAAGGCTAATATTAGGTCGACCTTAAGGTCGACCACACTCTTCCTGAGCTCGTCCGCCAGGTTGACCATGAAGAGCCTCAGGTCGACCGTACGGTCAACATGGGGGAATCTATGGTCGACCTCAAGGTCGACCATGCATGCGGGAATTTGTTCCTTTTGGCTCTAGGTCATTTCTCAAGCCCGATTCAATCTTTAAGCAAAATTTAACATAGTTACAGGTTGTTTCAGGCAACGAATATTGATATGCACATAGAGCGACATTCAAATTATAGCCCGAAAAAGATCTGATGGCATTTTAGGGCTAAAACAAAGAGATACAACCACTCAAATTGGCTACCAGAATATGATATACACATAGAAATATGAAGAGAGTAAACTTCCTATACAGTAAATAATTTAGCCAAATTTCTTACAAGAAATTCAATTTTTAGCTAGCAATTTTTGAGCTTTAAACTCACCTTCGTAAATTAGCAAGATTTTGTGTAATTTCAAGATGAAGATGATGGCTTTTGGTGGAGAAATGGTTCTCGACAACCTGTTGTAATGACCCTCCTTTTTGGACAGTTTAAATCGACAATAAACCACACATGTCTAATTATCAGAAAAATATAGGTCGTTCCACTCTCCCCCACTTAAAACTTTTCATCTTCGAAAAGGAACGAGAAGGAGTTAAGAAGCTTAAAAAACTTTATTCAATCAATCAATTTATAAACAATTAAATTTACATAATTAAGTATTTTAAATAAAATATGCTAGTTAATAAATCAAATGTTCGTGTTCAAGTTTACTGAAGTTTGAAAATATTTTCACTTATCACAAAAAACCTCTAAGTCAAAAATTCACGGAAAATTTTAGCAGATTCTCCTTTGTACGAAGAGGTCCGAGAGAAATAATAATATCAATAATAACCATATATATATATATATCATATTTCGAAATAAGATATCCCAAACCATGGGAAAACATTATAATATCGCTATAAAACCGTAATCCGGAAACTTACCTATTTGTCAGGAAAATACGCTTTATTTATGAAACTAAAAGCAGTAGATGTTGCTTCCATAAACCTGTATTTCACTTATATAATCCAAAATAGTGAGAATTTATGTCTACAGTAAAGTAAAATTATTAAAATAGCGTTAAGGCGTTACCCATATCCCCCTTAATACATTTTATATATTCACATAGTCTATACAGTACCATACACTCCTCCGTAAACCGGAAGTCACTCACGAAATATTAAATTTTTATTGCAAGTTAAACCTGGTCATTTAGTGATAAATTTTTGATTATTGGTTTGAAATTTTAATTGATATTTTGTTTGAATACCTAAACTCCAATATGCGATAACTAATAAGTATTATGACATGTTATTGAATAGGTTGATTTGTTGAATTGATTGATTTGAATGTTGATTGTATGTTGTAATTGATGCTATTGTGATTGAATGTGTATTTGTTCATTTATTTTGATATAGACTTGTTATCACCCTATAGTTATTGTAATCATATAAATTTCATACTGATTATTTGAACACTGAATAAAGATATAAAACCCATGAATTTCATATATTTACATCAGAAGAAAATTAGTGTGTTTAGATTTGCTATTTGAACCTTCAAAAAAGTAGTTATCTACATTTCTTATTTCATCTAATTTTTATTTAATTTGCATAAGATCTTTTAGTTCTGACTCGATTATTTTGTCTTTTCATTATGCTCGGGTCAGTCTGAGCTTTTTAGTGAATTGAGGACTATTTTCTAGAGGGTGAAGACAAAGATTCAGTGTATTATTGCTATTTTATATAATTATTCCGCTGCATTATTTGTTTATTCATGCCGTATAACTCTGATTTGAATTGTAAAAGTGTAATCAAATGTTATTTGTAAAGTAGCTTTATGAACTGTTTATTTGATTATTATATTTTGTCAATCCGCTGCGAGATTCTGTGTGTTGCTTTTCTTTCTTTTCTTTTCTTTTCTCATTTACGCCATTAAAAATCCTCCCTTTTAAATGGTTTGAATTAGACATGTGTGGTTTATTGTCGATTTGAACCGTCCAAAAAAAGTGGGTCGTTACACCTGTAGATGCTAGAAAAGAGACATGAAAATGAAATAGAATAGGTTACAGACAAATTCATATCAATCTCATGGAATTTTTATAGTATTGTTGTGATTACCCTTCTCTTTCTTGTTTTGGAGAATTTTCTCTTTTATTTGTAGCAACTTTTGAGTGGAATTGAGTTTTATTTAGAGGAAGCCGTTGTTTTGCTCATTTCCCTTTACTGTATATTTTTGTTTGAGAAGAAGATAAGGAAAAGAGTACGTACTGTTAAGTTTTTTCTCATACAGGAAGTTTCAAAATATTGGGTTTTGGATTTAAAATCCTATCCAATAAGCCTAACTTAAAATACTTAGTGAAATATTAAGATATGAATATTATTTATCCTATATTATCACTATATTCACATATTTCTTCATTTTAAGGCCAAACAAAAATATTTACAACAAATGTATGTGCATTAAATATGTTATCTTAGCAAAATAAAATTTATATTAGTAATAAAAAGTTATTTTCAACAATAAAACTTTATTTTTGACAATATTACACAATTACACTATTTTACCACAAAAACACCTTTTTAATGTAATAATCACTACAAAATTATTTTTTGGCCAAATAAATTATAACAATCATTTTAACTTTATTAAAACAAAACAATATTATTTTTAAACAATATTTCATCTTTTAATTTAATAAAATACATAATTTCTTCATATTTCTCCTTTTTAAATCAATAAAAGATTAATATTGACAATGTTTTTCAATATTGTTGTATTACCCAAATAAAATTGCAATTTGATTATTTTCTACTCAAGTTCTCAAAATAAAGTTTTTAAAACTTTAATTTCATTACTTTAGATTTATTTCAACAATTTAAGGTTGAAATACATCATCTAATTAATTTATTAGCTCCAAACTAATAAATACCCAATATTTCAGTTTATTTAAACCAAATACTTACCCAATCAATATTTAGTTTCGTATTTATCCAAATAAACAAATTAAAGTTCCAAAATTTATTTTTCTCATTTTATTTCCAAAATTCATTGTTTATTCCAAATAAACAATTTATGATCATAGAAGTTATCCTTGTCTATTCCACTTTTCATTGTTTATGGTCATAGAAGATGTTTTTGAAAAGAAAAAATATATTTATAACTAGATGAAATCAAATGATGATAATTAATAAATGAGTTGGTATAATTTTGCGAATGTTATAAGGAAAAGCATTTATGTAAGGAAGTGAATTTTATATATTCATTTTTTTATTTGGAATTGGTTTTTTAGATGGTAATGAAAGAGAAATAAATTGGGATTGATAAGAAAATGATTGCGAAAGATTATAGGAGTTTAAATAAGATTTAAACAAAGTAATAAAAAGTGTTTAGTTAGGTGATAATATATTTTGATTAATAAAGTAATAGATGTTAATGCATATCTTTGGGATAATATAACAACCTGAAATTAGGAATTTGACATGCATGTAATGACCCGTAAATTTTGAGAAATTAATTGCTTAATTTACTTAAGAGTTTGTAATTAATTTTAGGAAGAAATAAGTAAATACCAAAATTTTAGATAAATGAAATGCAACGTTTAAAATTAAAGATAAGTATTAAAATTGGAAATGAAATTACGATTTATTTAAAGTAATGGAAATTGTTATAGGCTAAGGAATTGAATATAAGAAAAACAAATGGGAATATTGTATTAACTAATGCAATGATATAATTAGTAATAAATCTAATGAATTCAATGTTATAGTAACCGTAAGTAAAATGCAATAATTGTAGATAAGTAATTTTAAGGAATGTTGTTGGTAATAAACGTATTTAAAATGGTAATAAATTGAATATAAGGAAATAAAGGCAATTAGTGGATTTATTTAATGAATTCATGAAATAAAAATCAATGTCATGTAGGTAATAATAATATTGATGAAAGTGAAAACTTATTAAGTATGAAACCAAGAAAGTAAATTAATTAAAGAATATAAGTAGTAATTAATATACATACTTGGCAAATATAACTAAATAGTATGAAATAAAGCATGCATTTATGATATGAAATATAAGTCAATGTTAATTTCACCTTTAAATGTCAATTTATTGAATAGCAGGGTTTTAAATCAAGTAACGGATTTGTTAAAGTTTCAATTGATAATTTATAAAATTTAATGTGAAATTAATTGCAATTAATTGACCTAATTGTGCAGTTAGGATAAATTGATTTGTCATAAAAGATTGTTAATTCCATAGGATGTAACCAATGTTAATTTCATTTATAATATAACAAGTGGTGGATCTTAGGAGTGAAATTTTAGGTTCATTAATTTATTTGAAAGAAGAAAAAAAATTATAAGTGAATTAATTGCAAATAAGGGGGATTTAATATTAAATTTTACATTAATAGAGATGTGGATGAAATTTGTGGATATTAATGCAATAGCTACGAATCAATGAAAATTCATCCAATTGGTAATAGGGTGAGAACGGTGTATGTAATCAATTTCAAAACTTGTCCGTTATTGATAACTTAAAGGTAAATTAACGTTAATGGAGGCTAATAAAATAAATTGGGAAATCAATAGAAATTTTTGGTTATAAATTGAAATATAGCCATTTGAACAAATCTAAGATGAATACAGGAGTATTGGGTAATAAATTTATTATAACAAAAACCAATGCAAATGTTGAATTAATCAGTGAAACGATAATAATAAATAGTAATTAATTCAAAACTCGTAACTTGGGAATAATGTAGATTAATATACGTTAGTTATTTAGGGTAGTGACTAAAATTGGTAATCCGTTTGCAATTAATGATAATAGTGTTGATGTAAGCTAATAAGTTGAAATGTCAATGCAATTAAAAGCACATAAGTTGCAATTTTTAGGTTGCTTGTTTATTTAATGAGTTAGAATAAAATTTGGTAAACGATTATAAATAAATCTTAATTTTACGTTGGTTAATGTAAATTAAAGTAACAGTTGATGTAATAAGGGATGGAACCGAGGAAAATTAGTTAAGTGGATTTAAAATCTTAATTTATGGGTGAAATCGACAAATTTCAATATGTTGAATTTGGTAGTTATTACACAATTAGTGGAAATAAAATAGTAATACGAATAAAGGTGAACCGGGAGTATCAATGTAATGAAACGTAACCAAATGTAAATATGTTTATGGGATAATGAATGTATTAATAATAAGAATGGGAATCAACATTTATTTATTTATTTCATTTTTTTGTTGAATGGATTAATTTGACTTTTAATTTGATAAATCAAAACAAAAAAAAATGTATATAATTAAAAGAATGTTTTAATTATAGATCCATCTTTTAAACTCTTAAACCAAATTGCATTTTTTTAGATCTGAAAGTTTATATACGTATAATTTGCATTTGTGTTGAAACAGAAATATTGTATACACATATTGTCACTTTATCTTGAATTGAAAATATCAAGAAATTTGAATACTTTGTTGAATAAATTATTTGTTCTTAATCTAATAAATTATAATAGAAGTTTACATATGCTTAATAATTTTTCGATAATAAATCTAAGCATTGATTTTGATTACAACAATATTTAAATTTGTTACATAATTTATTATCTCAAATGTCCTTATTTAAGGATCTTAAAGGTTTGTTACTATATTGCTTAATTTGTCGTGTTCCACTTTTGTTTTGTTAAAAAATTAAATAAATTTCATTAAGGTTAAAAAGTTTAATTTATATGTATATATGTATTTTTGACTTCAAGTATACATAAGTTTACAAATGCATTAGACAAATTAATGTGGTATGGAAGTATGCTTTGAATTAATTAATAAGCTTTGGTTTAATCTTTATACACACATGTATGTATGTTTGTGCGCATGCGTATACATATAAACATTTAATATTTTAATTTCAAATTGCTAAAGCATGATTTAATTTTTATTATTATCATCAAACAATTTAAAAGTGAGGTAATATTATATACATATTAATTTATTGTTTGTTGTTTATGTTTTCTAGTCATAATACAACTTGCATGATAATTAAATGTCGTATTAATAAAATTGGCTAAAGTGAGAAAGTGGAATTAATCAATGTCGCCACCTTTTATCTCCTTCCCTACTAGATCCTTATGTGATTACATCTACATTTATTCTTGTTTATTCCTATATATTGTCACCAATTAATCGTACCTGATATATGTTTAGCAATTTTGACACATAGTTAAAGTATGAATATATATGATGTATTCAAACTTTTCTGTATCTAGCACTTAATTAATTTAGAATCAAAGTAATAAAACGTGACATTTAATTTTGTCCCTCCACATTCATTCCCTTTCTAATTAATAATTACCTCTTTTTAATACCTGCTACTTTAAAAAAAAAGGCTGTTCATATTTACTATATTTCAATACCAAGTTGTTCAAATTTACTTTATTTCTAATTAATAGTAGCCTCTATTTTCAAATCTCTTTGTCCCTAAACCTAACTCTAACCTTATAAATACGATATGATGCAAATGAAACCCTAGCCTCCATTCAAATCTTCTTCTTCTTTTTTTTCTTTTTTTTCATATCCCTTTATTGTATCTCATTTTAATTTTTCCTTCCTCTTCAAATATTCTTCTTCTCAAGTTTTATTCTATTTCAAACTTTCTTCTTTCTTCTCAAATCTTGATCTTCTCTACAATTTTCAGTTCTTCTTATTTCAATCCATTTCTTTTTCAAATTCTTCTTTATCAAATCTTTTCCAAACCTTTTAAAAATGCATACATAAATGCATATATATATATATATATATATATTAATATGATAAGGAGGGATATTAAAGTAAATCAAAATAAAAGAAAAATTACGGAACAAAGCTAGCAATCAAGAAGAAGACTAAGGAAACATAGAGCGAAGCTATTGATTAGAAGTCTATTATTTTCAGATTCGTATAAAGGTGAGTGTTTTAACCCACTCACAATTTCTAAAATTTCTTATGTTTGTTAAGTTGATTTATGATGTGTTTAGAAATTTATTTATAGTTTCTTGGCATATATTTCATCATTATCTCAGTTAATTTGCATTCATATAGTTTATTTGTTATTTAATTCATTTTTTCTTATAAACTGCCAGTTAAAATTTTAGTTAAATTTATTATTGCATATAAACTGCTAGTTAAATTTATTTATTATTGCATATAAACTACAGTTAAACAGTTATTTAATTCATTATTGAAAGTTAACTGTGAGTAATTAACTATTATTTATTGATGTGATTGTTTGAATATGGATGATAAATTGATAAATGTTTGATGATTGATATGATGGATGAATGGATGTTGTATTTATAATATATAAACTGCAAATTATTATGCATTTTCATTTCATTCGGGATTGCGGTTTGAAATGATATACAACTGCATTTTTAATTTTTAAATTGCGGATTGAAATGATAAATATCCGTATCACTTGATCGTAGGATAGAAAATTATATACAGGCACTGCGGTATATATATAAAATTATTTTTTCGAAAATGATTTTCTATGGTTTTGGAAAGAATACGGTTTAATAAATATTAAATTTTGATATATATATATATATATATAGTAAAAATTCTTGAATTTAGCTATGTATAAATTGGTTTTGAGTTTTTAAAATAAGCTAAATAATGAAGTTGATTTCGTTTATATAATATGGTTAAGAATATATTTGGAATTTTATTGTATACAGAGTTTATAATAACTCAAATAAAAGTAAGGTTGAAGATAGATGTGAATATGATTTGAATTAATTGATCTAAGAATTTTCCTCAAAAAATTTATTTTGAAATGTAAATAAATTAAGATTTAAAGGGTATGATCTTATAACTTGATTTTTGAGTAGAGGATTTAAACGAATATCAAATTAATTTAAATAATATTATTAAGTTGATTTAATTAAAAGAATATCCTATTATTGAAGTTTAAAGGTTTTACTTAAATAATATTTGTTCTATTAAGTATACATTTCAAGTTTTAAATAATAGGAATTGGATTTGAAATATTAAATTTTCAAAGAATCCATTTGAAATAGTGGAATATTTAAAGATTGAAATATATGAACTATAAAAATTTAAGTTTTGAAATATAGAATATTTAAGCTTTGAAGTATATGTGAATTAAAATGGTTTATTTGGAGGTTCAAATTGATATTGGGAAATTATTGTGAAATTAAAGAAGCTATTTTATTTTATAAAGTAATTTCATTTTTAAACTATTTGAGTAATTGAAGTATGTTTCAAAGCTATGGGTTTCAAGATATATAGATTTAAAGGGCTATGATTTGGAAAAGGATATATTTGAAATAAAAATGATATCATATTGATTTGGGTTTTTAAACGATATCGTATTCATAGTTTTGAAATGGATATTATATTCTGATTTTAATGTATAAACTATTTTTGAAAAGAACGCGGTGTTATAATAACGATTGGTTGTTGAAGAGACCGAGATCAGAAGTTGTCATACTCTCTGCCAACTTCGAAAACCACTTTAACATCCGTGTACGCAGTGGAGATTCCAGAATGAAGTAGGTTGGTGGCGGCATTTCCTTTGAGGTAAATACGTGGACCCAATTCTCGTGAATTGGCATAAGGTGGCTAAAACAGGAGCGATCGATGGGCTAAGGGGGTTAGCGCCCTTTATCGGACACTCCTCTTCGATACTATACTCTGACTTTGGATTGATTCGGTGGCCACCTTTACTTTTGATTTAGGGGGAGTTTGTTCGAGGTGGGCGGTTGCTGCAGCTACGCACTACCACCAATGCGGAAACGTAATTGGTATATCTACCCTGGCATTGCCTAGTTGTGCCATGTCACCTACCCTTGCGCGTCTTATACGATTTTGTTTTGTACCATACCTATGGAGTGCCCTCTGACGACGCTCATTATGGGGGAGATTACGGTACTGTATAGACTACGGGAATATATTATGTGTTAAGGGGAATATTGGGTCACTCCTTAACGCTATTTTAAAGTAAGTTTATTTTACAATTAGACACTATTATAATAGCGAAGTATACTATATAATAAATAGTTTAACGGATCCTTAAGAGATGTGAATCCCGAACATCTTTTAAGTTACTGCACTCATATTTATTTCAGTTGATTTAACTTACATAAGATCTTTTAGTTTTGACTCGAGTGTTTTTGTCTTTTCAAATTCGCTCGGGTCAGTCCGAGTATTTCAGGATTTTGAAGAATTTAGCCCTGGAGGACGAAGACGAAGATTTCTATTATTATTATTTATTATAGTCCACTACTCTCATATTTTTCCGCTGCATTATTATTGGTATGTGTAACTCTGATATGTATTATATAAATATAATCAAATGCTTTTGTAAACAGCTTTATAAACTGTATATTTGATTATTATATTTTATCCTTCCGTTGTGAGATTCTGTTTTGTTTTTATTTCCTTTTGGTTTTTCTTATTTACTCCATAACAATACGCCCTTCCATATGGTTTGAATTGGCACATATGGCGATTTGAAGCGTGCGAAAAGGCGGGATGTTACATCTGGTATCAGAGCTTTAGTTTAGCAATAAACCTTAGCTTTGTGGGGTTTAACTCTTTACTAATAGGGTAGTAATACCCTATGGAAGTCGCTAAGTGTATATATGAGAGAGCGTACTTGTTAGTGTTATAAAAAGGTTTTAATATAGTGTTAATCTGTTCCGTTTTGTATTTATAAATTCTGGTTAGTGCACGGGACGCTGTGACATCAATAGGGATTTCTAAACACTTAATAGGACAAACTGACATAATATTTGTTTTAATTATAGGCGAATGAAATAATTTTGCCTATTATATTTTCTATATATAAATTAAATTTTTAAATGATATATATATATATATATATATATATATATATTTGGTTGCAATATATTAGTTTTTAGGTAATAACTTTATAATTAATAGTCGAAGTAAGATTTAAAATAAAATAAATGAAATTGGAAATTAGAATTTAAGTTTCGGGCTATTGAAAATTTCTTTCGAATAATTTTGGAATAGTAATATTATTTTAGAAGTATTTTTCGATATAAATATTTCAATATAAGTTGAAAGAAATGTTTTAAAAAAAAATTTGAAAAAAATATAAGTTCTGTACTCCCCTCTCTGTCGCTGGAAAATAATTTCGGTGATGAGTGCACGCATCATCGACATTCATTTTCGAGTTTCGAAGTGGGAAGGCCACTGTAGCAATTTGACTACAGAAATTTTCAAACAAATATAAATTTGAGTTGTTTAAATATAAATGGATATATATGTTGTAAGTATATATTTATCTATTATTTTAAAATGATTTGAAATAAAACCCAGCATTAAATTCTTAAGTTTCCATTAATTAATAGTTTCAATTACTGTAGTGAATTGGAACGTAGGTAATAAATAAATCGAAACCTCTAAAGGAAATAAGAGATTTAATGCTAGGTTATAAATGGTATTAAATGAAATTTGAAATTTGTAACCTATGAAATAAAGGATATAATTATCGAACATTAAATTAATTAGAAGAAATGAGAAAACTTGTATAACCTTCAATTTCATTCTTTAAAAGCATATATATATATATATATATATATATAACTTACCAAATATTAAAAGTTGAAATGTTTAATAAGAAATGTAATGGAGATTGTACAGGTAAAAGTATGAAATGAAAGTGTTCAATCAATTGCTTTTATTTATAAGAATTGATGTTATAGAGTTATAAACTTAAGTTATAATGGAATCCTTACTATAATAAGAATTTGGGGTTAGAGGCGTTATGAACTTAAGCACTAATTGAAAGGCTATTAATTAAAATAGAAAGGCAAGCATTATAAATGGAATTTAGTAATAAATAAAATTAAGTAGTATATATGAAAGATAATAAACTTAAGTAAATGATTGAAGCTATGTATTAATAAAATAAGCAGAGAGATGAATACTGCAAATAAAAGGAAAAAAAGAGATAAACCATTATATGTATAAAAAGAAATCAAACTGCAATAGTATGAAATGAAATTGACAAGAATAAACTTAGTTTGTTGTTGAAATTGTTGTTTATTGGTTTATGGTTGTTTGGGTAAGGATACTCTTAGTAGTTATTCTTCATTCTGTACAATTTAAAGTGTCCAAACCTAAAAAACTATTTGTTGTGTTTGATATGAATGAATGATTGTTTTTGGGTCGTATGCCTTGTTGCAAGTGTTTGATGTTGTATTGATTTTGTTTATTGATGGTTGTTTGTATTGAATTGGATGTTTGCGGTTGAAACCATTTTAATATTTCATTTTATATAACCTAATTAAAGTTACGATTATGTGTAATGATTTACATAATAGATATTAATTTATAAGTTCCTCTTTCCCTTCTTTTCCTTTTCGGGGACGAAAAGTTTTGAGTGGGGGAGAGTGTAACGACCCTTAAATTTTGAGAATTAATTGCTTAATTTAATTAAGAGTTTGTAATTAATTTTAGGAAGAAATAAGTAAATACTAAAATTTTAAATAAATGAAATGCAATGTTTAAAATTAAAATAAATATTAACAATGGAAATGAAATTACGATTTATTTAAAGCAATGGAGATTATTATAGGCTAAGGAAATGAATATAAGAAAAACAAATGGGAATATTGTATTAACTAATGCAAGGATATAATTAGTGATAAATTTAATGAATTCAATGTTATAGTAACCGGAAGTAAAATGCAATAATTGTAGATAAGTAATTTTAAGGAATGTTGTTGATAATAAACGTATTTAAAATGGTAATAAATTGAATATAAGGAAACAAAGGCAATTAGTGGATTTATTTAATGAATTCATGAAATAAAAATCAATGTCATGTAGGTAATTATAATATTGATGGAAGTGAAAACTTATTAAGTATGAAACCAAGAAAGTAAATTAATTAAAGAATATAAGTAGTAATTAATATACATACTTGGCAAATATAACTAAATAGTATGAAATAAAGCATGCATTTATGATATGAAATATAAGTCAATGTCAATTTCACCTTTAAATGTCAATTTATTGAATAGTAGGGTTTTAAATCAAGTAATGGATTTGTTAAAGTTTCAACTGATAATTT
Organism: Allium cepa; assembly: GCA_030765085.1. Classification (NCBI taxonomy): domain Eukaryota; kingdom Viridiplantae; phylum Streptophyta; class Magnoliopsida; order Asparagales; family Amaryllidaceae; genus Allium; species Allium cepa. The sequence goes on from CM060937.1 coordinate 424,256,511, forward strand.
ATAAAATTTAATGTGAAATTAATTGCAGTTAATTGACCTAATTGTGCAGTTAGGATAAATTGATTTGTCATAAAATATTGCTAATTCCAGAGGATGTAACCAATGTTAATTTCATTTATAATATAACAAGTGGTGGATCTTAGGAGTGAAATTTTAGGTTTATTAATTTATTTGAAAGAAAAGAAAATATTATAAGTGAATTAATTGCAAATAAGGGGATTTAATATTATATTTTACATTAATAGAGATGTGGATGAAATTTGTGGATATTAATGCAATAGCTACGAATCAATGAAAATTCATCCAATTGGTAATAGGGTGAGAACGGTGTATGTAAACAATTTCAACACTTGTCCGTTAGTGATAACTTAAAGATAAATTAACGTTAATGGAGGCTAATAAATTAAAATGGGAAATCAATAGAAATTTTTGGTTATAAATTGTGACGCCCCACTCCGAGAGCCTCGTTAACAAAGAGTATTACATAGATAACACTGTCGGCTAACGCGGACAATAGAGTATAATGGAAGCGACCATGTGCAGTCTTACCTTAACTATTCACTAAATATGTCGAAAAGTAGAAACACATTAAAATTCGACCTATTCAATAAATATTTAAAGCAAAACTACAATGGCTATAGGATCTATCAGAAGAAAATATAACAACTCAAATGTAATATACATCACAGAACAGTCGATCATAATATACACATACACAGATACACCACAGAGTATACAAAATAATACATGTCAAGTGGTACAGGAGACCCCAATATTCAGATGAGACGAAAGAGTATAAATCAGAGTTACAACAGATAAGGACTACAAAAGACGCTATAACAAAATGAAGCTAGCGAATAGTCCATGCGGAAGCAAAATAGGCTAAGTCCCCAAAAGCACCTAACCTGAAACATCTCGGTCTGACCCGAGTATAAATACACGGGTCAGTCTAGATAACAAATCAGTTAGATAAACTGAACACTAATAAACCTGCAAGGTCATACAGTATAATAAATATCTCTAGGAGAGATAACACAATCATCAACAAGAGATGAATCACATAGAACAAGCCTCATATCATCGGCAACATATAGAAACAAAGGATACAAATATCCCAAAACAAGCCAGAAGGCAAATAACAAATACCCATAAGGTATACAAGTTCCACAAGGTAATCGCTATACTCCATGCGGCTCAAAAAGACCAACACCGAAGGGCGATACTAAGGGAATATACATATCAATGAAACATCATAAAATTTGCTCGAGCTCAGTACTGTACAAACAAGGATCCATGAGCCCGAAGACTCCAAACCCAAGTATCACCCATGCGGCACATAAGGCCAACATCAGAGCGAAACTATATAGGGCAACAAACCCGAAGGCACACACCCGAAGGCAACATACCCGAAGGCAACAAACCTAGGGAGACAGTCCGAAGACACTATCCCAGAGGCAACAAACCGTAGTGATGAAGGTCATAGACCCAGTACTGGACACCACTAACTGGCGGAATGTGTCACAACTCTCGAAAAGGAATCTGAAAAGTGTTAACGTATGTCCCATAACCACTCGTTCGCACTAAACGGTTTACTATCCGTCAGTTCCTTTCACACTCAAAGCAGTACAAAGTTTAACTCATATCATCGATAAACCAAACCCGAAGGTCAAAACAATCAATCGAATAGGTCAAGGATTAATCGGAAGGATAAACGCACAGATTCATGGTCCGTGTTTTGCCCAACCATTTAATCACCCTTCCACTTCGTTCGAAGTGCGAAAGTGTGTGTGTTTTAATTAGAATTTATAAATTAGAGAAACGAACTTTTAAATGCGATTCGAGAGATTATTTTATAAAAACCCGTGGATTAAAATTAAAAGGAATCATCAAAGTCAAAACAATTGATAATCATACATAAGATCATCATGAATCGATTCAAATTGAAAATTCAATCCAAAAAGGCAAAGTGGGAAGAAACAGCAGGTTCAGTCGACTGAACAGGGTTTTCAGTCGACTGACCCTATACCTGGAAAATTTCCAGGTTCAGGAAACTTTCTGCTTCCAGGTTCAGTCGACTGTGCAGAGTTTTTCAGTCGACTGAATCATGCCTAGAAACTCTCGGGTTTCAGATTCAGTCGACTGAACAGAGTTTTCAGTCGACTGAATCATGCCTGGGCTGTTTTCCAGCCTTATTCAAATGAAGAGCAAACTCTCCCAAATTGCAATCGGACGAACATTGGCTCTAAGGGCTTATGCCAATCGACAACCCGGCCCTATATGTTCCTCGATGCATCACCAAAACATGGTTAAAACATCAAAGTTAGGATTTCAAAGATTTGAACCCAAAACACTAAAAATTGGTATACTCTCCAATTCAACCCAAACCAATTGCAAGTGCATATGAACAAGGTGTTAGGAATTCACACCTAACATCAATGAAATCAAGAGAAGTAGATGTGAGTTCAAAACTCACCTTTTTACACAAAACAAAGAAGATGAAGAAGCACAATCGCAAGGAATCAACCAACTACACTCCACTTCAACACTACAAGCTTCAATCTAGAATCAAAGCAAGTATTTCCTAAGTTAGGGTTAGGAAAATTACAGAAATTGAAGAGGAGAAGAGATGGAGAAGATGGAGATGAACTTACCAATGGATTCTCTTTGATTTTGGAGCAAGAATCAAGCTACACAGGAGAACTAGGGCTTGCTAATTTCTATTTCTCTTTCCTTTCCCCCATTTCAGTTTTTAGTTGAAGAAATAAAATGAAATGAAGAGAAGGGTTGAGCTAGGGGGTTAAGTGGGCTAGTGGGCTGAACCCATCCCCAAACCCAATAGAAAAAGTAGCCAAAATTTCACAAACTCCAAACATATCAAAGATTATACTCAAAAAGATCGCAAACGCCATTTTGGACTCAATGGAAATGGTTTCGAGCTCCAATTCGGCCATTTGTAGAAAGTAACATTTCGGACCCCAAAATCCGAATAACGACGCTATATTTAAATCAAACATTTAAATATAGAATCGTTAAATATGCGGGTTGTTACAGATCTCCCCTCCTTACAAAATTGCGTCCCCGCAATTCCTAGAGACGATATTTGTAACAACTACATACAACATACAAAAGAAAGAATAAACTTTAGACACAGAAATAGACTTACCATTACGAAGCACGGATAGAAAACCTGGATAAGATCGCTCGATATACTCTCTGGTTTCCCAAGTACAGTCATTGGGATTAGCGGACCATTGAACTTTAACGAGCGGCACGTCCTTGTTCCGAAGTGTCGCACCTCCGTGTCAAGCACGCGAATAGGTTGCTGTACAAAAGATAAGTCCGGTGAGATCTCAAGCTCTTGCAAATCAGGAGAATCAATTACAGAATCCGATTCTCAAAGACACTTCCGAAGTTGCGAGACGTGAAACACGTCATGAATGCCAGAAAAATGAGCTGGAAGTGAAACTCTATAAGCCACAGGGCCAATACGTTCAGTAATAGAAAACGGTCCTATATAACGAGGAGCCAATTTTCCAGTCGCACTGAAACGCATAACCCCTTTCAAAGAAGAAACATGAATAAATACAAGATCGCCGATCGTGAACTCGAGAGGCTTCCTACGGTTGTCCGCGTAGGATTTCTGGCGACTCTGTGCCTCTTTCATTCTCAATCGAATAAGGTCAATTTTCTCAGAAGAACGACGAACAAAGTCCGGGCCAAGAATAAGCTTCTCCCCAGATTCCAACCAACAAGAAGGTGATCGACATGGCCTTCCGTATAAGGCTTCAAAAGGAGCCATACCGATACTAGACTGAAAACTATTGTTGTAGGAGAACTCTACAAGAGGTAGGTGATCTTCCTAACTACCACCGAAATCAAAAATACAAATATGGAGAAGATCTTCCAAAATACGATTTACCCGTTCAGTCTGTCCGTCAGACTGCGGATGATAAGCTGTAGAAAAATTAAGCTTTGTTCCCAAAGCTTGCTGAAGACTCTTCCAAAAATGACTCGTGAATAAAGGACCACGATCACTCACAATAGAACTAGGAACACCGTGAAGTCTCATGATTTCCTTGACATACAACTTGGCCAAATGCGAAGCTGTCCTATTCGACTTAATAGGGACAAAATGAGCAGACTTGGTGAGGCGATCATCAATAACCCAAATACTAGAATGACCTGATCTCGAACGAGGTAGGCCGTCAATAAAATCCATAGAAATTTGATCCCACTGCCACAATGGAATCTCAAGAGGTTGAAGAAGTCCAGAAGGACGCTGATGTTCGGCCTTCACACGTTGACATGTCATGCAGTTGCCCACATAACTCGCCACATCGCGCTTCATGCCTTCCCAATAATAAAGACGACGCATATCGGCATACATCTTACCACTACCGGGATGAATGGTATACTTAGAACGATGGAAATCATCAAGAATGTCATGCCTAAGTGCAAAATCAGAAGGCACAAAAAGACGGTTCTTCTTACGAAGACACCCATGAGAATCAATGCTAAAATCTTGCAACGCCTCGTCATAAGATCCAGACTCACAAAGCTGAATAAAATGCAACAAATCAGGATCACGCCGCTGAGCATCGGCAATACGATCCAATAAAATAGGTCGAGCTCCCAAACTAAATAATAGAATAGGAGAATCAGAAGATGAACCTCGATCACGAATTTCACAAAAAGATAGAGTCTCAAGAATATTCCATTCGGCAAGCATCATAGAAATAACAGCCGAATGTTTACGACTAAGTGCATCTGCAACACAATTACCCTTACCAGGGGTAAACTGGATATCAAAGTCATAGGAAGCAAGAAACTCGAGCCAATGCTGTTGTCTCATATTGAGTTCCTTCTGAGTAAACAAATACTTCAAAGATTTATGATCGGTATAGAGAATGAAGCGCTCGTCCAATAAATAATGTCGCCAAATCTTCAAGGCAAAGACAATGGCGGCTAACTCAAGATCATGAGTGGCATAGCAAACCTCATTCGGACGCAATTGCCTAGAAGCATAAGCAACTACCCGATCTCTCTGCATAAGCACAGCACCGAGACCACTACCACAAGCATCGGTGTAGACAACAAGATCATGATTCCCTTCGGGAACCACAAGAATAGGAGCATTAGTGAGAAGTTCTTTAAATGTCTGAAAGGAAGCTTCACACTTGTCGGACCAAATAAGACGAATGCCTTTCCGAGTAAGGCTTATGAGAGGAAGCACAACACGGGAAAAGTTCTTAATGAACCGCCGGTAATAACCCGCCAATCCAAGGAAACTACGAATCTCATGCACATTCTCAGGCCTCTTCCAATTCTGGATGGCTTCGATCTTTGAGGGATCGACAGAAATGCCATCGGAAGATACAACATGGCCTAAGAACTTAACCTTATTCTCCCAAAAGTGGCACTTGGAGAATTTGGCTTTAAGCTGATGACGACGAAGAGTACTCAAGACAATTCTCAAGTGATTAGCATGCTCAGCTTCAGACTTAGAATAAATAAGGATATCATCAATGAAGACAAGAAAAAACTTATCGAGATATTCCCGGAATACCCGATTCATGAGGTCAACAAAGAAAGCAGGAGCGTTCGTCAAACCGAACGGCATAACGAGCCACTCAAAAGAACCATAATGAGTGCAGAAAGCTGTAAGAGGTATGCTATCCTCCGCGACTCGTAACTAATGAAAACCTGTGGCAAGGTCAAGCTGAGAAAAGACCTTGGCACCACTCAATAGATCGAACATATCATCGATCCTAGGCAATGGATACCTATTTCTAATGGTCAACTCATTAAGCTTACGATAGTCAATGCAAAGCCTAAGAGTTCCATCAGACTTCTTCACAAAAACAACCGCGGATCCCCACGGAGAAAAACTGGACTGAATCAACTGCTTGGACTCGAGCTCTAAAAGCTGCTTCTTGAGTTCCTCATTTTCCTTTGTAGACATCCTCGTGGGAGGACGACTAACTGGCTCCGCGCCTGGAATGAGATCAATGCGGAACTCAATTGCCCGTTTGGGTGGCAAACCCGAAACAGGTTCAAAAACATCAGAAAAGTCACAAGCAATAGGAATACGAGATACATCATCACCATCTCGCGAATCAAGAGAATACAAAGCCATCTCGTAATTATCCACATCCCGAAGAATAAGAGATAACTGAGAAGGTGAATCAGGATGACAAAGATATAAAATTCTCTCGGAACAAATAATCCTGGCATCGTACCTCACTAGCCAGTCCATACCAAAAATCATATCAAAACCCAAATGAGAAACAACGTGCAGATTCGCACGGAAAGAAAAGTCACATAAAACAATCCCAATATCATCACAAAGCAAACTAAGGGTCGCGGATCCCCCAATAGGATTCGCAATCCTTAAAGAAGTAACCATACAAGAAACATCCAAAGATAAATCATCTACAAGCTTCTTCGATGCGAAAGAATGTGAAGCACCCGTATCGAAAAGAACTCGTATACTATGATCATGAAATAGAATTGAACCCTCCAAAATAGATGGAGTCATACCTTTGGATTGAAAAGGACCTCCAGAAGCATTAGCCACATTGAGCTTGCCAGATTTTGCATTAGCAGGAGCAGTAGGACAAGCAGAAACATGATGACCTTCCTTCTTGCAATTACGGCAGAAGAGAGGCTTTGGACAAGCTCAAATAATATGATCCGGAGAACCATAATTAAAACACTTTCGAACGAAAGGTGTTCCGGAAGATTGAGGCTGAGAGCTAGGACCACCGGTTTTCTTCTTCTTATAAGGAAAAGGCTTCTTCTGAATTGGAAACTGCTTCTTGTTGGGGTTTCTGGAAACCTCAACATCAACATCACTATCACACTCCTTCTCGACGGTCTCGAGATGAAGCGCCGAATCAACCAATTCCTCAAAAGAAAGTTTAAGCTGGAGCAACAAGGACTTCTTAAGATATTTCTTAAGGCCAGAAACAAACTTTAAATTCTTCTTATAAGAAGTGCTGATGAATTCAAGACCATACTGAGATAAAGCCTCAAATGATGCGACATACTCAGAAACAGAAGATTTCCCTTGCTTCAACTCAAGGAAGCGACGGGTCAATAAAACTTTTTCAGATTCAGGAACGAACTTGAGTTCAAATCGTCCCCGAAACTGAGTCCAAGAAAGAGTAGACTCATCAATTTCAGCTACAAGAAGCTCATACCAGTCAAGAGCACGCTCTTGTAATAAGCTAGAAGTTACAAGAACTCTATCATGGTCAGAAAGATCCATGCGAGAGAAAATACGCTCGCACGTGCGAAGCCAAGCTTGGACTTCAAGAACAGACTCGGAGCCCTTAAACGGCTTTCCTCCAAGATGAGCAAAATCACTGCACTGACGTGCAAAAGCAGACTTGCGAGGTGGAGACACTCGAGGAGGAACGAGAGGCTGAGTGCTCCTAAACAATTCCAAAAATTGACCGGCAGACATATATACGCCATCCGGATGCGAGCCACTAGATTGCCCAGCATCCGAACGTCGACCCCTGCCTCTTCCAGACATAAGCTGAAAGTAAGATAAGAAAAAGATTATTCACAAGGTAGATATTACAATATGTGATACTACGGAATAAAATGCATTCCTAGACGTATTTCCAATATCTATCTAACCTTGATGGAATAAAGAGACACGATGATTCAAGGATCTGTATCACTTGTACACTTTGATGTACCATAATATGTGCATCTACTCTGTGTTTATCATATTTTGTTCTGAACTCAGCTCTGATACCACGCTGTGACGCCCCACTCCGAGAGCCTCGTTAACAAAGAGTATTACATAGATAATACTGTCGGCTAACGCGGACAATAGAGTATAATGGAAGCGACCATGTGCAATCTTACCTTAACTATTCACTAAATATGTCGAAAACTAGAAACACATTAAAATTCGACCTATTCAATAAATATTTAAAGCAAAACTACAATGGCTATAGGATCTATCAGAAGAAAATATAACAACTCAAATGTAATATACATCACAGAACAGTCGATCATAATATACACATACACAGATACACCACAGAGTATACAAAATAATACATGTCAAGTGGTACAGGAGACCCCAATATTCAGACGAGACGAAAGAGTATAAATCAGAGTTACAACAGATAAGGACTACAAAAGACGCTATAACAAAATGAAGCTAGCGAATAGTCCATGCGGAAGCAAAATAGGCTAAGACCCCAAAAGCACCTAACCTGAAACATCTCGGTCTGACCCGAGTATAAATACACGGGTCAGTCTAGATAACAAATCAGTTAGATAAACTGAACACTAATAAACCTGCAAGGTCATACAGTATAATAAATATCTCTAGGAGAGATAACACAATCATCAACAAGAGATGAATCACATAGAACAAGCCTCATATCATCGGCAACATATAGAAACAAAGGATACAAATATCCCAAAACAAGCCAGAAGGCAAATAACAAATACCCATAAGGTATACAAGTTCCACAAGGTAATCGCTATACTCCATGCGGCTCAAAAAGACCAACACCGAAGGGCGATACCAAGGGAATATACATATCAATGAAACATCATGAAATTTGCTCGAGCTCAGTACTGTATAAACAAGGATCCATGAGCCCGAAGACTCCAAACCCAAGTATCACCCATGCGGCACATAAGGCCAACATCAGAGCGAAACTATATAGGGCAACAAACCCGAAGGCACACACCCGAAGGCAACATACCCGAAGGCAACAAACCTAGGGAGACAGTCCGAAGACACTATCCCAGAGGCAACAAACCATAGTGGTGAAGGTCATAGACCCAGTACTGGACACCACTAACTGGCGGAATGTGTCACAACTCTCGAAAAGGAATCCGAAAAGTGTTAACGTATGTCCCATAACCACTCGTTCGCACTAAACGGTTTACTATCCGTCAGTTCCTTTCACACTCAAAGCAGTACAAAGTTTACCTCATATCATCGATAAACCAAACCCGAAGGTCAAAACAATCAATCGAATAGGTCAAGGATTAATCGGAAGGATAAACGCACAGATTCATGGTCCGTGTTTTGCCCAACCATTTAATCACCCTTCCACTTCGTTCGAAGTGCGAAAGTGTGTGTGTTTTAATTAGAATTTATAAATTAGAGAAACGAACTTTTAAATGCGATTCGAGAGATTATTTTATAAAAACTCGTGGATTAAAATTAAAAGGAATCATCAAAGTCAAAACAATTGATAATCATACATAAGATCATCATGAATCGATTCAAATTGAAAATTCAATCCAAAAAGGCAAAGTGGGCAGAAACAGCAGGTTCAGTCGACTGAACAGGGTTTTCAGTCGACTGACCCTATACCTGGAAAATTTCCAGGTTCAGGAAACTTTCTGTTTCCAGGTTCAGTCGACTGTGCAGAGTTTTTCAGTCGACTGAATCATGCCTGGAAACTCTCGGGTTTCAGATTCAGTCGACTGAATCATGCCTGGGCTGTTTTCCAGCCTTATTCAAATGAAGAGCAAACTCTCCCAAATTGCAATCGGACGAACATTGGCTCTAAGGGCTTATTCCAATCGACAACCCGGCCCTATATGTTCCTCGATGCATCACCAAAACATGGTTAAAACATCAAAGTTAGGATTTCAAAGATTTGAACCCAAAACACTAAAAATAGGTATACTCTCCAATTCAACCCAAACCAATTGCAAGTGCATATGAACAAGGTGTTAGGAATTCATACCTAACATCAATGAAATCAAGAGAAGTAGATGTGAGTTCAAAACTCACCTTTTTACACAAAACAAAGAAGATGAAGAAGCACAATCGCAAGGAATCAACCAACTACACTCCACTTCAACACTACAAGCTTCAATCTAGAATCAAAGCAAGTATTTCATAAGTTAGGGTTAGGAAAATTACAGAAATTGAAGAGGAGAAGAGATGGAGAAGATGGAGATGAACTTACCAATGGATTCTCTTTGATTTTGGAGCAAGAATCAAGCTACAAAGGAGAACTAGGGCTTGCTAATTTCTATTTCTCTTTCCTTTCCCCCATTTCAGTTTTTAGTTGAAGAAATAAATTGAAATGAAGATGAAATGAAGAGAAGGGTTGAGCTAGGGGGTTAAGTGGGCTTGTGGGCTGAACCCATCCCTAAACCCAATAGAAAAAGTAGCCAAAATTTCACAAACTCCAAACATATCAAAGATTATACTCAAAAAGATCGCAAACGCCATTTTGGACTCAATGGAAATGGTTTCGAGCTCCAATTCGGCCATTTGCAGAAAGTAACATTTCGGACCCCAAAATCCGAATAACGACGCTATATTTAAATCAAACATTTAAATATAGAATCGTTAAATATGCGGGTTGTTACATAAATTGAAATATAGCCATTTGAACAAATCTAAGATGAATATAGGAGTATTGGGTAATAAATTTATTATAATAAAAACCAATGTAAATGTTGAATTAATCAGTGAAACGATAATAATAAATTGTAATTAATTCAAAATTTGTAAGTTGGAAATAACGTAGATTAATATACGTTAGTTATTTAGGGTAGTGACTAAAATTGGCAATCCGTTTGCAATTAATGATAATAGTGTTGATATAAGCTAATAAGTTTAAATGTCAATGCAATTAAAACCACATAAGTTGCTATTTTTAGGTTGCTTGTTTATTTAATGAGTTAGAATAAAATTTGGTAATCGATTACAAATAAATCTTAATTTTACGTTGGTTAATGTAAATTAAAGTAATAGTTGATGTAATAAAGGATGGAACCGAGGAAAATTAGTTAAGTGGTTTTAAAATCTTAATTTATGGATGAAATCGACAAATTTCAATATGTTGAATTTGGTAGTTATTACACAATTAGTGGAAATAAAATAGTAATACGAATAAAGGTGAACCAGAAGTATCAATGTAATGAAATGTAACCAAATGTAAATATGTTTATGGGATAATGAATGTATTAATAATAAGAATGGGAATCAACATTTATTTATTTATTTGATTTTTTTTGTTGAATGAATTAATTTGACTTTTAATTTGATAAATCAAAACAAAAAAATTTGTATATAATTAAAAGAATGTTTTAATTATAGATCCATGTTTTAAACTCTTAAACCAAATTGCATTTTTTTAGATCTGACAGTTCATACACATATAATTTGCATTTGTGTTGAAACTGAAATATTGTATACACATATTGTCACTTTATCTTGAATTGAAAATATCATGAAATTTGAATACTTTATTGAATAAATTATTTGTTCTTAATCTAATAAATTATAATAGAAGTTTACGTATGCTTAACAATTTTTCGATAATAAATCTAAGCTTTGATTTTGATTACAACAATATTTAAATTTGTTACCTAATTTATTATCTCAAATGTCCTTATTTAAGGATCTTAAAGGTTTGTTACTATATTGCTTAATTTGTCGTGTTCCACTTTTGTTTTGTTAAAAAATTAAATAAATTTCGTTAAGGTAAAAAAGTTTAATCTATATGTATATATGTATTTTTGAGTTCAAGTATACATAAGTTTACAAATGCATTAGACAATTTAATGTGGTATGGAAGTATGCTTTGAATTAATTAATAAGCTTTGGTTTAATCTTTATACGCACATGTTTGTGTGTTTATGTGCATGTGTATACATATAAACATTTAATATTTTAATTTCAAATTGCTAAAGCATGATTTAGTTTTTATTTTTATTATCAAACAATTTAAAAATGAGGTAATATTATATACATATTAATTTATTGTTTGTTGTTTATGTTTTCTAGTCATAATACAACTTGCATGATAATTAATATGTCGTATTAATAAAATTGGCTAAAGTGGGAAAGTGGAATTAATAAATGTCTTCACCTTTTATCTCCTTCTTTATTAGATCCTTATGTGATTGCATCTACATTTATTCTTGTTTATTCCTATATATTATCACCAATTAATCGTACCTGATATATGTTTAGCAATTTTGACACACAGTTAAAGTATGAATATATATGATGTATTCAAACTTTTCTGTATCTAGCACTTAATTAATTTAGAATCAAACTAATAAAATGTGGCATTTAATTTTGTCCCTCCACATTCATTCCCTTTCTAATTGTAAAGACCCGTAAATCCGTACTCCTTGAATAGACACTAATCTCCATTGATTAATTCAAGATGAACGAAAATACGAACCCTTAGGGGTTTAAGAAAAATTTAGGAAAAGAAAAAGAGAGAAAAAGAGATAAGAAGGTAGAAAATAGGGGGATGAAAATAGAGAAAACATAGAGAAAAGAAAATGGAAAATAGAAAATGACAGAGAAAATAGAACAGAACAGAACACAAAAGAACAACATCAGAATCTCACAATTCGCAGCGGAACAACATATAATAATAAACGAATAATCTTTAAACAAAGAACTATATCAGTTATTACATTACATTACATTTCATCATATCATCAGAGTATACAACAACAACAACAAACAGTGCAGCGGAAAAAGAAATACTATATAAGTAATATGCCATGCCATCCAGCTTGCCTCCAGCAACTCCAGAATATCCAGAATATCCTGATAAACCTAACTCTTAACTGCCCGTGTGGAAATTGGTGGGCACCCAGAGTTTAGGAAGGAAAACAATAAACTCCAAGTCAGTCATGTGACTGGTGTGGGAACTCAAAACAGTTTATTTATCTTTAAAATCAAAATAGAGAAATATTTTTTAAAGTCAATTCGCAATGCTTTTAAAAATGAGACTACCATAAGGCCTCCCGCACACACACACATGCAAACACAGAATCGGAGGAGATTTCTCCTTATGATAGTCAAAGATGCTTGATACGCATTTAAAATAACATTTGATATTATTATTAGTGTATAGTGTAGAAAAAATTCATTTCGAAAGTAGAATATAAATCTTAGCCAGCATAGACATTCCGAACTATGCCTACTATAGCTACCATCCAAACAGTGTTGCGACACCATAAGTGAATGATAGGTTCTACAACTAATACCGTACAAGATCGTATTGTTTCTTTGGATTTCCAACGAATGATCAGGCCAAGGAACTTCCCATTGCCACATGAGAATGCCTCTGGATGGACATCCCCGAGAACCAAACCGGATCTCTGCCAACACAAGGCCGGGTTACCCCTAACTGAGTAACAACTGACCGAATATGCCATCCCCCGGTCCTTTGGGACCTTTTCACCGAGCGCTCGCAATCAATTCACACAATCATAACAAAGTGTTTTCAACATGAGTAAGTATCTGGGCTCCATACCATGATACCACCCTTTTCCAGAAGGAAATGGACACATCCTAAAGGGCGCTACCCCTCATAACCTTGCTGCTTCTTTCCTGTTTTGACCATTCACGGGGTGTGAGGCTCGACGTAGTCACGTCCACAAAAACATACTTTATACAAAAGCCATGCTTTGGGTCAACAAATGATCAACACAATGATCACAAGGATAGACGATCAAATAAACGATCCTATCACAAATAATCAACACAATGATCATTTCACAGCTACACTCAGCATGTCACATTACCAAATTGGGAATATATCGCTGATAACTTCAACTATATAACCTCTGAGCACGTACGTCTCAGAGAAGGGTGTTAAGCTAAAAGAATAAATTCTCCGCCACCTACAGAAATATATTTGAATGAAATCGGCTTTATATCTCAATTTGTAACGTCAGACATACAATCCATACAAGTCTGTTCCGGGCTCGAACAAAACCGAAGGCACTTCTTACGAAGCCCTTGCAATCCGGGTATTCACAATCCCGATCGAATTTCCCATCACTTAAGGAATCTCTATACCAGGAGCTACCCAGTGCAGAGACAATCGATAGGTCATCCTATCGCTCTCGCAAATACTCGGTCTTCAACACCGATCTTCAATGCAATTCACGACGACTATCACATATTCAGAGTAGGTTATACGACCCCATGGTCCTTTCCCGGTTAACCCGAATAGTGAGCGCTTATTCAAAAATAAGTGTGGCATTCAAATTCAAACAAATCACATCAAATACCCATTCAAAGGGAAATATTGATAGTCGGTTATTGAACTATCAATTGATATGCATACATCACCAGATTCCAAATAATTTTCCAAGTTATTTATTTTCCAAAATATCTTTACAAGATATATAGTTTCACACTTCAAAAATAAATTAATATTTATTTTTAAACAAATTCTCCTTTCTTTTATAAATTCCATAGTGAATTTATAATCCAAAATATCTATGAATATTCGATTTCGATTATTCATTTCAATTTATCTTCAAAAAGATAAATTCTCTAATATTCACTTTATATTGGAAAACATTTCCATACTTATCTATTCATAAGTAATTCACAAATTTTATTTATTTTCAACACTTAGAAAATATTCAATATACTTAAATCGAGATTAAGTATATATTTCATTCTTTAAGGAAATCATTCTCTTAACATATTTATTTGGGCCAAAACGAATGTTGCATAAAACATCGTTACGACAACCCAAAATCACTAGTATAGGGATTCGAAATTAAAATAGATATATAAATCCCAATACTATACAAAACATTTCCTTTCGGAAATCATTTACTATAACAACAGTGTTATAGTCCACTATTTCCTTTTATTTCTCGAAAACGTCTATTTCAACAATAAATGTTGAAATCTATGGTTTCGAATCTCAACACATTTTAAAACATCGTTAGATCGTTTTAATTCTGTTTCAAATATCACATTCAAAACAATTTCTTTAACATATTATTCACTATTCAAAAACGTGAATATACCACGTTAACAAATTTCATCCTTTTATTCATTTCAATTTATCTTCAAAAATAAGTTTCAACAATTTACTTATCAAAATAAGTCGTTTGCGGATTTATAAAACAACGTTTATAAATTCTATTTCTATTTATTTATAACAACTTCCTTTTATAAATTCCTTTATTAACCTATTCAATTTATAACTCAATTATAAAACAAAGGTTCATATTATAAGTCAAATACTTATAATTTATTCGTTTACAAAAATCGTTCCTTTGAACTTCATAATTATAAATCTTATAACTTATAAGATTCGATTATTCATCCAAATATATTCTTTAATAATTTCACAAAATTTATAAATCTTACTATTTATAAATTTCATTTATAACTTCACCATTTATAATTTTATAAATTCCATTTATTTACAAAAATCAATTTTCACTTCATTCAAACACTTATAAAAACTCGTTTTATAATGTCAATATTTCAATTTATAAATATCCATTTATAAATCTCTTAATATAATTCAATTTATATTATTCTTTTAAAACGTCTTTAATCTCCTTTATTATTTCACCATTTTGATTCATAAAATAATTAAATTTTATAAATCCTATATTTAAACTTTTCACAATAAATTCTAAAATCCCCATTAAACTATTTTACAAAATCATTAGCATCGTATTCTCAAAAATCAGTTTTTTTTTTAACTATTTTTCTCAAAAATCATAATTTTTATAACATTAAAAATTATACGTTTATTTATTTTAAAATGAATCAATTCCAAAAATATTTTATATTTTCAAAAATCACTTTATAAATCATTTTAAAATTCCAAAATTTGGTCTAGTGATGCTACACACCAAATAGTTAATCACGACAACAACGATATCACATATCGTATATGATAATCAACGAATATCAAAATATCCATAATCAAATAAATACTGTTGAGGAATCCAGTTGGATCCCTCCAACCTGTTTTCCTGCATCCAAAAACATTAGCACAATACCAATTTCGCTCCAGTACGAAATTATCGCGGTATATGGGATTTAAAATATTATCCGCTTAATAGACGGCGCAATAGGGTCTCATCCGCTAAACAAAAAAATGCGGGAAATCAATAACTCCAATATATACATATGCCAATATATATATATTGCTATTATATATAATACCAATTTCAGTGTTTATGAAATATCCGCGGTATATGTTTTTAATAAATAACATCCGCTTACTAACGGCGTATAATATCTATTTTAACATTAAATAGATATCAATCAACATTCAAACATGCATTCAAATATTTTAAATCTAACTATTTAAAATAAAATCGAAACTGATTCGATTGAGTGAGAAGTTCTCACCTTGATTTTAATTTCCGTTTTAGCGATTTATTTCGAATAAAATTAAACGTCCATTTTACCCAAAATTCTCACTAACTCCAAATGACTCCAAACCAATTTCATCGCGTAGTGCTCGTCCATACGATTCCAACGCAACTGGTTTCGCGCGTTTTCGACCTCGTATGAAAAAGTTATGAATTTTTAAAGATTGTACACGATTTATATAAACTTTTTACAACATAAACTAACTAATTTATAACCTATGCAATCCAGGCCGTTAGATCCTTCATCATGCAATCACCACCGCACCTTGCTTTCTTCCTCTCCCCTTCATTCACGTACAGGCCGCACAAACCCATGAGCATAGAAACTAGGGTTTCAATTTGCACCTCCATCACTCAACTAGAATTCGATCAGGAAGCATGAATACGTGCGCCTCACTCCCCTCCATGTTCGGCCTGAAGGCCATGAAACTCGGCTGCCTACCTCACCTAGGAGTGCGTGCGCAACCTATGGCCGACGGCCCCCCTAACATCGTCCACGTTGCACCAAAATCCATCATCACCTTATGGATTTAAAGCCCTCTTCATGCTCTACAATGTTGTAGTTGATCACTTTGGCTAAAACTTCACGGATTGGAAGAGATTAAGGAATGAAAATTGAAAAATTCTGGCCATTGGTTTGTAACTGGCGGCTAGGCAGTTGAAATTAGGGTTTAGATATATTTTTTTTATTTTTTTTAGAGTGAAGGGCTATTTATAAGGAACCGACGAAACACTATTCATCCCGGAAATTCCGAACTCCGATTTACGCGCTGTAACCAGCGTTTCTAGGGTTTACCCCGCGTTCCGGACACAATGGAATAGGTTTCAAAAGCTAATTCGGACATCTGTGCGAGTCATGGCTACAAACGCTCAATTTAAATTAAACCGATTTAAGTCGATTTCTAGGCGTTTTAATTTGTACCGGACAAACGGTAAATCCAATTGACTTGAAATTTGAAACCATACAATAATATCACATTACGGATCCGATGAAACTGGTTTCGTCAAAATCCGAGACTTTTTGAAAAATGGCTATTTTCACTCGTCAAATTAAAATTAAAAATAAATCGATGCGTTTCGAGCTGCCACGATCAAACGGTAACTCCGATTGACACGAAAATTAAAATCCGGTAATAACTAACTATTACGGATCCAATGGAACTGGTTTCGTTCAATTCTGAGACTGTTCAAAAATTGACTATTTTCACTAGTCGATTTTAATATTAAAATATTCAATTTTCACAAATTAACTTTTAATTCGATTTTAAAAGTTCTAAAACATCATTCTAACTCCAACATGATATAATAAAATTTTACAAATCATTTTCAATCATATTTAACTCAATTTTCAATTATTTCTATAATTTAACATATTAAATTATCGATTTAATTATCCAATTAAATCATATAATTCAAATTAAAATTTATTCGACTTATAAATTCACTTATTAATATTTAAAATTAATTAAATATTCAAATTTTAATTAAATAAAATTCTGGGTCGTTACAATCTTCCCCACTTAAAAGAATTTCGTCCTCGAAATTAACAAGTAAGAAAAGTTATAGAATTTATTAACTTTCCAAAATTCATAGTTAAACTTCTTACAATTATTTACTAAGTTTTCAAATCATACTTAGTTATCCTTTCAAAAACAACTACTATTGTTTAACTTTCAATTCCAAAATCAAAGTTAAAGTTTTCAAAACTTTCCAATTTTCTCAAAAATTTTCTAACGCCTTACATTTTCGGAAAAATTCGCCATAGTCTCCTTTGCGCGGCTCGATCCGAAAAAAAAATGACAGTATATATATCACAAATATACATCTCATCAAGTAATGAGGCATCCCGAAGGGAAAAAAGTATAAAAGTATGGTATGTAATCCGAGATATGTACCTTATATTTTATTAGCGAGCATATACGGCTAATATAGCGCGAAAGCGAGCTCCAAATGCGAAGCAAACGCGATCCGCACCTACTAAACACTCAACAAACAACATGAGAATCATGCATGTAGATAATAGTATCGATATACAACATATAGTAACATAATAACTATATATGTCAACATAGCGATTGAAACAAAATAACAAATGCAAACATATATTCAACCATCAACCAACTAAATATTCATTCATATTCTCATTAATATTCAATGAATTGGTTTTCAATATAATCATATTTGATTCTTTACAGTGGATGTTTACTAACATTCATTTTCAATTAGTTTATATTCACTAATTCATATTCAAGTTGGTTCACTTCCAAATCAAATTCAATTCTATTTAAGATTCACTTAACTTCCAATTGAATTTCAATTACTCTAGCTTCCCATTTCATTAATTTACTTTCATTAATACTTAATGAATTATATACAATCAACTAACAATCATATAACAATCAATGTATATTTATTACAACCAAATTTCCTTTACTTATCAATTGGTTTAATTAATTGATTTTCGTTTAACTATTCAACTTCCAATAACTTTAGATTTTAATGAATTAAAACTTAAATTCATATTTCATATCAACTTAAATTTACATTTAATTGATTCATTTAATCCATTCATTCAATTCATTTACACAGTTGAATTTCATTTATATAACTCAAGTTCATATTCATTTAACTTTATTGATTTACTTTGACACCAATATCAACTTCATTCAACATCACTTAAGTTATACTCCATTTAACTTTAAATTCACTTTTACTTACAACTCATATTCATATATATATCCATATAGTTTCACTTCTCATATATATAAGTTTATTTCACAATCGTAAATCACTTTAATTATAATTCAATTCTTATAATTTTCATTATACTTATACAATTATTCTTTCATTTAGATTATTCAAACAACCAAACAATCAACTTATATACACTTTAATAATTCTGAAAAATTATTTCTTTATATATAAAATATAATCAAGGTAAAATTATTTCATTTACCCATTTTTAAAACAATACTGTGTCGAATTGTTCTATTTAAGTGTTTAGAAACCCCTTCGGCATAGTCTTGCGGACCACGCTGACGAAAGTTCATATGCCACTCAATAAACCAATCATCACAATATAAAACAATTTTATATATTCACTAACAAATACGCTCTCATAGCTATTATTACACTCAAACTCATTCTAGAGTACTGCTGACTCTATCTCTAATGAGTAATACCCAACAGAACCATGGTTGTCGCTTAACCATATGCTCTGATACCAACTGTAAAGACCCGTAAATCCGTACTCCTTGAATAGACACTAATCTCCATTGATTAATTCAAGATGAACGAAAATACGAACCCTTAGGGGTTTAAGAAAAAGAGAGAAAAAGAGATAAGAAGGTAGAAAATAGGGGGAAGAAAATAGAGAAAACATAGAGAAAAGAAAATGGAAAATAGAAAATGACAGAGAAAATAGGACAGAACAGAACACAAAAGAACAACATCAGAATCTCACAATTCGCAGCGGAACAACATATAATAATAAACGAATAATCTTTAAACAAAGAACTATATCAGTTATTACATTACATTACATTTCATCATATCATCAGAGTATACAACAACAACAACAAACAGTGCAGCGGAAAAAGAAATACTATATAAGTAATATGCCATGCCATCCAGCTTGCCTCCAGCAACTCCAGAATATCCTGATAAACCTAACTCTTAACTGCCCGTGTGGAAATTGGTGGGCACCCAGAGTTTAGAAAGGAAAACAATAAACTCCAAGTCAGTCATGTGACTGGTGTGGGAACTCAAAACAGTTTATTTATCTTTAAAATCAAAATAGAGAAATATTTTTTAAAGTCAATTCGCAATGCTTTTAAAAATGAGGCTACCATAAGGCCTCCCGCACACACACACATGCAAACGCAGAATCGGAGGAGATTTCTCCTTATGATAGTCAAAGATGCTTGATACGCATTTAAAATAACATTTGATATTATTATTAGTGTATAGTGTAGAAAAAATTCATTTCGAAAGTAGAATATAAATCTTAGCCAGCATAGACATTCCGAACTATGCCTACTATAGCTACCATCCAAACAGTGTTGCGACACCATAAGTGAATGATAGGTTCTACAACTAATACCGTACAAGATCGTATTGTTTCTTTGGATTTCCAACGAATGATCAGGCCAAGGAACTTCCCATTGCCACATGAGAATGCCTCTGGATGGACATCCCCGAGAACCAAACCGGATCTCTGCCAACACAAGGCCGGGTTACCCCTAACTGAGTAACAACTGACCGAATATGCCATCCCCCGGTCCTTTGGGACCTTTTCACCGAGCGCTCGCAATCAATTCACACAATCATAACAAAGTGTTTTCAACATGAGTAAGTATCTGGGCTCCATACCATGATACCACCCTTTTCCAGAAGGAAATGGACACATCCTAAAGGGCGCTACCCCTCATAACCTTGCTGCTTCTTTCCTGTTTTGACCATTCACGGGGTGTGAGGCTCGATGAAGTCACGTCCACAAAAACATACTTTATACAAAAGTCATGCTTTGGGTCAACAAATGATCAACACAATGATCACAAGGATAGATGATCAAATAAACGATCCTATCACAAATAATCAACACAATGATCATTTCACAGCTACACTCAGCATGTCACATTACCAAATTGGGAATATATCGCTGATAACTTCAACTATATAACCTCTGAGCACGTACGTCTCAGAGAAGGGTGTTAAGCTAAAAGAATAAATTCTCCGCCACCTACAGAAATATATTTGAATGAAATCGGCTTTATATCTCAATTTGTAACGTCAGACATACAATCCATACAAGTCTGTTCCGGGCTCGAACAAAACCGAAGGCACTTCTTACGAAGCCCTTGCAATCCGGGTATTCACAATCCCGATCGAATTTCCCATCACTTAAGGAATCTCTATACCAGGAGCTACCCAGTGCAGAGACAATCGATAGGTCATCCTATCGCTCTCGCAAATACTCGGTCTTCAACACCGATCTTCAATGCAATTCACAACGACGTATCACATATTCAGAGTGGGTTATACGACCCCATGGTCCTTTCCCGGTTAACCCGAATAGTGAGCGCTTATTCAAAAATAAGTGTGGCATTCAAATTCAAACAAATCACATCAAATACCCATTCAAAGGGAAATATTGATAGTCGGTTATTGAACTATCAATTGATATGCATACATCACCAGATTCCAAA
Source organism: Allium cepa (assembly GCA_030765085.1). Lineage (NCBI taxonomy): Eukaryota > Viridiplantae > Streptophyta > Magnoliopsida > Asparagales > Amaryllidaceae > Allium > Allium cepa. Next base: position 424,277,897 of record CM060937.1, read on the forward strand.
TAATTTTCCAAGTTATTTATTTCCAAAATATCTTTACAAGATATATAGTTTCACACTTCAAGAATAAATTAATATTTATTTTTAAACAAATTCTCCATTCTTTTATAAATTCCATAGTGAATTTATAATCCAAAATATCTATGAATATTCGATTTCGATTATTCATTTCAATTTATCTTCAAAAAGATAAATTCTCTAATATTCACTTTATATTGGAAAACATTTCCATACTTATCTATTCATAAGTAATTCACAAATTTTATTTATTTTCAACACTTAGAAAATATTCAATATACTTAAATCGAGATTAAGTATATATTTCATTCTTTAAGGAAATCATTCTCTTAACATATTTATTTGGGCCAAAACGAATGTTGCATAAAACATCGTTACGACAACCCAAAATCACTAGTATAGGGATTCGAAATTAAAATAGATATATAAATCCCAATACTATACAAAACATTTCCTTTCGGAAATCATTTACTATAACAACAGTGTTATAGTCCACTATTTCCTTTTATTTCTCGAAAACGTCTATTTCAACAATAAATGTTGAAATCTATGGTTTCGAATCTCAACACATTTTAAAACATCGTTAGATCGTTTTAATTCTGTTTCAAATATCACATTCAAAACAATTTCTTTAACATATTATTCACTATTCAAAAACGTGAATATACCACGTTAACAAATTTCATCCTTTTATTCATTTCAATTTATCTTCAAAAATAAGTTTCAACAATTTACTGATCAAAATAAGTCGTTTGCGGATTTATAAAACAACGTTTATAAATTCTATTTCTATTTATTTATAACAACTTCCTTTTATAAATTCCTTTATTAACCTATTCAATTTATAACTCAATTATAAAACAAAGGTTCATATTATAAGTCAAATACTTATAATTTATTCGTTTACAAAAATCGTTCCTTTGAACTTCATAATTATAAATCTTATAACTTATAAGATTCGATTATTCATCCAAATATATTCTTTAATAATTTCACAAAATTTATAAATCTTACTATTTATAAATTTCATTTATAACTTCACCATTTATAATTTTATAAATTCCATTTATTTACAAAAATCAATTTTCACTTCATTCAAACACTTATAAAAACTCGTTTTATAATGTCAATATTTCAATTTATAAATATCCATTTATAAATCTCTTAATATAATTCAATTTATATTATTATTTTAAAACGTCTTTAATCTCCTTTATTATTTCACCATTTTGATTCATAAAATAATTAAATTTTATAAATCCTATATTTAAACTTTTCACAATAAATTCTAAAATCCCCATTAAACTATTTTACAAAATCATTAGCATCGTATTCTCAAAAATCAGTTTTTTTAACTATTTTTCTCAAAAATCATAATTTTTATAACATTAAAAATTATACGTTTATTTATTTTAAAATGAATCAGTTCCAAAAATATTTTATATTTTCAAAAATCACTTTATAAATCATTTTAAAATTCCAAAATTTGGTCTAGTGATGCTACACACCAAATAGTTAATCACGACAACAACGATATCACATATCGTATATGATAATCAACGAATATCAAAATATCCATAATCAAATAAATACTGTTGAGGAATCCAGTTGGATCCCTCCAACCTGTTTTCCTGCATCCAAAAACATTAGCACAATACCAATTTCGCTCCAGTACGAAATTATCGCGGTATATGGGATTTAAAATATTATCCGCTTAATAGACGGCGCAATAGGGTCTCATCCGCTAAACAAAAAAATGCAGGAAATCAATAACTCCAATATATGCATATGCCAATATATATATATTGCTATTATATATAATACCAATTTCACTGTTTATGAAATATTCGCGGTATATGTTTTTAATAAATAACATCCGCTTACTAACGGCGTATAATGTCTATTTTAACAATAAATAGATATCAATCAACATTCAAACATGCATTCAAATATTTTAAATCTAACAATTTAAAATAAAATCGAAACTGATTCGATTGAGTGAGAAGTTCTCACCTTGATTTTAATTTCCGTTTTAGCGATTTATTTCGAATAAAATTAAACGGACGTTTAATTTTACCCAAAATTCTCACTAACTCCAAATGACTCCAAACCAATTTCATCGCGTAGTGCTCATCCATACGATTCCAACGCAACTGGTTTCGCGCGTTTTCGACCTCGTATGAAAAAGTTATGAATTTTTAAAGATTGTACACGATTTATATAAACTTTTTACAACATAAACTAACTAATTTATAACCTATGCAATCCAGGCCGTTAGATCCTTCATCATGCAATCACCACCGCACCTTGCTTTCTTCCTCTCCCCTTCATTCACGTACAGGCCGCACAAACCCATGAGCATAGAAACTAGGGTTTCAATTTGCACCTCCATCACTCAACTAGAATTCGATCAGGAAGCATGAATACGTGCGCCTCACTCCCCTCCATGTTCAGCCTGAAGGCCATGAAACTCGGCTGCCTACCTCACCTAGGAGTGCGTGCGCAACCTATGGCCGACGGCCCCCCCTAACATCCTCCACGTTGCACCAAAATCCATCATCACCTTATGGATTTAAAGCCCTCTTCATGCTCTACAATGTTGTAGCTGATCACTTTGGCTAAAACTTCACGGATTGGAAGAGATTAAGGAATGAAAATTGAAAAATTCTGGCCATTGGTTTGTAACTGGCGGCTAGGCAGTTGAAATTAGGGTTTAGATATTTATTTTTTATTTTTTTTAGAGTGAAGGACTATTTATAAGGAACCGACGAAACACTATTCATCCCGGAAATTCCGAACTCCGATTTACGCGCCGTAACCAGCGTTTCTAGGGTTTACCCCGCGTTCCGGACACAATGGAACAGGTTTCGAAAGCTAATTCGAACATCTGTGCGAGTTATGGCTACAAACGCTCAATTTAAATTAAACCGATTTAAGTCGATTTCTAGGCGTTTTAATTTGTACCGGACAAACGGTAAATCCAATTGACTTGAAATTTGAAACCATACAATAATATCACATTACGGATCCGATGAAACTAGTTTCGTCGAAATCCGAGACTTTTTGAAAAATGGCTATTTTCACTCGCCAAATTAAAATTAAAAATAAATCGATGCGTTTCGAGCTGCCACGATCAAACGGTAACTCCGATTGACACGAAAATTGAAATCCGGTAATAACTAACTATTACGAATCCAATGGAACTGGTTTCGTTCAATTCTGAGACTGTTCAAAAAATTGACTATTTTCACTAGTCGTTTTAATATTAAAATATTCAATTTTCACAAATTAACTTTTAATTCGATTTTAAAAGTTCTAAAACATCATTCTAACTCCAACATGATATAATAAAATTTTACAAATCATTTTCAATCATATTTAACTCAATTTTCAATTATTTCTATAATTTAACATATTAAATTATCGATTTAATTATCCAATTAAATCATATAATTCAAATTAAAATTTATTCGACTTATAAATTCACTTATTAATATTTAAAATTAATTAAATATTCAAATTTTAATTAAATAAAATTCTGGGTCGTTACACTAATTAATAATTACCTCTTTTTAATACCTGCTACTTTAAAAAAAAAGGCTGTTCATATTTACTTTATTTCTAATTAATAGCAGCCACTCTTTTCAAATCTCTTTGTCCCTAAACCTAACTCTAACCTTATAAATACGATATGATGCAAATGAAACCCTAGCCTCCATTCAAATCTTCTTCTTCTTTTTTTTCTTTTTTTCAAATCTCCTTATTGTATCTCATTTTAATTTTTCCTTCCTCTTCAAATATTCTTCTTCTCAAGTTTTATTCTATTTCAAACTTTCTTCTTTATTTTCAAATCTTGATCTTCTCTACAATTTTCAGTTCTTCTTATTTCAATCCTTTTGTTTTTCAAATCTATTTCAAACCTTTTAAATTACATACATAAATACATATATATATATATATATATATATATATGATAAGGAGGGAAACTAAAGTAAATCAAAATAAAAGAAAAATTACGGAACAAAGCTAGCAATCAAGAAGAAGACTAAGGACACGTAGAGCAAAGCTATTGATTAGAAGTCTATTATTTTCAGATTCGTATAAAGGTGAGTGTTTTAACCCACTCACAATTTCTAAAATTTCTTATGTTTGTTAAGTTGATTTATGATGTGTTCAGAAATTTATTTATAGTTGTTTGGCATATATTTCATCATTACCTCAGTTAATTTGCATTCATATAGTTTATTTGTTATTTAATTCATTTTTTCTTATAAACTGCTAGTTAAATTTATTTATTATTGCATATAAACTACAGTTAAATAGTTATTTAATTCATTATTGAAAGTTAACTATCAGTAATTAACTATTATTTATTGATGTGATTGTTTGAATATGGATGATAAATTGATAAATGTTTGATGATTGATATGATGGATGAATGGATGTTGTATTTATATTGTATAAACTGCAAGTTATTATGCATTTACATTTCATTCGGGATTGCGGTTTGAAATGATATACAACCGCATTTTTTATTTTTAAATTGCGGATTGAAATGATAAATATCTGTATCACTTCACCATTGGATAGAAAATTATATACAGGCACCGCGGTGTATATATATAAAATTATTTTTTTGAAATGATTTTCTATGGTTTTGGAAAGAATACGGTTTAATAAATATTAAATTTTGATATATATATATATATATTAAAAATTCTTGAATTTAGCAATGTATAAATTGGTTTTGAATTTTTAAAATAAGCTAAATAATGAAGTTGATTTCGTTTATATAATATGGTTAAGAATATATTTGGAATTCTATTGTATATAGAGTTTATAATAACTCAAATAAAAGTAAGGTTGAAGATAAATGTGAATATGATTTGAATTAATGGATCTAAGAATTTTTCTCGAAAAATTTGTTTTGAAATGTAAATAAATTAAGATTTAAAGGGTATGATCTTATAACTTGATTTTTGAGAAGAGGATTTAAACGAATATCAAATTAATTTAAATAATATTATCAAGTTAATTTAATTAAAAGAATATCCTGTTATTGAAGTTTAAGGGTTTTACTTAAATAATATTTGTTCTATTAAGTATACATTTCAAGTTTTAAATAATAGGATTTGGATTTGATATATTAAATTTTCAAAGAATGCATTTGAAATAATTGAATATTTAAAGATTGAAATATATGAACTATAAAAATTTAAGTTTTGAAACATAGAATATTTAAGCTTTGAAGTATATGGGAATTAAAATGGTTTATTTGGAGGTTCAAATTGATATTGGGAAATTATTGTGAAATTAAAGAAGCTATTTTATTTTATAAAGTAATTTTATATTTAAACCATTTAAGTAATTGAAATATGTTTCAAAGCTATGGGTTCCAATATATATAGATTTAAAGGGCTATGACTTGGAAAAGGATATATTTGAAATAAAAATGATATCATATTGATTTGGGTTTTTAAATGATATCGTATTCATAGTTTTGAAATGGATATTATATTCTGGTTTTAATGTATAAACTATTTTTGAAAAGACCGCGGTGTTATAATAACGATTGGTTGTTGAAGAGACCAGGATCGAAAGTTGTCATACTCTCTGCCAACTCCGAAAACCACTTTAACAACAGTGTACGCGGTGGAGATTCCAGAATGAAGTAGGTTGGTGGCGGCGTTTCCTTTGAGGTAAATACGTGGATACAACTCCCGTGAGTTGGCATAAGGTGGCTAAAACAGGAGCGATTGACGGGCTAAGGGGGTTAGCGCCCTTTATCGGACACTCCTCTTCGATACTATACTCGGAATTTGGATTGATTCGGTGGACACCTTTACTTTTGATTTAGGGGGGAGTTTGTTCGAGGCGGGCGGTAGTTTCGGCTACGCGCTACCATCGGTCTGGAAGCGTAATTGGTATATCTACCCTGGCATTGCCTAGTTGTGCCGTGTCACCTACCCTAGCGCGCCTTATACGATTTTGTTTTGTACTATACCTATGGAGTGCCCTCTGACGACGCCCATGATGGGGAAGATTACAGTACTGTATAGACTATAGGAATATATTATGTGTTAAGGGCAATATTGGGTCACTCCTTAACGCTATTTTAAAGTAAGTTTATTTACAATTAGACACTATTATAATAGCGAAATATACTATATAGTAAATAGTTTAACGGATCCTTAAGAGATGTGAATCCCGAGCATCTTTTAAGTTACTGCGCTCATATTTATTTCAGTTGATTTAACTTACATAAGATCTTTTAGTTCTGGCTCAAGTGTTTTTGTCTTTTCAAATTCACTCGGGTCAGTTCGAGTATTTCAGGATTTCGAAGACTTTAGCCCTGGAGGGCGAAGACGAAGATTTCTATTATTATTATTTATTATAGTCTACTACTCTTATATTTTTCCGTTGCATTATTATTGGTATGTGTAACTCTGATATGTATTATACAAATTTAATCAAATGTTTTTGTAAACAGCTTTATAAACTGTATATTTTATTATTATATTTTATCCTTCCGCTGTGAGTATCTGTTTTGTTTTTATTTCCTTCTGGTTTTTCTTATTTACCCCATAACAATCCGCCCTTCCGTATGGTTTGGATTGGCACGTGTGTCGATTTGAAGCTTGCGAAAAGACGGGATGTTACAATGTAGAATGATTGTCTTGTAATTAGAAATATATTTGAAATTATAAATGTTTAATATAAAACCTATTGTTTTGAAATGCTATTGAAGTTATAATCTTTGTAATAGAATTGAAAGGAGTTAAAATTGGAGAATAATAATAATAATATATTCTTAAAATGGTAGGCAATGAACTTTTCATAAGTATAAGCCATAATTCCATGGAGTAATAAATGCCGATTTTGAATTTAATGTAATAAGTTTATCGATATGAAAATAATTTATTGAAATTTATTTTGTATCGTTTAAGGTTTTTGAGAAGGGAAATTATTTTGCTCCTTGATGGAATTAAGCAATTTTTGAAGTTTTGGTTTAATAATTGAGTTTTAAATGTTCTGAAAAGTCCAACTTTTAAAGAAATAAATCTCTGTTGTAGAAAGACCTTAAAATGGAAGAGGTGGCTAGGAAAAGGAAACTTTTCATTGCCCCATTTGACAAAGAGTTTCCAAGTTTATATTTTTAAAAGATAAAGGTTTCAAATAAGGTGCTTTATAATTGTGAAACTTTAGTTTTAAATAATGATGAGAAGTAAATTAAATATTTATATGGGGTAGATAAGGATCACTATCTAGGTAAGGCAGTGTAAATATTTTAAGAAATGAATAAAATAGGAATATTATGTATAACCCGATCTAGAAATTTTAAATAGGTCCTAAATATTTAATTGTAGAATGTTGGTAAAGGTTTTAAGATACTCCAAATTTGTAATTGGGTTGTAAGTTAGGTTGCTCTAGTTGACTTTATATGGAAATTTCTATATTTAGATTTATTTGGAGCAGGGTCCGCGTAACTTAAATAAATTTTCCAATTTCAAAATGTGTATAAAAGTGCAGCGTTTGAATTAATAAGGAATATACCAAAGAGGAAAAGTGATGTGTAAGATATGGGTATTCTTTTCCATAGTTTTGTGATAGCTCGGATTTTGAACAACTATTAATTAGATAATTAACTAATTATAAACTATTGGAATACTGATTTTATTTGGATTAAACGGATAAATTAGATAGTTAAAGATGTCTGGATGTATATAAGTGAATTTGAAAACTATAGTAATAGTTGAATTAAAATAATGAATCTAATAGTAAATCATTAAATGTATATATAGATATGTGTAAACGCTATTATTATTTTTTTTGAAATTTTAAATGTGCCCATATACATATATACAAGTATGTATTGTGATTAGAGAGCAATTGTTTGAGTTTAATATGATAATTTGCAAAAGCTATTTAAAGAAAACTCTATATTTTCAAAACATGAGATGAACATTTAAGTATATGATAAGGTTTTTTTTTTAAAACAGACTTAATAAAAAGGTTTAAATTCTTCTTTTAAGTTTATATATGATAAATAAGGATTGTAAGTATATTTATTAACATAAAAGCACATTAAAGTAAATATAATAATAATAAAAATATATAATACAAACTTAATGATAATCAGAATATAAATCTTTATGAAAAAAATGGCATAAAATATACATATTTACAAGTGTAAGTAAATCTTGTCATCAATTTAACATTTGTAAGAATATTATCATGCATAACAAACAAGTGTCAATTGTATCTTATTTTCAAAAGTAATAATTAAAATTAAAACAAAGTTCTAAATATACATCACCATTTCTTCTATTCTCTTTCCTTAGATTCAAACTTAACAAAGTCAAATGCAAACCATAAATCAGAAAAGAGGTAGGATTTGTAATCAAAAGTAAAATCCTGGAAACTGTAATTTATGCTAAAGCTTCATAGTTGATTTAAAGGCAAAGAAAATTCTAGATCAGTCCAAATTCAACTCAAACTAAATCAAACATGGATCAGATATGCAAGCAAATCAAAGTGCCAGAGGAAAAAAAAAAGGGTTTCAGAGTCCAAGTTTTCAAAGTTTAAACTGCCACAACCCTGCTCTGTTCAAATCAAAATAGGCAAGTAAACAAATTGTTTTGCAAAGTCTAAATCTGGTATTGGTTTTGACATGCAGGATGAAATTTTGCAGTGAGATAGTATAGTTGTTGCATGAATGATGGCTATGATTAGTAAATAGAATATACCTGTAAATATTTGTTCTGAAGTAAGTATATCCTGTGTTTAGAAATAGGAACCTAATCCGTTTACAAATTCATATCTTCTAAATTAAATAATTTTAGAACTTGATCTTTAAAGTGGAGATGATTATAACTATGTAAACAAATTTTTAAAAATAGTTTCAGATGAAATTATGGAGTAAATAGTTTGAAAGTGTTTTTTTCAGTCAAGATTAAGTTGATCGGTAAAATCAAATGTGTTAAAATCATGAATTGAGTCCATAATTGGATTTGTGATAGTAAATGTTGAATTTAAGGATTTAAAACAGAATTTTTAGGGAAGTATTCGGTGAGTGAACTCGAGATGAACGATCGAGACATTTGGGGAAAGTGCCGATGATCGACGGTGTCTGGAGGGTGGATGTTCGGGCCGAAGCTGGACTGGGGAGTGATGATTGCAAGAAAAATACTCTAGTATTTTATTAATGGCCACGGTGGCCACGAAGGGGTGTGGTAGGGTTTACTTTGGGTTATGATTGGTCGTTGTTGAAGAGATGCTGGAGCGAGTTTGTCGAGGTGCTGGAGTTTGAGGAGATGCTGGAGCGAGTTTGTCGAGGTGCATCGTTGATAGGTTCGTCAGTGGCGAGGGGATTGTGTTGATCTGAAGTGGTTCCTATTACATTTGAGATGCATCGTTTTATCTCGAGGGTTTTTCATAAGATCTGGGTGATCGTTGGTGGTCATGTGGGTTCGTAGGATGGTCGAAGGTGGCCGCGGTGACCCCCGGTGGTCAGAGTAGCTGGTGCAAGTGCACGAGCACGTTTCTGGTGTCAGGCGAAGTTTGGATTTGGGGATGGGGGACGAGCTCAGGTTTACTTTGTTTTTTTACGCGATGGTCTCGAAGCTTTTGTGTGGGGGGTTTGTCTCGGAGAAAAGCTCGGGTTTGTTGAAGGGTTAGCTTGGGTATGATGTTTTGTACATCTGAGCTGAGTAATGCAAGATTTTTAGAAAGATAATCAAGCCTACATATTTTTAAATCAGGTCCTGTAAGAAGGAAATAAAGGGTTAAGTTGTAAACAAGTTTTTCAAACAAGTGGAAATCAAATTTTAAGGGTACTTAATTTAATATAATTTCAAATTCAAATGTATAGGTTGTTGATTTTAAAGTGGTTAGCTAAATTGATTTTGACTTTTTAATTCAATGTATTTTCATTCAAAATATTTGATCAAGATTTAAGAAACTCAAATGAGATTGAGACATGAATGTAACTTTAACTAGTAACATTTTAAATGAACAAGTTTAAAGAATATGACATTTGGATTTCAAGGTTAAATGTTGTTTTAATCAAATATGTTTGAAAGGATATTCTAAGATTTTAAGTGTGTGTGCATATATATATATATATATAATTTATGAAGTGTTCAAATTGTTTAATTTTAAGATGAAATCAGACTTCAAGATGGTTTCTAAAGGGGTCTTAATGAAGATATTTAAAATAAATGCAAGTTATTCTTAAAAATTGGTAAGTTGAGACTAAGTAAGAGTAATTATATTAATCGAGTAAATTAAAGGTTAATTACTTATTTGTAATTAAGGATAATTACCTAATGAAGTAATTAGTAATGGTAATGACAGAGTGTAATTAATTGAAGATTGATAGTAGTTTTGGGTTAAATACCTGGTGCGATTAATATGAAAAATAATTGCTTAGCTAAAGTAATTAATTACTTAGTGTAATTAATTTAAGAATTAACTGATAAAAAGTCATGGAAAGTTAATTAATAGATGTAATTAATTTATTAAAGATTAAGTATAAATACTTAAGGTAATTAATGAGGTGTAATTACTGGATGTAATTAAATTAAAAGAAATTACTTGATGGGAAGTAATTTAGGATAATTACTTGGTAGAAGGAATTAAGTGATAAATTGCTAAGAGTAATTAAAAGATTTATTAATATAATTAATCAAGGAGTAGGTTTAATTGATGGAGTAATTTAAGAAAGTAATTTCTGATTTTGATTAATCAAGGGTGATTAATGATTTAATTAAGTCAAAGGTTAATTACTAAATGAAATTAATGAAAGAAATTAGAGGAACATTAAGTAATGTAATTAATGAAGCAATAAATCTTGCTTATGAATAATGGAATGATGGTGAGTGCTTGAATTAGTAGATATTCCTGATATGAATTGCATCGTGAAATGATATGTCGGGTGGTCAATGATAATGTGATTTTCTATCAATTAAGAATTTCTATATCCGGTAACTAAAGTTGAATTTTATTTGAATTGAATAAACTGGGTTTGATGACATTGAATTCGAAGGGACCGAAGTCGGGTATTAGTGAATACTCGAAATCACTTCGATTCGAACTAAAATTAACATATGGAATTAATAGGCTGGAATAGAACGATTTAAGTAAATTGGACCCTTTAATCTAAGTTTTTGGTACTTAGAATTGATATGTGATATTAATGTTGACTATAACAAGTTGTGAACTTGTAGAATGATCGGGTTACCCCGGGTTTTAAATAACTTCGTTACACTGGAATTTCTAGTTAGATGAGTTTACTCACGCTGGTTTCCAGCCTGACCCGGGTGTTACTTTGATGTAATGCTCGGGTCAGACCGAGTACTACAGATTTTCAGGTAAGGGCGTTCTGGAGTTCAGGAGGCGAGCTGGATGGCTGGAATGTATGGAGAGTATTCCGCTGTGTATATATTGTAGATTGTCTGGGACATATGATATTAACTGTCCAGTGTTTGTGTAAATATTGAAAATCTAATGTATTAAATGTAAATTTACTGATACAGCGTTCTTTGTATAAATGATATTATTTGATATTATATTTTTATCCACTGCGAATGTGAGAATTTGTGTTTTGTTTTTTTGTTTCTTCTTCTGTCTCTTTTCTTCTTTCCTAACTATCTGGAATTTTCGGGTTCGGAAATTCCGGGTCGTTACAAGTTTCCACTGTCTATTTTAATAAAAGAAAAGGGAATAATTCCATGTAATTTCAATTGAAGAAAAAATCTTACTTTGATTAGCTTATAGGAAATTACAATGGCGATCTTTCTTACAAGTATAGATTTGATAAATTAAAATGTGGGAAGGAATATCTAGTTTGAAAACTAATATATAGACACATGTATAATCACGCTTGATGTATAAAACAAAGAAATATATAAAGAGCATAATTACAATAATATTCATTATTAATTATTATAGGACTAGGATTTATGGACATTAATTACCGATTTAACGGGCAATAAATTTGTAGTTAATAGAAAATTAAAAGGAATTAAATAGGGACTTATTAAGCGATTTAATATAGCATTGAAGGAGGAATTAAATCGACATAATCAATGGATTTTTGAAATTGGTAAATGGATAATGGGGTTTAAATGAGGATTGATTAAAGATGGCCCAACTTTAACATTAATGATCAGTTATTACAGATATATTAATGGAAGTAATGGATGGACTGCATTAAATAGAAACCAAGAAGGAGAATTAAGTGGAATGACATACTAAGAATTTTCATCTTAACTAGATAGGGAGTATTAGAGCTCCAACATCATTAACATCCGTTAATGAAAAATAGCAAAGTTTTCTTCTAGAGTTTTTGGGATTGTTATTTCTAGTTGTCTCCCTTATGAGAAAAGCGTATGATATGGTGTAAGATATGTTCTCGTTTTATCATTAGGTTGGTTTTATAGATGGGATTAGACCAACAAATATATATATATATATATATATATATATATATATATATATATATATATATATATATATGTATGTATATGGAGGAACGACGTAAATAAGGAAATTTCATAAGGACACTTAACTACAATAAACTATAGGTAAGACTGGAAGCTAAATAGGAAATTAGGTTAGTAAGCAGAAATAAAAGAATGCTTTATTCCTAAAAATTTAAGATTTCATAAAAAATAAATTTTAGCTTACTAAGAGACACCATTCAAGGATGACCATTCATCTGGAGGAGATAAGATGAATATGGATATGAAGAGAATTTTCTATTGGACAGGGAAGAAAAAGAAGGTGGTAGAATTTGCCACTATGTGTTTGACGTGCCAAAATAAAAAAGATAGAATTGATTAGGCAACGAATGAAGGCCGCATAAGATCGTTAGAACTCCTATGTGGACAAGCATAGAAAAGAGATAGAATTAGAAGTAAAGGATATGGTGTTTACCAAAGTTTTCCCTCTTAGGTAGGTCGTAAAATTTGGAAAGTCGAGAAAGTTGGCACCAAGATTTGTTGGGCCTTTCCCATGTGCAAAACTGAAAAACATGCCGAGTTACCAGATAAGTTGGCAGGAGTCCATGATGTTTGTACATTTCACATTTGAGAAAATACCTTCATAGTACAGCCACCGTGGTAGGGCCTAAAATATTGGGGGATATTTAGACGGAGCCAATAGCGTCCCGTGCCACCACAAGCATTGTGGAGCACAGAACTAGAAAGTTCCGTAACAAAGAAATTAGACTTGTTCGAGTATAATAGGGAGAAAATCGACGGAAAGCATAAGGACTTCTCATCCTAAATTTTTCCCTAGTAAACTTTTCTCTCCAAAATTAAGTTTTGATTGCGTTGTGATTTCTAGATTGGATGGTAGGAGATAGTTGCTACACTTTTCACCATCATTTGGCACTCATATATAAATTTTTATGCATGTTTAGGGTGTTCGCATACATATTTAAATGTCACAATCATACACTCACGCTAGGATTGAGCTCACTTATAGTATGTTTGCAGTACATAATCACCTTGCACTTTTGGTTGACCAAATAGTTGTGTAGATAACTTGGTTATAGAACATTGATGTTTATTGCGTGTTACGCTGTTTGCACTTAGGAAATATTTTGGGGACAAAATTCTTTTAATGGTGAGAGAATGTAACACCCAGTCAAATCAACCACAAAAAAATAAAATGGCTAAATTAATTTAAATAAGATAAGGTTTAAAATGGAAATTTTTCAAAAGAGACCATTAAAGTTATGCCGTTGTGTTCATGATGAAATTCTGATTAATTTTTATTTATAATATGTTTAAAACGGAGCTTAAATGGAAAAATTATGGACGTCTGAAGTTTTAAAATTCAAAATAATTCTAATAAAATTTGAATTCAAATAATTTTTAAATTTTTGAAATTTTAAAATTAACAGTAATTAAACAAGGGGTTAAATAATAATTAAAAATAACGTTAACATGAGAAAGTAATTAAGGAATGAAATAAATAAAACAACGGTACAAAATAAATAGTCCCAAAATAAATGGACCGGTCAACCGCCTAGTATGGACCGGTTAAGAAGAGTGGCAGCTAGAGTTTTGTCTATATGAACGACGAAGATTTTATTATTTTAAACCAACTTAAATGTGACGGTTCTGGAGCATTTCAACCACTATAAATAAAAGCCTGGCCCCTTCTCTTTTATTCACAAATCATTTTGGGAACCTAGCCAACTTCTGATAGTTCATTTCTTCTAAGATTCAAAAAAAATCCATGAGGGTTTCAAGTAAGAAACCCTACATATCTATTTTGTTTCCTATTTATTTTCTCAACCTATACTTCTCCAAGTCTCTAATTTTTTGAATATAATGTATATACAAATCTATTGTTGTATACATCAAAAGAAGAAATCTGGTAAAGATTGTTAAAGGGGTGTCAAATTCAAAGGTGGCAAAGCTAAGGATATAATATGAGTTTCTATTTTAGTAATTGATTAGTATAGTATGGGTTCAAATATGCCTTAGGGAGTTTTGGTTTGCGAAAACAACATATTGTAAACCCCCAAAACTCCTTCAATGCAAAATGTCAACTCTAGGCTGGAATATCAGTTGTTTATGAAAAAATAATGGAAATTGTGTAGATTCGCAGTTTTGATAATTTTACCCTATGTTCTACTCCTTATACTTCTTCTTTGAATCTGATTAAATAGTTGATTAAGGATAATGTGTAAGGTATGAATTTATTCGTAGTTTACACCGCTTATTCCCACGAATTAAATAAAAATTCCTTTGTTTATTTTATCTGAAAAAGGAGTTGGATAGAGCGTAAAATTGGAACTATAAATTTCTATTATTAATATTCCATTATTTTGATGTATTAAGTTGAGTTTAAATTTTAATTGTATACAAGTCTATTTACTAGAAATTTTTGATGTTAATATTGGAATTTTGGTATTGTTGATAAAATGAGATGAGACTTGTATAATTTTGGAAAGAATTAACATTTAAACGCTGGTTTAGAGCTTATATTCTACACGCTTAGAAATTACTAGGCACGTGTGTGTGTGTGTGTGTGTATATATAGATGCACACATATGCATAATTAACGTATAATTATAACATATAATTGCATAGTTATAAATGTTATTGATTATATTAAATCCCCTTTAGGAAGGTAATAAAAGTCAAAGGCATAAAAAGAAGATTTCTTATAAGGCCTTGATTATGGAAACAGTGAGATATATTGTAACGACCCGCTATTTTGGACTATTCGCATACGCACATGTCGGACTTGAATAATTCAAAATACCAAATTGTAAATTTAAATTTGGCAAAACTCATATATACAGTAAATAAATAATCACAGAATCACAGACACAGAGTAATAATATGCAGCGGAAGTAAAAGAGATAGTAGTTCATGAAGCTACTATATAAATATATAAAAGACATCAGAGTTTACAACAGAAGAGAAATACGATGCATCAAGTACAAATCAGAATACATCACTGGAATCATCGAATACAGGAAGCAGAATATATGGCTGGATCTTCAAGCAAAGCTCCAACTCCAAAGGTGAGTCTCGAAAGCTGAACCACTCAGTCTGACCCGAGCATAAAGCAAACACAAAACACTCGAGTCAGAATTAATATTCTCATATCAATAAATCCAACTCAAGTGAAATAGCAATCGAAATACAAGTAACTTAAAGGATGTTGGAATCACCATCCTCTAAGGATCCGTTAAACTATCTACTATGTAGTAGTGTACGCTAAATATATAATGTCTATCAGTAATATAAAGTATCAAAATAGTGTTAAGGCGTTACCATTATCCCCCTTAACATATTTTATAAGCATCATAGTCTATACAGCACTGTAAACTCCACCGTAAACTGGTGGGATATCAGGGAGTACTCCATAGGTATAACACAAAACAAATTCGTAGTGGTTGCGTATATAGGGATACAAGTATGACAAGGCACATGAGGCAATACCCAAGGTAGTGAAACTACCGTTCGCCTGATCCGGACTGGTGAGAACGCATCGCCGCAGTGATCGCAACACCGCGAAACAACACTCCTGAAAGTACGAGGGTGCACCAATCAATCACAAGTAATGAGTAGTAGTTACGAAGAAGTGTGTTCGCTCGAGGTGGCTAACCCCATTTGGTCCGGCACGGCTCCTGATTTTAGTCATTTCCAATTTGACACAAGTGTCAAGGCTATCCATTATCATTCTCTTTCTTCAGTCATCACGTACATCATTCCAACCACTTCATTCTGGATCATCACTCCGCGTATAGTTATTAAAGTGGTTTTCGGTTTAGATAGAGAGTATATCCATAACCGATTCCGGTTTCTTTAATAACTTTCGTAATTATTACACCGATTGGTCGTTTAATAAATTTCAAAACCAAATCAATTAAATTTCAATTAAAATTTATCAATCAACATTTTATTCGTCTTCCAATATCAATTTCCAAAATTCACATTTCAGAACTTCCAAATAACCGTTTCAAAGTCTTACAATTCAATTTCAATATTTATTTAAACTATACAAATATTGATTCAAGTTCGTATATAAATTTTATTCCGAAATCATTTAAATTACTTTAATTTAACGCTCAAATCAATGTACATTCATTTATCGATTTCATTCAATATTCGTTAAATTAATTATCATTCAAACAATTCTATTCAAATTCCAATTCAATTAAATCAATTACTTAAGTTCAATTTCATTATAACAAAACTTACAAATTTCCTTAAATTCGATTCATCAAATCATATTCTTAAAATTATAAGTTTCACATTCATTTCAATAAACGCATTTTATTTCTTATTAAAGAAATTCAATTTCACTTATTTCTTTACTTAGTTACAAATTTCCAAAACTCAATTAACAAAGAAACTAAATTTCATATATTCGAGAAGTTTACTTTCACTCGTTAATTACTTAAATAATTTTCCAACTTTAATAAATAAAGAAACTCAATTTCATTTATCAACGTAGTTCAAATCCACCTATTTAAAGTTCACTTCCTCTTATCAGAGAATTCAATTTTATTCAATTATCAAATAATTAAATCTCGTTCAATTATTAAATAATTCCAATCTTAATTATTAAAATTTCAAAACTTAATAATTACAACTTGATTTTAAATTCAAACTTAATTATTATTTCATTTCCACTTAATTACGAATTCAAACTTAATTATCGAATAATTTCAACTTAATTATAAATTCAACTTAATAATTTCAAATTTAATTATAATTCCAACTTAATTATAATTTCGAATTTAATTATTAAATGATTTCAAACTTAATAATTTCAAAACTCAATTATTACAAATTCCAATTTAATTATTAATAATTCCAAATTTAATTATTAAATAATTAAATTTCAAACAACGTTCTTTCATCAATTTCTACGTTAATATTGTTTCAGATTTCAATCTTTACATTTTCCTTTCAAAAATTCAAATTCTAGCCTTATTTCAAAACTTATTCTTTATTCGAATAAAATCATTATTTTATTTTTAAATCAAATTATTGACCAATCGGATTTTTATTTAATTTTCTATCCTAAGTCAAGTTCATTTGGGTATTTATCATTTCAACCCGATTCCAATTTCAATTCAAAAATACAAACATAACAAAGGGAACTTGCAGTGTGATAACTGGGATGGTGTCAAAGTAAATAAACAAGCAATAACAAAAATCAAACACAATCAAATAATCAATTCAAATAATCCCGAAATAATCGTATTAATTCGCATTGTTGTTTGTACGAATTAATATAATTATTTCTAGAATCTACTCTATCATTTCATGTTGATTAAAGATTATTACCGTAATATTTATATGGTTCTTCACGATATTTATTATTCAATTTCAAACTTCATCAATTTATACAACATACATTTAAATGGTTCAAGGTGTCGTTAACACTATTTCTACGTGTCAATTTATTTAACATTCAAATGGGTCATATTATTCAAATTTTACTAATCAACTTCAACACATATCAATTTCAAATTGTTAACTATTCTACGTCAATTTCAATTTCAAATTATTTATCACTTCATACTTAACAATTTAACGTCCAATATAAACATCAACAGTCAATCAATTATCAGCCAACTGTATTATCATCGAATAAATAATTAACAGATAATGGTGTCAGATGTCACAGGTGAACTGATACAGATAATAACATATATAATAGTGTAAATAACTACAGCAGCATATTTCAATTGTCGTTTCAATTGAAATCAAATTTAATAAATAAAATAACATTAATCGTGAGTGATTGCTCACCTTTCGAGGCGGAAGAAATTTGATGAAGACTAAGCTACGAAGTCTAGAGCAACGCTAGATGGACATGATTCGACGACGAAAATAGACACGACAGACAAAGCTGATAATGGGAAACCGATGAGAACGATTGAATCAGTTGATATAAACTGAACTGAAGACATATTATTATTATCTTGAAATCGATTTAAAACATATATTTATTTTCAAATTTATATTGACTCATGCTTATAAAATAAAGTATATATTTATACAACTCATAAAATATACAACCCAGAACTCAACAGATCAACTTATGCTACAAACCTAATATGTATTGACACACAACTTATATTATATATTAAACAAACAACATTTAACTTTATAAACTTGTATACTAAACCCAGAACAAAATATGCGGACTAATCATTGTAGCCGACTTAAATGCTGTAGGTACATTATAAATTGTAAACCTATGACTTAATGAAATCTTCCATATACATATAACACATGCAACGCATATAAAACAAAAGTTTTAAATACATTAATCATAATACATACTAATATATATAACTGACAAACTGAGAACATAAATATACTTTTTAAACCAAACATAGCAGACATGTTCTGAATACCATCCAATACAACATAAACAACCCTATATATCTCTGGATATATGGCTTGAAATCAATAGTCATGCAGACACAACAGAAGATAAACGTGCATAAGCTTAAATCATATTATAAATATACTTTTTGAACATATATCTAGACATTTATATATAAACTAATATTACATAAAATGGTTACTTACATACTTACACATAACAGCATAGTATAAAACAAATGCCTAACTTCCTACATAGACATACTAACCTATATGCAGATTTTGACTATATATAACCACAAATATAAGTAATCTAGGTTTCATATACACAAATGAATTCAAATATAACTACTTGTATAAATACATAACCTATAATATATTTATATACAAATGAACTGTGATCTTATAATATATTAAAATGTAATATGATAAAATATAATATTATATACAATACTTGTTTAAAAGGTATATTTCAAATCAACCTATATGTATAAAACTGTCAGGAAAAAATGAAATTTACATCAATCTGTATAAATATACAAACCTTATATAACGCGTATATAGTTGGCAGGTTGCTAGTTTTTTTTTTTTTTAGAACTTACGAAAGCAAACATAGCTAATTAATGCATATATATTTTGTAACCGCTTAAGAATGTATATGCTAGGATTATAGAACAAGCTTTCAATGCAATGCAAAATTTGATACAAAATAAAGTCTTCTCAGCACAACAGACATCAATACACCTTTTTGAACTAACGCACATATAAGATAATGAAATAAATTACAAATCAATACACTTACAGATGCTGACTGGAAAGATTTAGGATGGAAGCAAGGAAAGAGGCTAGGACCGAGAAGGTAATGGCGAACAGAGGTGGAAGATGATGGGGTGGTTCGGCCTGGGTTGGGGTGCACGCGGTCTTGGTGGAGGGCGGAAGTCGGTGACGTGGGGTGGAGGTAGCGGAGGTTGTGGGGTGCTGCTCACGGTTGTTGCGTGTGTGGTGAACACATGGGTGGAAAAAAATAGTTTTTGGCCATGATCATTTTCTTGGAACAGAGAAGAGGTAGGGATAGATCTGGAGGCATGCAAGTTTGATTTTTTTTTTTTTGAAACATTCGTGAAGAACAGAGAGTAGTAAATGCAGCTAGTATTGAGTATCGAAGTTTTCAAAGTGAAATAGGAAAAGCCACGCATGCACGGCAATCCAAAAAAATAATAAAAGCAAACGCCTCGTTTCAAAATTTTGAATGCTCACAGTTATCGAAGAGCTAAAACGGATACGATGCATTGGACCGTTACGCAGTTTCCGCTGCGTACCGGACTCAAAATACGGAAACAAATATACCGCAGAGATCAGCAGGACGAGGCGGTCAAAATGGCATATGCATATCAGTGGTACGATCGAGTTATGAAAATTCGAAATTTTATAATAGCGGAAAATGCATGAAAAACGTAGAAAAATAAGATCGACGGAGCCAAAGATGTCCGAATTTGGAAAAACGACAAACTGACATCTTGTTCAGAAGATGATTTAGAATTTTTCTATGTAAAAATATTTTGGTTTTGAGAACGTTTTATTTTCATTGTTTTTTACCTGATTAAATTGAAGTAAATTTACGCACGAAATAAAGTTTCGTATTTTCGGACGAAAATTTGCCAGTTGCTATGATTTACTAGACGTATTCCAAATATTAAATTTATATTTCAAAATTTCGTCGTTTAAAATCCCACAAAATTTCAATTAATACGTTATTAAAACCGGTTAAATCTACGGGTTGTTACACTTTCCCTCACTCAAAACTTTTCGCCCTCGAAAAGGAAGGAGGTAGGAGAATAGAAACAATCAATAGAAAATCGACTTGAATTACATTATAAACAATTAACTTAAACCATATAAATTTCAATTTAAATAAATTTATATTCAACAATTTGTTTTAAATTCAAGATTTTTATTAAATTGATTTGATTTCACATTTATTAATGTTAGGTACAAAGGGTTTCTTTCAAATGAAATTCAATTTAAATTCAATTAATTCAAGATATTCCCTTAAGTTGATTTAACTCAATTTATTAACTTTCAAAACAAATTTTTCTTCTATTAATCACACCTATTATTTATTCAACTTATTATTCTATTTGTCTCCATAAACATTTAAAAATTTTAAATTTAAGTAAATAACATTTATTATACGCACTCACAATTTATTATAAAGACAATTTATTTTGTATATTATCCAATTTTTCTTAAATTAACAATTTCAACGATCATAAATTTGAATAGTCATTTATTATAAACATACTTTATTTGACAAATTTAATTTTCTTTATTCCAAATTATTATTAAATTTACTCCACTTAATTTCCTATTACATATATATTAAGTATATTTACATTTATTATTACTACTCAAATTTATTTAAAAATTCCTTTGATATCATTTATATTGTATAATATTCAATTACATAATTAACTTTTGAAAATTTAGGTAAGCAATATATAATGCAATTGAGTATTATTCAAGTAAATTTCTAATTTAATTATTCAGGCTTAAATTTGAATTCAAAATTTCGATTTCATTTTATAATTGAAATTATCCTTTATCGTGAGTTTAAGAATTAAATTCCGAGTAACTTCAAGTTTATTTAGAGATAAATATATATATATATATGTATGTATGTATGTATGTATGTATGTATAATATATCGAATCAGATATAATCATATACCAATCTATATATTTTCAAATCAAATCATACATTAAGAAATTCAAATCAATTTATTTTTCAAAACAAACCGTAGAAAAGCTACAGAATAGTCTCTCCACTTCGAAACTCGAAAATGAATGTCGATGATGCGGCCGTCATCACTGAAATTATTTTCCAGCGACAAATAGAAGAGCACTGATTTAATCAAAAATTCTTTGAAAACTATTTCTATTCGAAAATATTTTAAATAATATATATTTTAAACTTTAAAACCATAGTTCAAAATTTCGAAAATTAAGTTCTCAAATTCTTAATTTAAATTCAATTAAATTTTCAAATCCGCATATTGAAATAGTCAATGGTTTACAAAATAAATGTAGATCAAATATTTCTTTTCAACAACACATTCATTAACTATTTAATTTCAGAAAACTTATACTTATATAAAATATAATCATACAAAACTTATCTTATTCACCAAATTCGAAAATACTATTGTGTCAGTTTGCTCTGTTCAAGTGTTTTGGAAATCCTATCGATAGCGTTGATCAGACGAATCGATCGAAAACCCAAATCACATCAACAACTCAAACAACACAATATATAAAAAAATTTAATATTAATTTACAAATACACTTCCTTGCTCAACGATACAATAATGGATTTCAAAGCAAGGATAGAGATTCAAATTTGGTGAACGCAAATCAAAGAGAATTTTGATTCGATAATAAGTTCGAAACAGAAAATAAGATAATTCATAATCGGGAGATGGATAAGCTTATTTAATTCACGGGCAACCTTAACCGGGTCGACCGTGACTTCAAAAATAGGATTGATGTAGAATTTCGAGGTGAATCTACATCTGGTCTTAAGAAATAGAATTCAGGTATAGCAGGAGATAGATAGCATCGTAAACCGAGGATACAGAAATCTTTGGAAAATCGATGTTCATTATAAAGGAATTTCACCCAATTACAAATAAATCGAAGATTGGCGAGACCGCCGATTCATTATAAAGATCATTCGAAGTGGAGTTATGAGATGCTCCAGAATTAAAGGAAGGCGAATAGTGAGGGACACAAATGGATTTTGGAACCGCAGGGAACGTTCCAAAATTCAAAGGAATTGAGTCAAAAGGAAGAGATTGAAACTCGAATGAGCGTGATTCTGTAAATACATTTACCCTATATGCTGAGTTCTGCATAGAGCTACCAAAGGCTCTGATACCAACTGTAACGACCCGCTATTTTGGACTATTCGCATACGCACATGTCGGACTTGAATAATTCAAAATACCAAATTGTAAATTTAAATTTGGCAAAACTCAGATATACAGTAAATAAATAATCACAGAATCACACAGAGTAATAATATGCAGCGGAAGTAAAAGAGATAGTAGTTCATGAAGCTACTATATAAATATGTAAAAGACATCAGAGTTTACAACAGAAGAGAAATACGATGCATCAAGTACAAATCAGAATACATCACTGGAATCATCGAATACAGGAAGCAGAATATATGGCTGGATCTTCAAGCAAAGCTCCAACTCCAAAGGTGAGTCTCGAAAGCTGAACCACTCAGTCTGACCCGAGCATAAAGCAAACACAAAACACTCGAGTCAGAATTAATATTCTCATATCAATAAATCCAACTCAAGTGAAATAGCAATCGAAATACAAGTAACTTAAAGGATGTTGGAATCACCATCCTCTAAGGATCCGTTAAACTATCTACTATGTAGTAGTGTACGCTAAATATATAATGTCTATCAGTAATATAAAGTATCAAAATAGTGTTAAGGCGTTACCATTATCCCCCTTAACACATTTTATAAGCATCATAGTCTATACAGCACTGTAAACTCCACCGTAAACTGGTGGGATATCAGGGAGTACTCCATAGGTATAACACAAAACAAATTCGTAGTGGTTGCGTATATAGGGATACAAGTATGACAAGGCACATGAGGCAATACCCAAGGTAGTGAAACTACCGTTCGCCTGATCCGGACTGGTGAGAACGCATCGCCGCAGTGATCGCAACACCGCGAAACAACACTCCTGAAAGTACGAGGGTGCACCAATCAATCACAAGTAATGAGTAGTAGTTACGAAGAAGTGTGTTCGCTCGAGGTGGCTAACCCCATTTGGTCCGGCACGGCTCCTGATTTTAGTCATTTCCAATTTGACACAAGTGTCAAGGCTATCCATTATCGTTCTCTTTCTTCAGTCATCACGTACATCATTCCAACCACTTCATTCTGGATCATCACTCCGCGTATAGTTATTAAAGTGGTTTTCGGTTTAGATAGAGAGTATATCCATAACCGATTCCGGTTTCTTTAATAACTTTCGTAATTATTACACCGATTGGTCGTTTAATAAATTTCAAAACCAAATCAATTAAATTTCAATTAAAATTTATCAATCAACATTTTATTCGTCTTCCAATATCAATTTCCAAAATTCACATTTCAGAACTTCCAAATAACCGTTTCAAAGTCTTACAATTCAATTTCAATATTTATTTAAACTATACAAATATTGATTCAAGTTCGTATATAAATTTTATTCCGAAATCATTTAAATTACTTTAATTTAACGCTCAAATCAATGTACATTCATTTATCGATTTCATTCAATATTCGTTAAATTAATTATCATTCAAACAATTCTATTCAAATTCCAATTCAATTAAATCAATTACTTAAGTTCAATTTCATTATAACAAAACTTACAAATTTCCTTAAATTCGATTCATCAAATCATATTCTTAAAATTATAAGTTTCACATTCATTTCAATAAACGCATTTTATTTCTTATTAAAGAAATTCAATTTCACTTATTTCTTTACTTAGTTACAAATTTCCAAAACTCAATTAACAAAGAAACTAAATTTCATATATTCGAGAAGTTTACTTTCACTCGTTAATTACTTAAATAATTTTCCAACTTTAATAAATAAAGAAACTCAATTTCATTTATCAACGTAGTTCAAATCCACCTATTTAAAGTTCACTTCCTCTTA
Organism: Allium cepa; assembly: GCA_030765085.1. Classification (NCBI taxonomy): domain Eukaryota; kingdom Viridiplantae; phylum Streptophyta; class Magnoliopsida; order Asparagales; family Amaryllidaceae; genus Allium; species Allium cepa. Next base: position 424,302,527 of record CM060937.1, read on the forward strand.
TCAGAGAATTCAATTTTATTCAATTATCAAATAATTAAATCTCGTTCAATTATTAAATAATTCCAATCTTAATTATTAAAATTTCAAAACTTAATAATTACAACTTGATTTTAAATTCAAACTTAATTATTATTTCATTTCCACTTAATTACGAATTCAAACTTAATTATCGAATAATTTCAACTTAATTATAAATTCAACTTAATAATTTCAAATTTAATTATAATTCCAACTTAATTATAATTTCGAATTTAATTATTAAATGATTTCAAACTTAATAATTTCAAAACTCAATTATTACAAATTCCAATTTAATTATTAATAATTCCAAATTTAATTATTAAATAATTAAATTTCAAACAACGTTCTTTCATCAATTTCTACGTTAATATTGTTTCAGATTTCAATCTTTACATTTTCCTTTCAAAAATTCAAATTCTAGCCTTATTTCAAAACTTATTCTTTATTCGAATAAAATCATTATTTTATTTTTAAATCAAATTATTGACCAATCGGATTTTTATTTAATTTTCTATCCTAAGTCAAGTTCATTTGGGTATTTATCATTTCAACCCGATTCCAATTTCAATTCAAAAATACAAACATAACAAAAGGAACTTGCAGTGTGATAACTGGGATGGTGTCAAAGTAAATAAACAAGCAATAACAAAAATCAAACACAATCAAATAATCAATTCAAATAATCCCAAAATAATCGTATTAATTCGCATTGTTGTTTGTACGAATTAATATAATTATTTCTAGAATCTACACTATCATTTCATGTAGATTAAAGATTATTACCGTAATATTTATATGGTTCTTCACGATATTTATTATTCAATTTCAAACTTCATCAATTTATACAACATACATTTAAATGGTTCAAGGTGTCGTTAACACTATTTCTACGTGTCAATTTATTTAACATTCAAATGGGTCATATTATACAAATTTTACTAATCAACTTCAACACATATCAATTTCAAATTGTTAACTATTCTACGTCAATTTCAATTTCAAATTATTTATCACTTCATACTTAACAATTTAACGTCCAATATAAACATCAACAGTCAATCAATTATCAGCCAACTGTATTATCATCGAATAAATAATTAACAGATAATGGTGTCAGATGTCACAGGTGAATTGATACAGGTAATAACATATATAATAGTGTAAATAACTACAGCAGCATATTTCAATTGTCGTTTCAATTGAAATCAAATTTAATAAATAAAAGAACATTAATCGTGAGTGATTGCTCACCTTTCGAGGCGGAAGAAATTTGACGAAGACTGAGCTACGAAGTCTAGAGCAACGCTAGATGGACATGATTCGACAACGAAAATAGACACGACGGACAAAGCTGATAATGGGAAACCGATGAGAACGATTGAATCAGTTGATATAAACTGAACTGAAGACATATTATTATTATTTTGAAATCGATTTAAAACATATATTTATTTTCAAATTTATATTGACTCATGCTTATAAAATAAAGTATATATTTATACAACTCATAAAATATACAACCCAGAACTCAACAGATCAACTTATGCTACAAACCTAATATGTATTGACACACAACTTATATTATATATTAAACAAACAACATTTAACTTTATAAACTTGTATACTAAACCCAGAACAAAATATGCGGACTAATCATTGTAGCCGACTTAAATGCTGTAGGTACATTATACATTGTAAACCTATGACTTAATGAAATCTTCCATATACATATAACATATGCAACGCATATAAAACAAAAGTTTTAAATACATTAATCATAATACATACTAATATATATAACTGACAAACTGAGAACATACATATACTTTTTAAACCAAACATAGCAGACATGTTCTGAATACCATCCAATACAACATAAACAACCCTATATATCTCTGGATATATGGCTTGAAATCAATAGTCATGCAGACACAACAGAAGATAAACGTGCATAAGCTTAAATCATATTATAAATATACTTTTTGAACATATATCTAGACATTTATATATAAACTAATATTACATAAAATGGTTACTTACATACTTACACATAACAGCATAGTATAAAACAAATGCCTAACTTCCTACATAGACATACTAACCTATATGCAGATTTTGACTATATATAACCACAAATATAAGTAATCTAGGTTTCATATACACAAATGAATTCAAATATAACTACTTGTATAAATACATAACCTATAATATATTTATATACAAATGAACTGTGATCTTATAATATATTAAAATGTAATATGATAAAATATAATATTATATACAATACTTGTTTAAAAGGTATATTTCAAATCAACCTATATGTATAAAACTGTCAGGAAAAAATGAAATTTACATCAATCTGTATAACTATACAAACCTTATATAACGCGTATATAGTTGGCAGGTTGCTAGTTTTTTTTTTTTTTTTAGAACTTACGAAAGCAAACATAGCTAATTAATGCATATATATTTTGTAACCGCTTAAGAATGTATATGCTAGGATTATAGAACAAGCTTTCAACGCAATGCAAAATTTGATACAAAATAAAGTCTTCTCAGCACAACAGACATCAATACACCTTTTTGAACTAACGCACATATAAGATAATGAAATAAATTACAAATCAATACACTTACAGATGCTGACTGGAAAGATTTAGGATGGAAGCAAGGAAAGAGGCTAGGACCGAGAAGGTAATGGCGAACAGAGGTGGAAGATGATGGGGTGGTTCGGCCTGGGTTGGGGTGCACGCGGTCTTGGTGGAGGGCGGAAGTCGGTGACGTGGGGTGGAGGTAGCGGAGGTTGTGGGGTGCTGCTCACGGTTGTTGCGTGTGTGGTGAACACATGGGTGGAAAAAAATAGTTTTTGGCCATGATCATTTTCTTGGAACAGAGAAGAGGTAGGGATAGATCTGGAGGCATGCAAGTTTGATTTTTTTTTTTTGAAACATTCGTGAAGAACAGAGAGTAGTAAATGCAGCTAGTATTGACTATCGAAGTTTTCAAAGTGAAATAGGAAAAGCCACGCATGCACGGCAATCCAAAAAAATAATAAAAGCAAACGCCTCATTTCAAAATTTTGAATGCTCACAGTTATCGAAGAGCTAAAACGGATACGATGCATTGGACCGTTACGCAGTTTCCGCTGCGTACCGGACTCAAAATACGGAAACAAATATACCGCAGAGATCAGCACGACGAGGCGGTCAAAATGGCATATGCATATCAGTGGTACGATCGAGTTATGAAAATTCGAAATTTTATAATAGCGAAAAATACATGAAAAACGTAGAAAAATAAGATCGACAGAGCCAAAGATATCCGAATTTGAAAAAACGACAAACTGACATTTTGTTCAGAAGATGATTTAGAATTTTTCTATGTAAAAATATTTTGGTTTTGAGAACGTTTTATTTTCATTGCTTTTTACCTGATTAAATTGAAGTAAATTTACGCACGAAATAAACTTTCGTATTTTCGGACGAAAATTTGCCAGTTGCTATGATTTACTAGACGTATTCCAAATATTAAATTTATATTTCAAAATTTCGTCGTTTAAAATCCCACAAAATTTCAATTAATACGTTATTAAAACCGGTTAAATCTACGGGTTGTTACATATATGATAATATGTGCAACAACCCACTTTTTCGAACAGCTTAAGAAGACAATTAACCACACGTGATCCACTCAAATTGACGGAAAAACAGATAGTTAGGCAAAAGGAAGAAAGAAAAAAGAAGAAAGAAAGTAGAAGATAAGAAGAAGAAAAAACTAAACAACATAGAATCTCATAGAGGAATAATAATCTATAATATAAAACAAACCTTTACATAATACAAACTGTAATATATGTATATACAGACATTAATCAGAGTGTGCTAACCATTTTCGGCTCAGACGGTTATAACTGCCTGTCCTTACAATCGTTGATAATTACAACAATGAATGCAGCGGAAAATAACCATATACGTGAATATGTCTCTGGGCTTCCAGTTAGTCTCCTAAAGCTCCAATGCATCTAACTAAATTCTATAAATATGCTCAGTCTAACCCGAGCATTATAATAAAATAACACCCGAATCAGTCTAGAAAAATAGTGTGAGAAAATACACCCAACTGGATTTTAAAGTTATAGAAACCTTTGAAATCAAAAGTATCTTGTAAGACCACGTCGCACATAAGCACAGATGGGTTTTTACCTTACGATAACCAAAACATTTTATAGAAAAATCCTACGATATTATAATAATGTCTAAGGGTGAAAATAATAATAATCAAGTAGTTGTGATGCTTGTGAGTGTACATCATACAATATAAGGTATATAATCAAAAACCGATAAGGCGCATTTGCCGATTGTTTAGGATTGCATGGAGGCGCCCTCAATACTTCGAGAATGGTCCTCCTTCACATGGATCAGTGATATCCTTCCAAAGAAACATACATCCCTAGTGATGTACCATAGGAAAAACATAACTGGTCTCGCAAAGACCGAGTGCATCGCCCTATGCATGCATAACAATTGTAAGTAGTGTCTAGGTAGAGCCGACGCCGACTACACCATATAGGTTTGCCGACCCTACTGGCCATGCCTCCTATCTCTGGTTTTTTTTCATTACCGCTGATGAGGCTACGTTCGGCTTTCCAGCTCATGCACAACCATCAAAGCAGATCATTGAATCCCAAATGGACTCCAATATCTCAAATAGATCTTGGAATCATACGTGTATTCCATAACCCAATAGGTCTCGAAACCGCACATGGATTCCAACATATTAATGTATCACGAAACTCCTTCATAGAACCGTATATGGTTTTGGAGTGGTTACCATTTCCAAGTCAACTCTTAAGAGTACACTCTTCCGCTTCCCTGGCACTCCAAAATCCAATCACCAATTTTTTGGAATGCTCAATATCGGTTCTTTAGGAAATAATTAGACGATACATAAGAGCTGGGATCACCCCCTGACCATTTAAGTGGGCAGATCTCCTTATTATTTGTCCTAGAAGAACGAAACAAGTTTATACATACAATATAGCACCATCGATGGTAACTATACCATATAATTCTTGTGTTTCTCTTAAATATTTCCAGAGTTAAAATCCTTCGGGGTTAAGAAGAGAATACTTTCGTACCACCAAAATTAAGGAGGATTACATATTTAGGCAAGATTTGAAGCAGGTTATTTAACTATCAACAAACACACATCTAGTTAGGGATTATTTTCATAGGGAAACCACACATTAGTTATTCTTTTCATTAATTAAAACAACTTTGTCAATACTTATATAAAAATACTTTTACAATGGTACATCCATAAATCTGTGTATTTCGATACTTAGAAAATATTCATATACTTATCTCAATGGCATAAGTATATTCACACACATTACACCTGACAACTTTAGAAAATGCATTCACATACCCATCTCAATGGTATTGGTATATTTTCAATTGAGAAAGATTTTTTTCTTCGATTCTAAAATCGTTTATAAACTCCTTATAGTTCTCTAAAACCATTTATAAACCATTTTATAAATTTCTAAAAATCTTTTATAATCTCTTTTATAAAATTTAACTCACTTATAAATCCTTATGTACATTTCTAAAATAATTTATAAATCCTTTATAAATCCGTAAAACCATTTATAAAATTCCTTTTATAAATCTATAAACCCATTTCTTAAACTAGTTTATAAATATCTAACCATTTATAAAACTCTTCCACCTTGTAAATAATCTTCCCTTGCGTCTTTAAACCACGTTATAAAACTCCTCTTATAAAACCCAAGTCTATTTATAAACTCTATTTATAAATATCGAAAACATTTATAATCAAATGAAATTATTTACTTTAAACACTATTATACAATAATAATTTTAAGCAAAAACATTTTAAATAAATAATAACTTCAAAACACTATTTAATATATAATAAAGTTTTAACATTATTATAAATAAAAATAATTAATTTCTAAAACAGCATCAACAAATCATTATTAAACATTTCAAACCATATTAATTAATTAAAGCAAATTAAAAATATTGATAAATAACCCTTTAAAAAAACTAATTATAAACAAAACTTTTAAAAAGATTCTAAATATAATAAATAATATTTTAAACAATATTAATTAAAAATAATCTTTAAAACAAATTAAGTATAAACAAATAACTTAGGAAAAGATAGACAAAAAGGTTGGAATAAAATAGATATTAAAAACCTTTAGAACAAAATATTTTCGAAACCCAATTTCGGTTTAAATCATTTCCTAGCTCAAAACAAATTTCAATTCAAGTTGCAACCTATAGTATTTTTAAAATACTAATTTGAGACCAATAACTACCAAACGCTTTACTAATACTGTTATTGGTTTTTTATCTCCACTGGGTTTCAGTTTTGAATATGACAAGGTTATAACCAATAATGTCCATAAATTAGGTTACATATCCAATAATTCATGTAACATGAATTTTATTGAAAATAAATCAATAATACCGAGGAATCCTGTTGGATCCCACAAACCACTCTCCCTGCGTCGCAGCTCATATATACCACACACACACACAGAGATATATATATATATATATATATATATATATATACGTAAATAAAACCAACAGTGATGGTCCTATTGGATTTCTCCAACGTGTTCCCTTGCATCACATACAGTATGTAATCAAATAATATAAATCAATCGCTTTGAGGCGGGATTGTATATAAGCATCATCTGCTCTTACATGGGAATGTAATAGGGCCTCATCTGCTCCAGTGGTTGGAATATATCCAAACCAACTAATAATATAGTAAATCATCTAAATAATTATTCAACAATTTTTATCAACTATAATACAAGTTAACCAAAAAGGTGAGTTTAACTCACCTTTATTCCAATTGTCACTGAGGCATTCCAGTTTGGAACAAAATCGATTCAATAGTCTCCAAATTCATCCAAACCAGTTACATCACGAAGCTTTCGTCAGTACGAGCACAATGCAAAAATCTGCGCCTCGATTGGACCTCGTATAAGAGAGTTATTAAAATTTTAGGTTATAAATATTTTTTAATTAAAATATAATAACAATTACATAATTAAATTAAATTACAACAATACCCTTCTTCCTCCCCAAACTCTCTTCTCTTCCTCCTGTACGTGCACATTATACACAACATGCACACTTCCACTGACATGGAAAATGGATCGCGGAAACATAAAACGAAGCTGCTAATAAACTTCTCTCATTGAACTCGACTTGCCTGGCACCTCGACTTTCCCTCCGAGCAACCCTTCTCATCGCGATCGAGCAGCTGAGCCCTCCTACTCTATTATGATATGCCCCTCAATCCACGACTGAAACCCATGAAATTTTGTGCCTAGGTGTCATTCGCTTCCCCAAACTCAAATATGGTATTCAATTCCCACATCGAGCACTAAATCATCCAATTTCCCAAACCTTGGCTCCAAACCTATTTGACATTACTATCGAGTTCCACGAACCATTGTTACACCTCCTAAAAACCCATCTACAAGAAGATCTCGTCGAATCGAGATTTTTAAAGCTTATTTCTCGATTTTTAGTTTGGTAATCCATTTAAAGTTTTTTTGCAATTTTTTCTTTTCTCTGATTTTTAGCTTGCTGTAAAAAAAAGGAAGAGGACAGTATGATATAAGCATGGAGGTATAAGGGTATAGCTTGGGACGTGTAGAGGCATAGGAAGAGTATAGGAATTTATATACATACATACATATGTGTGTATATATATATATATATATATATATATTTTAAAATATTCGATATTGCGCATTCAAAAATATTGAACTCCGATCGAGGCGTGCCGCTTGGCATTCTATATGTGATATCCATATTTTGAACACAATGGGACAAGTCTCAAGGCCTAACAACCGTATGCAGAAGATAGCTTTTTAAATCCAGTTATATTAAATAAATTCTATAATTAATTTATAAGTGTTTCAAACTCGCACGACCAAATGATTCTTCCGATCGCCAGGAAATTCGATAGTGCAGAATAACTAACTCTTATGGGTCAAATGAAATTGGTTTCATCGAAATTCGAGACAGTACCCCGGAAGGCTATTTTTATATGCTAATTAAAATGAATTACTATAAAAACCCGTATTAATCACTTTTAATTCTATATTAAAGTTTATTATCTTCATTCTTATACAAATAGAATTTAAACCAACTTCCAAAATCATTTTTATCCAAATTAAAACCCAAGATTCAATTTTTTTAAAACCATTTCAATTATTAAATTCAACAATTTAATTATCAAATAAATCGCTATATTTAAAATTCAACTTATTCAACTTATAAAATATTAACTATTCAATATTTTAAATTAATTAAATATTTCAAATTCAAATGACTAAAATTCTAGGTCGTTACAATATTTAAAGAGTGTGATATAGATTTTGACTAAGTTATAGGGATGCGAGATTAGTCAAAAGCACACGGAAGTCTGTCCAACTAATCTGGCTTCCAGCTGTATGACTTTGGGGCTGATGTAAGACATCACCTACAATAAGTAACTATGACGATGCGAGGTTAGTCCCAAATTCTATAGGTTAAATCTGTTCAGCTAATTTAGCTACCAATACCTACGAATAGTCCGAATGATATGAGACGTCGCCTTGGGATATAAGTCATAATACGAAGGATCTGCTTCAAAGATTAAAGCTATTAAGTAGTTGTATGAGGGTCTGCCTCTTCTCTATATAGAAAGTAGTAAATGGTCAGGCTTATAGGTTAGGCACGGTAGAGGATATCTCGAGAAAGGGCCTACTTCAATAAGAAGAAGTAATTGGCTGGAGACATTCTGTGCAATGTAAGCTTGACAGTTGCTAATGAGAAGTTCGCCTTGGGATATGTAGTAAATGACGCGGAACGAGCTTAAATAAGGTATTAAATGGTCAGGGTCTGACTAATTCCTATTAAAATGTATTGAGTGACCTGATTATTATCTCTTCCACTGATATAACATTATGGACGATAGATATGGAGTATTGAGTTAATAGAAAATTGACTATGAGCTTATATTTGAAAATCTGTTTTATTTATGTCTAAGAAAAGCCTTTGGGCTTATATTTGAAAAGACATAAAATGTAAGTAGAATACTTATGACATATTCATATTTAAATTATACTATCCAAGTACTAATATAACAAGGTTCGGGATTTTTATTCACCACACATGTAACGACCCGAAATTTCACTACTTTAATTTGTGAATATTTAATTAATTTTGGATATTTAAAATAGTAGATTTTATAACACACATAAAACTCTTTTAAATTATAAACAGTGATGAAGGAATGGATTTCAAAATTTAATTATAAATATATTTTGTTCGAAGAAAAATAAAAAACGCGATTGGAATTCGTTTTTTGAATTTTTGGCTTTTCGTCGAATAAAAGTTATCGAAAATATCTTGAACACATTAGAAAAAAACATATATAGACATTTATAAGTGAAGTAATGATATGGCTTAGTGTGTGTGTGTGTTTTAGGAAATTTATTTAAATTTTATTTAGATATGAATGAAGATTGTTAACGTTTAAAATTGGATTCAAAAGTGAATAAATTGAATTTGGAAATTTTTTGTTTTAGTTAACGTGAAAAATTAGCCATGACCACTGTCTCGGATTTTGACGAAACCGGTTTCATTGAATCCGTAATAGTGAATTATTATACGGTTTCAAGTTTCGCAGCGATCAGACTTATCGTTTGGCCATGCAAGCTTGAAACGCACGGAAATTAATTAAAGGAATTTAATTAAAATAAATTGATGTTGAAAAGCTATCTTCAGCATACGATCGAATTATGCATCGAGACTAGTTCCATTGTGATTCGAAATAGGGATTAAACATGTAGAACGCTAGGTAGCACGCTTCGTTTGGAGTTCGGAAAATTTACGTGTGAATAACATCAGATATTTATATATTAGCCCTCGTTCATTTCGTCAAACCCTAGAACAAAATCGCGCAGCCCTCTCTTAAAACTTTTAATGGCCAATATTTGTTATGCTTCTTCCTTCGATTTCTCCAAATCTACACATCGAAATCAAAAACTTCCAAAAGGAAAAACCCGATATTTTAAGTTTCTGTAAAATAAGAAAGTTCAATTATTGTAATAAAATGAAATCTTGACTATATTAATAATTGGAAACTTCTAAAATGGAAAATAAGAAATTTAGAGTTAAGTGATTAATGAAATATAAAGAAATTGAAGGTTGTCATTTATAAATTAAAGAGTAATAAAAATTTAGAAGATGTAATTATTGAATATTTTGTTAACTAAAATTAATAAGATAAACTTGTATGACATTCAATTTCATTCTATAAAACATGTATGACTTACAAAAATATTAAAAGTTTAAATGTTAATAGGTGTATGTAATAGAATATTAAACAAGTAAAACTTAAGTAATAAAAGGGTTCAATGGAATTATGTTTATGAATGAAAAATAAAGATGTATAAGAATATTATAAACTTAAGTTAATGCTTGAAGTTATTTATAATTAAAGTGAATAGTAAAAGTGAATTATTGTATTAAGTAAATGATTTTAACTTCAGAAAATGTTGAAATGAAAATAAAAGATTTAATACTTAATGATACTATATATGAAAGAAATAAATGTGAAAAAGAAATAAATAATAAGGGTGAATTAAATTTGTAAAGAGATTTACATAATCTTTTAAGAATTAATTCTGGATTATCTAAATAATTTATGTAAGTAAACGAATCTGAATTAATGGAAAAATTACATTGTATGAATGAATGGAAATGGATTTTTGTAAGTCATGAAAGCAAATTTACAAAAAATAATCATCGTATAAGCAAATGAAGATAAATAAAGAGTGAATAATGAGGTAAAGAGAAACCAATTTGATAAACTTGAATAATATCTAAAAATTCCTTGTTGTTTTGGCTTATGGGGTGTTTGGGAAATGATACTTCGATTGTTTAAGGATGTATACATAATCTATTAACTTATTATCTAAGGCTATTAAGCGTAGGGTACACTTGATAGTTATTTATCACCCTTTTACCATGTAGAGTTTCTGAACCTGAAAAAATCAGCCGTTTTGGTTGCTATGGATGTGTGATTGGTTACTATGATTGCATATGACAATTGTACTGTTTTGTTTGCAAGTGACTATTGTTATGCTGTGTTGATTTGTTTGTTATTAATTGAAACAACTTAAATATTTCTCTTGTGCATAATTCTCACCATTTTGAACTATATAAGTGAAGTACAAGTTATGGAAGCAATAGTTACTGTTTTGGTATCATAAAATTAGTGTTGTTTGCCCGAAAAATAGGTACAGTTTCGGATTTCGATTCTCTAGCGATATTTTATTGTTTTTACCATGGTTTGGGATATATTATTATTGAAATATGATATATATATATATATATATATATTATTGATATTATTATTTCTCCCAGACCTCTCCGTACAAAGGAGACCCTGTCGAAATTTTCCCTTAATTTTTGACTTAGAAAATTTTGTGGAAGTGAGATATTTTCATACTTTTATTTAGTTGAATATAAAGATTTAATTGTTTATTAATTGGTATATTTTATTTAATATTAAACTATGTAATTGTTTATAGATTGAATACTTTGATAAAATATATTAATTCCTTCTTTTCCCTTTTCGAGGTCGAAAAGTTTTGCGTGGGGGAAAGTTTAACGACCCGTATTTTTTCGATAATTAAAATTTGTTAATTAAATAAGTTTTTCAATTTAATGCTGTATTAAATGGTGAAATTGTATGTAATTAATTGAAATTGGTTAATATAGAATAATTAATCGGTATGTGAATTTATTAGTTTTGTTTGTTCACAATAAACATAGAAATGTGTTTGAAATTGTAAGTTCTAATAATTAGTTGATTATCGTTTCATTATTTAATCCACTGAAATTAAATTGCAATTAAATGTAGTTAACTATGACGTTAATATGAGTTAAGATGATAACCATAAAATATTACGGTGATAAAACGTATAGTAATGTCAATCATATTCATAAGGCAATATTTGATTTAATAATAAGAGTGAAAATCAATATAAATGAATTTATTGGATTTTAGATTATAATTAATGAATTTATTTCAATCGAAATTTGAACGCTGTAAGCGTAATATTAATAATTGAATTTGACATGGAAAATTTTTTTTAAAAGATTATAAATTACTAGGTAATCAAAAATGATGAAAAATGGTTAAGCATTAAATTTGAATTGAAAGGTGATTATATTAATATAATAATAATTTATTTAATTAACGTGAAAATAATCATTTTGGCCACTGTCTCGGATTTCAACGAAACGAGTTTCATCGGATACGCAATAGTAAATTATTGTAGGATTTCAAGTTCGTAGCGATCGGACTTGTCGTTCGATCGAGCGGGCCCGCAATGCATAAAAATCAATTTAATGAATCCAATTGAAATTAAGCTGATTTCAAAAGCTAACTTCTTCATACATTGGAATTAGGACTTGAAATTTGTTCTATTGAATTTCAAAGTATCGAAAATATCTATTTTGATATATGGGATGACACAGTTTCGTTTTGGAAGCGGAACGGGCTTTTCGAGTCGTTATTGTCGTTTCGAACCAATTCAATGTGTTCATTCTTTCTTATCGGGTCTTGTTCATATAAATAGCTTTATTTCTCAAACCCTAGCAGTTTTTCAGTGTCTACTGTACACACATCAACTTCTTCTTGTTCCTTTCTTAAATGGCAGAAACCAAAATCCAATTTATAAACCAACTTCAAAATTCAAACTCTCAAAACTATGTCATATTATATATCGTTGGAAAGCTCTCGACGAGCGCAACGCAAATATGTTGTTCGTTTTTGCAATCGAATTTTGGTTTGTCTAGATTGGCCAAAACATTCTCAGGCCGTTCATTGGGGGTTTGATCGACAGCGATGGATCGTCGAATCGAGGGTATGGTCACGTGGAGAGGGACACATGGAGTTCATCTGTGTTGTTCGTTTCCAATTATGGTGGTCAGATTGGAACAAAAGTTCGATTAGGGTTTCATTTTGATATGGCCACTACTGTAATTTTTGGTCCTCGATGGCGATCTGAGGGGGAGTCTCGGAGTTCATGGAGGGCTACGCTAGGAGGGGAGCTCGTGTAGGGTGGTCGCGACGTGCCAGAGTTGGTCGCGGCGTCGATGATGTAGCATGATTCATGGTGGATGGGTAGGGTTTCAGGGGGGTACGAATGTGAAATCAACGAAGAAGGTTAGCTGACATGTTTGTTTGATTATTTTATTTATTTATTTCGTGATATAAATCGCATAACTTCAAAATTTAATATCTTTTGCATACGAGGTCGGATTCATGCGCGGTATTCTTCACTGCGATCGTAGCGAAATTGCTGACATTATGGAACTGGTTTTGGTTGCATTCTAAGACTGTTGAAATTTGGGCCTTTATTTGGATTTCAAATCGATTAGAAACCAAAGGTGAGTGTTCTAACCCACTCACAACTACTAAATTATCTTACGTTAGTTAAATTTAATTTGTGATGCGTTTGGAATTTGATTGGTTGATGTTTGGTATATTTAGATTATCATTTCAGTTAACTCTGACTTTTATTGAATATAATCGTTATTTAATGTAATATTGAATTTTTATTTGCCAGTTAATAATTGTTTTTGGTAATCAGTCAATTGTTGTTATTTATTGGTTGATTCGACTGATGATTGTGATGGATGTTTAATTTTGACATTGGATGATTGGGTGTTATGTTTATATATTGTTATCACGCTACAAGTTCCCTTATATTTTGCTAGGAAATCACTATGGGTTGAACTGATACACATCCAAACGATCTGTAGATTAAGGAAAATCGTTATGGGTTGAAATGATAGACTCGAGCGATTTTATGGATTTTTGAATTTTAACTCGGGATTGCGGGTTGAAATGATATATACCCATAAATTTTAAATTATTGCGGGTTGAAATGACAGATATCCGTATCACTTGACCATAGGGAGAAAATTATATACGGATACCGGATTGGTTAAATTAAATGATTTTAATTCCTTAAATTTTAAATCCAGTTAAATAATATTTCGAAATAAAATTTGACTTGTATAAAATGAATTATTTTCAAAATCTAAGATTTAAAGTGTTAAAATGGAAATTTGTTTAAAGGAATTGTTAAAAGAATTTAAATTGGAATTTCAAAGCTGAATTTTGAAATATAAATGAAATTTATCGAAATCGGGTTATTTAAATGTTTGAATATTTCAACTTTGAAATCTATGAAATTGAAGTGCTTTAAAATTGTAGTTCGAACATGAATTTGAAATCGATATAAATTGAATGATTTTTGTGGGAATTTGAATTGAAAAAAAAATTGGGTTTTGTTAATTTGAAAGTTGGATATGGTCCAGATTTGTTGAAATAAAAGAAATTGTTTAATTTGATATTAATTAGAATTAATTATTTTTATAAACTATTTAAAAATATATTATTTTAAATTTCTGATTTATTAAGATTTTCAAACTATTTACTATATAAACCATTTTCAATAATCAATCCATTTTATATTAAACTATTAAAATTATATTTAATCTATATTTTAAACTATTTTAAACCATTTTAATACATTTTAAACTATTTTAATAAGTTTTAAACTAGTGAATCTATTTTAATCTATTTTGATCTATTCTAAACTATTTTAATCTATTTTAAACTATTTAACCCATTTAAACTATTTTAAAGTATTTTGAACTACTTTAAACTATTTTAAAACTATTTAAATTACTTTCTAAAAATAAAACGGTGCAAGGTTGGACTATTATATTTAAATCCTTGAAAGTGAAATGTTTAAATGAATGTTATAACATACGTTGGAATCTGAAATGATATTTTCTAGTGAAATGACATATTTAAGTAAATATGATGACTTTGAAATGAGGGTTTAACTTATTTTGTGGATATGATTTCAAAAGTGAAAATGATTTTTAAAATAATATGATTTTAAGTAGGTATGAAATTTTGATATCAATCATGAATTGATTTTGAAAATGTAAAAAAATCATACGGTGTGAATTAAGCGTTTGGTTGTAAAAGAGACCGTAGTCGGATGTTGTCATTCTCTCTACCAATACTGAAAACCACTTTAACAACCGTGCATGCGGTGAAGATTCAAAAATAAAGTAGGATTGCTTGGTGAACGATTCTGTATGAGGTATTAACGTAGCACTGTCTCCCACGAGTCAGCTTGATGTGACTAAAATAAGAGCCATTGCGGGCCAAGTAAGGTTGCACCTCCAATTGAACATGCTTCTTCAATACCATATTGTGACTTTGTGATTAATTTGGTGGCCACCCCTCAATTTGATTTGGGAGTGAGTTCTAAGGTGGGCGGTAGTAGCTGCTATGCGTTACCACCAGTCCGGATCAGCAAAATGGTAGTATCCTATCCTGGGCATTTCCTTACGTGGTTGTCTCACATAGGACCACTGCTGGGAGTAGAACAGGATAGACTACCAGAGCTAGTCTGCTTCCCATATGGAAGACTAACTATTAGCGAGTCAGTAAACTCAGTTTGCTTGTGGTGCGTAGCGAAATACAGGGATGGTTGAACAATGCCTTGCCACATGCCTTATCGTGCCCATTACGAGTTTGGTTTATGTCGTACCTATGGAGTGCTCCCTAATAGCCCACTAGTTTATGGTGTAGTTTACAGTACTTTATAGATAACGATATTATATAACATGTGTTAAGGGGGGTATGGGTAATGCCTTAATGCTATATGAATACTTTTCTTTACTGTAGACATATTATAATTGCATATTGTACTATGTATGTAGATAGTTCAACGGATCCTTAGAAGACGGAATCCCTAACATCTCTTAAGTTATTGCACGCACATTAGACACTGTATAGGAGATGTCAACCCCGTAAACATCTATGACGTTACACTCATATTTATTTATTATTTATTTAACTTACATAAGATCTTTTAGTACTGACTCGAGTGTTTTGTCTTTTCATTTCGCTTGGGTCAATCTGAGCTTTTCAATGTATTGAAGACTCTATTTCCGGAGGACAAAGACGGAGATTTGTATACTTATATGTTCTACTGCATCATGTTGTTCCAGCATACCATGTCGTTCCGCTGCATTATTTATTTATTTCTGCTGTATATGCAGCTCTGATCTGTATTGTAAAAGTGTAATCAAATGTTATTTGTAAACGGCTTCATGAACTATTTATTTGATTATTATATTTTTCAATTCTGCTGCGAGATTCTATGTTTTGTTTTTCTTTCTTTCTTTGCTTTTTCTTATTTACCCCATAACAATTCTCCCATTTGAATGGTTCAAGTCTGACATATGTTGTTTATTGTCAATTTAAACCGTCCAAAAAGGTGGGTCGTTACATTTGGTATCAGAGCTTTGGTTTAGCGATAACCTTAACATTATGGGGTCTGACTCATTAAAGATAGGGTAGTAATACCCTAGAATGAGTTGTTTGAGCGTATATATATCAGAGAGCGTACTTGTTAGTGTTATAAAATGCTTTTATATTATGTTAATTTGTTCTGTTTAGTATTTATAAATTTTGGTCGGTAAATACGACGCTATGGCATCGACAGGAATTTCTAAATGCTTCATAGGGCAGAATAACACAAGATTGTTTTTGAAATATGGGTAAGTGAAATAATTTTACCTAGTGTTATATTTTGTATACAAAAGAATAATTTTTATGAATGATATAGTTGGATGTGCTATGTTGTTTGTTAGGTAGAGAAATTTTATAATATTGAATTGTAGAATAGGATCTACAGGTAAAGTAAATAGAACTAAAATTTTGAGAACTTAAGTTTCGGGACTTGAAATTTGTTTTCAAAGAATTTGGAATATAATACTAGTATTATTTGAAATTATTTTCGGATATAAATATTTCAATGTGATTTGAAAGAAACGTTTTAAAAGAATTTTAAAAGAAATAAATTATGTACTCCTCCCTCAGTTGCTGGAAAATAATTTCGGTGATGAGTGCACGCATTATCGACGTTCATTTTTTAGTTTCAAAGTGGGAATATGTTGTAGTAATTTTACTTCACATTTTTTTTGATAAACAAATCTCAATTTTAATTTATAAATATGACTGATATATAAAAGATATGAGTATCTATATTATTTTAAATGATTTGAAAGGAAACCCGGTATTTAGTTCTTAGGTCCCTGTAAAATTAGAAATTTCAATTGTTGTAATAAAATGAAATCTTGACTATATTAATAAGTAGAAACTTCTAAAATGAAAAATAAGAAATTAAGAGTTAAATGATTAATGAAATATAAAGAAATTGAAGGTTGTCATTTATAAATTAAAGAGTAATGAAAATTTAGAAGATGTAATTATTGAATATTTGGTAACGAAATTGAATAAGGTAATCTTATATAACATTCAATTGCATTCTATAAAACATGCATAACTTACCGAAATATTAAAAGTTGAAATGTTAATAGGATTATGTAATAGAATATTATACAAGTACAACTTGAGTAATGAAAGGTTTCAATGGAATTATGTTTATGAATGAGAAATTAAGATGTACAAGAATATTATAAATTTAAGTTAATGCCTGAAGTTATTTATAATTAAAGTGAATAGTAAAAGTGAATTACTATATTAAGTAAATGATTTTATCTTCAGAAAATACTAAAATGAAAAAAAAGATTTAGTACTCAATAACACTATATATGAAAGAAATAAATGTGAAAAAGAAATAAATAATAATGGTGAATTAAATTTGTAAAGAGACTTACATAATATTTCAAGAATTAATTATGGATGACCTAAATAATTGAATGGAAATAACTTACGTAAGTAAACGAATGTAAATTAATGGAAAAATTGCATTGTATGAATGAATGGAAATGAATTTTTGTAAGTAATGAAAGAAAATTTATAAAAGATAATCTGTAACGACCCGCATATTTATCGATTTTATATTTAAATATTTTATTTAAGTATTTTATCGATACTCGGAATTTAGTCCGAAAAACTACTTTTTGCATACGGTCGAATTAGGACTCGGGACCACTTCCATTGAGTTCAAAATGTCGTTTGCGATCTTTTTAAGTATAAACTTTGATATGTTTGGAGATAGTAGAATTTTGCTACTTTTTCACTTAGGGCTTTGGTTTGGGTTTCAGCCCATTAACCTAACATATGAACCCAACTCGTAAGCCTTCTCTTCATCTTCTCCAACCCCTTCTCTCTTGAATTTCAGAAATTCCTAAACCTAACTTTGGGAATGTTATTCTTTTTTAGCATATATTTAAGCTTGTTTGGGTTGTGTTGAAGAGTGGTTGATTCTCCCTTTGCTTTCAAGCTTCTTCTTCTTCATTTGTTTGGGTTCAAAGGTGAGATATTTATCTCACATCTTAGACTACAATTATCTTCGATTGTTAGGTATGAATTCCTAACACTTATTCTTGTGCAATTGATTTTGGTTTGGATTGATTTGGTGTATATTCCAATTTTTGGTGTTTTGAAATCAAAATCTATGAAAATCCTTTTATGGATATTTGGACATTGATATTTGAGGCGTATCGAAGAGCCGTTAAGGCTGGGTTGTCGCTTGGCGTAAATCCTTGGTCGTTGTCGCTCGATCGATCGCTTCCGGTATCCATTTGCCCATTTTTGGCCTAGGTTCAGGGAATGCCCTGAACCCTTGATTCAGAAGTCTGAAACGTAGTATTCAGACGTCTGAATATTATATTGGGAATTTTTATTCCCCAGTATTCAGACGTCTGAATTGGTTCATTTGGAACCAGAAGGAAATTAGGCAAAAAGAGTGCAGATTCAGACGTCCGAAATCAAGGATTCAGACATCTGAATTCTATTTTGGAAAATATTTTATTTTCCAAATTCAGACATCTGAATCCTTGATTTCAGACGTCTGAATCTGCACTCTTTTTGCCTATTTGCTTGAGAATTCCAACTTTAATCGATTCGTGTTGATTTCCTTTTGTTATTATCACTTATTGTAGACTTTGATGACATTTTCTACGTGATTTTGGAATATCCATTTCGATGGATTCGGAATCGATTTCTTTGGATTTTATTCACGTCTTTGAATGTGAATTTTGATGATTGATTGTTTCTACAATCATTTCTATGATTTGTCACTTTAAAAATATAAAGGTTTTCCATACTAGTAGTAAATATCAAAACTCTTTCATCAAAACGATTTCAACTCTATTTTCAATAACAAAGCTCTTTTCTTAAACCGTTTTCCAATCTACTAGTATATACAAACCTTTACCTCACTCGGATGAGAAATCTAATTAAACGGCTTAGTGAAACAAGTGGTATGAAACGCTTGCGTTTACTTCGTCGGTTAATTCTTGGACTTGTTCGATTGAAACTCTTGTGACAATTTTCTAGTGGAGATCTACAATTTGTTTGTAAATATTTAAGTTAAGCTATTAGTTATGGGACATGAAGCTAAGCTCATATATTTACTAGCTTACTGTAATCGGCACTTCTCTTTGATCATGACGATCATTTTATGATTTAGACTAGCAATTGTGCGATGTCTCTTTGACTGCAAGGTTAGACTAGGCCTCATCTGTGTGATTTCGACTCACACCTATTTATTTGCGAGGTTAGTCTAGACACCATTTGTGTGATTTCGACTCACACATATCTTTTCTGTCTGCGAGATTAGACTAGACATCATTTATGTGATTTCGACTCATACATATCTCTTTGTCTGCAAGGTTAGTCTAGACCTCATCTGTGTGATTTCGACTCACACATATGGGGTAGCTCCTCATGGTCTTCGGACCGTTCGTGTGATAGGCCTCCCTTTTTTTTTATGATTTCTGGATTTCGTGTGTTGATTTCTGGAATTTATGCTTCACCTATTTTCATGACTTTCATTGTTATGATTTCCAGCTTTTATGCGTTGGTGAATCCGTGTGTCATTGACTTGTTGTGAATACAAGTTTTGGGTATGATACCCTTTTTGGATCTTTGAGAAGATTCTTGTGATATTGATTAATCTCATGTTGATTTTCAATTGCATACTTATTGTAGTATGCCATTATGGTTATCATATGTTGATGCCATATCTCTTATTCTATATCATGTCATCTGATATTTATAGCTAGACTGACCCGTTTATTATTTTCTTATTAAATAATACTCGGGTCAGACCGAGATGTTACAGGTGCCTCTTCTTGACTTCTTCCCAGGGATTCATTACTCTGACTTTTGGCTAATCACATAGATTAGCAGTTTTTGTTGTTTACACTTGAGATATAGACTCATAGTTGTATTCTTTTGTATAGCACGAGTTGATATTCTTTTGTATTATTGTGGATCCTTTTGACCACTACTCTGATGTACACTTTCATGTGATAGTTATATATATATATATATTCATATCTTCTTCCGCCTTTGTGATATGTATTATCAGTGACTGATTTGTATTATGTTTATTTCTATATTTGTTTCCGAAGATTGTATATAGCCACTGTGTGATAGATTTGAGTTTGTATCACTATGTCGGATTTCCTCCTTAATTGATATATACTCTACTATCTGACATATCGGTGCTCGCACAAAGATATTACACGGACGGTCGCTCCTCAACAGGCTTATTCTCCGTGCTAGTTAACAGCATTATCCCGTAGTGTTCTTGGCTAGCGTGGGTATAGAGGTGGGGAGTCACAGCTTGGTATCGGAGCTAAACTTCGAAACAATGTAGAATAACTTAACAAGGATCATCGTCCTAAGTCCACCTTAGGAGTTATGTCTTAGGATTAATTCGAGTCGTCGTACCGATTCATCCTATATCCTTTACGATTCCTTGTTTTATCTATCAAGATTGCTTGATATTCATTAGTGAATAATCTTCTTCTTTCTTTTATTTCTTTCTTAAGGAAGAGAAATGGTTAGACCTGGCCGTCCCAGAGCTGGACCATCTAGTGCTCCACCCCAAGATGGAGTTTTTATGACTACCCAGCAACTTCTTGACCTTGTCACGAATGCTTAAGCAGCTGGATCTGATCCGGAACCTACTCACCCTAAATCTGGATTTGCACGCTTGTGCAACGATTACACCAACCTGGGTGGGAAGCCATTTAAAGGTTCTGAAACTATCATCGAGGTCTAGGCTTGGTTGAGGACCTGCGATCGAATCTTCATTCGCATGAATCTCGTCAATCTTCACCGTGTTCAGGTGGCTTCCAGTATGCTCCAAGAGAGAGCATTGGACTGGTACGAACTTCTTATTTCTGAGATTAATGAAGCGGATCTCACATGGAAGCAATTCCAAGAACGCTTCGAATTAAAATTCATGCCAGAAGCCGAGAAAGTGACATTGGCTTGAAGTTTCATAGACCTTGTTCTGGGTGAAGCCTTCGTGACTGATTGTGTTGCATCCTTCGAGTCACTTTCCAAATATGGGATTGAATACATCAACACCCCATTGAAGAAGAAGCAAAGATTTGTCTATGGCTTAAACAAAAATCTCAAGAAGCCATTACTCCTAAAATTAGAAGTTCCCATCGACCAACTCATTGATATCGCTCTTCGTTTGGAAGAGGTTGATAAAGAAAGTGATGTTGAAGTAGTAGCTTCCAAACCAAACTTCAACAACAAAAAGAGGCCCAGTAAATTCAAAGGCCCTTATCCCAACAAAAATGGTAAGCAAGCAACCCCTGCTGCAAAGGCTCCTTATCCTAGTAGTGGGAAATGCTTCAACTGTGGGTCTAGGGACCATTTTGCGAACAAGTGTTCAAAACCCCGTTGTTGTCACTATTGTAAGAGCCCGGATCATTATATGCATCAATGCCTCAAACTTGAAGGCAAGAAGGAGGGAAAGTTAAATGTTGCGCAAGCCCCTGGCAACACATCTCGTGGTCAAGGTATATCTCATTCTATCCTTGATGGTATTATTATATTTCGTGATCAACCTATTCGAGTTCTCTTTGATACGGGTGCATCCCACTCTTTTATATCAAAAGAACTTGTCAATACCTTTTCTTTAAGTGTTGTTGCTTTAATGACTTCTTTAAGAATTGTGAATCCGGTTGGTGGATCCGCAACTCTTAGTTTTCTTTGTAAAGATGTGGAGATTATTTTATGCGATTTTTCCTTCCTAGCCGATTTGCACGTCATGCGTTATTTAGGCTTTGGAATGATTTTGGGAATGGATTGGCTTAACCGTTATGAAGCCCACATCCTATGTCCCGAACGGACTATTTATCTCTGACACCCGCAATCTGTAAAGCAGATTTCTATTATCCTTAAAGATTCGGATTCTCCTTTGACTGCATCTTTATATTCTTTAAATCCTCGTGATGACGATAATGATGATGAGGAAGATGTCATTGCTCTTATTCACGTTGTTCGTGAATTTTCCGACATATTTGAGCCCGTTTTAGGTTTGCCACCTAAGCGAGCAATTGAGTTCAAAATTAATCTTATCCCTGGAGCCCAACCTATTACTCGTCCTCCTTATCGCATGTCTAATAAGGAGAATGAGGAGATGCGCAAACTATTATCCGAATTGGTGACGAAGCAATTTATTCGCTCTAGTTCCTCGCCTTGGGGAGCTTCGGCTATTTTCGTGAAGAAATCCGATGGTACACTTAGGCTTTGCGTTGACTACCGCAAGCTTAATGATCTTACTATCAAAAATAAATATCCTTTACCTCGGATTGATGATCTATTTGACCGACTTAGCGGTGCTAGAGTCTTTTCACAATTGGACTTAGCTACTGGTTTCCATCAGCTTCGTATTGCAGAGGATAGCATTCCTTTGACATCGTTCCGTACCCATTATGGATCTTATGAATGGCATGTTATGCCATTTGTGTTAACAAATGCTGCAGCTTATTTCGTTGACCTCATGAATCGAGTTTTCATAGATTTCCTCAATCGGTTTGTACTCATATTCATTGATGATATTCTTGTGTATTCAAAAACCAAGGAGGAACATGAGAAACATCTTCGGATTTTATTGGAAACTCTTAGGAGTAATCAATTAAAGGCAAAAAAATTTAAACGCCACTTTTGGCTATCTCATGTGAAGTTTCTCGGTCATATTATTTCCGAATCCGGAATTTCCGTGGATCCTTCAAAGATTGAAGCGATTCAAGATTGGAAGAGACCGAAGAGTGTGACAGAGATTCGTAGTTTTCTTGGATTGGCGGGTTATTACCGTCGTTTCATTAAAGACTTTTCTAAGATTGTCGTGCCCCTTACTGGCTTGACTAAGAAGGGAGTGAAATACATTTGGTCGGACAAATGTGAAGCCTCTTTTTAGAAATTGAAAGAACTCCTTTCCGATGCTCCTATTCTTGTGATTCCCGATGGGAACCCAGATTTTGTTGTTTATACCGATGCTAGTCGCATTGGTTTGGGTGCCGTTCTTATGCAAAAAGAACGTGTTATTGCTTATGCTTCTAGGCAATTGAAGCCGGCCGAGACTAGATATGCCACACATGATTTAGAACTCGCGGCTATTGTTTTCGCCCTTCGAATTTGGCGTCATTATCTATTGGGAGAGATATTTATTCTTTACACGGATCATAAGTCTTTGAAATATTTATTTTCTCAAAAGGAACTTAATTTGTGTCAACAACGTTGGCTTGAGTTCCTTGCTCCTTATGATCTTGATATTCTTTATACCCCCGGTAAGGGTAATCGTGTCGCCTATGCTCTTAGCCGTAAGCAACAAGCAGTTGTTTCTATGATGATATCTGAATGGAACGATCTCGAGATCTTATCCACTTGTGAGATTTGAGACCGCGCATCCGATTTATGCTCATCATTTGTTTTATGTAGCCTTGTGGCTCATCCTTCACTTTTAGACCGCATTCTTAAAGCTCAAAGGCTAGATCCTGACTTGGCTCTTCTAAGCCAAAATTTTAAGGATAAATTAATATTGAAGGTTTGAAAGACTTTGATATTGATTCTCGTGGCGGCATTCGGAAATTTGGTAGACTTGTCGTGCCAAATATTAGTGATCTTCGAAAAGACATCTTAGAAGATTCCCATTGTTCTAAATTTACCATTCATCACGGTAGCAGTAAAATGTACGCGGATGTGAAGCGACTTTATTATTGGGAGGGAATGAAACTTGACATCGCTAACTTCGTTAAGCGTTGCATGACTTACCGACTCGTTAAGGCCGAACATCAAAGGCCCGGTGGGTTATTGCAACCTTTAGAAATTCCAATTTGGAAGTGGGACCAAATTTCCATGGATTTTATAGATGGCCTTCCCCGTTATCGTTCGGGTCATGATAGCTTATGGGTTGTAGTTGATAGACTTACTAAATCCGCCCATTTTATTCCAGTTCAGTCTAACCGAACCGTTCCTCTTTTGGCCAAACTCTTTATTAAAGGGATTGTTAAATTACATGGAGTTCCTACTTCTATTGTTAGTGATCGCGATCCATTGTTTACTAGTGGATTCTGGAAGAGTCTTCAAAAAGCTTTAGGAACGAAGCTTAATTTTAGCACCTCTTATCACCCCCAGTCCGATGGACAAACCGAGCGTGTGAATCAAACTCTTGAAGATCTTCTTCGTGCTTGTGTGCTTGATTTCGGTGGAAGCTGGGAAGATCATATTCCTCTTGTTGAATTTTCCTATAATAATAGCTTCTAATCTAGTATTGGTATGGCACCTTTCGAGGCACTTTATGGAAGGCCATGCCGATCTCCTTCTTGTTGGCTTGAGGCCGGTGAGAAGCTGGTTTTAGGTCCAGATTTTGTTTGGGATTCCACAGAAAAGATTGAACTTATTCGATATGGGATGAAAGAAGCCCAGAGTAGACAAAAATCCTATGCCGATAATCGAAGAAGGAGATTAGAATTTTCTGTTGGAGATCTTGTTTTTATTCGTGTGTCACCTATGAAAGGTGTTGTACGTTTCAGTCGGTCGGGAAAGTTAGCACCTCGATATATTGGGTCATTTCCTATCACTGAACGTATTGGTTCTATGGCTTATCGCCTTGAATTACCATCTCAATTTTCTGCTATTCATGTCGTGTTTTACGTTTCTCAATTACGAAAGTGCCTTCGAGATTCCGATTCTATTCTTGAGCCCGGTGTTGTGGAAGAGATTGAAATTTCGCCTAATTTAACTTATGAGCAACATCCTATTCGTATCATTGCTTCGGAAGTCAAACAACTTCGAAATAAAGATGTTCCTCTTGTTAAAGTTCAATGGTCTTCAAATCCTAAGGATTGTTCTTGGGAATCTAGAGAATTCATCGAGCGAACGCATCCTGACTTACTTTCTCATGCTCTTTAAGGTGAACTTCTCACTTCAAAATTCTTTTGTGTTAATATGCTTTTATGGTTGTTACTATATATCTTCTTTTTAAATATTGCGAGGACGCAATTTCTTTAAGGAGGGGAGTCTGCAACAACCCGCATATTTATCGATTTTATATTTAAATATTTTATCGATACTCGGAATTTAGTCCGAAAAGCTACTTTTTGCATACGGTCGAATTAGGACTCGAGACCACTTCCATTGAGTTCAAAACGCCGTTTGCGATCTTTTTAAGTATAAACTTTGATATGTTTGGAGATAGTAGAATTTTGCTACTTTTTCACTTAGGGCTTTTGTTTGGATTTCAGCCCATTAACCTAACATATGAACCCAACTCCACTCCAACACTTCATTAATTCATTCCTAATTCCTAATACTCAAGCTTTAGCAACAATGGTGAGTGGAATGGTAAATTAAAACTCCAAACCCTAGTTTTCTTTTGCAAATCGAACTCTAGCTCCAAACTAATAGAAGAACCCATTGGTAAGCCTTCTCTTCATCTTCTCCAACCCCTTCTCTCTTGAATTTCAGAAATTCCTAAACCTAACTTTGGGAATGTTCTTCTTTTTTAACATAGATTTAAGCTCGTTTGGGTTGTGTTGAAGAGTGGTTGATTCTCCCTTTGCTTTCAAGCATCTTCTTCGTTTGTTTAGGTTCAAAGGTGAGATTTTTATCTCACATCTTAGTCTACAATTATCTTTGATTGTTAGGTATGAATTTCTAACACTTATTCTTGTGCAATTGATTTTGTTTTGGATTGATTTCGTGTATATTCCAATTTTTGGTGTTTTGAAATCAAAATCTATGAAAATCCTTTTACGGATATTTGGACATTGATATTTGAGGCGTATCGAAGAGCCGTTAAGGCTGGGTTGTCGCTTGGCGTAAATCCTTGGTCGTTGTCGCTCGATCGATCGCTTCCGGTATCCGTTTGGCCATTTTTGGCCTAGGTTCAGGGAATGCCCAGAACCCTTGATTCAGACGTCTGAAACGTAGTATTCAGACGTCTGAATATTATACTGGGAATTTTTATTCCCCAGTATTCAGACGTCTGAATCTATATTTCAGACGTCCGAATCTATATTTCAGACGTCTGAATTGGTTCATTTGGAACCAAAAGGGAAATTGGCTAAAAAGTGCCAATTTCAGACGTCTGAAATCAACGATTCAAACGTCTGAATTCTGTTTTGGAAAATATTTTATTTTTTAAATTCAGACATCTGAATCCTTGATTTTAGACGTCTGAATCTGCACTCTTTTTGCCTATTTGCCTATTTGCTTGAGAATTCCAACTTTAATCGATTCGTGCTGATTCCCTTTTGTTATTATCACTTATTATCGACTTTGATGACATTTTCTACGTGATTTTGGAATATCCATTTCGATGGATTCAGAATCGATTTCTTTGGTTTTTATTCACGTCTTTGAATGTGAATTTTGATGATTGATTGTTTCTACAATCATTTTTATGATTTGTCACTTTAAAAATATAAAGGTTTTCCATACTAGTAGTAAATATCAAAACTCTTTCATCAAAACAATTTCAACTCTATTTTCAATAACAAAGCTCTTTTCTTAAACCGTTTTCCAATCTACTAGTATATACAAACCTTTACCTCACTCGGATGAGAAATCTAATTAAACGGCTTAGTAAAACAAGTGGTATGAAACGCTTGCGTTTACTTCGTCGGTTAATTCTTGGACTTGTTCGATTGAAACTCTTGTGACAATTTTCTAGTGGAGATCTACAATTTGTTCGTAAATATTTAAGTTAAGCTAGTGGTTATGGGACATGAAGCTAAGCTCGTATATTTACTAGCTTACTGTAATTGGCACTTCTCTTTAATCATGACGATCATTTTATGATTTAGACTAGCAATTGTGCGACGTCTCTTTGACTGCAAGGTTAGACTAGGCCTCTTCTGTGTGATTTCAACTCACACCTATTTATCTGCGAGGTTAGTCTAGACACCATTTGTGTGATTTCGACTCACAGATATCTTTTCAGTCTGCGAGGTTAGACTAGACACCATTTGTGTGATTTCGACTCACACATATCTCTTTGTCTGCAAGGTTAGTCTAGACCTCATCTGTGTGATTTCGATTCACACATATGGGGTAGCTCCCCATGGTCTTCGGACCGTTCGTGTGATTGGCCTCCCCTTTTTTTATGATTTCTGGATTTCGTGTGTTGATTTCTGGAATTTATGCTTCACCTATTTTCATGACTTTCATTGTTATGATTTTCCAGCTTTATGCTTTGGTGAATCCGTGTGTCATTGACTTGTTGTGAATACAAGTTTTGGGTATGATACCCTTTTTGGATCTTTGAGAAGATTCTTGTGATATTGATTAATCTCATGTTGATTTTCAGTTACATACTTATTGTAGTATGCCATTATGGTTATCATATGTTTATGCCATATCTCTTATTCTATATCATGTCATCTGATATTTATAGCTAGACTGATCCGTTTATTATTTTCTTATTAAATAATACTCGAGTCAGACCGAGATGTTACAGGTGCCTCTGCTTGACTTCTCCCCAGGGATTCATTACTCTGACTTTTGGCTAACCACAAAGATTAGCAGTTTTTGTTGTTTACACTTGAGATATAGACTCATAGTTGTATTCTTTTGTATAGCACGTGTTTCTATTCTTTTGTATTATTGTGGATCCTTTTGACCACTACTCTGATGTACACTTTCATGTGATAGTTATATATATTCATATCTTCTTCCGCCTTTGTGATATGAATTATCTGTGACTGATTTGTGTTATGTTTATTTCTATATTTGTTTTCAAAGATTATATATAGCCACTGTGTGATAGATTTGAGTCTGTATCGCTATGTCGGATTTCCTCCTTAATTGATATATACTCTACTATTTGACATATCGGTGCTCGCACAAAGATATTACACGGATGGTCGCTCCTCAACAGCCTTATTCTCCGTGCTAGTTGACAGCATTACCCCATAGTGTTCTTGGCTAGCGTGGGTATAGAGGTGGGGCGTCACATAATCATTGTATAAATAAATGAAGATAAAGAGTGAATAATGTGGTAAAGAGAAACCAATTTGACAGCTTGTGGGATGTTTAGGAAATGATACTTCGATTTGGATGTATAAATAATCTATTAAGTTATTATCTGAGGCTGTTAAGCGTAGGGTACACTTGATAGTTATTTATCACCCTTTACGTTGCGAAGTTTCTAAACCTGAACAAATCATCAGGTTTGGTTGCTACGGATGTGTGATTGATTACTTTGATTGCATGTGATGATTGTATTGTTTTGTTTGCAAGTGACTATTGTTATGTTGTGTTGATTTGTTTGTTATTAATTGAAACAACTTAAATGTTTCTCTTGTACATAATTCTCACTATTTTTAATTATATAAGTGAAATACAGATTATGAAAGTAATAGCTACTTATTTTGGTTTCATAAAATAAGCGTTGTTTGCCCGACAAATAGGTACGTTTTTTGATTTCGATTTTCTAGCGATATTTTAATGTTTTTCCTATGGTTTGGGATATATTATTATTGAAATATGATATATGTATTGTTATCATTGATATTATTATTTCTCCTGGACCTCTCCGTACAAAGGAGACCCTATCGAAATTTTCCCTTAATTTTTGATGTAGAAAATTTTGTGAAAATGAGATATTTTCAAACTTTTATTGCCTTGAATATGAAGATTTAATTGTTTATTAATTGGTATATTTTATTTAAAGTATTAAACTATGTAAATTAATTGTTAATATATTGAATACTTTGAATAAAATATATTAACTCCTTCTCTTAGCTTTTCGAGGATGAAAAGTTTTGAATGGAGGAGAGTGTAACGACCCGTATTTTTCCGATAATTAAAATTTATTAATTAAACAAGTTTTGGAATTTAATGTTGTATTAAATGGTGAAATTGTATGTAATTAATTGAAATTGGTTAATATAGAATAATTAATCAGTATGTGAATTTATTTGTTTTGTTTGTTAACCGTAAACATAGAAATGTG
Source organism: Allium cepa (assembly GCA_030765085.1). Taxonomy (NCBI): domain Eukaryota; kingdom Viridiplantae; phylum Streptophyta; class Magnoliopsida; order Asparagales; family Amaryllidaceae; genus Allium; species Allium cepa. Next base: position 424,331,940 of record CM060937.1, read on the forward strand.
TTTGAAATTGTAAGTTGTAATAATTGGTTAATTATCGTTTTATTATTTAATCCATTGAAATTAAATTGCAAACTAATTTCATTTAAATGTAATCAAATTTTGCGTTAATATGTGTTAAGATGATAGCTGTAAAATGTGAATGTAATAAAATGTATAGTAACGTCAAGCATATTCATAAGGTAATAATTGATTTAATAATAAGAGTGAAAATCAAGATAAATTAATTTATTAGATTTTAAATTATAATTAATGAATTTATGTCAACTGAAATTTGAATGCTTTAATTAGTAATATCAATAACTGAATCTGATATGGAAAATTTGTTTTAAAAGATTATAAATTACTTGGTAATCAAAAATGATGAAAAATGGTTAACCATTAAATTTGAAATGAAAGGTGATTAAATTAATATAATAATAATTTATTTAATTAACGTGAAAATAGCCATTTTGGCTACGGTCTTGGATTTCGTTGAAACCAGTTTCATCGGATCCGTAACAGTGAATTTTTGTAGGATTTCAAGTTTCGTAGAGATCGGACTTGTCGTTTGATCGTGCGGGCTCGAAACGCGTAGAAATCAATTTAATGAATTCAATTGAAATTAAGCTGATTTTAAAAGCTAACTTCTTCATACAATGGAATTAGTACTTGAAACCTATTCCATTAAATTTTAAAATATCGAAAACATTTATTTTGATATATGTGATGACCCAGTTTCATTTCGGAAGCAGAACATGCTTTTCGGGTCGTTATTGTCGTTTCGAACCAATTCAATTTGTTCATTCTTTCTTATCAGGCTTTATTTATATAAATAGCTTTATTTCTCAAACCCTAGCAGTTTTTCAGTTCTACCATATGTACATACACTTCTGTTTGTTCCTTTCTTCAAAGGCAAAAACCAAAATCCAATTACAAAACCCTAAATCCAATTTCAAAATTCAAACTCTCAAAATTATGTCCTATCATATATCGTTGGAAAGCTCTTGACGAGCACAACCTAAATCTTCTGTTAGTTTTTGCAATCAAGTTTTGGTTTGTCTGGGATTGGCCAAAACATTCTCGGCCGTTCATTGGGGGTTTGATCAGCAATGATGGATCGTCGAACCGAGGGTATGGTCGCATGGAGAGAGACGCGCGGAGTTCATCTGTGTTGTTCGTTTCTAGTTATGATGGTGAAATTGGCATAGAAATTCGATTAGGGTTTCGTTTTGATACGGTAGCGGCTGTAATTTTTGGTCGTCGATAGTGATCTGAAGGGGAGTCTCGTGTAGGGTTGTCGCGGCGTGCCAGAGCAGGCCGAGGCATTGATGATGTAGCATGATTCATGGCGGCTGGGTAGGGTTTCGTTGGGTTCGAATGCGAAATCAAGGTTAGCTGACATGTTTGTTTGATTATTTTATTAATTTATTTCGTGATATAAATTGTATTACTTCAGAACTTTATATCCTTTGCGTACGAGGTCGAGATCACATGCGGTTTTCTCTACTGTGATCGTAGAGAAATTCCGGACATTATGGAACTATTTTGGCTCCATTTTGAGACAATTGAAATTTGGGTCTTTATTTGGATTTCAAATCGATTTGAAATCAAATGTGAGCGTTTGGACCCGCTTACAACTACTAAATTATCTTATTTTAGTTACATTGAATTTATGGTGCGTTTAGAATTTGAGTGGGTGATGTTTGGTATACTAAAATTGTTAGTTCAGTTAATTCTAACTTTTTTGAATATAATCATCATTTAATTTAATATTGAATTTTTAGTTGCCAGTTAATACCTGTTACTGATAATCAGTCAATTGTTGTTATTTATTGGTTGATTTGAATGATGATTGTGATGATGTTTAATTTTGATATTGGATGACTGGGTATTATATTTATATATTGTTATCACACTGCAAGTTCCCTTGGTTTATTGCTAGGAAATCACTATGGGTTGAAATGATACATATCTGAACGATCTATAGATTAGGGAAAATCGTTATGGGTTGAAATGATAGACTCGAGTGACTTTAAGGATTTTGGAATTTTAACTTGGGATTGCAGGTTGAAATAATATATACCCGTACATTTTAAATTATTGCGGGTTGAAATGATAGATATCTGTACCACTTGACCATAGGGTAAAAATTATATACGGATACTAGATTGTTTAAATTAAATGATTTTAATTCCTTAAATTTTGAATCCAGTTGAATGATATTTTAGAATAAAATTTGAGTTCTATAAAATACTTATTTTCAAAATCTAAGCTTTAAAGTGTCAAAATGGAAATTTGTTCAAGAAATTGTTAATAGAATTTAAATTGGAATTTCAAAGCTGAATTTTGAAATATAAATGAAATTTATCGAAATTGAGTTATTGAAATATTTGAATATTTCATTTGAAATCTATGAAATTGAAGTGCTTTAAAATTGTAGTTCGAACATGAATTAGAAATCGATATAAATTGAAATGATTTTTGTGGAATTGAAAGAAAATTTGAGTTTTGTTAATTTGAAAGCTGGATACGGTCTAGATTTGTTGAAATGAAAGAAATAGTTTAATTTGATATTAATTTCAAATTAATTAATTTTATAAACTGTTTAAAAATATACTATTTTAAAATTTTGATTTTTTAAGATTTTCAAACATTTACTATATAAACCATTTTCAATAACCAAACCATTTTATATTAAATTGTTAAAACCATATTTAATCTATATTTCAAACCATTTTAAACCATTTTAAACTATTTTAAACTATTTTAATAAATTTTAAACTATTAAATCAATTTTAATCTATTTTATACTATTTTAATCTATTCTAAACTATTTTAATCTATTTTAAACTATTTAAACCATTTAAACTATTTTAAACTATTTTAAGCTATTTTAAAGTATTTTAAACTATTTTATGGCTATATAAACTATTTTCTAAAGATAAAACGATGCAAGGTTGGACTGTTATATTTAAATCCTTGAGTTGGAAGCGAAATGGTTAAATGAATGTTATAACTTACGTTGGAATTTAAAATGATCTTTTCTAGTGAAATGGCATATTTGAGTAAATATGATGATTTTGAAATGAGGGTTCAACTTATTTCGAAAGGAATATGATTTCGAAAGGAATATGATTTCGAAAGTGAATATGATTTTGAAAGTAATATGATTTTAAGTGGATATGATATTTTGATATCAATCATGAATTGATTTCGAAATTGTAAAAGAATCATCCGGTGTGAAATAAGCATTTGGTTGTTAAAGAGACCGGGATCAGATATTGTCATACTCTCCGCTAATATCGAAAACCACTTGAACAACTGTGCATGTGGTGGAGATTCCAAAACAAAGTAGGATGGTTCGAAGAACGATTCTGTATGAGGTATTAACGTAGCTCTGACTCCTTCAAGTCAACTTGATGTGACTAAAATAGGAGCCACGTAGGTCCAAGTGAGGCCACACCTCCGATCGGACATGCTTCTTCGATACCATATTATGACTTTAAGATTAATTAGGTGGCAAACCCTCGATTTGATTCAAAAACGTGTTCCGGGGTGGGCGGTAGTAGCTGCTACTCGTTACCACCAGTCCGGATCTGCAAAATGGTAGATCCTACCCTGGGCATTGCCCTGCGTGCCCTGTCACGTGCCTTATCGTGTATATTTCGAGTTTGGTTTGTGTCGTAACTATGGAGTGCTCCTTAATAGCTCACCAGTTTACGGTGGATTTTACAGTACTGTGTAGACTATGGCATTATATAAAATGTGTTAAGGGGGATATGGGTAACGTCTTAACACTATTTTAATACTTTACTTTACTATAGACATATTATAATAGCGTATTGTACTATGTATGTAGATAGTTTAACGGATCCTTAGAAGATGAAATCCCGAACATCTCTTAAATTATTGCACGCACGCTACACATTGGATAGGAGATGTCAAACTCCATAAACATCTCTGACGTCGTTACACTCATATTTATTTATTGTTGATTTAACTTACATAAGATCTTTTACTTATGACTCGAGTGTTTTGTCTTTTCATTTTGCTTGGGTCAGTCTGAGCTTTTCAGTGTATTGAAGACTCTATTTCTGGAGGGCGAAGACGGAGATTTGTGTACTATATTATTTCTATATGTTCCACTTCATCATGTTGTTCCACTACACTATTTATTTATTTCTGTTGTATGTGTAACTATGATTTGTATTGTAAAAGTGTAATCAAATGTTATTTGTAAACAGCTTCATGAACTGTTTATTTGATTATTATATTTTATCATTCCACTGTGAGATTCTTTGTTTTGTTTTTCTTCCTTTCTCCGCTTTTTCTTATTTACCCCATAACAATCCTCCCTTTTAAATGGTTCGAGTCTGACATGTGTGGTCTATTATCAATTTAAACCATTCAAAAAGGTGGGTCGTTGCAAAAAAATATAATGTAGTAAAAAATGTTTAAATGAAATATTCCTTAAGAAACATGTTCAAACATAAGGTATAAATGCATTTATGTCATGTTGGCTCAATTTTTCATGAGAGGGACAAGGAAATTTCAAAATTTATGGTGGGGGGACAACGGTGTAGTGTCATGGTGTGGTGGTACAATATTGTGGAGGGTAAAGTACATAGGAGTAGTTTGTTAATTTGTTAATCAATCCTTTATATATACCAAATTACTAACATTTTTTCTTATTTGATCATCTTATTCCACTTTCTAAATCTTCCTCCAAGCTTTGTAAAACATTTTAACGGCTTCCACTCTTATTTCCAAATTTTAAAAACCTTGGTATTTGTAGCGATCCGTATTTTTAATTATTTTAAATTAATAAATTTGATATGATTATTGAAAAAATGGTTTGAAATAAAAATTTAATTGATTATTAATGTAATTTACTGGATATGAACTTGTATAAAATTTTGAATGACAAAATTTAAGAAGATAAGAGAATGTAACTTATATTAGAAAATAAATTAAATAATATTGAATTGTAAGTAACTGCATTAATGTTGAACTATTGTAAAATGAAAATAATTGTTTTGTTATTTGAATTCATTTAAAAGTTAAATTTTATAAGTTAGATAACTTGTATTTCAATTATAGCGTTTTATTGGATAATTAAATTGTCTAATTAATATTGGAAATTATTTAAATAATTGAATCTTGAATTTAATATGAATGAAAATGATATCAGAAATTTAAATTTTATTTAAGTATGAATGAAGATTGTTAATTTTGGATTTAAAAGTGAATAAATTGAATTTAGAAATTTCTTGTTTTAATTAACGTGTAAAAATAACCATTTTGGTCACTATCTCGGATTTCAACGAAACTAGTTTCATCGGATCCATAATAGTGAATTATTATAGGATTTCAAGTTTCGTTGCGATCAGACTTATCATTTGACCGTGCGAGCTTAAAACGCGTAGAAATTAATTAAAGGAATTTAATTAAAATAAATTGATTTTGAAAAGCTATCTTCTACATACGATCGAATTAGACCTCGAGACTAGTTCCATTGTATTCGGAATAGGGATAAATCATATAAACGCTAGGTGCCATGCTTTGTTTGGTGTTCGTAAAATTTACGTTTGAATAACATCATATATTTATATATTAGGCCTTGTTCATTTCGTCAACTCCTAGAACAAAATCGCGCAACCCTCTCTTAAAACCTTTAATGGCCGATATTTCCTAAGCTTCTTCCTTTGATTTTTCCAAATCTACACATCAAAATCAAAAACTTCCAAAAGGAAGAACGTAGATCGCGATGAGCTCTACGATTTTTTGCGGTTGGATCATGCTAATATGCTTCAGATTCGCCAAGATCGCTGCTTGAAGTCGGAGTAGTTTTGGGCTTTTTTCTCGATGACGGAGGCGGCGGAGGGTCTAGGGCTTTAGGCGTTGGTGAGGGAGAGGGTGGCGCATCTCGTGGGATGATTGGATCGACGTCAGACAATTTGAGGCAGCGCGTGTGCATTAGGGTTAGGTCGTGATGGTGGGTTTTGGCCTAGAGTTTGTTCACATTGAGGGAGATATGTTTTTGTTTTATTTATTATTATTTATGTTAATTATTATATTAATTTTATCTAATTTTTTAAAAACTCATAAGTTTTTCGTACGAGGTCGGATTCGAGTGGAACGAGCTACGTTGGATTCGTATCGACGTCGTCTACGATATCGGATTGAAGTGGGATTTATTTGAAGCTGAAATATTTTCAGTTTCAAATAAAAGGTGATTTTTTTGTAATGCTCATGAATGGTTAAAATAATTTTTATGTTAGTTAAATTGATATCATGAAAGTAGCTAAATTTTATTGACTGCTGTTGATAAGTTATATGACATTTAAATTGCCAGTTCAAATTGAAATTGAAATTAAATTGCAGTTAGACATCCGGAGTTGATAACAAGTAAATTGTTATGATATTTGACAAATTTGCATGTTGATTGAGATGGCTGCTATTGGTTGATAGTTTGGATGTTTATTTGTTTACATATATATCATGTTATTACCTTGTTGTTAGCACAAGAATTGGTCACTAACTCCCTTAAGGGAGATTGTGTAGAGAGATTAATGAAGAAAGTAAGTTTAAACAAAGAATAATATGCTAAATTAAATGCAGGAAATAAGAACACCATATTTATAGTGATTCGGCGTAACTGCCTACGTCCACTTTGAGGTTAATCTTTATTGCTTTTCTCAATAATCGATTATAGATACAATCTATACACCAACTATTTGATTACAATTGTTAAGCAAAGAAGATGAGTCTTGAATGAGTCTTAAATGCGGTAGAGTCTCCCCGGTGTTCTCCTAAAAAAGGTCCCTTTCACTGTGCCTCTGCCTCTCTTTTTATAGACAAAGATGGGTTGGACTTCCGTGATGGGCCTAGTAGCAAGATACCTCGGCCCAATATGAATGACTTCTGTGTGCCGAGCCACAAATGCCGAGCAGCAAATGCCGAGCCATGTCTCTAAACCGAACGAGGCGGTATGTTGAGTGAATCGTGTAGGGCGAACGAGATCTAATGCCGATCGAGGGGAGAATGCCGGACGAGGCATGAATCCCGAACGAGGCTGAAATGCCGAACGTGGAATAATACCGGACGAGACCTGAATGCCGAGCGAGGCTGAATGCCGACCGGGGCTGGATGCCGAGCGACCCAGTTGTGCCGAACGAGGCTGGATGCCGGTCGAGGTTTGAATGCCGATCGAGGCTGAACGCCGAGCGAGGCTTGTATGCCGATCGAGGCTGAATGCCGAGCGAGGCTTGTATGTTGATCGAGGTTGATTGCCGAGCGAGGCTTGTCTGCCGATCGAGGCTGAATGGCGAGCGAGGCTTGTATGCCGATCGAGGCTGAATGCCGAGCGAGGCTTGTATGCCGATCGAGGTTTATATGCCGAGCGAGGCTTGTATGCCGAGCGAGGCTTGTATGCCGATTAGGGTTTGTATGCCAACCGAGGTCATGTGCCGAGTGACCTTGTTATGCCAAACGGGGTTTTATGCCGAATCGTACTGGACGCTGAACGGTGTACTAATGCCGAGCGACCTCTAGTTACTTGGTCAAAATCTCCAAGTAACACTTGCCCCCCAAAGTGCATCATGTGGACGAACATGATGCACTTTGAATCATGAGTCCTTCATGCTTTGCTTCGAGCCTTGGCCTTGTCTTCTCGATAGTGTCTTCTTCTTTACCGAACGAGGCATCGTATGCTAAACGAGGCTGAATGCCGAACGAGATCAATGCCGAGCGAGGGAGGTGTTTTGACCGGTTCCACCGATCATTGTCCCTTTGACTTCCTTTCTTCCCCCTATAAAGGTTGGCACTTTATTTCTTTTTCTCTTTTCTACTTTTACCTCCTCCCTGTAGAACCTACGGACTTTCCTCCTACCTCTGCGAATTACCTACCCTTTCCTTCTCTTCTCAAACTTGATACATTGTTTCACCCCTTTCCTAAATCAACGAGTTGAATAGAGTCGTGTTTCCTACCCCAGAACTTCCCAAGCTTCGATTCGTTTCTTAGGTAAAGGTTCTCCTTTTTAACACCTTAATCCCGAATAAGGAATGTAACACGAGATTCGCACTCGTGAATTTCTGTAAGACTGAGGATGGTAGGAATCGTGTGGTTAGAGGACAATGAATTCAAGGTCAAACGCGTCTTAGGGATAGGCGGAGTGATGAAAGGAAGGAGGTGTTAGAGGCGTTCAAATGAAGGTGTTGGTGGAAGGATCTCTGATGTGGCTTGGTAAGGCTCCCCTATGCCGAGCAAGGAGCAAATGTTCAGAAGTGAATTGGAGTTAAGGCTTGGTGTGCCGAGCGATGCGGCTCGGCACGGCCAGGGCTCGGCATGACTCTCTCATGCCGAACGAGGTAGGATGGGAAGTAGGAGGGAAGTAGGATCCTGGTTAACTGGCGAACAACATGGCTCGGCATAAGTGTGGTTCGGCATGACTCTCTTATGCCCAACGATGAAAAGGACAATTAGGAGAGTGGTGTACCGAATGGCTTGGCTCGGTATGTTTGCGGTTCGGCATGTTTGCGGTTCAACATGTCATACCGCATGCCGAACGATGAAAATGAGTGGTAGGTGAGTGCTGGTGCTGAGGTTAGAATGCCAAGCGAGGTGGCTCGGCATGATTGTGGTCCGGCATGACTAGTTGAATGTCGAACGAGGAAGAGATTAGGTAGGAGGGTTGTGTGCAACAACAACATCGGTTGAACCTAATGCATAATTCACTCAACACACATCTTATGCCTGAACGCATGATAGTGAACAAGGACAAACTTAAACAACAAAGCATATCGGACAATCCGGACTGACTAATCCCTTGTTTAAACAACTAAAAATTTGGACTTTACCTTGCTTAACAGTTAATAACCTTTCGAATGTAGTGACGATGCCGAGTTCAAAATATAAACCGTCTTACGACAAGCTTTCGTAGACGGTCAGCGATGACGGTCTTCGAAGACAACAATTCAAAGCTTAGACTTATTTAATCAATCCAGTGTCTTTTCACTGCCCGAGACTTACATTTGAATGATCGCACTAGTTCACACACCACACGGGGGGAATAATTATGTCGTTAAGTCTAATGTCGATTGTTTTTTAAGTATAGTTCAAACAGGTGCCTTGTCAGATTCAATTTTCACTTGAGATGTCTAGGAAATCAAGCTCTGTTACGATCTCTGATAGACCTGGGTTATCCTCTCGACAAGAAGTTGTAGGAACTTCAAATCCATCAACTACCCCTGCTCAAGACTTACCGAGCCCCGCGACTGCATCTGTCGACTTGGCTCCCGATGCTTTAGAGGCAGCTATTTTCTTAGATGACCCAATCGATTCACTGGCCTCAAAGATTAATGAAAGTACACTTTGTAGGATATGCTCCGTCCATGGGATTCCCTTTGATGATGTGTTAGTTCCATCGAGGTGCAATCGTCCGCACTTGCCCCCAGTCGGATATACAACTTGCAACAAATTTATGTGCTGGGTTGGCAGCGTGCCACCATTCAACTCTTTTCTCCGAGACGTGCTGCAGTATATCGAGATTTCCCCCTCGCAACTGCATCCGAACAGCCATGCATTCATATACGGGACTTGCATCCTCTTCATGAGTGTTCTCTTAAGGCTTCCAATTCCGGGCGATATCCGATACATCTATCGCATCAAGAGACGGACGTATAGCCCATCTTTCATATTTCTTGAGCGGCACAGCAAATGTCAAATCTTAACCGGGGCATGGAGCAAGTTTACCCAGTACAAACAAGAGTGGTTCTATGTGCGTTGCCCTCCTGGTTTCGCCAGAAGATGGGTAGAAGGAAGTAAGTTCTTTTTCCGGATCGATACTTGAATTTACCGAGATTTACATATTTTCTGACTCTTCATTCATTTTTTCAGGTATCAACCCACGTCCCGAAGGCTCCGGGTACTCTGAGGCTATTGAAGCTATTCGAGCCATCCCCTCGAAAGACCGGGACATCAGATCACTCATTTCATATGATTCGCTTTAAAAGTTCGGGTTGCTGGCTTAAGGTCGCTGGATAAGTCTCCCCCATGGTGTCTCCATACCTAAGCCTACTTCGGGCAAAGGAAAAAAGTAGGCCGAGTCCTCAGCACACAACGCCCCTGACACGCCAGAGGTGGGGGATATTAAAGAAACCAAAACGTTGCCCGAAGTACAGGGCGAAAATGTCAGTCCATCTCGGGACCCAATAATCGAGGTTCGTGACATAGAAACAACGCCTTCCCTTCGAAGGGGAAGAAGAAACTGACATACAAGTTGAAGAATAAAACAGTCGGTGGAACTTCTAAAGTTACCCTTATTTCGACGGAGAAAGAAGCTTCCTCTCAGCACTTAGAGAGCACTCTGAAGGGCCTGTCGAACCTCACCATACCGGAAGATCTTCTCAACTATGGCTTCGACGATCCAGAGGCCTTTCAAGCTTAATTCGCTCACGAGAGGCGATGCGAGCGTTCAAGCCCAAAACCAGGGAGAAAAAACTCCTATTAGTAAAGAAACTGGTCCGTCGGGGGAAAACACTAGGACACACACAAACACATGCACTTCACCTTGCACTTAAATTTCTGTTGTCACCCTACTCCTTGCTAACTCATCGTTATTTGAATTTTGTGTAGGTCACATGGGGCGCACATATGGTCTTGACCGCCTTCGTGGGTCATCGATATTCTACCAATCTGGCCGGGATTCAGGCTTCGGCAAGCGTCGAGATAGGGATGAATTTGGCGATCGAGACTACCACCGTCAAGAGTTGTCACATCAAGGAAAAACTTATAACCGGCCCTCATATCCTCGTGATCCTCCTTCTCAACCGGAGCACGGAAAAGAGAAATCTGTACATAAGGGGTCTCGGCTTGAAGCATATCGGGATTAGTACTTTGGTTCGTTAAGTACCAGGCAATCTCGAGATCCCCCCAAAACGCTTGCGGTCTCCAAGCAGACTCCTCTTACCCCCGTTACTGATCCCCGGTCGTTGAACGACTTGCTGAACTTAAAGCATCATTTTTGAAGATATGCTTTGATGGCTTAAAGTTTCTTCCAACAATCAACCATATTCCAGGGCATGTCAAGCAAAGTGCCATTGCTTCCACCAATGATGTCTATATACAACATGATGCGTTCGTGCACTTAGCCAAAAAAGTTTCAGAAGTTTTCATAGAGCGTCAGCATGAGATAGATTGCCTAAAGCTTGAGTCTATCCACGATAAAGACATTATTAAAGCTCAGGAGGAAGAGCTTGCTTCTTATAAGTCTCAGCTTGAAGTCGCCTAGCAGAGCGCTAAAGACACTGCCGAGGTTGTTACTCGTCTGGAGTCAACCTATAAAAAAGAAATCGACGAGGAGGTCCAATGATGTGGGGCCCTAGCTTTAGAAAAGGACTCGGTGCAGAAAGAGAGGGATGCATTTTCCCTCTGAGTTAAGGAGATGGAGGAGCAACTCCGCAAAGAAAAAGAGGAGAAGACCGCTGCCCAAGAAGAGTCGCAACGATATTGCGACGAGATCATTGCCACATGACTTCTGAAGGTGAAGCTTGATGATGAACTTTCTAAAGTCAGGATGATAGTAGATGAAGCTCGTGAAGAGGGAAAGAAATAGCATCTACAGAGATTGACTCCCGCCTTGAGGCGGCTAAAGAAGCTGGTAGGGAGGAGGTCAAAAGCATGTTCGACCCACTGATTGCAGAATTCAATGCTCGTGTCCTTATGCACCGAGACTTAACTTTTCTAGGTGAGGGCTACCTCAAAGCCTTAGCTGAGGCGTGGGAGACTTTAATAAAAATCAGGAAGGTCGAACTTGGCACCGAGGAGGTCGATGAAGATGTTTTGATAAAAGAATTTCTTAAGGGAACGAGCCTTTAGGCTTGTCTGCGGTGAAAGCTCTTTACTGCAAAGACTCCCCCTTGACAAAAGGGAAAGATGTTATTGCCAGTCCATCCAGGATCGAGCCTCAAGCTCATGCGCCTACTCCGTCGGCCGATACTTGATCCATTTAAGCAGTATATCGGTTACGACCCGGAGGACCCCGGCCTCGACGTTCACATTCTGTCTCCCATTCCAGAGGGTAAGACTCCTCGAACGGTTGAGAGCCAGTTGGAACCTTGTAGATAAACCTTCACTTTAATATTCCAAAAGTTGTCATTTTAACGAGGGGCTATTGTATTCTAATGCTTGGTTTTCATGATTTTGTGTAGGCCTTTCTGATCCCGAGCCCACTCCGAGGAGCGACATCACCAAGGAGGTGAGGAAAAGACAAGTGAGGAACGTAGGAGAGGCCCCCAGTCCAGATGCTCTGGTGATCAGAGCGCTTGATGAGAATAAGTCCTAGACTTCCTCTCCCATCGATGGGAGTTATGAAATCGAAATTACAGGTGCCTCTGAACACACATCTAAACTGAGCATGAAGGAGCAGCTTGAGAAGGAGAAGAAAAAGACGGTCGAGATCAAAGTCGAGCCTCAAATTGTGAACCTGGACGATCCTCTGAATAAGCCATTGAAGGTCATCCTCTCTGGCGGGTCTAGGCCAGTGGAAGTTCCTCGTACTTCTTTAGTTGTTACCTCCCCATCAAAGAAAATTATCAAGGGCATGCACGGGAGAGGAGTCGTCTGGAAAAAAGTCGAACAAGTAGTCGTCGCTCTCGTTGAACGAGAGTTAGTTTATATTATGTAATTATTTTTATTTATTTTCGTAGCCCATGTAAATGAACTTTTGACTTCGAATTTTGGAGGAGTTGTAGCAGGAACTCATTTTTGAATAAATAAAGCCTAGTTCTTTTGTCTTTAGAAAGACTTTTATCCTTCAGCTTTCTATATGATTGTGGTCGAAAACCAAGCTATTGTGAGTTACATGAACTTCCCAATTCAACTTTATATATCTCCGAAATTCTTTGAAGTTGCTCATCCTATGTTCCATGCTTCAAACACTTAGAGTATTTTTTAATCTGTACGCCGGGGACTTGATGACTTTAAGTCATTCGTGCCTCGGTCCAAGGTCTAGGGACTTAGAGATTTTTAGTCGTTTATACTCCGGTCCATATTCTGGAGACTCAGAGTAAGTCCGCACTCTGGGGACTTGGAGATTTTGAGTCGTTTACACTCTAGTCCGCACTCTAGGGACTCAGAGTACTCCAGTCCACACTCCGTGGACTTGGAGACTTTGAGTCGTTTATACTCTTGTTCTCACTTTGGGGACTCAGAGTAGCCCAGTCCGCACTCTAGGGACTTGGAGATTTTGAGTCATTTATACTGGTCCTCACTCTAGGGGCTCAGAGTACTCCAGTCCGCACTCCGAGGACTTGGAAATTTTGAGTCGTTTATACTCTGGTCCGCACATTGGGGACTCAGAGTACCCCAGTCCGCACTACGGGGACTTGGAGATTTTGAGACGTTTATACTCTAGTCCGCACTCTGGGGATTCAGAGTACTCTAGTCCGCACTCCAGGGACTTGGAGATTTTGAGTCGTTTATACTCTGGTTTGCATCTGGGGATTCAAAGCACTCCAGTCCGCACTCTGGGGACTTGGAGATTTTGAGTCATTTATACTCTAGTTCGCACTTTGGGGACTCAGAGTACTTCGGTTTGCACTCCAAGGACTTGGAGATTTTGAGTCATTTATAATCTAGTCCGCACTCGGGGACTCAGAGTACCCCAGTCCGCACGCCGTGGACTTGGAGATTTTGAGTCGTTTATACTTTGAGTCCCCTTTGGTCGACACTCTGGGGACTCAGAGTACTCTAGTCTGCACTCCGGGGACTTGGAGATTTTGAGTCGTTTATACTCTGGTCCGCACTCTGGGGACTCAGAGTACTCCAGTCCGCACTCCGGGGACTTGAAGATTTTGAGTCGTTTATACTCTAGTCCGCACTCTGGGGACTCAGAGTACTCCAGTCCGCACTCTGAGGACTTGGAGACTTTGAGTGCTCGTGCGCGTTCGTACATCAGACAGAATAATGTATCTCTTAATTATTCGTCACAGCGTTATCATACACAAAACATCGACAATTCATGGAAAAAATGGCTTCAAGCCTTTTGTTGAATATGCGCTTAAATAAATATTTGTTCATTTGCATATTTATTTTTGTTTGATGATAATAAATGTATATATATACATGTATTTGTTAATGTACTGTTTTATTTTTCATAGATTAAATAAATATTTGCTGAATAAAATTAAATAACACAGAATTTGAATACAAACAGAAATTTTATTCAAACAAATATTTATTACAATTTTGAATGGTACAAATTCAAGCTCTCACTATACATATACAATTTTGATTACAAATACATCACAATTTCATATTTACATTCAACCTCATTACACATCACTCATTCACTCAATTCGTATTTTATCTTACTTCATTCCAGTTAGAATCCAGCATCTGAGCAATCTGCAAAAATATTCGCTAACGCGGTAAAATTGAAAAAGAAATATTTTTGCAATATAAAATAAATATGGTTTTTGAAAATATTATTTTCCTCAGTTATTTGGGTTGTTCTTCATCATTTATATTTGAATTCATCACACACGAACAATGTGACATGCACAGTGTATCACTGTACATGCCACAAAGCCGTACACACCGATATACACTTGATAATGTTACAGGGACAGGTAAGCACAGGTCAAACCCAAATTATCGGATTCAACTCAGGTGCAATAAAAGTGTACAAGCTTAAGAAAATGGCCAAGACAACTAAAGAGCAAAAGACACACAGATGTACACATGAACAAGAAATGAACTCAAATCAAGTGCACCATTACAAAGCATGACTGGAGATGTACAAGTTCGTCACAGCCAATATCAATGCACATGAAGTTCAAATGATGTGGCTTCACAATAAATAATAAGACATGAACAGATAAGAGACAAAGTGGATACACAACATGAAGCACATGAATCCGGCTGAAACAAATGATACCAGATTCAATTCAAACTACAATGAACTATACTCAAGTACTATAAATCAAAGAACACGTAACCAGACCAAATGCCATCAAGTAAACAAGACTCAACCCAGGCAACAGTGAATGGGAAATACAACATGAATGAACTAGCTTGAAACAACATGCATAAGCCTAGCAACATGCTCAAAGCTAACACCAAAGATGAACACAAGCTCGAAAAATCAGAACACATATCCAAATTGAACAACAAAGTGTGCACATGTCAATGGACAAATAAGCTCAAATAATCAAGTGAAACAATACAGCAATGAACTCGACCAGACACACATGAACATGAAACCAAATTGCCTAGACTCAAAGATAAATGTATGTATGCACATATATGAAGACTACAAAGGCAATGCACTAGTGAAACAAATGCAAAATTGACAAATGCAAAACACATGGAGGCAAAACTCAAACCAAACAATCAAGTTCAAGGCATAGCAATGGAAATAATGTGGCCGAGAACTGATACAAGCAAATCATGGAATGGCAGTATCAATGTCAGGTCAGTGCCAAAGTCGAACAATTCAAACCAGATAAATGAAACAAAGTATAGACTGGCATCAAAACCAGTTCAGCAATCAAGTACAGTATGCACAAAAGCACAATCCAGTCCAAATGCAACAATCATAAACAAAGTCAAAGTCAATAAGACCGAACAAGGTGTGGCAGTAGTTACAAGTGACTCAGGCAAATGTACAGAAGCAACAACAACTACACTAAGGTTCAAGTGGAATCAAGACAAATCAGTGCAACCCGAAGTTAGCAGCATTAGGAAAGTGAAGAATCAAAGCCGTGTTTTTAATCAAACAAGTCAACAAAAAAGGAACGGAGTCGAAGCCGTGGTCATCACGAAAAGAAATCAAAATTCCGTTTTGACCAAATATATCGCAATTTCAAAATCAAAGCCGTGACCATCAAGCAACGAAAATATATACGATTATGAACAAGTCGTAAATCATCTCAAACATCCATACGAAAATCAACGACCAAGCTATATCAGTTGACAAATTCAAATAAAGTATATACAACGAGATTTCAGGGGATCGAACCCTATAAATTGAAATTAACATCATTGGCAAAAATGTATCGAGTTCAAGTAAGCATCAAACCAGCAAAGCAAAAGGAGAAAAGTACATACCGAAATCATAAACGAACTCGATCAATTTCAAAGAGCCGCGAGCAATTCAGAGAAACAAGCGATCGACAAGGCAAAAGACGTGATAAATCTTCCATTCGATCGAGCATCCATAGTCGGCATCATTCAAATTTAAAATCCCTAATTTAGATCGAACAAAGGAAACAACAGAGCCGCCATTATCAAAAAGAATTGGGCCGAAGAAATAAAAGGAGACGGTCGAGATAAATTACAAAAGGGGCCGGCCTTATTTTTCTTTTTATAAAAGGGATTTTTATTAGGGTTATTTTAATTTAAATTGTTTTTAATTTGTAATTCATTTTTAAACCGTTTAAATTTCTAGTCGTGTGACTAGGGGACAAACTACGTGGCGTAGTTTGAGAATTCACAACTCAGTGGCTGAGTTGTGGCAGGGTTTTGAGCGTAGAGTTAGCTTTAGTCGATAGCGGGTGTCGCGAATTTACGTGTGTAAGCGTCTGACTATCTAATTTCTAGTAGAAACCTTAGGGGCGGCACGTAGGAAGGGTTTTGCCGAAGCTGGGTAAATTCTGTGTCGTTCTATTTCTTCATTTATTATTCTGCTATTATATGTGCTGCTATTGTTCTATGATTTGTGTTGAAATTATTTTATAAGCTTCCGCAATTAATTTTTATAATTTATACTATCACCCTATTCACCCCCCTCTAGGGTGAAATCGATCCTACACCTTTATTAATGCAAACAAGCTAAATTGTCTTATTACATGTCGTAAACTAGGAATAAAAACTTGCTGGAAATTATTGCAACTAAAATATGAAAGAAATGAACTAAGTATAATAATGCCGCAAATGCTCACTATTCCAGGATCGAGGGAGTCTCGCACCATCAACGGACGCTAGCTTGAAAGTTCCTTCTCCAAGCTTCCGTTCAATGACGTATGGACCTTCCCATGCGGGGCTCATATGTGATGGAACTGGGAAAACTCATTTCAAAACGAGATCACCCACACCAAATATTCTCGATCGGACTTTTTCATTATAATACCGAGCGACTCAGTGTCTATATGCGGCCGCTCTTAAATCAGCTTCTTCGCGCTTTTCATCAATGAAGTCCAGTTATTCCAACAAAAGATCTTGATTTGACTCAGGGTCATAATAAGTTACCCGATGTGATGGAACTTCAAGTTCTACGGGTATGACAGCTTCCATGCCATATGCCAATGCGAATGGAGTATGGCCAGTCGCGGACTTATAGGTGGTTCTGTAAGCCCAAAGCGCTGTTGGAAGCTCATCCACCCACTTGCCTCTAGCCTTTTCCAAACACTTTTTCAATATGCATTTGATTATTTTGTTCACGGCTTCCACTTGTCCATTGGCTTTCGGGTGAGCAACTGCTGTAAACTTTTTCTAAATACCATATTTTTGGCAAAATACCTTGAACTCTTTGCTTTCGAATTGAGTTCCGTTGTCTGTAATGATGGTTTGTGGAAGGCCAAAACGACATATAGCATTTCGTACAACGAAATTAATGACCTTTTTGTTGGTGATAGTGGCCAAAGGCTCTGCTTCTGCCCACTTGGTAAAGTAATCGACCACAACTATCACGTATTTCGCACCACTTTTGGATAGGGGTAAGGAACTGACTATATCGATCCCCCACATTGCAAATAGCCAGGGACTAACCATTTGTGTGAGTTTCGTTGGTGCAACTCTCGCGATTTTCGCATATTTCTGACATTTTTCACATCTTCTCACATAGTTTGCGGCATCCCGATTTACAGTCGGCCAATAGTATCCATAGCGGAGAATTTTCTTCGCTAACGTCTGCCCTCCGGTATGGTCACCACATTCCCCTTCATGGACTTCCTTCAGGGCTCGTTTTATCTCATCATGGGGAATGCACCGGAGTAAGGGGGTCGAGAATCCCCTCCGATACATTACTCCATCTCGCATTACATAACGCGAAGCCTTACGAATAACTTATCATCTTTCGCTCCTTCTTTCGGACACGACCCCGTGTAACAAGTACTGCTTGAATGGGGTCATCCATGATTCCTTCTCGATATCTATTTCTCACATGAAATCTACCTCCACCATATTATGCTCGGAACATGTAAGGTTTCAGCGGGAAACAATCCCATCTAATGCGCATCGCCAGTGCTTGCAAATTTTGCCAATGAATCGGCTGCTCTGTTTTGCTCATGCGGGACATGTGAAATATCATTATACTCAAGATTCGCTAGCAGCTCTTGAACCCGGACCATATACGGGGAAAGTCTCTGCCCCTTTGCTTGATAGTCTCCACGCACTTGGTACACCACCAGTTGTGAGTCGTAAAAGATTTCAACCGATTTACTCCCAGCTCTTTGATAAGTCTCAAGCTGATAATCAATGCTTCATACTCGGCTTCATTATTTATTGCTGTTAATTCGAGCTTTAAAGTGTAGCAAACTGGTCGGTTTTTAGGAGTCACAAGAACTATACCAACCCCCGAACAACGGTCGCTAGATGCCCCATCGGTGTACATCTTCCATCGAACGAGAGGTATGACATTGTGGCCATTTGATTCGTCTGTCATGGTGAATTCAGCAATGAAATCTGCTAGCGCTTGCCCCTGTATGGCCCTTCGTGGCAGGTAGGTAATATCGAACTGACTCAACTCAATATTCCATTTTAACATCCTTTTAGAAGTTTTCGATCGTTGGAGTACCTGTCGCAAGGGTTGATCGGTGTAAACACTGATTGAGTATGCCTGGAAGTATGGACGAAGCTTGCGTGATGCAATCACCAAGCAATAAGCTAGTTTCTCGATCCTAGGGTAATTTATTTCTACCCCCATCAAACGATTACTGACATAATATACTGGCTTTTGAACTCGGTCCTCCTCGCGAACCAAAGCTGTACTGATAGCATGTTGGGATACAGCCAGGTATACATGCATATTTCATGGTTAATTGGTTTTGATAGCACCAGGGGCCTTTCTAGATGTCTAACCAAAGCTCGGAATGCTTCCTTGCAGTCAGAGGTCCACTCGAAATTCCTCTTTCCTTTCTTTATCACATCAAAGAAGGGAATGCACTTATCCGTAGCTCTAGATATGAATCGACTTAGCGCGGCCACTTTTTCGTTCAAGCTTTATACTTGCTTTATAGTTCCGGGCACTTGTATGTCCCGAATAGCCTAGATCTTTTCCGAGTTAACTTTAATTCCACATGCATTCACAATGAAACCCAAAAAAATTTCCTGATGCAACGCCAAAAGAACATTTCAAAGGGTTGATTTTCATCCCATAATACCTGAGTATATCAAACATCTCTGCTAAGTCTCGAATGTGGTCGTTTGATCTTCGTGAATTCACGAGCATGTCATCCTCATAGACTTCCATTGTTTTGCCGATCTGATCTTCAAACATACGGTTCGCTAAACGCTGATAAGTCCACCCAGCATTTTTCAATTCGAAGGGCATCACTACGTAGCAATAAAACCCAACGTCTATGATGAAACCGGTGTGTTCTCAATCTGGAATGTGCATCGAGATTTGATTGTATCCTGAGTACGCATCGATAGATGACAGTAGCTCGTGTTCGGCCGTTGAATCGACCAGCTGGTCGATCCTAGGTAAGGGAAAACTATCCTTCGGGCATGCTTTGTTTAAATCAGAATAACCAACATAAGTTCTCCACTTTCCATTCGCTTTTCTTACCAGCACAGGGTTAGATACCCATTCGGGGTAGAGGGCATCGTGGACGAACCCATTGGCTTTGAGTTTGTCCACCTCCTCTTTGAGAGCAGCGGACCTCTCCAGGTCCATGCCTCTCCGTTTCTGTTTTACTGGGACGTACTTCAGGTCTATGTTCATGACTTGCAATGGCAGGGGAAATCCTGCACATATCAGAGTGTGTCCAAGTGAAAATGTCCAGATTCGCTCGGAGGAAATCAGTAAGATCCTCGGCCAATGTCGGGTCAAGTTGCGATCCAATCTTAAGAACTCGTGACGGGTCATTCCGGCTGACTGAAATGTCAATCGTCAACACAGTCGGTGCCGCATTCACTTCCTTGTATCCCCCATCATCATCTCTCAGATCTATGTCTCTGTAGATCCGAGAATGTTTCCCGAGCCAGGGCTCGGGCACTACTTGTCAATTGTCAATGTTTTAGATGCAGACGGAGCTGCCCGCAACCTTCCGCTTTTCTCTCCTCTGAGCTTCTCTCAGCTCTGCCACATGACATGCGCGATCGGTCGGCTGATCGCCATGTACTACGCCGACTCCTTTGTCTGTAGGAAATTTTAATGTCAAACATCATGGGGCCAAAGCTGCCCTAAACTCTTCCAGGGTCGGACGACCCAGAAATACATTGTATGGAGAGTCAACATCCATTACTATGAACGGTAGGATTCGCACTCTCCTACGCTCACCTTCTCCCAGTTCAACTGGTAACTCAATATACCCCATCCAATCGGTTGCGGCACCATTATGCAAACGGACTTTGCATGGTTTTAAATCTTCTGTTTCCATCTTCATTTGGTCATAAGCCTTCTTGAAGATGATGTTGGCAGAGCTTCCACAATCAATCAAAATCCTTTTGACGTAAGCTGGCCCGATCGTTGCAGATATGACCATCGGGTCGATAGTAGGAGCCTCTACCTTGTCTGCATCTCGACTCCTAAACACTATATCGTCTGTCATCATGTGTTGTTGTTTCATGGGGGTTCCATCTTCCACATTCGAACAACATTCATAGTTCGCATGCCTCAAGGAGGTAGCATATCGTTCCATCTCCTGCCAATTCTTGTCTGTAGGATGGGGTCCTTCGACTATAGTGTTTATGATCAACCTGCCCACGGTCTGGGCAGGTTCCTTTGGGTGGCGTGGAGCAGGCCCGCGTCCGGGGTCTGACGTTCCTTGCCTACCCTCTGGTGGATTCTTAACAAACTCCTACATCTTTTTCTGCCTGATTAACCTTTCTATGGCGTCATGGAGGTGTCTACACTCCTCGGTATTGTGCTCGTGGGTCTCATGGAAGCGATAGTACTTCCCCATCCATTTATGTTCCTCTGTGGACTCCTTTGGGTGTGGCTTTCTGTATTGAAAGGTGTTACAGGTAGATAGATAAATATTTTCAAGAGGCGTATCCAGGGGGTGTATTCATTGTAGGTTGGAATCCTCGACTTTCGCTTCCTTGTCTCTCTTTTCTTTCCGAGATTTCCACCTCCGGATCTTTTAGACTTCCCAGGCTTGTTCTGGACGTTGACTTGAACTTTTCCTGAACTGTCGCCGGATTGCTTCACGGCGATGTTACTTTTCACAGTCTCCTGACACAGGCCCTGGTGCCTTATCTCGTCTTATCCATCGAGCTTCTTCCCTCCTTATGAATTGATGAGCTTTCGAATAGAAACGCTCCAGCATAGTTGGGGGCTTTCCTGCCAACCATTCTCCAAACTCCGTGTCTGGATCTACACCTTGCATTACTGCCATCAAAATTGCATGGTTGTTGGGGTTGCTAACTTCAGTGGCGGCAACATGAAACCTCTGCAACTATGCTTTCAAGGATTCTCTCAGATCTTGGATTACGCTTGATAAGCACATCACATCCTTTGGACGAGTAGCATGTATCCTAAATTGTTCAACAAACTTCATTTCTAACACGTCGAAGCTGGATATAGACTGCGGAGGAAGTCGAGTAAACCACATGGTGGCGATTCCGGACAAAGTGATTGGGAAGTATCTACACTTGGTCGCATCATTTGCCCTTGCAGAATCCATCATCTATTCGTACCTCATCACGTGTTGCCTAAGGTCAGTCTTCCCTTCGTAGGCTAGGATAGTTGGCATACTGAACTTCCTGGGATACTCAGCCTGCAGGACAGTATCTGTGAAGGGGGTATGACTCCTGGACACTCCCCAATCTTCATTGGTCAAGCCTTAGTTCTCTCTTATTAACTGCATGAGCATAGCCGATAAATATGGAGTTTGTATGGAGGATGGAAGGTTGGGTTCTATTCCATGGGACCGTGCGGGTTGATGACCCCCTTGCTGGCAATCAGCCAAATGTGCATCCTGAAGGCCAGCTTCATTAAGGTCATGATGAGTTGGGCGTCCGATCTCCTCACGTGCCTGATCCTTGGTGGATCTATCAGTGGCACCTGTCTGTGCAGCTTCAATCTTTTGGCGTCTACGCCTACGAGGTTCATCAGCTGAGGTCGAGCTATCAGATGAAGAATATGGAGCAGGGCTACTTCCAGCATTCTGATGCTACTGCTGGGTAAGCTGAGTCATGAGATTAGCATTGGCTTGAATCTTCTCAGCATGTTGCCTTCTACTTTCCCTGAGTTCTTTCATCAAGTCGTTGAACTCTGTTTGGGTAACGACTTCCGTTTGATTTTGGATAGAGGGTCCTGCGTCTTGAATTGTTTGCTGGTTGTTAGGCCCAACTTTTTGCACACTAGCAGTCTAGTGGACATCTGCATTGTGAGAGGCTGATCGGGTATGTGGTCTTCCCATAGTAGAGTCGTCGGTCGGAACTCTGAATAGATTCAACGGGCATCCTATGAATAAGTCGGATCTCCTTCGGGGGATTTTTCAATCCAGCAGCTACAAAGTAGATCCTATCGGTCCTAAAAATTCGACTCTCAGTGAAAGCACCAAAATGTTAGCACCAGAATTGGTCACTAACACACTTAAGAGAGATTGAGTAAAGAGATTAATGAAGAAAGTAAATTTAAACAGAGAATAATATGCTAAATTAAACGCAGGAAACATGAACACCAGATTTATAGTGGTTCGGCGTAACTGCCTACGTCCACTTTGAGGTTAATCTTTATTGTTTTTCTCAATAATAGATTATAGATACAATCCATACACCAACTATTTGATTACAATTGTTAAGCAAAGAAGATAAGTCTTGAATGAGTCTTAAATGCGACAGAGTCTCCCCGGTGTTCTCCTAAAAAAGGTCCCTTTCACTGTGCCACTGCCTTTCTATTTATAGACGAAGATGGGTTGGACTTCCCTAATGGGCCTAGTAGCAAGATACCTCGGCCCAATATGAATGACTTCTGTGTGCCGAGCCACAAATACCGAGCGAAAAATGCCGAGCCATGTCTCTAAATCGAACGAGGCAGTATGTTGAGTGAATCGTGTAGGCCGAACGAGATCTGATGCCGATCGAGGGGAGAATGCCGAACTAGGCTGAAATGCCGAAAGAGGCATAATGGCAGATGAGACCTAAATGCCAAGTGAGACTGAATGCCGAGCGGGGATGAATGCCGAGCGACCCAGTTGTGCCGAACGAGGCTGAATACCGGTCGAGGTTTGAATGCTGATCGAGGCTGAATGCCGAGCGAGGCTTGTATGCCGATCAAGGTTGAATGTCGAGCGAGGATTGTATGCCGATCGAGGCTGAATGCCGAGCGAGACTTGTATGCCGATCCAGGCGGAATGCCGAGCAAGGCTTGTATGCCGATCGAGGTTTGTATGCCGAGCGAGGCTTGTATGCCGATCGAGGTTTGTATGCCGACCGAGGTCATGTGTCGAGCGACCCTGCTATGCCAAACGGGGTTTTATGCTGAACGGTACTAGACGCTGAATGGTGTACTAATGTCGAAGACCTTTAGTTACTTGGTCAAAATCTCCAGGTAACACCTGTAAATTATTTGACAGCATATAAATATTATTTGAATTGTTTTAAATAAATTAAGAAATAGGTTGGAATGATATATACCTATGACACTGTGATTTGGATTGAAATAATATATATCCATCCCTTTAATTAAAATTGAAATAATTGATCACTTGGCCATAAGGTATAAAATTATATACATACACTGGATTGGTTAAATTAAATATTTTTAAATTTTTGGATTTTAATTTATTCAAATGATTTCATTTTATAAAATAAAATTGAACTAAAATATGGAAATTGAATTAATCTCAAATTAGAGTTTTTCAAATGTTGAAATTAAAATTAGTTAAACAAAATGGTTTAAAGAATTGAAATTGAAAGTAAAAATTATAATTGGAATATGATTTAAATTATGGAAATTGATTTGTTTAAAAGATTTGAACTTTTATTCGAACTGTTAAATGAATCCAAGAAAAGTAATTCAAATGGATATTTCAAATTTGAGATCGGAATTAAATTATTTTAAAGATATGATTTTAAAATTTGAATACTGAAGTTTAATGTGATTTAATGATTTAAATCGATATTCGTAAATTGTACTCGAACTTTATATAAATTGAAATTGTTTAAAATTGAGAATTGAATTAAAATTGGAACTGAAATTGAAATTAATTGGAATTGAAAGTGAAATTGAATTAATTTGAAATCAAGATTGAAATATATTTGAATTGGAACTGAAATCGATGTTAATTCAAATTGAAATCAAAATCGAGTCGATTTGAATCAAATTGAAATTGAAGATGATTTGAATTGAAAATTTTGCAATTGAATCAGTTTGACTTTGAAGTTATTTTATATAGATTATTTTAATATAACTGTTTAAAATCTATCTTTTGAAATATTTAGATTATTTTGATTTTTCAAACTATTTTACTATAAAAACCATTTTAATACTCAAACCATTTTATACCAAACTATTTTAACTTTTTAAACTATTTAAAAATGTTCAAACTATTTCTAAAAATTCAAACTGGTCAAGGCTGGAATGTTTATATTTAAATCATGGATTTAAATGCGAATTGGATTTAAATGAAGTTATAACCTAAATTGAAATCCGAAACGATTTTGGAAGTAAAATGGAGATATTGAGGCGAAATCACTTTCCAATGAATTTGTCATATTTTGATAAATAAGATATTTTAAAATGAAATTGATTTTGAAGAGAATATTGTATTTTGATATCAAGTATAAATCGATTTTGAAATGTAAAAGTTCCAGCCATTGTGTAAAACAACGTTTGGTTGTTATAGAGATCGGGGCCTCTCATTGGTATACTCTCTGTCAATATTGGAATCACTTTAACAACTGTGTACATGGAGGAGACTCCAGAATGAAGTGGTTGGATTTGGCGTCATTTGCTAGATTGAAAGAAAGAGAATGTTGATAGATAGACCCCGGTACTTGTGCTAATTTGAAATGACTAAAACAGGATGGCTCGACAGGACCAAGTGAGCTGATACCCCCTAGTGGACATCCATTCTTCGATTTTCTTTGGATTTGGCCCATACTATTTCATTTTTGTTGGTTTCGATCGGTGTACCTTGATTTTGGAATAACCTCCCTTTGACCCGAAATAAGATGGATGTACACGGTGGGTGGTCGTGGCTACAGTGCGTTACCACCAGCCGTGCGATCTGAACTGGTAGTATCCTACCTTGGGCATTGCCTGATATGCCTTGTCATACTTTTATCCCTATACGAGACCACTACGACTTTTTGTTTAGTGTTGTCGTACCATGGCGCATCCCTGTCCCCTGACATGCTACTGGGGCATTATATGAAAAATGTACGACAATGCTTAAAACACGTTAAGAGGGATTAATGCAAAGCCTTAACGCTAAGAAAATATTTATTTTACCAATTAGACATTATATATGTAGCGTATTCTACTATACATAAATAATTTGATGGATCCTTAAGAGATGGAAAATCCCGTAACATCTCTTGAGTCATTGCATGAACATTATATACTGGATAGGAGATGTTCTATCCGTGGAACATCTCTGACGCTATTACACTCATGTTATGTATCGATTTGACTCACATAAGGATATTTTAGTCCTGAATTGAGTGTTTTATCTTTTCATTACGCTCGGGTCAGCCTTGAGTATTTCAGCGCATTGAAGTTTTTTTTGGAGGACGAAGATGAAGATTTGGGTATATTACTATTACTAGTATTATTTCCCCCATTTTTGTTCCACTGCATTATTCTACTATTCTGATGTACATTTAACTTTGATAAATGTTGTATAAATTATAAACAAATGTATGGTATAAACAACTTCATGAACTGTTTATATGATTATTATATTTTATCATTCCGCTGAGAGATTCTATGTTTGTTTTCTTCTTCTTCTTTTATTTTTCTTAATTAATCCCATTGATTATCTATGTTTCGAATTATTTGAATTGGACATGTGTGGATTATTGTCGATTTAAACCGTTCGAAATGTTGTTCGTCACAGTTGGTATCAGAACTTTGGTTTAGCGATAACCTTAGCTTTGTGCGGTTTGACTCATTAGAGATAGGGTTGTAATACCCTAGAATGAGTTGTTTAAGCGTATATACGTATGAGAGCGCGTACTTGTTAATGTTATAAAATGTTTATATTGTGTTTACTTATCCGTTGAGTTGTTTATAAATTCCGGTCGGTGTATGGGACGCCATGTTATCGATAGGGGTTTCTAAACATTTAAACGAGGCAAGTCAACATAGTATTGTTTTAAAATCAGGTAAATAAAATAATTTTACTTTAGTCATGTATTATATATAAAAAGAAATTGAATGAGAATAAATGTGTAAGTAAAATTTATATGAGTAATCGAATTTGATTTAAATTAAGTGTAAATAAATTGAATGAAAAGGGAACGAGTCTTAATAAATTGAATGTTAACTAATTGAATATGAAATAAGTGAACGTTAAATAAAGAAATGTTGATACACTTAAGTATAAGAGGCAAGAAATATAGGTTTAAATTATGAAATGGATAGATCGATAAATAAATTGAATATGAAGTAAATAGGTTGTAAAATCAAGTTTGGAAATACTAACTTAAATAATTTAAGTTATGGATATTTATAAACTTAAGTAATGAGTTATGAAATAAAAATGTAATCTTAGTCTAAGTTAAAAGAATGAATTAAAACTGAGAATTTGAATTCATGTGCTTTTGAAATTGTTACTAAGATTTTGATATAATATTAGTATTATTTAAAAATATTTATGAATAGAAATTGTTTCAAAAGGAATTAGAAGGAAATAACCCTGTACTTCACTCATCCATCGCTGGAAAATAATTTCAGTGATGACGGCCACATCATCGACATTCATTTTCGAGTCTCAAAATGGGGGAGGCCACTTAGTAGCTTTACTACGTATTTGATTCAACAAACAGATTTTGATTTAA
This sequence comes from Allium cepa, assembly GCA_030765085.1. NCBI lineage: Eukaryota > Viridiplantae > Streptophyta > Magnoliopsida > Asparagales > Amaryllidaceae > Allium > Allium cepa. Next base: position 424,359,097 of record CM060937.1, read on the forward strand.
AATTTCTAAATATAACTTGATGTATGTGTGTGTGTGTGTGTTTGTATTATTCCAAAATGATTTGAAATGAACCCTATATTTAAAGTCTTAAGTTCTGATAATTAATTATTTTCAGTTGTAGAAATAAAGTGAATTATTTTGAATAATTGGAAACTTCTAAAATGGAAGATAATAAATTAAAGCTAATTGTTTAAATCAAATATGAGAATTTAAATTATAACTCTTAAATTTCAAGATAATAGAAATTTATGTATAAATTATTGAATATTCTTGTTAACTAAAATAAATAAGATAAATTTTTATAATACTCAACTACATTCTAAAATATATAACTTACCAGAATGTTTAAAAAGTTGAAATATTAAATACGAATATGTAATAGAATATTATACAAGTTTGAACCTAAGTAATAAAAATGTTCAATTTGAAATTGTATTTAAAGAAATATTTATAAAAATTAAATTAAGTTGTTATAAAGAAATGTAATACATTTAGTTAATATTCTAAGAAATGTTAAATAAATAATTTGAGTAGTAAAAAGAAAATATCGTTTAGATATGAACGTAGGATAAGGTAAACAAATAATAAATTAAATCATATCTTTGTAAATTATTGTAAAATAAATAAATTTGCAAAGGATGTTTTAAGATTTAGTTGTAGCTTTGTGAGATAATTGGAAATTGAGTAATATTGTGTAAAATAAGATACAGCTGTATAAAATGATTATAAACTTAAGAAATGATCAATGAATAAGAAAGTTGAAGATTGAATTATGAAATAATTTTTTTACTTAAGTCAAGTTGAATGAAATTGATTGTGATTAAAATAAAAATTTATTAATATGAATCTGAGTTATAAAATAAAATTTACTTAAGTAATATTATTAATATGAGTTTGAATTAGTGAAGTGAACATATAAAATGATTTATAAAATGAATTGATATAAGATGCTGTTAAACATAAAATGAAACAAATGAAATTTAACAAATTGAATTGAATAAAATGAAATTGATGTGAATAAATTAGAAGTAAATCATTTAACGGTTAATAAAAATTGGATGTTAATAAGAATGAAGTATGTAATTTAATATTGACATTGGAAATGTAAATTATGATAGTTTGGATTAATTAGATGAATACTAATGATTGTTGAATAGTTGTTTCTTTTGTTGCAAATCATTGTTATAATAGTTTTGATTGCATATGATTGTTGTCTGTTGTGCTATTGTTTATGATTTGGATTCAAAATGCATGATTTATAGTTTATTAAACACATACATGTTCTATATCTCTTAACTAATATTCTAGTTTGAGTTGAGATAGGTACATACGAAAACCGTTTGGACGTATATGCGGATTTGATTTGCTTTTGCATGCTTAATATGAGCAAACTCGCTCGTATTAATAATAATAATAAGGTACATGTCTCAGATTACATGCCGCACTTATATATTTTTCCCTATAGGATGCCTCATCATTGAGATGCAATATATATTTGTGTTATATATTGTATTGTGAAAATTTTTCGATCGAGCTGCACAATGAAGACGCTACTGAATTTTTCATAAATCCGGGTGTTAGAAAAATTTTGAGGTTTTAAAAATTTTATAACTTTTTTATAAAGTAAGTTATGATTTCAGTAAAGCCGATATCAGAGTGGCATAGTAGAAGCGTAGTAAAAGTTTTGAAATAAAATTTTGAAGTTTTGTAAGTTGATTATTTTGAGTAAATATATCAAATGTTAAATCTCTACTTAACCCCTTTTCGGGGACGAAAAGTTTTTAGGGGGAGAATGTAATTACCTATATTTTTAATTATTCTAAACTATAAAATTTGATATGATTATTGAGAAAAATGGTTGGAATAAAAATTTAATCAATTATTAATGTAATTTATTGGATATGAACTTGGATAAAATTTTGAATAACAAAATTCAAGAAGATAAGAGATTGTAACTTATATTAGAAAATAAACTAAATAATATTAAATTATAAGTAAGTGCATTAGCGTTGAATTATTGTAAAATGAAAATAGTTGTTTTGTTATTTGAATTCATTTAAAAGTTAAATTTTAAAAGTTAAATAGCTTGTATTTCAATTATAGCATTTTATTAGATAATTAAATTGTTTAAATTAATATTGGAAATTATTTAAGTAATTGAATCTTGAATTTAATATAAATGAAAATGATATCTGTGACGACCCAGAATTTCTAACAATTTAAAATGGAATAATTAAATTGATTTTAAACATTTAAAATTTAATTTTAACTTGAATTCAAGATATCAATATTTAGTTGATAATAAAATCATTGAATTATATAGTTTAAATATTGAGTTTAATAATTGAAATTGGGTAAATTGTTGAATCTGAAATTTCTAAGCCTGTTTAAATAATTTGAAGGCTTATAAATTTATAACGATGATATTGAAGATAATAGAATGGTTGAAATTTAATTTAAAGGTGATTTGTTCAGTTTTGAAATTATATCGTTTTAATTGAATTTAAAAATAGCCTTCCGAGACACAGTCTTGGAATTCGACAAAACAAGTTCCATTGGATCCGTAATAGTTAGTTATTATCGGATTTTAATTTTTGTAGCAATCGGAGTTGTTGTTTGACCCTGGCAGCTCAAAACGCTTAGAACTATTTTAATCGATTTAATTTAAAATTGATCATTTATTTCCGTAACTCGTGCATATGATCGAGGTAGCCTCCGAAACACGTTTCATTGTGTTCGGGATGCGGGTAAAACCTTATAAACACCTGTCGACATGTCTGATTCGGGGTTCGAAATTCCACGGTGCGACACGAGATATTTTCAATATTTAATTATATAAACAATCGTACGCAGGAAGCTTTCCCCAAATCGTTATATTATCTCGTTCCCCTCTCTATTCTGAAAGGAGATATCGAAAAAAAACATGAAATCCAAAATCAAATCAATGTCGTAATCAAATAGAAAAAATTTGTTCGAATCAAAGCCCTCATTCAAATCGCGTCCATTACTCTTGGAGATCTTGTTCGAAAATTGGTGAAGCGAGCCGTATTCGAATCTCTGATCTGGTTCTCGTCGTCGTCGCGTGAATTTGGTAGTCGATCGAGCCCTATTCAGGGAGCGTGCGTGGGTCGCGATCGAACGCGAGGAGAAGGAGGTTACAAACGAGGGTTCGGCTTGTGTCTTGTCGTAATTTGGTGTTGCCGTGATCGCAGGTGATGTCGCGATCGTTTTGGGTAACATGGATGGATGGGCGGTGATGCCAGATCGATGAGGGCAACAGGGCAGTGGTGTGTATGATGTTGAGCTGGTCACTGGTGATCTTGGAAGGGCGTGCACGTGACGGCGAGGTCCGTGTCTTCGGTATGCACGGGGAAGACGAGCTAGGGTTTGCAGCGATGGTGATTCACGAGCATAGGGAAGCATGCGTGCGATCTGGAGGTGGCAATCGCGTGGATCTAGGGTTGGGAGCCGTGACGACTCGCGACCTAATTTTATGGAGGTGAGTAAATCTCACTCTGTTTGATTTTTATTTAGATTTAAATAGTTATATTTAAATAATTGGTTGATTGATTGAATGTGTGCTGATGATCTGGTGACTTGGGTTTTGTTTGGTTCTCATGTTAATTATTGTTTGACTTGAATCATTCGGGTTTTAAATGGTTTTAAACTTAAATCATAAATAAGAGAATGGTTCAGTTTAAAATCAATAAGGGTTTAATGATTGGCGATTCATTAACTAGGTAAGATAATTTAAATGGATAATTAATTTATTAAATTAATTAATAATTTGGGCTAATTAATTAAGTTTAATTTAATTTAGAATGATCATTGGGTGGTTTAATAAGTAACTACTTAATGCAATTAGTAAAATTACTTTATGTAATTAATCAAGAGATAAATTAAGGAGAATTTATTTATTTAATGAAGTAAATAAAAAAGGTGGATAATTTCAGGTGGAGATAATCAAGCATGATTAATACTGTGGTTTAATTCATGTACTTAATTTAGATTCTAAAAAAATAAAAAAATAAAAATACAACTGGAAATCATTAATTTATATAGTTAATGATGTAATTAGAGATTGATAAATTAAAATTGATTAATCCATAATAAGTGACTTATGAGAAATTAATTAATATAAGTAATTAAGGATTAATGTATAGTTAATTTATTTATGAAGTAAATAAGATTACATATTGATATTGGCTAAAAATAATTAATATCGTGTAATTAAACTAGGATAATTATTTGAATATAATTGAAGAATATTTAATCCAGGATAATTAATTATGATAAATAATAAAGAGTTGACTAATTAATTGATTTGGAATAAATTTAACGTTAAATGAAGGAATCTAAGTGATTGAGGTTAGAAATTCAATTAGTATCAATTGAATTAATTTGGAAATGATCAAATTTGTTTATGAATGATTGAATGGTATTGGTTGCTTGAATGAGTTGATATTCTTGATATGATATGTTGTGTATTTAATTTTGATAACTTGGGTTAGGATGACACGAGTCTCGAAGAGGCCGGGGTCGGGTATTAGGAAATACCCGAAACCACTTTGAATATTTTTATAGATTGATATGTGAAATCTATATGCTGGAGTGAACTGATTTAAAGGAATTGGACTATTTAAATCTAAGCCTTGGTACTTAGGAAATGGATGTGTGGAATAAATGATGTATATAACTAATTGTGGCTTTGTGAATTGAATCGAGTTACCCCGGGTTTTATATAAGTTGTTTGCTTTGGTATTCTATGTTAGATGGGTTTACTCACGCTGGTTTCCAGCCTGACCCGGGTGTTACTTTGCTGTAATGCTCGGGTCAGACCGAGTATTACAGATTTTCAGGTGAAGACATTCTGGAGCTCAAGAGGTGAGATGGATGGCGGGAACGTGTAGAGTATTTCCGCTGTATTATAATAGTGTAAATCTGACACATTTTGATTTGTATATGTCCAGTGTTGAATACGTGTAACTCTGATGTATTTAAATGTAATCGAATGAACATTATTCTTTATAAACTGTTATTATTTATTATTATATTTTATCCGCTGCGAATGTGAGATGTTGTTTCTGATCTTCTTCTTCTTCCTCTTCTTTTTCTATCTCTTTCTTCCTTTTTCATAACTATCCGAAATTTTCGGGATTGAAAATTTCGGGTCGTTACCATATCGAAAATTTATTTAAATTTTATTTCAATATGAATGAAGATTTTTAACTTTGAAAATTGGATTTAAAAGTGAATAAATTGAATTCGGAAATTTCTTGTTTTAGTTAACATGTAAAATAGCCATTTTGGCCACTGTCTTGGATTTCGACGAAACCAGTTTCATCGGATCCATAATAGTGAATTATTATAGGATTTCAAGTTGTGTAGCGATCAGACTTATTGTTTGGTCATGCGAGCTTGTAACGCACAGAAATTAATTAAAGGAATTTAATTAAATAAATTGATTTTGAAAAACTATCTTATGCATACGATCGAATTAGGCCTTGAGACTAGTTCTATTGTGTTCAGAATAGAGGTAAAACATATAGAACGTTAGGTGGCACGCTTCATTTGGAGTTCGGAAAATTTATGTATAAATAGCGTCAGATATTTATATATTATGCCTCGTTCATTTGGTTAAACCCTAGAACAAAATCATGCAGCTTTCTCTTAAAACCTTTAATGGACGATATTTCCTATGCTTCTTCCTTCGATTTCTCCAAATATACACATCAAAATCAAAAACTTCCAAAAGGAAAAACGTAGATCGCGATGCACTCTATAATTATTGCAGTTGGATCGTGATAATATGCTTCGGATTCGCTAAGATCGCTGCTTGAAATCGGCGCAGTTTTGGGCTTTTTTCGATAACGGAGGCAGCGAAGGGGCTAAGGGTTTAGGTGTTGGTGGAGGAGAGGGTGGCGCATCTTATGGGGTGGTTGGATAGGCGTCAGGCGATCAGAGGCAGCGCAGTGTATTAGGGTTAGGTCGCGATGGTGGGTTTCGGCCTAGGGTTTATTCGCAGTGAGGAAGATACGTTGTTTGTTTTTTCATGTTAATTATTGTACTAATTTTATCGAATGTTTAAAAACTCATAATTTTTTAACACGAGGTCGGATTCGAGCGAAACGAGTTGCGTTGGATTCGTATTAACGCCATCTACGATATGGGATCGATGTGGGATTTATTTAAAGCTAATATATTTTCAGTTTCAAATAAAAAGTGAGTGTTTTATAATGCTCATGAATGGTTAAAATAATTTTTGTGTTAGTTAAATTGATATCATGAAGTAATTAAATTTTATCAACTGTTATTGATAAGTTAACTGATATTTAAATTGACAGTTCAATTTGAAATTGAAATTGAATTGCCAGTTAGACACTCGATGTTGTTAACAAGTAAACTGGTGTGATATTTGACTAATTTGGATGTTGATTATGATGGCTACTATTTGATGATAGTTTGAATGATTTGGATGTTTGTTTATTTATATATACCTGTTATCACCCTATAAATTATCTGACAGTGTATAAACTGTTATTTGAATTATTTCGAATAAATTAAGAAAAGGTTGCAATGATATATACCTATGAAACTGTGATTTGGATTGAAATGATATATATCCATCCTTGCAATTAAAATTGAAATAATTGATCACTTGGCCATAGGGTAGAAAATTATATACGGACACCGGATTGGTTAAATTGAATGGTTTTAAATTCTTGGATTTGAATTTATTCAAATGATTTCATTTTATAAAACAAAATTGAATTGAAATATGGAAATTGAATTAATATCGAATTAGAGTTTTTGAAATGTTGAAATTAAAATTAGTTAAACGGAATGGTTTAAAGAATTGAATTTGAAAGTAAAAATTATAATTGGAATATATTTAAATTATGGAAATTGTTTTGATTAAATAATTTGAACTTTTATTCGAAGTGTGAAATAAATCCAAGCAAAAGTAATTTAAATGGAAATTTCAAATTAGGGCTCGGAATTGAATTATTTTAAAGATTTGAATTAATTGGAACTAAATATGAAATTAATTGGAATTGAAAGCGAAATTGGGGTAGTTTGAAATTGATATTGAAAACTATTTAAATTGGAATTGAAATCGAAGTTAATTCGAATTGAAATCGAAATTGAGTCGGTTTGAATCGAACTGAAATTGAAGATGATTTGAATTGAATTTTTTTGAAATTGGATCAATTTGACTTTGAAACTATTTTAAATAGATTATTTTAATATAAACTGTTAACAATCTATCTTTTATAATATTTAGATTATTTTGATTTTTCAAACTGTTTTACTATAAAAACCACTTTAATACTCAAACATTTTATATCAAAGCATTTTAACTTTTTAAACTACTTTAAACTATTCAAACTGGTTATGGCTAGAATCTTTATGTTTAAATCATGGATTTGAATGCGGATTAGGCTAAAATGAGTTATAACCAAAATTGAAATCCGAAATGATTTTGGACGTAAAATCGAGATATTGCGGTGAAATGATTTTCCAATGAATTTTTCATATTTTGAGTAAATATGATATTTTAAAATTAAAATGATTTTGAAACGAATATGATATTTTGATATCAAGTATAAATCGATTTTGAAATGTAAAGTACCAACTGGCATGTAAAACGACGTTTGGTAGTTAAAGACATAGGGGCCACTCATTAGCATACTGTCAATATTGAAACCACTTTAACAATTGTGTACGCGGAGGAGACTCCAGAATGAAGTGGTCGGATTTGACGTCATTTGTTAGGTTTGAAGAAAGAGAACGATGATGGATAGACTCTGGCACTTATGCCAATTTGAAATGACTAACACATGACGGCTTGACAGGGCCAAGTGGGCTAGCTACCCCTAGGGGACATCCGTTCTTCGATTATCTTTGGACTTGGTCCATAATATTTATTGTCGTTGGTTTCGACTGGTGCACCTTGATTTTGGAAAACCCTCCATTTGAATCGGTATGGGATGGTTGTACGCGGTTGTCGGTTGTGATTCAATGCGTTACCACCAGCCCTATGACTCAAACTGTTAGTATCATACCTTGGGCATTGCCTCATGTGTCTTGTCATACTTTTATCCCTATACAAAACCACTACGATTTTGATTTAGTGTTGTAGCACGGCGCATCCCTGTCCCCCGACGTGCTATAGGGGCATTATATGCAAACTGTACGACAATGCATAAAACGCGTTAATGGGGATAAATGTAAAGCCTTAACGCTAAGAAAAATATTTATTTTACTGATTAGACATTATATATGTAGCATATTCTACATATATAAATATTTTGACAGATCATTAAGAGATAGAAAATCCCATAACATCTCTTGAGTTATTGCACGCACGTTATACACTGGATAAAAGATGTGAAATCCTGTAAATATCTTTGACGCTATTACACTCATGTTATGTGATATCGATTTGACTCGCATAAGGATATTTTAGTCTTGACTCGAGTGTTTTTCCTGTTCATTATGCTCGGGCCAGTCTTGAGTATTTCAACGCATTGAAGATTTTTATGGAGGACGAAGATTTTGGTATATTACAATTACTAGTATTATTTCACCATTGTTTGTTCCACTGCATTATTCTATTGTTCTGATGTATATATAACTATGATAAATATCGTATAAGTTATAATCAAATGTATTGTATAAACATCTTCATGAACTGTTTATTTGATTATTATATTTTTGTCATTCCGCTGCGAGATTCTGTGTTTGTTTCAATTGGACATCTGTGGATTATTGTTGATTTAAACCTTCCGTAATGTGGGTCATCACAGTATCGTTCACTTTTAAAACTCTTAAGCCTTGTTTGAAAGCATTCCATCCACTTATACAACTCACTGTCAAAACAACTCCACACACACCTCATCAACTCTTGGTCGTACACCACCTTTATAGGCCAAACTCTTTTGCTCAGATAAGCCCTCCAAAATTTTACTTTTCCTAAGGCAAAGAAAAGATCTAGGTTGTTTCCAAGTTCTAGTAGAAGCTACCTTGAATTAATCTAGGTCGTACACCACACCTGTATCGGCACTTTCGGAAAATCCCATCTCTTCGACATCTTTTGTTTTACTTATGAGATTGGATTTCACTTTATAAAGTTAATTAAGTTTATGAATAAGGATGGATTAAAATTGATTTTCTAAATTAATAATGAATTTAAAATTAATTAATTATTTTAATTAATGTGGTTTAAGGTTTATTAATTATCTTAATAACGATGTGTTTTAAATTAATTAATTAATTACTTTGTTAATGATGTTTAAAATTAATTAACCATTTTATATAATGATGGTTAACTTTAATTAATCTCTTAAATAATGATATATTAAAGTTACTTAACAATTTTAGTTAATGGTGTTTAAAATTAATAAATCATTTTTAAATTAATGTTTATTAATTAGTTTCAATTTAATTGATCTTTTCCATTAATGATATTTTAAATTCCTCGACCCCTTTAAAAAAATGGTGTTTTAAATTTTATTAATCAACTTAATTAATGATATTTGAAGCTAATTAATTAATTTAATTAATAATGTTTTCAAGTGATTGACCCTTTTTAATTATGGGTATTTAAAGTTAATTAATCAAATTAATTAACAAAGTCCAAAGATAATTAATCACTCTAATTAATGACATTTAAAGAGGGTTAATCAATTTAATAATAATGTTTTAGGTTAGTAAATCCATTTTGTAACGGCGTTTTAAAGTTAGTAAACCATTTTTACAAAGGATTGTTATGACGCCCCACCTCTATACCCACACTAGCCAAGGACACTGCGGGGTAATGCCATCAGCTAGCGTGGAGAATAAGGCTGTCAAAGAGCGACCATCCGCGTAATTGCTTTGTGCGAGCACCGATATGTCAGATAGTACAACATGCATCTGTTTAAGGAGGGAAATCCGACATACCGATACAAACTCAAAGCTACTACATAGTGGCTATATATATTCTTCGGAAACAAATATAGAAGTAAACATAACACAATCAGTCACAGACATCCATATCACAAAGGAGGAAATAGATATGAATATATAACACATAAAAGTGTACATTAGAGTAGTGGTCAGACAAGATCCACAATATCACAAAAGAATAGCTACAAGTGCTAGACAAAAGAATATGGATACATCAATGAGTCTATATCTCAAATGTACAACAAAAACTACTGATCTAAGTAGTTACCAAAAGTCAGGGTGATAATCCCAGATGTGAAGTCAAGCAGAAGCACCTGTAACATCTCGGTCTGACCCGAGTATTATTTAATAAGAAAATAATAAACGGGTCAGTCTAGCTACAAATATCAGATAAAATGATATAGAATAAGAGATATAACATAAACATATGATAACCATAAACCATACCGTGATAAGTATGTAATTGAAAAAATCGACAAGAGATTAATCAATATCACAAGAATCTTCTCAAAGATAAAAAAGAATGTCATACTCTCTATTTTTATTCACTAAACCATAAATATTGACAATTATATCAATGTCAATCACAAAAGTTAGTGACACACAAATTCACCAACGCACAAATATTGATAAAACATATCAATGTAAATCATGAAAATTGGTGAAAACACAAATTCCAGAAATCATCAATGGAAATCCAGAAATCACAAAAAGAAAGGGGAGGCCTATCACAAAACGGGAGCATGAAAACTCACCAACACGTGTATCACAAAATGGAACGCTATTCCATGGTTGCTAACTATTAATTTTGAGCCGAAGCTCTACAAAAGGGCCCAAAGACCATGGGTCGCTACCCCACCAAATTGAACCGAAGCTCCACAGAAACGGGGTTTAGTCTCGTTCGTAGACAAAGAGACACCGCACATTTGCTAGTCTAAATCACGAAAATGATCATCAACGATCATCAAGAAGTGTCAATTACAGTAAGCTAGTAAATATATGAGCTTAGCTTCATGTCCCATAACCACTAGCTTAACTTAAATATTTACGAACAAATTGTAGATCTCCACTCGAAAATTGTCACAAGAGATTCAATCGAACAAGTCCAAGAATTAACCGACGAAGTAAACGCAAGCGTTTCATACCACTTGTTTTACGAAGCCGTTTAATTAGATTTCTCGTACAAGTGAGGTAAAGGTTTGTATATTTTTAAAATGACAAATCACAAAAATGATCGTAGAAACGATCAAATCACAAAAATTCACATACGAAGACGTGAATGAAATCCAAAGAATTCGATTCCAAATTCATCAAAGTAGAAATACCCTTGCTACTCGACACGGCGCGACCTAGCAGATGAGCGACCTAAGAGGTAACGGCAATAGTGCAGGGGCGAGCGACCTAAGGAATGGTGCCACTCAATAGTGCAAACGACCTAAGGGGTAGCGGCATAAGTGCAGGGCGAGCGACCTAAGGAATGGTGCGACCTAACGGGTCGAGCGGCCTAACACAAGCGACCAAGCATGGCGCGACCAATCCATGGCGCGACCTAACTGCAGAGCGACTTAAGATGGTGAGCGACCTAAGGGGTTGCAACTTAATGCAGGCGCGACTTATCATGGTTAAGTGGCTTATGGGGTGGAACGACCTAACAGGCCGAGCGACCTAGGGACTTAAACAAGACCGAGCGACCTAACGACCTAAACAAGGCCGAACGACCTAACGACTTAAAGGGATAAACAAGGCCGAGCAACGACCTATGGTGCAAGCGACCTATGGGGGAAATGACCTAAATGCAGGCCGACCTATAGGAGCAAGCGACCTAGCATGGTGCAACCTATAGGGGGGCGACCTAAGTGCAGGCCGAGAATGATTCATGTGCAGGCCGAGCGACCTAGGGGTTTGAAGTGCAAAACTCTCCCAATTTGCAACCGATCGAGCACGGACGCTAGGGAATTATGCCCATAGGCTACCCGGTCCTATTGGCTCCTCGATGCATCACCAAAAACGTGTTCAACCATCAAAGTTAGGATTTTTAAAGGTTTGAACCCAAAACACTAAAAATTGGGATTTTCACCAATTCAATCCAAACCAAAAGCAAATGCACATGAATAAGTGTTAAGAATTCATACCCAACAATCAAAGATAGTTATGGACAAAGATGTGAGATAAAAATCTCACCTTTACACAAAATAAATGAAGAAGAAGCTTGAGAGCAAAGGAAGAATCAATGGCTTCTTTTTGAATTTGCAGTTAGATGTTGGATTTGCAAATAAACTTGAGCTTGGAGTTTTAATTTTCTATTCCTTCCTCCATTTTTGATGAAGCTTGAGTGTTAGGAAATGAAAGTAAAGTTATGAAGAGAAGGGGGTTGAGCTAGAGTTAATAGTTTAGGCTAATGGGCTAAACCAAACCCAAAGCCCAAAGTGAAAAAGTGACAAAATTCCACCAACTCCAAACATATCAAAGTTTATACTCAAAAAGATCGCAAATGGTGTTTTGGACCCAATGGAAGTGGTTCCGAGTCCTAATTCGACCGTATGCAAAAAGTAACTTTTCGAAATAAAATCCGACTAACGATAAAATATTAAAATAAAATATTTAAATATTCAATCGTAAAATATGCGGGTTGTTACAGACTCCCCTCCTTAAAGAAATTGCGTCCTCGTAATATTTAAGAAGAAAATACAAGGTAACAACCATGAAAGCATATCAACACAAAAAAAATTTGAAATAAGAAATTCACCTAATAGAGCACGAGAAAGTAAGTCCGGATGTGTTCGCTCGATGAATTCTCTAGATTCCCAAGAGCAGTCCTTAGGATTTGAGGACCATTGAACTTTAAAAAGCGGAATATCTTTATTTCGAAGGCGTTTGACCTCCGAAGCAATAATACGAATAGGATGTTGCTCATAAGTTAAATTAGGTGAAATTTCAATTTTTTCCACAACACCGGGCACAAGAATAGAATCGGAATCTTGAAGGCATTTCCGCAATTGAGAAATGTGAAATACGTTATGAATAGCAGAAAACTGAGCTGGTAATAAAAGGCGATAAGCCATGGAACCAATACGTTCGGTGATGGAAAATGGACCAATATATCAAGGTGCTAACTTTCCCGATCGACTAAAACGTACAACACCCTTCATAGGTGAAACACGAATAAACACAAGGTCTCCCACATAAAATTATAATTTCCTTCTCCGCTTATCGGCATAGGATTTTTGTCTACTCTGGGCTTCTTTCATCCTATGACGAATTAGGTCAATCTTTTCTGTGGAATCACGATTAAAATCTGGACCTAAAACCAGCTTCTTACCTGCCTCAAGCAAACAAGAAGGAGATCGGCATGGCCTTCCATAGAGTGCCTCAAAAGGTGCCATACCAATACTAGATTGGAAGCTATTATTATAGGAAAACTCAACAAGAGAAATATGATCTTCCCAACTTCCACCAAAATCAAGAACACATGCACGAAGAAGATCTTCAAGAGTTTGATTCACACGCTCAGTTTGTCCATCGGACTGGGGATGATAAGCGGTGCTAAAATTAAGCTTCGTTCCCAAAGCTTTTTGAAGACTCTTCCAAAATCCACTAGTAAACAATGGATCGCGATCACTAACAATAGAAGTAGGAACTCCACGCAATTTAACAATTTATTTGATAAAGAGTTTGGCCAAAAGGGGCACGGTTCGATTGGACCGAACGGGAATAAAATGGGCGGATTTAGTAAGTCTATCGACTATCATCCATAAGCCATCATGACCCGAACGAGAACGGGGAAGACCATCTATAAAATCCATGGAAATTTGGTCCCACTTTCAAATGGTAATTTCTAAAGGTTGCAATAACCCATCGGGCCTTTGGTGTTCGGCCTTAATGAGTTGGTAAGTCATGCAACACTTAACAAAGTTAGCAATATCAGATTTCATTCCCTCCCAACAATAAAGTCGCTTCATGTCCACGTACATTTTACTACTACCGGGGTGAATAGTAAATTTAGAACGATGTGAGTCTTCTAAAATGTCTTTACGAAGATTACTAATGTTTGGCATGATAAGTCTACCAAATTTTCGAATACCGCCACGAGAATCAATATCAAAGTCTTTTAAACCTTCAATATCAATTTTATCCCTAAGATTTTGACCAAGAAGAGCCAATTCGGGATCTAGCTTTTGAGCTTCAAGAATGCGGTCTAAAAGAGAAGGATGAGCCTCAAGGCTACATAAAACAAGAGATAAACATAAATCGGAAACACTATCTCGAATCTCACAAGTGGATAGAATTCCAAGATCATTCCATTCGGATATCATCATAGAAACAACCGCTTGTTGTTTACGACTAAGTGCGTCCGCAACACGGTTTCCCTTTCCGGAGGTATAAAGAATATCAAGATCATAAGCTGCCAGAAATTCGAGCCAACGTTGTTGACGCAAATTAAGTTCCTTTTGAGAAAATAGATACTTCAAAGATTTATGATCGGTGTAAAGAATAAACTTTTCTCCCAAAAGATAACGACGCCAAATACGAAGGGCAAAAACAATAGCCGCAAGCTCTAAATCATGAGTGGCATATCTAGTCTCAGCAGGCTTCAATTGCCTAGAAGCATAAGCAATAACACGTTCTCTTTGCATAAGAACGGCACCCAAACCAACACGACTAGCATCGATATAAACAATAAAATCTTGGTTTCCCTCGGGAATCACAAGAATAGGAGCATCGGAAAGGAGTTCATTTAATTTCTGAAAAGAAGCTTCACATTTGTCCGACCAAATGTGTTTAACTCCCTTCTTTGTCAAGCTAGTAAGAGGCACGGAAATTTTCTTTTATAAAACGATGGTAATAGCCCGCCAATCCAAGGAAGCTACGGATTTTCGTCACACTCTCCGGTCTCTTCCAATTTTGGGTCGCTTCAATCTTTGAAGGATCCATGGAAATTCCGGATTCGGAAATAATATGACCGAGAAACTTCACACGAGATTGCCAAAAGTGGCATTTAGAAAATTTTACTTTTAACTGATTACTCCTAAGAGTTTCCAACACAATCCGAAGATGCCTTTCATGCTCCTCCTCAGTTTTTGAATACACAAGAATATCATCAATAAGATGAGAACAAACCGATCGACGAAGTCTTTGAAAACTCGATTCATAAAGTCAATGAAATAAGCCGGAGCATTCGTTAAACCAAATGGCATAACAAGCCATTCATAAGATCCATAACGAGTACGGAACGATGTCAAAGGAATACTAACCTCTACAATATGAAGCTGATGAAAACCGGTAGCTAAGTCTAATAGTGAAAATACTCTAGCACCACTAAGTTGATCGAATAGATCGTCAATCCGAGGTAAAGGATATTTATTCTTGATAGTAAGATCATTAAGCTTGCGGTAGTCAACGCAAAGCCTAAGTGTACCATCGGATTTCTTCACAAAAATAGCCGAAGCTCCCCAAGGAGAGGAATTAGAGCGAATAAATTGCTTCGTCTCCAATTCGGATAATTGTGTGAGCATCTCCTTATTTTCTTTATTGGACATGCGATATGGAGGACGAGTGACAGGTTGAGCTCCAGGGATGAGATTAATTCTGAACTCAATTGCTCGGTTAGATGGTAATCCTAAAACGGGATCAAATATGTCGGAAAATTCACGAACAACGTGAATAAGAGAAATAATATCTTCCTCATCATCATCATCATGAGGATTTAAAGAATATAAAGATGCAACCAAGCTGGAATCCGAATCTTTAAGATCAATAGAAATCTGCTTAACAGATTGAGGATGTCGAAGATGAATAGTCCACTCAGGACAAGGATTTGGGCTTCATAGCGGTTAAGCCAATCCATTCCCAAAATCATTCCAAAGCCTAAGTAGCGCATAACATGCAAATCGGCTCGGAAAGAAAAATCACACAAAATAATCTCGACATTTTTACACAATAAACTGATTGTTGCGGATCCACCAACCGGATTCGCAATTCTCAAAGAAGTCATTAAACACAAAACATCCAAAGAAAAAGTATCAACAAGTTCTTTTGAAATAAAAGAATGGGACGCACCCGTATCAAAAAGAACTCGTATAGGATGATCACGCAATAAAATAATGCCATCAAGGATAGAATGAGAAATACCTTTACCACGAGATGTGTTGCCAGGGGCTTGAGCAACATTAAGCTTTCCCTCCTTCCTATTTTGAAGTTTGGGACAAGAAGATAAATAATGATCCGGGCTTTTGCAATAGCGACAAGTAGGAGGCTCCGCATAATGGTCCTTAGAACCACAGTCGTAGCATTGCCCACTACTTGGGGTAGAAGTCTTAGCTGCCGGAGAGGCTTGCTTCCCTTTCTTATTATTGGGATAAGAACCCTTGAACTTATTAGGCCTTTTCTTGTTGTTGAAGTTCGGTTTGGCATCCATCGCTTTCTTTCTCAGCCTCTACAAGACGAAGAGCGATATCAACGAGTTGATCAAAAGAAACTTCTAGCTTTAGAAGTAATGGCTTCTTGAGATTTTTATTCAATCCATAAACAAATCTTTGGTTCTTCTTCAATGGGGTGTTTATGTACTCAACCCCATATTTAGAAAGTAACTCGAATGATGCAACGTAGTCCTCCACAGAGGATTCACCTTGAACAAGGTCAATGAAACGACGAGCCAATGTTACTTTTTCAGCTTCTGGCACAAATTTTAATTCGAAGCGTTCTCGGAATTTCTCCCAAGTAATATCAGATTCATTTATTTCAGAAATCAGAAGCTCATACCAATCTAATGCTCTTTCTTGGAGCATACTAGAAGCCACCTGAACACGGTGAAGATCAATAAGATTCATGCGAGAAAAGATTCGATCGCACGTTCTCAGCCAAGCCTAGACTTCAATAATTGTTTCAGAACCTTTGAATGGCTTCCCACCCAAATTGGTATAATCTCTGCACAAATTTGCAAATCTAGACCTAGGGTGAGTAGACTCCGGATTAGATCCGGCTGCTTGAGCATTCCTTACTAGATCAAGAAGCTACCGGGCAGACGTAAACACTCTATCTTGGGGAGTAGCATGAGACTGACCGACGCTGGGACGGTCAGGTCTAACCATTTCTCTTCCTTTTTGAAAGAAAGAAAGAAGAAGGATAAGGTTATTCACCAAATGAATATCAAGCAATCTTGATAGATAAATAAGGAATCATAAAGAAAATAGGATGAATCGGTACGAAGACTCGGATTAAATCCTAAAGCACGACTCCTAAGATGGACTTAGGACGATGATCCTTGTTAGATTATTCTACATTGTTCCGAAGATTGGCTCTGATACCAAGCTGTGACGCCCCACCTCTATACCTACACTAGCCAAGGACACTACGGGGTAATGCCATCAGCTAGCGTGGAGAATAAGGCTGTTGAGGAGCGACCATCCACGTAATTGCTTTGTGCGAGCACCGATATGTCAGATAGTACAACATGTATTTGTTTAAGGAGGGAAATCCGACATACCGATACAAACTCAAAGCTACTACACAGTGGCTATATATATTCTTCGGAAACAAATATAGAAGTAAACATAACACAATCAGTCACAGACATCCATATCACAAAGGCGGAAATAGATATGAATATATAACACATAAAAGTGTACATCAGAGTAGTGGTTAGACAAGATCCACAATATCACAAAAGAATAGCTACAAGTGCTAGACAAAAGAATATGGATACATCAATGAGTCTATATCTCAAATGTATACAACAAAAACTACTAATCTAAGTAGTTAGCCAAAGGTCAGGGTGATAATCCCAGTTGTGAAGTCAAGCAGAAGAACCTGTAACATCTCGGTCTGACCCGAGTATTATTTAATAAGAAAATAATAAACGGGTCAGCCTAGCTATAAATATCAGATAAAATGATATAGAATAAGAGATATGACATAAACATATGATAACCATAAACCATACTGTGATAAGTATGTAATTGAAAAAAAAATCAACAAGAGATTAATCAATATCACAAGAATCTTCTCAAAGATCAAAAAGAATGTCATACTCTCTATTTTTATTCACTAAACCATAAATATTGACAATTATATCAATGTCAATCACAAAAGTTAATGACACACAAATTCACCAACGCACAAATATTGATAAAACATATCAATGTAAATCACGAAAATTGGTGAAAACATAAATTTCAGAAATCATCAATGGAAATCTAGAAATCACAAAAAGAAAAGGGGAGGCCTATCACAAAACGGGAGCATAAAAACTCACCAACACGTGTATCACAAAATGGAACGCTATTCCATGGTTGCTAACCATTAATTTTGAGCCGAAGCTCCACAAAACGGCCTGAAGACCATGGGTCGCTACCCCACCAAATTGAGCCGAAGCTCCACAGAAACGGGGTTTAGTCTCCCTCGTAGACAAAGAGACATCGCACATTTGCTAGTCTAAATCACAAAAATGATCATCAACGATCATCAAGAAGTGTCAATTACAGTAAGCTAGTAAATATATGAGCTTAGCTTCATGTCCCATAACCACTAGCTTAACTTAAATATTTACGAACAAATTGTAGATCTCCACTCGAAAATTGTCATAAGAGATTCAATCGAACAAGTCCAAGAATTAACCGACGAAGTAAACGCAAGCGTTTCATACCACTTGTTTTACAAAGCCGTTTAATTAGATTTCTCGTATGAGTGAGGTAAAGGTTTGTATATTTTTAAAATGACAAATCACAAAAATGATCGTAGAAACGATCAAATCACAAAAATTCACATACAAAGACGTGAATGAAATCCAAAGAATTCGATTCCAAATTCATCAAAGTGGAAATACCCTTGCTACTCGACACGGCGCGACCTAGCAGATGAGCGACCTAAGAGGTAACGGCATAAGTGCAGGGGCGAGCGACCTAAGGAATGGTGCGACTCTACAGTGCAAACGACCTAAGGGGTAGCAGCATAAGTGCAGGGCGAGTGACCTAAGGAATGGTGTGACCTAACGGGCCGAGCGGCCTAACACAAGCGACCAAGCATGGCGTGACCAATCCATGGCGCGAACTAACTGCAGAGCGATTTAAGGTGGTGAGCGACCTAAGGGGTTGCAACTTAATGCAGGCGCGACTTATCATGGTTAAGCGGCTTATGGGGTGGAACGACCTAACAGGCCGAGCGACCTAGGGACTTAAACAAGGCCGAGCGACCTAACGACCTAAAGGGATAAACAAGGCCGAGCAACGACCTATGGTGCAAGCGACCTATGGGGGAAAGGGCCTAAATGCAGGCCGACCTATAGGAGCAAGCGACCTAGCACGGTGCGACCTATAGGGGGGCAACCTAAGTGCAGGCTGAGAATGATTCATGTGCAGGCCGAGCGACCTAGGGGTTTGAAGTGCAAAACTCTCCCAATTTGCAACCGATCGAGCACGGATGCTAGGGGATTATGCCCATAGGCTACCCGGTCCTATTGGCTCCTCGATGCATCACCAAAAACGTATTCAACCATCAAAGTTAGGATTTTTAAAGATTTGAACCCAAAACACTAAAAATTGGGATTTTCACCAATTCAATCCAAACCAAAAGCAAATGCACATGAATAAGTGTTAGGAATTCATACCCAACAATCAAAGATAGTTATAGACAAAGATGTGAGATAAAAATCTCACCTTTACACAAAATAAATGAAGAAGAAGCTTGAGAGCAAAGGAAGAATCAATGGCTTCTCTTTGAATTTGGAGTTAGATGTTGGATTTGCAAATGAACTTGAGCTTGTAGTTTTAATTTCCCATTCCTTCCTCCATTTTTGATGAAGCTTGAGTGTTAGGAAATGAAAGTAAAGTTATGAAGAGAATGGGGTTGAGCTAGAGTTAATAGTTTAGGCTAATGGGCTAAACCAAACCCAAAGGCCAAAGTGAAAAAGTGACAAAATTCCACTTACTCCAAACATATCAAAGTTTATACTCAAAAAGATCGCAAACGGTGTTTTGGACCAAATGGAAGTGGTTCCGAGTCCTAATTCAACCGTATGCAAAAAGTAACTTTTCGGACTAAAATCCGACTAACGTTAAATATTTAAATAAAATATTTAAATATTCAATCGTAAAATATGCGGGTTGTTACAATTGTAGTGTTAAAAAACATGTAATGAGAAGCCCAAGCACGAATTTGGTTTTAAAAGTAAAATTTCAATTCAGTTGTGGAAAATAAGTTTCCGTAAACAACATCACTTATATGGAAAAAAATTAATCATATCCCTGACACTAAATGTCGAGGTATGGAAACTTGTCGGTATCTCGAAAGTTAAGATTATTGTCAAGGCAATGCCCAGAGATAACACTACCTTCACTTGTCGACTTCATTTTTAACAAAGAAATAGTGCAAGTTTGAAATCGATGAGTAGTGGGAGGAATATGAGATTTACTATCCACATACGATCATTTTTTTATTTTCGATGGTCAGTTTGTTAACTATCGATTACCTCAACCTTCTTTGTTTTTCATCATTCTAAGATGATGTGTTGCTCACTTGAGCTTTGTTATCCTTTGTCGGAAATGACTAAACCCAAAAAGCAAGTGAAAGCCAAGCTATGTGGGGTTGCTCCCATTAGGGTGCTATCGCATCTACTCTAAATTTGATTTGGATATTTATGCACCAAGATATGAATTATTCCGATTCTTAGTAACCGTTGGCAGGGTCTGGCTTGGACATGTCCGAGAGCCATCGGAGTTCTCAAGTATATATTCTAAAGGTATACTTTCGCTAAAGTGGGTGCATCCTCCTAGTCATTATTGGTAAATTTCTTTAACCTATTGGTTCAAACCTCCAAATTCATTTTACTTAGTTGCATTAGGAAGAGTATAGCACTCTTCGCGATGTTAATTATTTGTATCCATTCTTTACATTTGGATGTTTCTCTTGTGAGAGGAAACCCGATTCACATTTGGTGACATAGTCTCGCCTGTTGTTGTTTAATTATACTTATTGTTCAGAGTTCTACTCATACCAAACATATTGTCTAACCCGATTGTTTGTTTACCCTAAACTCTTAGGTGATCATTGATATTTGAGTAGTCCCAGAGTACCAGGTCTTTATGGGATCTTTGAAAGACGGAGCTTTTATCTACTTAGCTATATATTCTGCTGTTTATTTAGTTTGTGTATGTGTATTTTGTTTCAGCATGCATAAAGGAAAATTGTTATAACTGCCTAAGCTGATTATAGTACCTTTATGTAACTCTGATAACTCTAAGTTAAGGAGTAATCTTATGTACTATATTACTGTTATATTCTATTAAATAACTTTCATTGTGAGATGTTCTGTTCTTTATTTTTACCCCATACAATTCATCATTCGGATGTTTGGGCAACGACACACGAATATCGTGGATGTATTAATGTCGTTCCCAAAGGTCAGAATGGTGGGTCGTTACAGTTGGTATTAGAGCTTCTGATGAGTGGAGACCCTAGCTTGATTTGGTTGCAACTTATTAGAGATAGGGTGAGAAGAGCCCTAGAATGAGTTAACCTTGGGAGAGCGGTTTTATCACCCATCCTAAAGATTCATTTTAGTTCCTTTAGTGTTGTTTCCCGTAAACCATTTTGGTCCTATCTTTGTATTCTAATAATACATGTCATTGTTCAGGTAATTGAAAATTAGTACAAGAGGAAGAAGAAGGAGAGGATCTGGAACCAGCATGGCTACAAATGGCAGAGCTCCTAGAAATAGGCTAGTTATATGGATGGTAGAAGAAATGGTAGTGCAAGTTCAACTGCCTCAGAACTTTGCTACTCTGTGCAAAAATTATACTACTTTGGGAGGTAAACAATTCTTTGGGACTGAAGATATTCTGGGAGTTCAGACATGGCTCTGCTCTTGTGAAAGGATATTTGGGGATCTTCAGTTGGAGGATGCAGGGAAGGGATCGTTAGCACTGTGATAGCTCTAAAAGTCAGTAATGGATTAGTGGGATTCAGTGACAGTTAATATCCCAGAGGAAGGTTTTACCTTGGGTTCGATTTAAGGAAGTCTTTGAAGCTCAGTTCATTCTGAAGGCGGGGTGGACTTACTTGCTCAAGAGTTTCATGGATTCAAAGCATGGAGATATGACAGTGGCACAGTATGAGTATCTATTCAATGCATTGTATCACTTTGGACCAAGATTGATAGACACGCCACTTATAAAGAATGAGATGTTGTGGAAGGACTGAGGCTAGAATTCTATGTGAGATGACCAATCATTTTAATGATACCTTTACCAAACTTATCAACATTGTCTTGAGGTTTGAAGCTTTGGATATTAATCAAGAAGTTTAAGAAGGAGTAGTGCCGGTAGTTAGTGCCTAACCTTTATCGGTTATCCTAGTTGCAAACAAGTCGAATTTCAAATGCAAAGGAAAGAAGCAGTGCTCGGGAAAGAAATCTGAAGGTGGAACTCCAATTTAGAAGAAGCAGCCCAACTTGGCCAATGTTCTTTCTTTAAATTGCAACAAGACGGGCCACTTTGCAAATCAGTGTCCTAGTGTCTCCTGTTACAACTGCGTCCAACTCGGACACATGAACAATTAGTGCCACTTACCAAAGAAGAGGTTACAAGGTCAAGCTTTTGCTATCGAGGAAATCCCATCTACTTCTACGGATCAGAAGGGAAAGAAGGTGTTGCAAGATACCTTATCCATTTCTGATATTCCTATCAGAGTGTTGTTCGGTACCGTTGCATCTCATAGTTTTATTTAAATTGATCTTATTAGTAGGCTTAACTTTAAACCCATCCTTCTAAATAAACCTCTTTGTGTGTCCAACCCAGTTGGGGGTTCGACGAATCTTGACACTACTTTTCTAAGTGTGCTTATTTCTTATCGAGATCGGCACTTCTCTTCTGACTTACTCATTCTTGAGTTCATGGGTTTTGGGGTAATATTGGGTATGGATTGTTTATCTAAGTTTGAAGCCTTCTTAGATTGTGTTAGAAGAGTATTCGTAGTAAAGGATGCAGTAAGTAGAAGCATTAATATATGTTGTGAGGGGCTTAATGAACTTTTGAGCAGTTTTCCCTATTCACTTGAAGTGGTTAAAGAGGAGATAAAAGATATACCCATTGTTTGGGAATTTAAGGATATTTTTGTTGAAGTGCAAGGTTTATGGAGTTCTGTATTGACTTGTTTCCAGGAACGACACTGATTACACAACCTCCTCGAAGGTTGGCCCCAAAAGAGAGAAGGGAATTAGAGAAGCAGATGTCTGACTTATTGCAGAAAGGTTTGATCTGGCATTGCATAGCAAGTTGGGGATCACTAGTAGTTTTCGTTACAAAGTCAGATGATTCTCTTAGGTTATGTGTAGACTACCGAGAGTTAAATAAGAGAACTACCAAGAATAAGCATCCTTTACCCAGGATCGACGATATGCTTGACCAGCTCTACAGGACTCGGGTATTTTCTCAACTGGATCTTGCCATTGGTTTTCACTTGTTAAGGGCAGCAGAGGAGAGTGTATCCTTAATAGCTTTTCATACCCCTGATAGTTTTTATGAGTGGTTAGTCATGCAGTTCAGACTGACTAACACACCCTCTTATTTCATGGACTTAATGAATCCGGTACTCTAGGATTTTCTTAGTAAATTTAACATCATCTTTATTGATGATATTCTTCCTTATTCTAAGATGGAGGAAGAGCACAAGTATCATCTTCGAGTTGTTCAAAATACTTTAAGAAGTCATGTGTTAAAAGCAATGTTTTCTAAGTGCCATTTCTGGAAATCCGAGGATAGGTTTCTGGGGCATGTAGTTTCAGGAAAAGACATATCAGTGGACCCAGCTAAAGTACCTGGGGTTCAAGATTGGAAGAAGCCCGAAAATGCAATAGAATTTAGAAATTATTTAGGATTGGCTGATTTTAATAGAAAATTCATCAAAGATTTCTCGAAGATTGCTTCTCATCGAACGAAGTTGATGAAGAAAGATGCTAAGTTTTTGTGTACACCTAAGTGCAATCAAGCATTCAATGAATTGAAGGAGAAATTGACTGGTGCTCTTGTTCTAACTATTCCAAATGAAAGCAAAGGGTTAATTGTATACACGGATGCTTGGAGAACCAAATTGGGTGCAGTTCTGATGCAATATGGAAAAGTTATTGCATATGCAAGTCGATAGCTGAAACCACATGAGAAGAATCATGCTATGCACGATTTGGAACTCTTGGCAGTTGTCTTCGCATTAAAGATGTGGAGGCATTATCTATTGGATGAAAAGTTCGAGTTATATACAGATCACAAACCTTTAAGGTATCTTTTTACTCAGAAGTACTTGAACTTAAGGCAACAACGTTAGCTAGAGTTTCTGATGGCTTATGATCTTGAGATTTTGTATACACTATGGAAAGCTAATGTTGTAGCCGATGAGTTGAGCAGGAATTATGCAGTTTTGTCTAATATGGATGCTCATCCGACTCTTATCCAACACTTTGAAAATAATCAATAGAGGGACGTTCATCTTTCTCAAATAGCTAGAGCTATTAGTGAAAATGTTTATCTAGAGAAGTGGCTAGGATTCATGGTAGGTGATCGTGGCGTTCTAAAGATGAATGGTTGGTTGTGTGTTTCGGATGTGGATGGAATTAGACAGGAAGTTGTGACAGAGTCTAGTCATTCTAAACTAACGATACATCCAGGGGTCACTAAGATGTATGTAACGACCCGGTATTTTCAACCATTCACATCCGCACATGTTGGCTTGAATTGCTCAAAATACCGCGTTGTAAATAAAATTTGGCAAAATCTCATAATATACAGTAAATAAATAATCACAGATCATAGACACAGAGTAATAATAATGCGGCGGAAGTAAAAGAAAAAGTAGTTCATGAAGCTTCAGAGTTAAATAAGATACAACAAAAGTCTCAATGTGATAACCAAGTACAAGTTGATTACAACACTGGGATCAACAGGATAACTGGAAGTGAAATAGATAAAACTAGACAAGCAGATAATCTCCAGCGATTCCAATCTCCAGAAAGTGGAATCCAAATCTGTGAATACTCAGGGCGACCCGAGCGTAAATAAAAATACAAACACTCGAGTCAAGACATACATACTTATACAATGTTAACCAACTCAAGTGAACTGTAGTAAAGGTACAAGTAACTTAAAGGATGCTTAGGACCGCCCATCCTCTAAGGATCCGTTAAACTATTTACTATGTAATAATATTGTGCTATTATAATAATGTCTATTAGTAAAATAAACTTACTTTAAAATAGCGTTAAGGAGTGACCCAATATTCCCCTTAACACAAATAATGCCAATAGTCTATACAGTACCTGCATATCTCCTAATCAGGGGACTATGAGAAGATACTGCATAGGTATGACACAAATAGAAACACGTAGTAAAGGCTCGACATGGTAGGTGACACGGCACAACGAGACAATGCTACGGTAGATATACCAATTACGCACACGGGCTGGTGGTAACGTAGCAGCCACATACACCCACCTCGGAACACATTCCCAAATTGGAGGGTGCACCCAATCAATCACAAAAGTAATAGAATGGTATCGAAGAAATGCGTCCGACCAGAGGAGCTACCCCTTTTGGCCCGAGATCGCTCCTATTTTAGCCACCTTAAGCAACTCACGGGAGTCGGGTCCACGTTTTATACCACAAAAACATCGCCACCATCCTACTTCATTCTGGAATCTCCACCGCGTACACGGTTGTCAAAGTGGTTTTCGGTATCGACGGAGAGTATGTCCATATCCGATCCCGGTCACCAATCGTTATTATAACCCGTGGTTATAATTTTTAAAAATAATATTTTATAATTCAAAATAAAATATCATTTCAAATCCAAATCTTTATCAAATTAAAGATCAACATTTAAATATCAAAATATCATATCCTTTCAAAGTTTCCTTTTTAAATCATTATTTGAATTCAAATCCAAATATCCAATTTAAATACGCTTTTAAATTCAAAGATAACATTCCTTTATTTCAATTCAAATCACCTTTTAAAATGATTTAATTTCCAATTAAATTTATTCATTTAAATCATTTAAAAGTGAAGTTATTATTCTTTCAAGTCAAATATTCAATTTTCAAAGTTTCAAACCATTCTGAGCTCATTTACTTGGTTAAACATTTAAAATTTCAGCCTTTCACGGCATTTAAAAATACTGTTATAAGTTATACTTGAAAACATTTTTATTCAGCAAAGACAACATTTAAAACTGCTGTTAAAACTCTGTTTTAGTTGAAATTTAGTTTAAATTCAACAAAGACAGCATTTCTAGAAATGCTGTAATAGCTCAGGTTTCAAGTTTAAGGTTTTTATTAATTTCAGCAAAGACAGCAGACCACTACAGCATTTACAGAACTGCTGTAATAGGCCTTTATTAAGTTTTAGCCTTTTAAATTACTACAGCATTTTAGAACTGCTGTAATAGCCTCTTTTATTCAGTTTTTAGTTCATTTACAGAAACCATAGCATTTCTGAATGCTATAAAAAGTATTTTCCAGATTTTAGTGTATTTCCAACAAATAATACACTTCAATTTAAACCCTTTAAACATTATAAAAATCATATTTTAACATTTAAAAATGTTCACTAAAAATACTCTTTCAACTTATGATTTTATAAAGTAACATTTCATAATTAATCAAATTTCAATAATTTACTTAATAAATTCAAGTGTAAATTTTCTAGCCTTCACATTTTTAATAAATAAACTTAACGCTTAAATTTTATTACCATTTTTACAAATATAACTTAATTTCCATTTTTATTTATTTATATAACTCAAATTTCCTTTTTAAACTAAAAATCCAAATTTCCAGACTTAAGTTATATTTTAATAATTCAACTTAACCATTTATTTATTTAACGTTTTCCACTTATAGAAAAATCACAAATCCTTTATTTAAAACACCTTAAAATCTATTTAAATAAAATTATCATAAATTTACATTTTAAACCACTGATAATTTTATTTATATAACTTAAAGGTCATTTTAAAAGCCAAAATCCAAATTTTCAAATTTAAGTTATATTTCAAAAATTCAATTTAATCATTTAATTATTCAACATTTTTAACTTATAGAAAAATCAAAATTCCTTTATTTAAACATTAAAAATCCAATTTAAATCAAATTTTCATAAATTTACACCTTTAAGAATACTTAAAGATATTCAAAATACTTTATAAAATAACCACGGACTTGTATATAGTTTTTTAACCAAGGTCAAGTGATACAGATATATATATCATTTCAATCCGCAGTTTACAAAGAAAATCCAGGTTCTATCATTTCAAACCTGCAGTTCCAAGTAAAATAAAATAAATAAAAACCGTTCAGGCCTCTCATTTTTGCCCATAATGATTTTTCCCTATTCTAAAGTCCGTTCGGGTATGTATCATTTCAACCCATAGTGATTTCTAAACTAACAGGGAACTGGCAGTGATGAATACATATAAATGAACAGTTTAACAACAAATATCAGTAACAGATGACATGACAAATAAATAAACAGGTTTAACATCATGTAATTTATAATCACAGGCAAGTATAACATAATATAACATTCTACACATTCAGTTTTTGTCAATTCACATTTGCATAACTATAAATGTCAGGTGAGATTACTCACCTTTTTGTGGTGGAGTTATCAATCCAAATGACACAAACGGATTCCAGAAAGTACGATGACACAACAATAGATTCAAGTGGATGAGAACCAAACTAATTATCTTGTCATAACCCATAAACAAAACCAAATATTAATATAATTCAATACAACATTGAACTGAAATAACTTTAAATGAAAACAATATGAACACAATAGCTTTTGCCTTGCTTTCCACAAACACATGCTCAGTCTAGGGGATGATTTGGTCAGGTTTCGGCATGACTTTGGCTCAGGTTTGGGTCCTATAAGGCATGGCTACAAGGTGATGAAGTGGGTAGGAGGTTACAACATAGGAATATGAAGGGGCAAGCATAAAAGGAGGGTTTTGGTCAATGTTTTGGGTTCGGCTACATGGGTGTTTGACTCGGCCTTTCATGCTCCAGATCTGGATAGCGAGTGAGGTGATGTGTAGTGGTGGTATCAAGGTGGTGGTGGCGGCTAAAGGTGGTGGCCAAGGTGATGGATGAAGGTATGTTGCAACTAGTGGTGACCATGCATGTTTTCAAGAGGATGTTGCCATGTTTTGTGGAGTTTTGTGGTGTTAACATCCAAAGCAAGTCACGACCAGAAGTAAACAAGTGGAGGGGAGGGTGGTGAGGCCGTGGATGATGGTAGTGCTGGTCGTGGAGGTGGTGGAGGAGCCATGGTCGATCAACACTATGAAGAAGCAAGGCAAAAATATTAATAAAACAAGATGAAAAGTAGAAAAATATGAAGGAAGCCATTACCAAACTTCTTAGCCGTGAAAGAGAAATGAGAAGCATAATTTTTCATGTGAATTATGAATGTGAAACTCACAAATATGGTATTGAAGCGTACGACCAAACATGAGCAAGTGAAAAGACAAGAAAATGAAAGGAGTAGCAAATGAAAGGTCTTAAGTTAAAAGTTTTTAAACTCATCACGTTCCCTTTTCTTTAATTCAATTAAAACAAAGTAAAATCAGAAATTTGACTTCAAAAACCGAAACAAAGTAATAAAATAAAAATAAATAATAAATTTAAAGAAAATGGAAAACGAATTAAAGAAATTGCTTAAAATTCAAAACAAGGTTCAAAAATTACAATTAAATCATCATTGGTTTTGGAAAAATATCTACTTCATTTTAAAAAATTATAAAGCAAAATTTTGAGATAAAATAATTTTTTAAACATATTAAAAGTGAAATAAATAATTAAATTTAGAGAAAATAGAAAAAGAATTAAAGAAATTGTTTAAAAATTGGAAACTGGACATGAAAATTACAAATAAAATACCATTGGTTCTAGAAAATTTCTATTTCACTTTAAAACAAATAAAATGTCAAATAAATAAAATAAATGATGAACAAAATAAAGTTGGAATGAGAATAAAATAATATCTTGAGAAAATAGAAAAATAAATAAAGAATTCCTTAAATTAATTGAAGCTGGAAATTAGAAATTGTAAAAAAAAAATACGACTGGCACTGGAAAATGTCAATTACACTTTCAAAAATGTTTTAAAACCAAAAATTTATACAATGCATGTTATTTTACCCATATAAAAATAAATTAGAACATTACATGACCAAATAAAATATTATTTATATAATTTAAATAAACAATTTTGTTAAATACAGCAAATTTCACACAATAGTTAAAAAGGCATAACTTACATTTTAAATCAGATTTCAACGAAACGAAAAGAAATGTTCTCAAAATTTTATTTACTTTCATAATAAAGATAAAATTATAATTTTCAAACTTTCAAATTTTAAATTTAAAAGTCAAAGTTTGACCATATTGACCAAAATTCAATTTTCTGGAAAATATTCTATCCAATTATGTTTGGAAATCCTAATTCACATAGAAATCAAAATTTATATTTAAATTAACAAAATTATTCACTTTAATAAATAAAATAAAGTTTTTAAATCAGGAAATTCAATTAAAATAATTAAAATGTACAATTAAAAAAATCACAAAATACAGGGCTGTTACAATGTATTAGTACATGAATGTACTTTCTAGTGAGAATGGATGAAAAGAGACGTTGCTATATTTGTAAGTAGATGTGCTAACTGCCAACAGGTAAAGGGAAGTCTCCTAAAGACATCCGGACTGCTTCAGCCACTTGAGATATTGAAGTGGAAGTTGGAGCAGATTTCTATGGATTTCATCGATGGGTTACACAGATCAAGAAAAAGTAATGAAGGAGTTTGGGTTATCGTTGAAAGGTAAACCAAGAGCGCTCACTTCTTACCAGTCAAGGCAACAAGGATGGCTGCTAGTTTGGCTCGGTTATATGTTAAAGAGATTGTTAGGCTTCATGGCATTCCATGTGGTATTGTGAGTGGTCGGGATCTGATCTTCACAAGTCATTCTAGAAAGCTTTCTGTGATGCACTTGGGACAGAGCTGGGTTTGAGCACAGCTTATCACCCTCGAGCAGATGGGCAGACTAAAAGGGTGGATCGTGTTCTTGAAGATTTACTTCGAGCTTTTGTGTTGGACATTGGAGGTTCATGGAAGGATCCCTCGCATTGGTTGAGTTCATTTATAACAATGGTTTTCGAGCAAGTATTGGGATGGTGTTTCTTGAGGCATTGTTTGGAAGGCCTTGTAGATCACCGTCTTATTGGATGAAACTAGGTGACTGCTTGGTATTTGGATCGGATATAATTCATGATGCAACGAATAAGGTTGATTGGATTAGGAAGCATTTAAAGACAGCTTAGAATCAGCAGAAGAACTATGCAGATATGAGACGTCGAGATTTGGAATTCACAGTTGGGGACTATGTATTCAACAAAGTTTCTTTGATAAGAGGCGTGATTTGGTTTAGGAAAGGAGGAAAGCTAGCTCCTCGTTTTATTGGACCTTTTAAGATACTCAAGAGGATAGGAACTCTTGCATATAAAGTGGAGTTACCAGCTAGATGTTCGAGCGTACATGATGTCTTTCACATATCCCATCTATGTAAATATGTACATGATCCTACTTTGATTATACCACTATCCCAGTAGGAGGATGTGGAACTTGAGCTTGACTTGACCATTACAAGAAAACCAATTGGAATTCTCGATCGGGATAAGAAACGATTAAGTACTAAGATTATGGACTTGGTCAAAGTACAGTGGAGTGAAGATCCTAGAGATTGCACTTGGAAAACTATAGATAGTATGAGGGAAGCTTATCCTGAGTTGATGCTAGGATAGTGTTTGTTTTTATGAATTATGTATGCACTCTTTATGATATAGTTGCTTAGTTTGTATTGGTTGTATAGGTTTCTTGATATAATATATGCTATTTTTGTGTTATTTTGAGTAATCTTTTTAAGTGTTAATTTCGGGGACGAAATTCTTTCAAGGGAGGAAAGTGTAACGACCTATAGTTTCACTGCTTTAATTTGTGAATATTTAATTAATTTTAGATATTCAAAATAGTATATTTATAACTCACATAAAACTCTCAAAAATAATAACTAGTGATGGTGGAATGGTGTAACGACCCGATTTTTTTGGTGCCCGAAGGTCGACATTAATGCGTCCACTGTATCAACTGTCGAACAATCGAATGCCGGAAAACCGAACCATTAGGGTTAAAGAAGAAGAGGTAGAAGAAGAAGAAAGAAGAAACAGAAACAATAACATAATCTCACATTTCGCAGCAGCACAAGTATAATAGATAAATAAATATATTTAAACAGAATCACTATATCAGTTAATACATTACATCACATTACATTATCAGAGTGTACAACAACAAACAGCGGAAAGAAATATTACATATATAAGTGATACGCTTCGCCATCTAGCTCTAACACCTGATTCCCACAGCAACTTCTTGACTTTGCTCCCGAATAATGATAACCTGCTCTAGGCTACCCGTGTGGAAAATTGTGGGCACCCAGAGTTTAGAAAGGGAACAATAAACTCCAGGTCAGTCGTGGGACTGGTGTAATATCTTAAAAACAGTTATTTTCACAAAGAGAATAAAAAGAAATCCGCTATGCTTTTGGAAAATGAAACTACCATAAGGCCTCCCGCCGCACACACAATGCAAACGCAGAATTGGAGGAGATTTCTCCTTATGATAGTCAAACATGCTTAATACGCAAAATCCTTTCGATATTATTATTAGTGCATAGTGCAGAAAACATTTTGAAAGTATAATATAAATCTTAGCCAGCATAGACATTCCGAACTATGCCTACTGTAGCTACCATCTAAACAGTGGTGACCACCATAAGTAAATGACAGGTTATACAACTAAAACCGTACAAGGCGCGTATTGTAGTTTGGATTTCCAACAAATGGTCAGGCTAAGGAACTACCTACTGCCATATGGGTAAGCCTCTGGAGGGACGTCCCGAGAACCTACCCAGATCTCTGCCAATACAAGGTCGGGTTACCTCTGTAACTAGGTAACTACTACTCGAGTATGCCATCCCCCGGTCCTTTGGGACCTTTATCCGAGGATCCTCTACACCAACAACCACAAAGAAAAGTATTTGCAGTAACCACAAGGGTTAAACATCAGGGTTCCATACCTGACACTACCCTTTTCCAGAAGGAAATGACATACCCTAAAGGCGCGACCCTCATAACCTTGCCGCATCTTTCCTGTTTCGACCATTTCCGGGGTGTGAGGTCCGATGAGGTCTCGTCCACAAAGCTACACTTTTCACAAAGTCATGCTTTGATCAATAAATGATCAGCAGCACATCGTGTGCCACATTACCAAATTGGGAATGTATCACTAGTAACCATCAACCACATAACCTCTGAGCTCGTACGTCTCAGAGAAAGGTGTCAAGCTAAGAGAATAAATTCTCCGCCACCAATAGAAATGTATTCAATAGAAACCAGCTTTACATCTCAAAGTGTAACGTCCGCCACACATCCATACAAGTCCGTTCCGGGATCGAACAGAACCGAAGGCACTTCCAAAGAAGCCCTTGCAATCTGGATATTCACTAATCACGTCCGGAATCCCCATCACAAAGGTGATAAAGTCTCTATACCAGAGCAACCTGGTGCAGAGACATTCGACAGGTAATCCTTTCATTTTCGAAAAATACCCGGTCTTCAACACCATCTTCAAATGCAATCCCATTTCGTTGTATCGTTATTCGGAATGGGTTTTATGACACAAGGTCCTCTCCTGGCTAATCCGAATAACGAGCGCTTATTTTTAAAAATAAGTGTTCATTCAGATTTCAAACAAATCACAATAATTTCCACTTCGATCTTTTAAATAAAAAATTCATCACAATCACAAAGGTTCGATGTGGTTTGCGGATATCCACTTGGAATCCGACCCCCCGTCGCATCGAAATTCAAATGCCATTTAAAGGCAAATATTGATAGCCGGTTATTTAACTATCAATAAATATTCACAACAACACCAAGATTTAAATAATTTTGCCAATTATTTATTTTCAAAAATATCTTTGCAAGATATAAAATTTAACACTTTATCTATTTGAAAACAAATTTCAAATCACTTTTCACTCGCGGAATAAGATTCCCGATATTATTTATTTCCACTGAAAGTCTGCCGAGTTCAAATACCTTAAGATACTTTAAATCACTTATTCAAAATATATGTTTGGAAACATTTAGATAAAATTATTTTAAAACATTTATTTAAATATCAGTTATGGAAATATTATATAAATATCTCATATAAAATTCAAGTCCAAACTATCTTTATAATAAAATTTGTAGATATGGTATAATTATTTAAAATACCCATTTTCTAAATCAAATATCAATTCAATCTTTAAGTGATTACTTCTATAATTAATTAAATAAATTCTTACTTTAAAGACTTTCAAATAACTTAAGAAAATAATTTCTCCGAAATATTCTTCCAAATCAATTTCTAGAACTTTTAATTTATACTTCAAAAGCTATTTTAAATATACTCGGCTTTCCAGGGAAGAATTTTCTTTCCATTTATATCAATTAATAAATTTTCTCGATTTATTTTAATTTATATCCCAAATCTGTAACTTCCTTTCACACTTTTAAAAATAACCAAATATTTATTTTTAAAACAAATTTCCCTTTACCTTTATAAATTCCCATTGTGAATTTAAACTTCTAAATATCCATTGATATACGATTTTCAAAATGATTTCTAAATATTCACTTTCGGCACCGAATTAAATTCTGAATTGATTTCCAAATTTATTTACAAATACCAAGTCAATTTCCAAAATTGATTTGTAAATTTATTTCAACACCAAATTTATTATCTTTTGAAACAAATTCCTTCTTTTAAATTTATTCAATTTTCTAAAGTTAATTGACTATAAATTTTCTACTAAATTTCAAAAATCAATTTTTATTTATTTCTCGTATCCTACGATACCAAAAATATATTTGGCTAAATTATAGCCTTCAACGGTTTTAATCACAAATAATTACACACAGATTATAAATAATCAACATACAATATTGAAACAAATTCAATTATTTGAGGAATCCAGTTGGATCCCTCCACCCTGTTTTCCCTGCACCCACAGACGTTAGCACAACAATTAAATACCAATTCCACTTCGAGGTGAAATATCGCGGTATATGGAATTTAGAAAATATTATCCGCTATTATGCGGGCAATAGGGTCTCATCCGCTATATAATGCAGGAAATCAACAACTCCAATATATACTATATACTACTATATATATATATATATAATATCATCCAGTAAATAATTATTATAATTCAATCACCCAAGCACACAGTCAATCAATTTGAATTTCACTATTTAAAATCAAACTGGAAATTTCAATTTGAACATGAGTGAGAAGATCTCACCTTAGATTTTAATTTGCAGTCCATTTCCATTCCAGTTTGTTTTTGACGATTTATAGACCTTGCATAAACAATTATATGATTCAATTATTATTTGGATCAACTGGATGATTTTAATTAACCAATGACTTTTATTTTTACTAGTGATTTAAATCTACACAAATCTTCCTTTATAAAAATCTTTTAGTAACAAAAATAATAATTTTTTTAAATCTTCAATAAATAAATTAAACAATTAATCACCCAATCCATTATTCAAAAATAATAATTAAAACATGTATGCTTATTTTATTTCTGAAACTACATACATATACAAATTGAAAACTTCTTATATATATACATATATATATAAAATTTTCATTGTATATATGTAATTTCTACTTGCATATAAAATTTTACTTCTGCATATAAAATAAAAAGAAATCACCTTAAAATCATTTTAGAATAATCTTGTAAGTTTATATATATATATATATATATATATATATATATATTCTTTCTGTTTATATACATATTCATTTAGATTAAAAAAAAATTATACCTTCGCTGCCTCCAATAGACGAAACCCTAGCGCTCTCGATAATGCCTCGAGATTCTATCTGAGACGAGCACGCGACCATCTTCCACCCATCCCGGCCACTTATCGCATGGCCGCAAACCCAGCATCTACGATCACACACGCCGCCGTTCGTCAACGTCCACATCAAATCCTCATGCGAGCGCAAGCGCACGCCTCTGTTACGTGAACCTCGATTGAAATCCCAAAACCACCTCGCGACTCGATTCGAATGCGACGACCCTCCTGAGTATACTCGAAATCGCACCTCGCCTCCACCTCGCTTGCGAACCCCCTATTATCGATCGCGCGCCTCCCTTTCTTTCGTTGATTTCAAATTTTAAATTAGGGCATCGGTAAACGTTTGGGGTTTTTCCATTTTGAACTGGGAGGCTCGACATTTCAAAACGAAATAAAGTTTGATTTAAATTTTCGGAGGGAGGTAATGAATTATATCAATAATGAAATCGATTTGAGGAGAACGAAAGTATTGAAATGTTCGGCCATTATCACTTGAACGATTTTTTTTTCAGTTATCTGGAAAGAAGATAAGCCCTAGCATTATAAAATTGAAGAGTTGAGCCTTCGAGAGGAAGATAGGCTGACTAAGAGATAATGACGTTTGACTTTGAATATATATTATAATATTAAAAATATCTCGTATATGGCAACATAAAATCCCAACTCCCTACCGAGATGTGCCGCCAGGCGTTTATAAAGTTTTATCCACATTCCGAACACAATGGAATGTGTTTCGGAGGCTAATTCAATCATATACGCAAGTTACGGAAGTAAACGATCAATTTTAAATTAAATCGATTAAAACAGTTTCTATGCGTTTTGTGATGCCAGGATCAAACGACAACTCTGATTGCTACAAAAATTGGAATCTGATAATAACTAACTATTATGGATCCAATGGAACCGGTTTCGTCGAATTCCGAGATTGTGCCTCGGAAGGCTATTTTTAAATATCGATTTAAACAGTAAAAATTCAAAATTGAACAATTCACTTTCAAATTTAATTCTGAAGCTTCCATTATCTTCAGTATTATCAATATAAATTTTCAAACCTTTTAAAATATTTTTAATCAGCTTAAAACTGAAGATTCAAATTTTTATCCAACTTCAATAAATTAAATCCAATAATTTAATCGCCAAATTCATAGTTATATTTGAAATTCAAGCTAAACCATCATCCAAATATTTAAAATCAATTAAATATTTCCAATTTCAAATGTTAAAAATTCTGGGTCGTCACAAATGGTTTTCAAAATTTATTTACAAATATATTTCGTTAGAAGTAAAATTGAAAATGTGAGCGGAATTCGTTTTCTAAATTTTCGGCTTTTTGTGGAATAAAACTTGTCGAAAATATTTTGAACGCATTAGAAAAAAAATGCATGTCAATACATAGGAAAAATATAATGTAATTAAAAAATGTTTAAACGGAAGAATCCTTAAGAGACATGTTTAAACATAAGGTACAAATGCATTTATGGCATGTTGGCTCAATTTTTCATGAGGGGGACAAGGAAATTTCAAAATTTATGATGGGGAGACAAGGGTGAGGTGGCATGGTGAGGTGGCACAATGTTGTGGAGGGTAAAGTACATAGGGATGGTTTGGTAATTTATTAATCTACCTTATATATATATATACTAAATTCCTAACATTTTTCCGCATTCGATCATCTTATTCCACTTTCTAAATCTTTATCCAAGCTTCATAAAACATTTTAATGGCTTCCACTCTTATTTTTAAAGTTTGAAAACCTTAGTACCGTTCACTTTTAAAACTCTTAAGCCTTGTTTGAAAGCCTTCCATCCACTTATACAACTCCTCATTGCCAAAACACCTCCACATACACCTCGTCAACTCTTGGTCGTACACCACACCTTTATAGGCCAAACTCTTTTGCTCACATATGCCCTCAAAAACTTCATTTTTCCTAAGGCAAATCGAAGATCTAGGTCGTTTCCAAGTTCTAATAGAAGCTACCTTGATTTAGTCAACCTTTTGTGAGTAAAGCTCGCTTTTTTAACTAAAGTTTTGAACTTTATTTCCTTCACATTATACTAACTATTTAAGTCACTTAATTGTGGATGTTTGGTTGTAATATTTGTTGCTTTGTTTGCTTGTTAAAAAATCGGCACCTTGAGTAGTTAGTAAGCAATCAAAACTAATTGTGTAGTTCATAGTAAATTTGTACAAGTAATGCCTTCATTATGTTCATAAATATAACTCACATGTTTCCATGCCATACTTGTGTTATGTGATGCGAGGCTTGGATGAAAATCATTATGACATGAAAGTAGTTCTCGAAGTGTCCATATAGTGACTATCGCCGTATCGGCACTTTCGAAAAATACCATCTCTTCGACATCTTTTGTTTTACTTTCGAGCTCGGATTTCACTTTACAAAGTTAATTAAGTTTCTGAATAAGGATGGATATAAAATTAATTTACTAATTATTAATGATTTTAAATTTAATTAATTACTTAATTAATGAGGATTAAGGTTAATTAATTAACTTAATAACGATGTATTTAAAATTAATTAATTTCTTTGTTAATGATGTTTAAAGTTAATAAACCATTTTCTCTAATAATGATCAAGTTTAATTAATCTGTTAAATCATGATAGATTAAAGTTACTTAATGATTTTAATTAGTGTGTTTTAAAATTAATTAATCATTTTTAAATTAAAGTTAACTAATTAGTTTCAACTTAATTAATCTTTTCCATTAATGATATTTTAAATTAGTTAATCCTTTTTAATAAATGGTTTTTTAAAATTTATTAATTAACATAATTGGTGTGACTTAAAATTAATTAATTAATTTAATTATTGATGTTTTAATGTAATTAACCCTTTTTAATTATAGGTATTTAAAGTTAATTAATCAAATTAATTAACGAGGTCTAAAGATAATTACTCACTCTTATTAATGATAGTTAAAGGTGATTAATTAATTTAATTATAATTTTTTAGGTTAGTAAATATTTTTTATAATTGCATTTTAAAGTTAGTAAACCATTTTTACAAAGACATTTAAAGTTAAAAACTTGTAATGAGAAGCCCAAGCACTAATTTGGTTTATTTGTAAAATTTCAATTTGGTTATGGAAACTAACTTTTCGTAAATAACATCGCTTATATAAAAAGAATTTAATCATACTCTTGACTCTAAACGTCGAGGTATGGAAACTTGTCACTATCTCGAAAGTTAAGATTGCCATCAAGGCAATGCCTAGAGGCAACACTACCTTCACTTGTCCAACTTCATTTTTAACCAAGAAATAGTACAAGTTTGAAATCGATGAGTAGTGGTAGGAATATGAGGTTTACTGTCCATATACGATCATTTTGTTATCTTCGATGGTCTTTTTGTCGACTATCGATTACCTCTGCCTTCTTTGTTTTTCGTCGTTCTAAGACGATATGTTGCTCACTTGAGCTTTGTTATCCTTTGTCGAAAATGACTATACCCAAAGAGTGAGTGGAAGCTAAGCTATATGCGGTTGCTTCCATTAGGGTATTATCACATCTACGCTAGATTTGGTTCTGATATTTGTGCACCAAGATGTGAATTACTCGGATTCTCGGTAATTGTTGGCGGTGGCTGGCTTGGACGTGTCCGAAAGCCATCGAAGTTCTCATGTATATAATCTAGAGGTATACTTTTGGTAAGGGGGATGCACCCTCCTAGTCGTTGTTGGTAAGTTTTCTTTTCCTTATTAATTCGAACCTTCAAATTGGTTTTACTTAATTGCACCGGGAAGAGTATAAAACCTTTTGCGATGTTAATTATTTGTATCCATTTCTTTACATTTGGATGTTGTTCTTGTTGGAGGAAACCCGATCCGCATTTGGTGGCATGGTCTCACATGTTGTTATTTAATTACACTTATTATTTAGAGTTTTACTCATACCAGATATATTGTCTGATCCGAGTTGTTTTTTCCCTAAACTCTCGGGTACTCATTTATATTTGAGTAGTCTGAGAGTAGTAGGTCTTTATGGGCTCTTTGAAAGACAGCGTCCGAGCAGGAGGCTTTTATCTACTAGGTGTTTATTATGCTATTTATTTAGTTTGTGTACGTGTATTTTGTTTCAACATGTGTAAAGGCAGATTGTTATAACTGCCTAAGATGATTGCAGTACTTTTGTGAAA
This sequence comes from Allium cepa, assembly GCA_030765085.1. Classification (NCBI taxonomy): domain Eukaryota; kingdom Viridiplantae; phylum Streptophyta; class Magnoliopsida; order Asparagales; family Amaryllidaceae; genus Allium; species Allium cepa. The sequence continues at coordinate 424,398,233 of CM060937.1, forward strand.
CTCTGATAACTCCAAGTTAAGTAGTAATCTTATGTACTATATTACTGTTATATTCTATTTTACAGCTTTCGTTATGAGATTTTCTGTTTTGTTCTTTATTTTTACCCCACGATAATTCATCTTTCGCATGCTTGGGCAATGACACACGAATATCGTGAATGTATTAATACCGTTCCCAAAGGTCTGAAATATGGGTCGTCACGAGACATATGTTGTTCTGACTCCCTCCTTGTTACAACATAGGTTGAGAAGCGCGATGCTGAATGTGGGACGTTGATATTGGCAATATGTCTATTTAAACGTAGCAAGTGGTAAAAAAAATTGGAAATTATGAAAGTTTGTTTGGTTGTCAAAATTTCAATTTAAATTTAAAATCAGTAATATTTGATGAAAATAAAATATTTTTGAAAACTGAATATTTTTATAAAAGAAAATTGTAAATCATTTTTTGAGTGAGACGTTATATTTCGTTTCGCCAAATTTAGACTACTCTAGCCCCGTTTATCTTATTTTCGACAAATTAGTATACGTTTGGCAGCGAAATATCGAGCTTAGATAGGCTGGTCATATCTCCCATATCTGTGTACCATTCTGTTCATCTCGTCGTACTAATCTCCGCAGTATATTCATTTGTTTATTTTGGTGTTCGGTATGGGGTGGAATCTGCGAAACAATTCGCTGTATCAGTTCTGTATTTGGGCATTTTGAGATTCCTATGTCCTTTCATTATCTATCATGTAAAAAAATAGCCATCTACAGTTAATATTTTCAGCTTTTGACTTTTAATATTCCATGATTATTGTTATTCCACCATTTCAATATAATATTTTGGTTAGTTCAGTAGCAATTTGTTCATTGCTCTAATATAAAAAAATAAAAATAAATAATAATATTTATGCATTTTCGTAACCTTGTTCATACACCGTTATTATTATTTTTGCTCGACCGAAATGTGCTTCGTCCTGCCCGTTCCTCTTCATTTTTCCATCCTCATCACCGCCACAACCTCGTTCTTGCCACCCACACCGAACAGCATGCCACTCTACCACCATTCATCCTTCCTCCGACCACATCACCTCCTCAATCACAACCTCTCTAGTTTCCACCAACAAGCGAACATTCCCCTTCGACCTTGCTCGACCAACCCACCTCGCTCTGCAAAGCCGCACGCCCATCGCCCCGACCATACCCAGGATTCTCCCTTTGACAGATCCGCCCCTACTTGAGCATCACACACCGATCAAACCTGACCCCGCCTCTTCATCACCTTCCCTCGCTCGTGCCTAGATCCGAACCCAAACAACTAACAGCCTCCGCATGCCAAGACCTCCAGCCGAGATCAGCCACTATGCCCCTCCCTCTTCTTCTTTTTTCCACGATCACCATCTGTCGGCAGCCCTTCAAACACCGCCTCCCTCTCAAACAGCCATACCCATTTCATAGCCGTGACTTTCAGCCTAGCAACCATGGCCATGCCTCGTCGACAAATCCTCCAGCCACCAAGCACCGTCGTGCTTCCTCATTCACCACCGCAGCACACATCCCTCTGCTTGGTAGCCCCTCCTTTCTTTTCTGCTATGGGTGCATTATTCAAAAAAATGGAAAAAGCATATATAGGGTTTGCTTATATATATTCATACTAGAAGCTTGCCTTCCTTCCTGGAACTTCCTTCATCCACCTCGCCTGTGCATGCCTCAATTCTTGAAAAAAATGGTGAATGCTATTCTGGTTTATGTGTTATCACTACGTCAAGGGAACTGAGGGATGTATCCAAATGTTAGGTAATAATATAATATTAAATTTGACCTTTGTGTTTTTCACAACAATTTAGTGTTATTTAAGTCTCCATCTCTTATATATATACACATACATATATATATATATATATATATATTTGATTCTCAAGTTCGTTTAGCTCAGCTTTGCTTTGTCGTCGAAGTCGTGTACATTTTGTCTTTCTTTAGAATTCTCATTTGGATTGGTAGCGCTTGTAAAAGCTTGAGATTCCTATTCGTAGCTTGTTGTGTTGTATATTTTCTCTATCCTCGATAGGTGAGAAATCCATCACGATTAACATTCTTTTGTTTAGTCAATTGATTTCGCATGAAAGGACGATTGAAATATATTGTTAACTTTGAATTGTTAAATTGTTAAGTACGATATGTTATTATCTGCAATTGTTTACCTATATTAATTGACATATGACACCATAACATATTTTTTTAAATTGTTAATTATGATTATATGTGCTTGTCATTGATATGTATGTCATTTTATGTTATTTATATTCTCACACTACAAGTTCCCTAGATAGAAATTCCCCGTTGGTTGAAATGATACATACTCGAATGATATTATAGATTAGGGAAAATCAATATGGATTGAAATGATAAACCCAAGCAATTTTATTGATTTTTAAATTTTGGGATTGCGGGTTGAAATGATATGTACCCGTAAATATTAAATTATTGCGGATTGAAATGATAAATACCCTTATCACTTGACAATAGGATAGAAAATTATATACGGGCACCGTTGGTCTATTTTTGAAAAATGATTTTCAAAGTTTTGAAAGGAAATATATGGATTTTAATAAATATTAATTTTTAAATATAATATACACATATTTTAATTTTAAGATACGTAAAAATTTTAGATTTTTAAAATTATATGTTTTGGAAATTTTAAATTTATAAGTTAAATTTTAAAAATGTAAATTATATAATTTTAGTTATAACTTTATTATTTTTAAAATATATAAAATAAGATTTAAAATCGATTTTATAATAATTAGATTTAATGTAATAATAATTAATATAATAAAATTTATTAAGGATTTAATTTAACTAATATATATAAAATATGTTTTAAATGTTTACTAAAATTTATATTAATATTTTAAAGTAGATTTTGTAATAACTTTACTAAATAAAAGTGGGAAAAATAAATTAAAGTTAATTTGTAATTTAATTTATTTAAGAATTGAATTGAAATAAAATTTATTTGAAAAATTATTGATTTTAGATTTTAAAGATATGATTTTGACAACTTGATAACTTGATTTTAATTAAATGTGATTAAATAGATATTTTCAAAATTTAATAAATTGAAGTTGAATATTTAATTTGATATAAATTTGAATATGAGATTTTATGTAAATTTTTAAATAAATGATTAAGTGAATATTTCAAATTTAAATAAAATTAAATGCAAGATTTTGAGATATAAATGAAATTTATCAAGTTGAGTTATTATAAATTGTTTGAATATTTAAACTGTGAAACCTATTGAATTGGAAGTGGAATAAATTTATAATTCGAACTTGGATTTGAAATCGATATAAAATAAAATAGGTTTTAATGAGAATTTGAATTGAACCTTTAACTTTTAAATTGAAATTGTTGAACTAAGATTGATTTAAATTGAATTTTGGAACAAAAATTAATTTGAATTGATTTGTAAAATGGGAGGAAACAGTTTTAATTTATAACTATATTTCAGTATAAACTCTTTTAACGTAAAAACTATTTTATATATATTATTTTAAATTTATAAACAATTTTTAATCTATATGTTTTAAACTATTTTTATAAATAAATATTTTTATTCTGTAAAATATTTTTAGATATAAATTATTTTTAATTTATAACTATTTCAATATATAAACTACTTTCAATATTCAAACTGTTTAAGTTAGAACTATGATTCCAAGTGAATATGATTTAAAGTAAATTATGATTTGAAGTGAATAATGAGATCGGAAGTGATATGATTTCCAAAGTGATGTGATTTCGAAAACATGATTTTCAAATGAATATGATATTTTGATATGAAGTATGAACTGTTTGAAACGAAAATGAAAATGACCATGGTGTGAAAAAGCATTTGGTTATTAAAGAGACCGGGATCGGATATTGTCATACTCTCTGCCATACCGAAAACACTTTAAAATTATGCATGTGGTGGAGATCTAGAATGAAGTAGGATGGTTTGACGACGTCTATATGAGGTATGAACACAACCCTGACTTCCGTGAGTCATTTTGATGTGGCTAAAATAGGAGCTATACTGGGCCAAATAGGGTCACTCCCCCTATCGTACACATTTCTTCGATACCATTCTATTACTTTGTGATTTGATTGGGTGCATCTTTGATTTAGGGACGTGTCTCTAGGTGGGCGGTAGTAGATGTTATGCGTTACCACCAGTCTGGAGTGCAAACGGTAGAATCCTACCCTGGCATTGCCTCGCGTGCCTTGTCACATGCCTTATCGAGCCTATTACGAGTTTAGTTTGTGTCATACCTATGGAGTGCTCCCTGACAGCCCATCGGTTTGGTGGATTTTACAGTACTGTATAGACTACGACATTTATAGATAACGCGACGCTATTTTGATATTTTACTTTACGGTAGACATTATCTATGTAGCATATTGTATTATGCATGTAGATAGTTTAACAGATCCTTAAAGGACGAGAATCCCAAACATCCTTTAAGTTATATTATATTTCACTTGGACATTTCACTAGAGTTGATTTTCTTGCATAAGAATGTTAATCCTGACTCGAGTGTTTTGTATTTTGCTTTATGCTCGGGTCAGATTGAGTTTCACGGCATTTGAGACTCACTTTTGGAGCTTGAAGCTTTGCTTGAAGATCTATCTCAAGTCTATTCAGCTTTCAGTTATCTCCAGTTTTATGTTCAGACTTGTCAGTTGCTTTTGTATCAGTGACCTCTATGTACTTTAGGTTTTCTATTGTATTTGTTTCAAACTTTGATATTTATGTAATAGCTTCATGAACCTAATTTATCTATTCCGCTGCTTATTGTTGCAAAACTCTATGTCTGTGATTATGTGATTGATTTATTTACTATATATGCTAAGTATTGCCAAATGTAAATTAATAATCTATTGTTTTGAGAAATTCAAGTCTGACATTTGTGGATCATTGTCGATTTGAATGGTTAAAAATGTCAGGTCGTCACAGTTGGTGTTAGAGCTTTGGTTTAGGAAAAACGTAGCATATGGCGTAAAAACCCTTAGAGGTAGGGTAGTAATACCCTAGAATGAGTATAATTAATTACAGAATCATCTTTGTTCGAGCTTGAAATTCTTTGTTAGGATCCTCTTTAATTTGGATTTCTTTTGAATTTTGGAACTTTCCCTTTGTTCTGAAATCCATTCCTGTCTTTTCCTGTTCGTGTTCTTCTTGATACTGGAGCATCCCATAGCTCTATTTCTGTTGATTTCAGCAATAAATTTGAGCATATCTTGCAACTTCAACTAGCAGCTTCATCCTTATGTGTGACTAATCCCATCGGCAGTCCCGCCAACCTTAGTGTGATTTGTGAAAGGGTGAACTCCTTTACAACATGCATCGATTCACCAGAGATTTCTACGTCCTTGGTTTTGATGTTGTTATCTCTTGCAAGCCCGAACTGTTTCTTTAGTAGACGAGCAGGGTAATTCTCTAATGATCGAATATCGATTGCCCTAGAATTATGCAAGTAGTTTTATCTTTCGCTTGATTCTCAACCTAGTGATCTTGACTCCACCACGATAGTCAGGGATTATCCTGATGTTTTGGTGAAGTCACTTCTCTACCTCCCATGTAGGAAATTGAATTCCGCATCAATCTTATTTCTAGAGCTTGATCTTGCTACCAGTTTTCACCAGCTTCGTGTAGCCAAGGAAAGCATTCCCAAGATAGCTTTCCGAAGGTGAATGGTTTCTATGAATGGTTAGTCATGCCCATTGGATTAACCAATGCTCCTGCCTTCTTCGTTGATTTAATGAATCGCATTTTCCACAATGTTCTCAACAAGTTCGTCCATTTTCTTTAATGATAATCTCGTCTTTCTGACTCTTGGTTTATCCGGTTAAGGTTGTCGCGATTAATATAAGTCTATCCATTTTCCTCTTTGGTAATTTAATTATCTTGTCTTCCTTTCGAGCCTATCCCCTTAGTTAGAATTCTCTTTGATTAGGGTCCCTCCAAATTTGAATCTCTATCCCCGTTCCATAATCCATTCTTGAATCATCCTGGAACGTATTTGTAATTAATATAAAATGTTTTATTTGTGTTGTTTGAGTTGTAAATTTTGAATTTTTGGTTTTGATTGATTCATCTGGCCAACGCTATCGATAAGAATTCCAAAACATTTGAACAGAACAAACTGACACAATATTATTTTCGAAATTAGTAAATAAAATAATTTTATGTATGATTATATTTTATATATAAAGTATAATTTTTTGAATTAGATAGTTAAATGAATTGATTGTTAGAAATGATAATACTATATTATCATTTGTTATTTTATCAACCTTCCTAAACCATTAACTATTGTTATATGTTATAATGAGATGAAATTTTGTAAATATGGTTTATAAATCACAAATAAAATGGATTTAAATTAAGGATTGGAGAATTAAATTTTCGGTGCTTTTCTAAATTTGGCTTTCAAAGTTTGAAAAATATATGCTAATTTGAAAGTATTTTCGAATGGAAATTATTTCCAAAAAAATTTGAAAGAAATAAATCGGTACTCTCCTCTTTTGTCGCTGGAAAATAATTTCGGTGATGAGAGCAACATCACCGGCATTCATTTTCAAATCTCAAAGTGCGGAGATCATTTAGTAGCTTTGCTACACTTTTGTTTTGGAAAATGGATTTGATTTTAATTTCTTGAGTATGATTTGATGTATAAAATATATATGTATGTATGTATGTATGTATGTATGTATGTATTTCAGAATGGTTTGAAGTGAAACCGAAAATTTAACTCTTAAGATTTATGTTAAGTGATGGTTTTATTTATTAAAATGAAGTAATTTTTTTGAATAATTGGAGTGTCTAAAATGAGAAATGAAATTAAAATAACTTGAAACGGTTGAACTAGGGAAATTTATTTGTGTAATACTCAATTGCATTCTAAAACATATATAAAACTTACCTAAGATATGCAAAAAGTTAAAATGTTAATGTGAATATGTAATTGAAGGTTATACAAGAGAAAATTTAAGTAATAATAATGTTTAAAGTAAAATTTTGCTTTATAGAAATGTTGTAAATAAAGATGAAGGTGAATCAATTGTGAATATTTATTGATTGAACAAAAATGGGTTGAAACCAAATTAGTTGAATATAAATAAATTTAAAACAAAATGAATTGAATAATTTGAATGCAAATATACTGGATGTGAACGTAAATTAATTGGAAGTGAGTTAATTAGAATAATAATATATATATATATATATATATATATATATTAATAAGTAATAAGATATCCAAAAATGCAAGTTATATGGTTTTAAATTAATAATTTTATCTGATACTATGTATTTCGAATCTATCTTTTCTTTCTGTTTGCTTATATTCTCCTATCTCGTTCCTTTTTGGGGATGAAAAGTTTTGAGTGGGAGAGAGTGTAACAACCAGGAAATTTTAACGATTTTAAATAACGTAACAAACTATATTTTTCTTGAAAATAAACAATTGAATTTTTGCAATGAAAATTTGATATTTGCAATGTCTATTTAAATGTAGCAAGTGGTAAAAAAAATTTTGGAAAATATGAAAGTTTGTTTGGTAGTAAAATTTTCAACTTAATTTTGAAATCAGTAATATTTGATGAAAACTGAATATTTTTGAAAACTGAATATTTTTTTATAAGAAAAATGTAGATCATTTTCTGAGTGATACGTCATATTTCGTTTTGCCAAATTCGAACTGCTTTAGCCACGTTTATTTTATTTTCGATAAATTAGTAGTGGCTTGGTAGCGAAATATCGAGTTTTGATAGGATGGTCATATCTCTCATATCTGCATACCATTATGTTTGTCTCATCATGTTGATCTCCATAGTATATTCATTTGTTTATTTTAGCGTCCAGTATGCGGCGGAATTTGCGAAACAATTCGCCGTATCAACTCGTATTAGGGCCTTTTGAGTTTTCTATGTCCTTTCATTATCTATCATGTAAACAAATAGCCATCTGCAGTTAATATTCTTAGCTATTGACTTTTTTTATTCCATGACTATTACCATTCTACCATTTCAGTATAATATGTTGGTTAGTTCATTAGCAATCTGCACATTACTTTGATATAAAAAAATAAAAATAAATAATAATATTTGTGCATTTTTGTAACCTGTTCATACTCCATCATTATTATTCTTACCCGACCGAATAGTGCTTCGTCCTGCCCATTCCTCTTTATTTTTCCGGCTTCATCACCACCACAACCTCGTTCCAGCCACCCATACCGAACAGCATGCCATCCAGGCGACATTCATCCTCCCTCCGACCACATCGCCTCCTTATCCCACAACTTCTCCAGTTTCCACCAACAAGCGAACATTCCCCCTTCGACCTTGCTCGACCAACCCACCTCCCTCTGTAAAACCGCACACCCATCGCTTCGACCACACCCTGGCTTCTCCCTCTAACAGATCCGCCCTCACCTGATCATCACACACAATCGAACCTGACCCCGCCTCTTCATCACCTTCCTCACTCGCGCCTAGATCCAAACCCAAATGACTAACAACCTCTGCATGCTAAAACCTCTCGCCGAGATAAGCCACTCTGCCCCCTTCTTTTTTCCGCGAGCGCCACCTACCGACAGCCCTGAAAACACTGCCTCCCTCTCAAACGGCCATACCTATTTCATAGCCATGACTTTCAGCCCAGCAACCATAGACGTGCCTCGCTGACAAATCCTCCAGCCACTAAGCACTACCACGATTCCTCGTCCACCATCGCAACACACATCCCTCTGCTTGGCAACCCCTCCTTTCTTTTCTGCCATGCGTGCATTATTAAAAAAAATGGCCAAAGTATATATAGGGTTTGTTTATATATATTCATACTAGAAGCTTGCTCGCCTTCCTTCCTGGAACTTCCTTCATCCACCTCGCCTGTGCATGCCTCAATTCTTGAAAAAATGGTGACTGCTATTCTAGTTTGTGTGTTATCACCACCGTCAAGGGAGATGAGGGATGTATCTAAATGTTAGGTAATCATCTAATATTAACTTCTAACTTTGTGTTTTTCACAACAATTTGTTATTAGTTAAGTCTCCATCTCTTATAATATATATTTGATTCTCAAGTTCATCTAGCACAGTTTTGCTTTGTCGTCGAAGTCGTGTCCATCTTGTTTTGCTTTGGAATTCTCGTTTGGATCGGCAGCGCTTGTAGAAGCTCGAGATTCCTATTCATGGCTTATTATGTTATCTATTTTCTCTATCCTCGAAAGATGAGCAATCACTCACGATTAACATTGTTATATTTAGTAAATTGATTTCGCATGAAATAACGATTGAAATATGTTGTTAAATTTAAATTGTTAAATTGTTAAGTATGATATGTTATTATCTGCAATTGTTTGCCTATATTAAGTGACATATAACACCATAAACTGTTATATATATTTATTTAAAATGTTAATTATGATCATATATGCTTGTCATTGATATGTATGCCATTTTACGCTATTTATATTCTCACACTGCAAGTTCCCTATTGGTTAGGAATTCCATATGGGTTGGAATGATACATACCCGAATGATATTATAGATTAGAAAAAATCGTTATGGGTTGAAATGATAAACCCAAGCGATTTTATTGATTTTTTAATTTTGGGATTGCGGGTTGAAATGATATATACCCATAAATATTAAATTATTGCAGATTCAAATGATAAATATATGTATCACTTGACCATATGATAGTAAAATTATATAAAGACACCGTTGGTCTATTTTTGAAAATTGGTTTCCAATGTTTTGAAAGGAAATATATGGATTTTAATAAATATTAATTTTTAAATATAATATAAAGATATTTTAATTTTAATATATGTGAAAATTTTAGATTTTTAAAATTATATGTTGTGGAAATTTTAAATTTATGAGTTAAGTTTTAAAAATGTATATTATAAAATTTTACTTATAATAACTTTCTTATTTTCAAAATATATAAAATAAGATTTAAAATAGATTTTATAATAATAATATTTAATTTAATAATAATTAATATAATAAAATTTAATAAGGATTTAATTTAACTGATATATATAATATGTTTTGAATATCTATTTATAATTTATATTAATATTTTAAAATTTGATTTTGTAATAACTTTATTAAGCAAAAGTGGGAAAAATAAATTAAAGTTAAATTGTAATTTAATTTATATAAAAATTGAATTTAAAAAAAATTTATTTGAAAACTTATTGATTTGAGATTTTAAAGATATGATTTTTATAACTAGACAACTTGATTTTGATTAAAGGTGATTAAATGGATATTTTCAAAATTTAATAAATTAAAGTTGAATATTTAATTTGATTTTAATTTGAATTTGAGATTTTATGTAAGTGTTTAAAGAAAATGATTAAGTGCATATTTCAAATTCAAATAAAATTAAATGTTGAATTTTGAGATATACATGAAATTTATCAAGTTGAGTTATTATAAATTGTTAAATATTTAAACTGTGAAACCTATTGAATTGGAAGTGGAATAAATTTATAATTCAAACTTGGATTTGAAATCGATATAAATTAAAAATGGTTTTAATGAGAATTTGAATTGAACCTTTAACCTTGTTGGATCATAGGTTTGATTGCCGACAATACACACCAGTTCACGAATCTACGACTACGATAACATTCAGACTCATCGGCTCAATATATGGTTTGTATAGTTATATATTTTAACAAGAGTCATCAAATATGTATATAGAGTCTAGTTTAGTGCTTTGTTAAAATCTTTCCTCAAGAATCATCATTCACGTTCAAATAAACTTACTTGCATATTTTAATCAAAATCAAGTTTTCAAAAAATGCACGTTCAAATAAACTTACTTGCATATTTTAATAAAAATCAAGTTTTCAAAAAATGCATGGAGCGGGGCTCGAACCCGGGTCACTAGTTTAAAAGGCATGTACTCTAACCAAATAAGCTACTTCTATTTTTGTTTAACAATAGAATTCAGTCGACTGAATAACCTGAGTAAGTCGACTGAATCTGTGCAGTTTAACATATTTGTGCATAGTTTCAGTCGACTAAATTTCCTGCACAATCGACTGAATTTGGTCCCGAAAATTTTACTTCACATTTTTAGTTGACTGAATTCCCTGCTCAGTCAACTGAATTTGAACCTACGAATTTTCTCTGAAAAGACACCTTCTTCCTCCCAAGAGTTGCAACCATTCATCAATGGAAATGGAAGCATCTCTTGTTTGCAACCTTTGACAACATATGCATCTCTTCTACAAGTATATATACATGATTCTAACATCATTTAATTCACCGAATTCTCTTACTTTAATCTTACTATTCTCTTGTCCATATTCTCTAGATATTCTCAAAGCAATCACCAATCTATTGCTTGAATCACTGTTTTTTTTTATAACATTCTTTTGATTCATAGCAATTCACATTTTCTAAATCTTCACAAACACATTGCATATTCTCGAGGATAAGATTATAGAAATATTGTACTACATTAGACTCATTAGTGTTGACAAGAACACAACAAGTCGAATATTGTATTTTAGTAATTGAGTTGAAGTCCTCTTCGGTAGTTGAGGCAAGAAATCCCGTTCGGTTGTTCGGGTAAGTTGTAAACCTATTCCTCCGGGTGAAGTGAGGGTATCAGTTAGTGAAATTCCTAAGTAAAGCTTAGGGACTGGACGTAGAACGAGAGGTCCGAACCAGTATAAAATCCTGGTGTCACCTTGCATTTACCTACTTTATCTATCTAGACTATTTCATTATTCCATATTACACGATCCTACCGATTAGCCTCTTTCAATTGGTATCAGAGCCTGGTATTCTAGAGATCGTAACAACATCCTAGAATAAATGGCTACAAAGAGATCTAGTCAAGGAAATAAGAAGAGGAAGAGCAATAAAGAAAAATCAAAGGAGCAAACAAACAAATGCTTCATGGCAAAAGATAATGAGGTTAGCGATCTAACTTTTGATGATATGATAGAAATAAATTCAAAACTTCTAGACACTTTAAAAAGTCTCAAAAGAAAATATAAGGAAGCTCTGGAAAATCAAAAGAAAGCACAATTCGAAAGAGATATGCTTAAAGACGAGAAGAAAATATTAGAAGAAGAACTTGAGAAAATTCAAGATTCACTCTTTGACAATTCTCAACTCGCTCTATTAAGTCAAGAAATAGAAGCTCAAAAAGAAAAGAATAATGCTCTAGCTTCTGAGAATCATGAGTTAAAAACAAAAATTAAAATTGTTGAGATAGATAACACTAGTCTCAAAACTAAGCTTGATGACATTACTAAAAATATTTCCAATTTTAATAAAGGGAGAGAAAATTTATCCAGGATTATTAAAAATTCTCAACCTGCTTCAAATAAGAAGGGATTAGGTTATGTTAAGAATTCAAAAGATCACAATGATAAAAGTGGTTTAGGATATAATAAAACTGATCGTAGAAATAGCACTAGATATGCTTTCATGTATAGTAAAAATGATAGTGATAGTACTAAATTTCGAGTAAAGCCTAAATCCAATTTTTATATAAATTCAAATACTACTATGACCTATAATGTTGATAATTTCTTTAGAAGTACAAAATCATTAACATGAAATATGAATAAAAATTATCTAAGTATTTAGGTTCCTGTAAATTGGAAAAACAGAGAAAAATACGTTGATGATTATTTTGATATGGTAGTTAATAATGAAAATTATATTTATAAAGGTTCAACCACACCCAAATGGGTATGGTTTCCTAAAAATTAGGAAATTATAACCTTGGATATCGCATGCTTTAAATGTTGATTTTTTTTGATACCTTACATTATAAGTAGTAGTTATTTTGTTTTATATTGTTCTATGTTAACACTTATGTAAAATATATTTTATATCATCATATAAACTCTCCCTTTTGTCGATGACAAAGGTGGAGAAAGATATTGCTCTAACACTATTTGCAGGAATAAACCATGCAAGCACAGATTAAGGGGGAGAAAAGATTAATTATTTACAGGAATATATAACATAGATTCAGGGGGAGAAATCTAAAGCACAATTACAGGAATATATTCAGTGAGGGAGATAAGATCAACAAAGCTTGTCAAAAATTCATTCGCAGCAAATGAAGTCATCATCAAAAAGGGGGAGAATGTTGGATCATAGGTTTTGATTGCTGACAATACACAACAGTTCACGAATCTACGACTACGATAACATCCAGACTCATCGGCTCAATATATGGTTTGTATAGTTATATATTTTAACAAGAGTCATCAAATATGTATATAGAGTCTAGTTTAGTGCTTTTTTAAAATCTTTCCTCAAGAATCATCATTCACATTCAAATAAACTTGCTTGCATATTTTAATCAAAATCAAGTTTTCAAAAAATGCATGGAGCGGGGCTCGAACCCGAGTCACTAGTTTGGAAGGCATGTACTCTAACCAAAGGAGCTACTACTGTTTTTGTTTAACAATAGAATTCAGTCGACTGAATAACCTGAGTAAGTCGACTGAATCTGTGCAGTTTAACATATTTGTGCATAGTTTCAGTCGACTGAATTTCCTGCACAGTCGACTAAATTTGGTCCCGAAAATTTTACTTCACATTTTCAGTTGACTGAATTCCCTGCTCAGTCGACTGAATTTGAACCTGCGAATTTTCTCTGAAAAGACACCTTCTTCCTTCCAAGAGTTGCAACCATTCATCAATGGAAATGGAAGCATCTCTTGTTTGCAACCTTTGACAACATATGCATCTCTTCTACAAGTATATATACATGATTCTAACATCATTTAATTCACTGAATTCTCTTGCTTTAATCTTACTATTCTCTTGTTCATATTCTCTAGATATTCTCAAAGCAATCACCAATCTATTGCTTGAATCACTGTTTTTGTTTATAACATTCTTTTGATTCATAGCAATTCACATTTTCTAAATCTTCACAAACACATGGCATATTCTCGAGGATAAGATTATAGGAATATTGTACTACATTAGACTCATTAGTGTTGACAAGAACACAACAAGTCGAATATTGTATTTTAGTAATTGAGTTGAAGTCCTCTTCGGTAGTTGAGGCAAGAAATCCCGTTCGGTTGTTCGGGTAAGTTGTAAACCTATTCCTCCGGGTGAAGTGAGGGTATTAGTTAGTGAAATTCCTAAGTAAAGCTTAGAGGCTGGATGTAGGACGAGAGGTCCGAACCAGTATAAAATCCTGGTGTCACCTTGCATTTACCTACTTTATCTATCTAGACTATTTTATTATTCCATATTACACGATCCTACCGCTTAGCCTCTTTCAAACCTTTTAAATTGAAATTGTTGAAATGAGATTGATTTAAATTGAATTTTGGAAATAAAGCTGATTTGAATTGATTTGTGAAATGGGAGGAAACAATTTTAATTTAAAACTATATTTCAGTATAAACTCTTTTAACATACAAACTATTTAATATATATTATTTTAAATTTATAAACAATTTTTAATATATATGTTTTAAACTATTTTTATATATAAACTATTTTTATTCTATAACCTATTTTTAAATATAAACTATTTTTAATTTATAGCTATTTCAATATATAAACTACTTTCAATATTCAAACTGTTTAAGTTGGAACTATGATTTGAAGTGAATATGATTTAAAGTAAATTATAATTGAAGTGAATAATGATTTCGGAAGTGATATAATTTCAGAAGTGATAAGATTTCGGAAGTGATATGATTTTGAAATGAATATGATATTTTGATATGAAGTATGAACTGTTTGAAATGATAATGACCACGGTATGAAATAAGCGTTTGGTTGTTAAAAATACCTGTATCGGATATTGTCATACTCTCTGCCAATACCGAAAACCACTTTAACAACTGTGCACGTGGTGGAGATCCAGAACGAAGTAGGATGGTTTGGGGCGTCTATATGAGGTATATACACATCTCTGGCTCCTGTGAGTTAGCTTAATATGGCTAAAACATGAGCTATACCGGGAAAAGCGGGGTCGCTCCCCCTATCGGGCACGTTTTCGATGCCATTCTATTACTTTTTGATTTGATTGGGTGCACCTTTGATTTGGCAGTGTGTCTCGAGGTGGGCGGTAGTGGCTGTTATTCATTACCACCAGTCCGGGAGTGCAAACGGTAGAATCCTAACATGGCATTGCCTCGTGTGCCTTGTCACATGCCTTATCGAGCCTATTACGAGTTTGGTTTGTGTTGTACCTATGGAGTGCTCCCTGATGCTGACCTATTTGGTGGAGTTTACAGTACCGTATAGACTACGACATTTATATAAAATGAGTTAAGGAGGATATGGATAACGCATTAACGCTATTTTAATATTTTACTTTACTATAGACATTATCTTTGTAGCGTATTATACTATGTATATAGATAGTTTAACGGATCCTTAAAGGATGGAAATCCCAAACATCTTTTAAGTTATATTGCATTTCAATTGGGCATTTCACTTGAGTTGATTTACTTGCATAAGAATGTTAATCCTAATTCAAGTGTTTTGTGTTTTGCATTATGCTCGGGTCAGACTGAGTGTCACGACATTTGAGACTCAATTTTGGAGCTTGAAGCTTTGCTTGAAGATCTATCTTATGTCTATTCAGCTTTCAGTTATCTCTAGTTTTATGTTCAGACTTGTCAGTTGCTTTTGTGTCAGTGACCTCTATGTACTTTAGGTTTTCTATTGTATTTGTTTCAGACTTTGATGTTTATGTAATAGCTTCATGAACTTCTATTCATCTATCCCGCTGCTTATTATTCTAAAACTCTGTGTCTGTGATTCTGTGATTGATTTATTTACTGTATATGCTAAGTGTTGCCAAATATAAATTAACACTCTGTTGTTTTGAGCAATTCAAGTCTGACATGTGTGGATGATTGTCGATTTGAATGGTTCGAAATGCCAGGTCGTTACATTAGGGCACATGTAGTATTAATGAAGTTAATTGCATGCGATCACCATATATTAATGATGTAACTCATTCATCAGACTTCTGTCTAACCCACTTTTTCCTTTCTTTTTCCCTCACTATTGGAGGACAGAGCAGTATATAATAGATCCATAGATTAGTACATGGATAGGAGAGCTTGACATTGGAGTTGCGTTGTTTATCGTATTTAGCATTTATCAGACTATATACTGTAATTACTGTGTACTCTGCATTATGACTACGTACTATTTTGAGATTGTGTTTTTATGAGATATTTTATGAGATGGTTATTTTCTGTATTTATAATTTACCGCTTCCACTGAGAGATCTGAAAGTGTAAAATGTCTAACATTTTGTCCTTATACCTTTAGTCTCTGTAATGTTTAAAAATTCGATAGCTCATACTTCTTGGCACCGATGCAAGTAGAAAGTCACCATAGCTTTTGGATCAGAGCGTCAGGGAGTACGAGTTGTCAAAAAAACTTTGAAAACGAAGAGCGGTTGTGGTGGAAGTTAGAATTATGATTTATGGTTATATCGAGATCTTCAATCTTTGTGAATTTTGGCACACAAGACTTTAAAATTTCACATTGAACCCTATATTCAAAAAATTGAAAACCATATCAGTTAAACATTAAATTAAAAAAATCAAACACCAAAATCACAAAATCAAATCACACAATTCTTGGAGCTCCGCCTCAAATCTTAGCTAAGGTGCGATACTTCTTTACAATCTCAATCAATTCACCGCGGAGTTAGAATGTGCTCTTATCATGTCAAGATATTCCAATGAAACAAAGTAAAGAATAGGATATATAGAAGAAGAAACAAATATCAAATAGACTAGAGATTTTTTAAAAACAAATGATAACAAAGTTTAATTAACTGATAAAAAAGGTGTAATTAAATACTGCTTAGACCAAGCCAACATAATTGACAGTTTAGACTACGAAAGTAGAGACCACGAGTTCGATCATCGAGATTGACACATGTGCATCAATGAACCATGTTAAAAAAATACTACTTAGACCATTTTTGATAATTAATTTATGCATTATTGCAAAAAACTTCAATTGTTTGTCTTTACCCTCCTACCAAAGAACATTAGGTCTAAAATTGAAGACTTAAAACTTGCTATCAAGTATGAATGATTACAATAATAAAAGCTCAACAAAGGAAAAAATATTCCCATTTATTCGATTCAAAAGATTTCATATCTAAATCGTTAATGCATTCAAAACTGCTTATAACAACAGTGGTTGGTAATGATCTCAAATACGACACGGGCTTAGTAAAAAGTGAAAAAATTCCTTTTGATTTACTAAAGGCTATTGACTTTTTGAGGTTAAATCTGCTTTGAATGTAAAGGTCAAACTGGAAGCGAAAAATATTACAAGCGTGAGGTAATTAGTAAAATGGGCTTGGAAAAAAAAATCCTATTGTGTAAATAGGCTTCATGTCAAACTATTTACAAAATAGGCTTCATTTTTTTGGAAGCCTATTTCTTGAAAAGCCCTATCAGCGTTCGATTATATTGGGCGAATACTTCTTTCTACGCGTTTTAGAAATTTCAACTTAAATCTGTTTTAATTTAATAAGAGCATTTGACTTTGGACTTTAAATCTGTTTTGGATGTAAAGGTCAAAACCGGAGCGAAAAATAATATCAGCATTCCGGCGAATACTTCTACGCGTTTTTGAAATTTCAACTTCCCCCCACATTACATTGGTTTTCGTCGGCTATAAATATTTTCCAATAGCATTACCATCTATCCAAATCTCTCAATAGTTTTATCTCCCAATAGTTATGATTTCATATCAAAATCACCAATGCATTCAAAACCGATTAACAGCGATTGGTAACTTAGTAAAAGTGAAAAATATTCGTTTTGATTTACCAAGAGCATAAGACTTTTTGGGATTTAATTCTGTTTTGAATGCAAAGGTTAAAACTGGAAGCCAAAAATAATATCAGCGTTGGTTCATATGGGACGAAAACTTCTCTCTGCGCGTTCGAGAAATTTCAACTTTCCCCCCGCATTAAACTGGCTTTCGTCGGCTACAAATATTTCCGCTTTTGCTTCTCGATCAACAATCTATCCAAATTTCCCAATTACTTTATTTCCCAATAGTTTTATTTCCCGATATTTCAGTAAGGTTAGATTTATTTCCTTAATTTATTTACTGAAATTCAACTACCACTTCTAATTTTTTTGAAGTTCAAGTTAGATATGGACCTTGATTAACTTTCAGTATAGAGTTAGGTTGATTTTTCTGTAATTAGTCATGAATTAGTGATTTTTTGAGATATCAAAACACCTGCTTGATCATCGGTCCTGTTAAATAACCTAATCATCGGACTAGGAATCTTCGGATGGAGTTTAATCTATATTTATGATATAGGATTTCTTATTTATACAGGTTTATGATGTATAATCAACGAATTAAAACGATGGGGATGGTTCGCATCTGTAGAGTGTAGTTTTGCCTTTTATTTCGTCGTGATTGATTGATCCTTGTTCCGAATTTTCGTATTTTATCACAGTAGTTATCTAACTATGTACTGTAAACGAAAGTGAGTGAAGTTTAGTTTGAGCGAACTTATTCTCCTCTTCCTCTTTCCCCTCAAGTAAAATTGAACCTACATTTTCCTTAGTGATCATAGATTTAATTTTAAAAGAAAAAGGCAATGTGGTAGTTCAAATTTGTAATATTCTGATATTTCTGCATGATAAATTGATCGAATCTTCAAAAATTTCTTCTTTAATTAACAGTTGTTATCTAACTTCGCTTATCATCCAAGAAAAATCAAGTTTTGTTTGAGTTCTCTTCCTCCCCTTAAGTCAAATTGAGAAGTCTTACCTGCCCATATATTCTCATTAAATTTTTTGTCATAAGTATATCCTTCAGAATAAACGGAACAAAGCAATCCTTAATTAAAATAAGAAGAAAGTATTTTTAATGGCCTCTTCCTAGTTTAAAATGGAGACCTAGTTTTTCTGACATGCTTGCCATCTTAACACAGATGCAGATCTTCGTCAAGACACTTACAGGCAAGACCATCACTCTTGAGGTCGAGAGCTCAGATACCATCGACAATGTCAAGGCCAAGATACAAGACAAGGAAGGAATCCTCCCTGACCAACAGCGCCTTATCTTCGCCGGCAAACAACTTGAAGATGGAAGAACATTAGCCGACTACAACGTTCAGAAGGAATCGACCCTCCACTTGGTTCTGAGACTTAGAGGAGGTATGCAAATATTTGTGAAGACGTTGACAGGGAAGACCATAACACTAGAGGTCGAGAGCTCCGACACAATCGACAATGTAAAGGCCAAGATTCAGGACAAAGAAGGCATTCTTCCGGAACAACAAAGGCTGATTTTTGCAGGGAAACAGCTGGAGGATGGGCGTACCCTTGCCGACTACAACATACAGAAGGAGTCGACCCTTCACCTTGTGCTTAGACTTAGGGGCGGTATGCAGATTTTCGTGAAAACCCTGACTGGGAAAACGATTACATTGGAAGTGGAGAACTCTGACACCATTGATAATGTGAAGGCCAAGATTCAGGACAAGGAGGGCATTTCTCCAGATCAGCAGAGGTTGATATTTGCAGGGAAGCAGCTTGAAGATGGAAGGACCCTTGCTGACTATAACATTCAGAAGGAGTCTACCCTTCATCTCGTCCTTCGTCTGCGTGGTGGCATTTGATTGCAGTTTTTTCCTAGTTTATGATCTCTGATAGATAATTAGTACTTTTACTAGCTATGTGATGTGTATTGTTTTGGTAGCGTGGTTTGTGGCACGTAACATGTTAATGTGGTCGGTGTGGCTTGTGGTTGGTGTTGCTGTTTCTTTAGTCACGTTTTTGAAAACTTTTTAAATGTTGGATTATATTGTTCGCAAGCGTTTCTTGAACTGAAATGTTTTTTATCTTTGAAATTTGATGCTTAAAAAGATTTCGTGAGATTATGATTCACTGAGTAAACATGCCTTTAGGATAGCCTTACAATGATCTATTGGTTAAAAAACTAAAAACAAAAAAATATATGAAAAATATAGTTTTAGGAATCCTGTAGTTTTAAGAGCTATAGCCTTGTCTGTTCATTCTTGGGATATTTATGGTTGTCTGTTCGTTATGATATCCAATCAGTATTTCCTATGAAATAGGCATTTTTCATATAGAATCAATTCTAATCAGTATAGGTCGTTTCAGCAATGATCAGTTTAGCATAACAACTTCTTATATGATTGCCTTGCTCAGTGCTAATCAGATCGGTATGTGAACTACCGAACTTTTTTATTTTTTTTGTTCAACACGTCTCTGAGGAAATCATTTTCAAATAAAAACAAAAACATTCTTTTCATTAAAACTGAAAAATATTATTAAAAAAATTCATTTGCTGGTCGAATATTAATGATTTACTATATATTTACACACACACATATATAGATATATCTATTAAGATACAAAATGCAAACACAGTTGGTGACAGAATGGATCTCCACCAGGCCCGGCCCCAGGACAAGGCAAGCAAGGTGGCCGCCTAGGGCAGCAGATCGGAGAGGGGCAATAAATTTTTAAATTTCTTTTGAATAATATCTTTAATTTCCATAGAACAGCAGCTAACACCGAGTAATATGTCGGTCCAGTGGTATGTTAGTCCTCTTTTGTGTGCGAAGTGCCAAGTTCGAATCTCGTTGGCGTAATTATATTTGCCTGCTCTGTTTCAGCGCAATTTCATCTCGTCTTTGCCTTGGGCAATGAAAGTTAACGGGCTGGCCCTGATCTCCACCATTGAATTGCTCCTTTAGTCTCATCTTTCATATAATGACAAAAAGAAATTTAACCGTCCTGATCTTGTGTCATCAATTGTATTTTATTTTGTGTCCAAAAAGTCGGTCCCTATACACACACATACATATATGTATGCGTGCGCGCACTATACATACACACACATATATGGCACCCATTGTAGCCTTCTAATTTCCACATCACATTTTGATCTACACAATAGTATGAGGTAGAAGAGAGCGCTTATTATCAAAATAGGAATGTGTGCTGGAAATCAGGAAATTACGGGGATGTTGTAAAATAAGGTTGAACGCTCTTCACACACATACACATATTAATTTGTATCAAAATGAATTTATGAATACACATGCATATATATGTTATCATTTAAGTGTATAATCTTAATAGTTTAATGATTGGATATGTACATTTATAAAAGTAAATAAAAAATTCAATGTATGTGTATTGAATGTATATGTTTTACAATCGCCTTTTACAATAAATAATTATATATAAACATCAACATATATACAATTACATATTAGACGGAAAGTATGTATGCGGAGGAGCAAATATATCCATTGCAGTGTAAATCTTATCATCCGTACATGGACATGTTAAACCGTATACACCTTTTATGTTGCACGTACACACGTATGTATAAATGATACACATATTATGCTATATACTAATCAAAATTCCTCTTTTCTTATCGTTTCTATGCAGTCTTCGCTCTACCCATCCATTATTTGATGGTAAGCTTATTAAGGGATCTTTGATCATCTCTGCACTCTTGACGTTTTTTTTCTCATCCAACGTGTTGTGGGTGTAAACACCTACATCACCTGCCGTCCAAAGCATACATTTGTGAATCCAAGTGTGCCTTGTTCCTTCCAAGAAGCATCTCATCTTTTAAGTATTAGTCACCTCGAACCTTGAGCAGCTACCTTTTCGCCTTGTTATATCAAGTAATATTCCAAATGCCAGTTTGTGGCGTAGTCTTGCATCTCCGGAAAAAGTAACTTTCATAGAAACATTTGAAATCTAAGAGTCCGGTATCCTAAGGTATAAGCATGGCGAGACTCGGGAAATAAAAACTGTAACAAAGCCATTCGTCCGACAAATTTGAATGGAGCTTCTGATTGGTTCCATTCTATCCAGAACGGACATAATTCGTATCCTCGGCTTAGTGGACTCAAAATCTTTTCCAACTCCAACCTTATTTAGCTTAGTCTTACGAACTTGTTCGGAACCTTCAATATGCATTATGTAACCATCCTTTCTTTAATTTCACATGTAATTTAAGTAATTTTCAATCAGAAGGGCATGGATCCAAACCAACCACTTAAGGTTCAACATGAAATTTTCGGTATTTAGGGATTCTGTTGATTTTGACGATGCATATGAGTTTTGATTAGGGTTGTCATTTTGTTTGCGGGAGATTAGGTGCATTGGACACAGAGTAAAAGAGTTAAATTTCAAAAAAGAATCATTTTAATTCATTATACACTACGTATTTAATAGCGTTATCATGAATAACTGGTGTGTAACCCGTGAGTTGTGCATAATAATATTGTAAAATATTTTGAAGTTAAAATTGAATTTGTTATGCAACGTATAATAAATTCAATGAATTAAATGAAATATAAATGAAATTGTTATTTTTTTTGTACGATTTATTCTATGTAGCTTATATATCATCATATTAAGTAAGAAAATAATTTTATCATTTCTGCTAGTATGAATATGGTATGTAAGTTGCAATTGGCATATTTCAATTTTTTGTTAAATGATAACAAATATTATTTAGGAGGAATTATTTTAAAGGACAAAAATTTGTATATTTTTTGCCTCAAGGACACGACCTCAATATTTTTACCACAAGGACAAACGTTCTTCTAAAATTTATTCATAATGACAGACATTTTCCAAAATTATTCATAAGGACAACAAAATTGCTACCAAGCTAAAACTGATACTTAAAAACTGCTACCGATAACTACAAACTGATACCTAAAAACTGCTATTAATAACTAAAAACTGATACCTACAGAAAGTTGTCCTTCAGGATAAAATATTGAAGGTCTATCCTTGAGGCTAAAAAGCTGTGAAATTTTGTCCTTGACAATAATTTCCTGTATTAATTATTTAACTGGTTTTTTAAATATGTTAAATTTAAATTTACAAAATTAGTTTAAATATATGGACTTAAAGGTAAATAACAAGAAAGAATTGAAAAGGATTTAATAAAAAAATTATGGAAATATTAATGCGGAGTTATTTGAAGTGAAAATAGAATTTTGTAATGAAGCTTATGATAAATCTTTGAAATAAATGATTATAATTTATCTACGAATTAACTTTGTCGTTGTTGTTTGTGTATATAATTTAATATATGCGATTTATATATCTTTATAGTTGGATGAATTTTTTTAGTATGAATATATATGTATGTATGTATGTATGTATGTATTTATTTATTAGAAAAATAGATCTAAGACTGTTTAGATAGTTTAATTTGGGAGTTTGCAAGTAATTTATATAAATGAATTTAAGTAAAATATTAGGAAAGATTTTAAAGGGATGGTGAATAACAATAGAAGAGGGTACCCTGAGCAATTACAAGAAGTGGGTTTTTTATATTCCTGGTATAGTCGATGCTTTCACACATACAATCATACTCCATTCGACGGAATTGTTTGACCTTAAGGGAGATCTTTTATAGTTTCGCGCGTGAGTGTTTATTTCTTAGTTTTGTACAGTCATTAATAACTTGATTATTTTTATATAATAGTAGCTGGAAACAACGCTCGTAAAGAGTCTTATTGAAATAGACATGTATGTCATGCACAATATTAAAATGTAGGTATCTGAAGCTAAAAATAGAATTCTACAATGCAATGAATGATATATTTATAGAGATAAATGAATAATAAATTGAATATGTTAATATTGTTTGTATATTATTTATGTTATGCGATTATATAACTTTATATTTAACTAGAAAAAATATATCACTTATTTTGATATGAACATGGTATACATATTAAAACGTCATACTTTAGGATTTACTAGATGAATTATCGAATATTTGTTAAGGTTCGACGGATTTTCCACGGTCTTGGAATATACTTGAACACAGAAACTGGATCACAGAATAAAGAATGAATGGATTGAGAAGCTTGGAAACCATTGAGAATGAAAATATGAAGAAGCTCAACAAATTAGGCCAAGTTTGCGGCAACTAAAACCAGTTGGTACTGAACAAAAATTTGTTTTTCTTGGATTGTATGCCAATGGGTTAGTGGAATCCAATCATGGAAGAACTTAAAGTATCAGGGCATCAAAATTGGTCGGTACCGACCGATATCAGTTGGTACTGATCGATTGATTGTCTAAGGTATTATACGCGTTAACTTGTTCCTCATTCGGGAATCTTGGATCTGAAGATATCTGATTGTTTAAACCTATTATGATTATTATTGTGCTAGAATCTGTCTATAAAAAGCAAGCCTTTATCAATTAGAAATGGGCTTCATAATCTTTATTGTAATGACCGGCAGTTTCGATCCTCGAAAGTCGATACTAACACATCAATGGTATTCACGTGCCGAACATCCAAGTATCGGAAAGATAGATTATTGGGGTGAAAGAAAAGAAGAGATAGAACAAAATCTCACATCGTGACGAGTAATATACAATATACAATAGATCTTTACAAAACGAAAGATTATTATACATACATCAATCAGAGTAAACTAACCTATCATCAGTGTGGACAGTTATAACAATCTATTTTAACAAATACTGATAAATATATAACAACAAATGCAGCAGAAATAAAAGATACATTAATACATCTTGGAGGCATCTAGCTCACCTCTTGATGCTCCAAAGTGTCCATAACTAAATCTGAATATATGTTCGGGCTGACCCGAGCATTATAAAGGAATAACGTCTGGATCAATTTGGTAAACCAGCATGAGAATCATATGAATTGTTAATGTTATACACCCTTTCGAAAAAAATAAAGGTATCTCGTAAAACCGCGTCGCACAAAAACACGGACATGTTTTTACCTTACGAAAACCAAACCATTTTAAATAGAAAAATCATAATATTATAATAATTCTTGAAATTAAAATAAGCATATAACATATCTAGAATGGTTACCCATAATAACATTCAACGATACTAGGTTCTACCACTAAAACCAGAAAGCACATATTGGAGATTGGATTCCACATAATGATAAGGCACTGGGGTACCATATCGAGGGCCCCACTTTGATCCCCGACAAACATAAAGCCGGCCTGCCCCATGAACATGACATAGCCAGATTATATTATCCCTCGGGCACCCCACCCACGCACGCATACCAAATCCATAGAAAATATATTGATCTAGATCCGAGGAATGATGCTCCTAATAGTTGTAAACCATATATCTATGCTCCATCTCCTAATTTTAGTCATTACCGGATTATAAGGCTTGTGAGACCACAATTACCTTTTCCTCTTAGCTAATCCCTATTGGTATGCTAGCATTGCCCTCTGGGTACAATGCAATGCCAACATTCATCCATATAAGTTGTTCATGATATAAACAAACCAAAGTCATAACTTCCACTACATCCATTTTATAATTATCCTCAGGATTAGTAGCAAGTAGCCCTTGCACTTCAACGAACTCCGTCTTCGATCATTTTCAAGATGTCTCCAATTCGGACGCTTATGCTGCTTTGAAGTGGTTTTCAGATAACCCATACTTATCTGATCCCGTTCTCTCCGAACCAACAATCTATAGTTTCAAAACTGGCGAAGATCTGATAATCGGTTATTTAACTATCAAATAAACGAACAGTTCAATGAAGATTTATTTTCATGTGAAAAACAACCATGGTAAACCACATAGGCAACCACTAAGCCTCTTCAATTAATTCTTTCATTAATTAAAACCATTTTTTAAATACTTGTATCAAAATACCTTTACAACAATATACATAAGTATACTACTCATTCGCTATTCATTTACACTACTTCAGTGCTTGGAAAATAGACATATACTTATCTTGTCGTATATTCACAAAACATTACACTTTCAATACATTGAAAGCACATTCATAAACTTATCTTAATTGGTATAAGTATACTCAAAAAACATTTCACTTATCAATACTTAGAAAACATTTCCATATGATCATCAATTGTGTAAGTATATTCACAAATCTTAAGGAAGATTTCGCTGTCAAAACCATACTTACTTGGGTTAAAACAAATGTCATTTAAAATATAAACAACAAAAAACCAAAATCACTCTTGGTATAAGTGGATCGTAGGGATTAAACTAGGTTAACTTACCACCACTTTTCGATCTCAAACTTGTACGATCCTATGATCAACAACGTAAGTGAACAAGTTAGCATACTATCCTTGCCTTGAAATATGTGCAGTTAAAGCACCCTGCCACTCCATAGCGTTTGAGGTGCGAAAAGTTGTAGCGGAGATATATCGGGGATATAGTAGGATATAACAGACGACTTTAAAAAGAGGAAGGATGAACGTTCTACATTAAAAAGAGGAAAAAGTATTACTTATTATTTCACACCAAGCAAAACAAGTTATAATAAAGTAAAGATAAACAAAGTTGACACTTAAAAGTTAGAACTAGTTATAATAACCAACAACGTGTATCAATGTTACATCAACTTTGAAGTTACCTTAAAACTTAAAAGCAAGACATCAAGCAAAATGCTTATTTATAGGAAAAGGGGTTATAGCGGGGCAACAAAATCTGGGATATAGCAAATTATTGCCGCAGTATCGAGGATAATGGCAAATTCGCTATATTGGGTCGCTTTAAAGGAATATCGTTGCCCCAAAAGTCCACTACGGGATATATCGGGGATATATTGAGGCAATATCAGAGAATTGACTGCACAGCTCGACATACATTCTTAATTCTCAAGTAGGGACAAGTTTTCCTACCTTGAAATTTGGTGTTAAGTATGGAAAATATACTTTCCATGCCACCATAATGTAAAATGATCATTTATAGAAATCAAATCTCATTACTCTTATAAAACTCAATTTTATAAACCTCATTTCTATTTATAAATCCCCCTTTGTAAATCTCCTTTATAAAACTCCTTTCCACTTATAAAACTCCTTTTATGTTTCTCTTTATAAACTCCTTTTGATATATAAAACCCCTTTTCATAAATCTCTTTTATATTTATCAAACTCTTTTATAAATCTCATATACTTTCCATAAAACGATCGTTTCATATGTCACTATAGATTCACAAAGTTAATTTATTATTTCAATTTATCAAAGTGATATCATTTCGTTTTTTATATAATATCATTTATGAATCTTATTATAAAATATCATTTATAAATCTATCTTTCCTTTCAGCATTTTACATAAAGCATTTCACAAATATTTATTACAAAATATTTCTTTCTTCTTTTAAAAACAGAATCACTAAATTATGCAACAGACAAAAACCCTCTTTTCCTTCATAATAAACATTATATTAACATTTATGTAAAATAAATTCTTTCCAAAATACTTTTTAAAACATTTCTCTATATGTTAGTAAAGACTAATAAAAAGGTTGAAGTGAAATAAAGAAGTTAAAAACCCATTTCTAAATGAAATGCCATAGAAAATTCCAAAAATCATATTTAATTTATCCTCTGAATTAGAACCATTTTCAAATAAAAAACATCAAATAATAATATTTCCAAAATACTATAATGAGGCCAAGAGCTGCCGTAGCACTTAATAAGTGCTTTCATAGATCTGTAATTAAAGTTTTCAAATTTTTCAATCATAGATCTATAATTAAAGTTTTCAACTTTTTCAACATATCAAAGTCATACCTAATATGGCCAAATTATCAATCTTTGGCATTCAACCATTTATACAATAAGTATAAAAATGGCATTAAAATCACAATTGTAAGGAATCCGGATCCCTCTACAAAATTTCATAGGTTCTCTGTACTTCATTTCATATGTGATCCACTTTTCAAAATGCAAATTCAACTAAACCAAACAAATAATTCATTCAAACATTACAATAACAATTCATATCAACCATATATCACATATAGTTAATCCAATGGTGAGTTAACTCGCCAAAAATTCCAACCAACGTTTAGACGCCACTACTCGATCTAAAATCAAATGACATTCCATTTTAGTTCCAAATCATGCTTGCTCCAAACTTTACGAAATTAACTTCACTACATAGATAATGCTCTTAGGAACGCAACGCAAAAGACCGTGTCTTGATTGAACCTCGTATGAAGAAGATATTCATTTTTTTGTAGTTTTAAGAGCTATAGACTTGTCCGTCCTTGATGTTCATTCTTACGGTATTTATAGAAATTTGATTGTTATGGTATCCGATCAACATTTCCTATGAAATAGGCATTTTTCATATTCGATCAATTCTAGTTAGTATAGGTTGGTTCATCAATAATCAATTTAGTATAAGAACTTCTTAGACAATGCTCGGTACTAATCAGGTCGTTATGAGAACTACCGAAATAATTATTTCTATTCGACACCTCTGTACGAAATCATTTTTTAAAAACATTCCTTTCATTAAAATCGAAAAAATATTAAAAAAAATTCATTTGCTCATCGAATTTTAATGATTTATTTTATATTTATACACACATACATACATACATACGCACATTGGTGACATAAAATGTAGACACAATTGGTGATACATTGGATCTCGACTATTGGATTGTCACCTTATTCCCATCTCTCATACAAGGACAAAAAAACCAACGGTCTTGATTTTTTGTATCATCAATTGTATTTTATTTCGTGTTCAAAAAGTCGATCCCTATATATACATATAGATATATGTATGTATATATGTGTGTGTGTGTGTGTATGACACACCTTGTAGCCCTCTTATTTCCACCGCATATTTTGATTCAAATAATAATATGGGGTAGAGGAGAGAAAAATGTTACTGTTTAAATAGAAATGTGATGGAAATCAGGAGGTTACAGGGATGCTGTAAAATAGGATTACCAACGAACACCCCTTATATATATAGTTATTAATTTATATCCACTACGACAGAATAGGGCTTTCATAACGTTTAATAAACGCTATTACAAACTACCATACCGTTTTAGTGAATGACATATATCCACATGTTCTGGTTGATCTTTAGCTTTACATAGCAGAAACAAAAATGCTATAAAAATGAATTTTCTATAGCGTTGTTCTTCTGTTATTAAACCAAATCGCTATAGTAAATATTATCCAACAGTTTATTTCTATAGCTTTTGTTGGGCATATTTTATAGTGTTTTATCATACTATTTTATAGTCTTTTATCATACTTGTATAATGTTTCATTTTCATTTCCATAGTGTTTCTTGTCATATTTGTGTAGCATTTCATTTCTATTTCCATAGCGTTTCTTATCATACTTGTATAGCATTTCAATAATGTTTCTATAGCGTTTATGAAGTTATATTATAGCGATTTTTATGCATAATTCTTAAATCTCATACACAGTTTATATAGGGTATATTAATAAATAGATTTTATTTAACGCTATTCCATGTAATATTAATTTATTGAATTTACCAATCTCACTTTCATCTTTTTATCTCACATACACACACACATATTATACATTTTCTCATTTCTTATCGTAGACAAGATATATGTTAAATTGCAGCATAATGTTTCATACAGATCACTCAAACAACTTCACATATTCAAACTAAGTATTTCATACATATCATTCAAACAACTTTTTACATATCCAAACTTAGTATTTCATACATGTTGATTTACCATCTTTTTTGTGTCCATACATAATTTCATACATATCAACAAGTTACATCCCTAAACATAGACAATGAAACAATTACCGTCTTAAATAAAATATAATGAAAGATGATGCATGACTTCAAATATTGCTAGTGTCCTTTAACTTCATGAAAGAAGGTACTCAATCTGAAATGTGATAATAACAAAGCCTGCACACAAATAATAATAAACGTTAATAATGTCAGTGTCATCACTGTGCAATATGGTAAGATGAAAATTAAAGTAAGATGAAGTAATGAGCAGTGCACCGAGATGAAGTAAGATGTAAACTGAAGTAAGAAGAACCGACAATGCTAAAGAATTCATTTATCCCAATGCAGGCATCAGTAAGTTGTTCTTTGTATACACTATCACCTATTACAGCCATCACTAAATTCCAACTGCTGAAACACAATGAACTGAATAATTCTAACTTCTATTATTGCATGAACTAGTTTCTCCTAAGTTATTATGCAAAACAAATATGTTCATGCTATATCAGGCAATAATCTTTGATAGCGACCTTGCAACATAGAGCAATTCAATTTTATTTATTTTACTAACTGAAAGCTGCAAAGATCATTATTTTACTTCAAGTCTCATGCTAGTTGCAATCAATGGTTAAAAGTGTAAGCTGTTCTTGCATAGTAACCCACCTTTATACATACTTCTACATCTATATTATAAGAACACTCTCAATAAATTAGGATACAAAAAGGCAATGGTTAGGGGTGCAAATAGGTTATGCATAAGAAAATATCGATAGAAACAAATAGGCATGTACACATGGATACTTGATATCACAAGTACAAACAGTGAATAGGCGGTGCTATGCTATGCAGGCAATACAAACAAGCAATACTCTATATCACTAAATACAAAAAGCATAGTCAGTCTGGAAAAACTAGCACGTACAATCTAGTATCGATATCTCAGTCACATTAGACAACATTTCCCTTAATAACTCACATAACAACCAATCAAGCAAGTATAAATAAGAAAAAGGCAGTGCTATGCTATGTATACAGGCATGTATTATAGATTCAGGAAATATGGAATAAGGCATGTTTTATTAAATCTTCTCTAACAATTTCGAACAGACCTTTGGCTATTTGATTGACAATCATGCACACTTTTTAACTAGAATATGCAAACTCAAATTTTATTCCTTGTTGTGTCATTGTGCACTAAAGATAAGGTTGATGATCTTGATAGTTAGTCTAAATTCATACATGAAAGCAATGCTATATTCAGTTGCAAGTTGAGCTTTAGTTTCATGTTTATTGCTATCATAAGGAAGAAGCTAAATAATCATGCTGGTATTTACCTGATCAACTATCACAATTGATCTACTTGAAGTTTATATACTTGAAGTTTCATGTTTAATATACTTGAAGTTTCATGTTTAATATAATTGATCTACTTGAAGTTTCATGTTTAATATACTTGAATTTTATATTTAACCCATATGCTAGAAGAAGAAAAAAAATCCTAGATACAAGTCATCTAACAATCTGAATAAACCAGTAATTAATTTATCATTAAATAAAAAATGAAAATGAAATATATCGAATTGATAGTTGAATGGAACTTCGCAACACATGTTTTAAATCATCGCCAATATTATGCCAATCATCAATCGTGAATGGAACATGCTTCTATACCAGTGGTCCTAAGTAAGAAGATAGTTTTATAAAACCTTCTAGTTTGACCTCTAATTTTTTCTTTTGAATTAGACTTTCATCTATGGGTTGAATATCGATCTCATTTTTCATCGCATGATTTCCAATTCCAAATTCATTGTTTTCAATATTTTCTTCAGAACGCATCATATTATCTTTACATGCTTCAATTCCTTCAATATTTGCTTCAAGTAGTTCATTTGGTTCCTCAGCTTGTTTTTGTTTGTGAGTAAGCTTGTCTTCTTTGCCATATCCTGTAGTAACAAAACAAAGTTCGGATTTCACCGATTAAGTATCATTGGTAGCCTAGAATGGTTCCTAGTAAAAAAAAATTCAAGTTGGTATACATCAACGTAAACTGTGCATAAAGTCATAAATGTTACATCAAAATTGTAAAGAAAAAATGCGCATAATTCTTTTATTTCCAACGGAGAAGTACTTGTAAATTCGTGACCCCTTAAGGCATATGCTCTCTTACTGATTTTTGTATGTGGATTGTTTATACCTACACAACCCACCGTGTACAGAGTATTGATTACAAAGCCAAATAATGGCTATTCGAAAAAAATAATTACATGAACTAATTACTAACATAATATGGCTGTTATACCCAAAGCAACTTCTTTGTAAAGGTTAAACTGCTAACATAGTACATTACTTTTCCTCCACTGTGTCCACTTCTTTGTGAACATTTGACACTGGGAGCACTTTCACATTGTTTATCCCAAGACAGCAACGCTAAAGACGAATTACACTAATTTTGCAACAGTTTTAAATCTGAACTCATATATATGTTAGAGGACACAAAACATGCATAGATATAACGTAAACAGAAAAGTGTAACTATATTTGCATTTCTATTAATATATTTATATCTCCTATGTACACTTTTTTAAAATTTCAAATAAGTTTTGGGGCTTTGGGTTATTATTTGAAGAGAAGAAGGAAAGAAGAAAGAAAAGAAAGTGCCACATGCTAGAAAATCAAGGACTATATTTGTATAAATATAGCTTTCTCATGTGGATGTTGGAGCCTTGGAGCTTCCACATGTTTGCCTTGTTGTAAGGAGAGAAGTCATGCAACACCACATGTGCGTCGCCACCGTCCGTCCGTCCTACCAAACAGAATTGGGTCGGGTATGGGTTCGAATCCGAAAATATTTTTGGCTCACATGTGAATAGTAACGGGCCAGCTTTCAGCCCATTAAGGACCCAAAACCGAAATTCCTGAATTTGAATAAATGGCGGGAAATTTGTAACGTTTTCTAAACGTTACAAGAAATGAATAGACGCGACGTTTAAATATTAAATGGATAAAACCGTTTGTAACAGTTGTGAACCGTTGCAAACAGTTGTGATGATTAACGAATAGGAACCTCTCTACCATTATAAATAATGATGCCCAGAAAATGTTAGAAAGCATTCTGAATCTTCTTCTTCACAGAGCAGTTTTGTGACCCCAGAAAGTGTTACAAAACACTACGCCACCGTTACTCTGTTTTGTGACGCCTCCAAGGTGTTGCAAACTTAGAAAACGTCGTAGAATTGCTCTCTTCTTCCTCTTCGTTCTATTCTGTACAAATTGTATCATCAAAAATCATTACTAAAATGTTCTTGGTTGGATCAAAGGCATACAAACTTTGAATCCAATTACGTTGATATAGGGCTTCATTGAATCCTGAAAGTCAATAGTTCGATAACCCGTTTGTACCTGATGGGTTGAACTATTGTCTGAAAGAACCTATTCCATAGATCCTTAAAGTCGGAAGTACAACATTATCTTCATCGCAATTGCCATCAAATTCGTCTCGAACCGTAAAATCCCCAATAAATTTCAGACAATAGTTTACAACCATGGAAGGTTCGAGCGCTCTGCAAGTTATGAATCAACATCTAATTCGATTAGAGCGTTTGATGGCGACAATTTCACTCGTTGGCAAGAGACGATGAAATTTTTCTTGGTCACCGTCAAGTTGTTCTTCATTTTGGAAGATGACTTGAAAGAAATCCTAGAGGAAACTGATAAAGATGATGCTGCTCTAAAGGCTAAACGTGCAAAGCGCAAAGAGGACGATTTTCTATGCAGATGCCATATTCTGAATGCGCTATCTACCCCAGTCTACAATGCTAATAGGACCTTGAAAACAACGAAGGCACTCTTGACTGCACTGGAGAATAAGTACCGCATATCCGAGGTAAGTAATAAAAAGTTTCTTATTTCTAATTTTATGGATTTCAAGATGGTCACCAATAAATCCATAATTGGACAGGTAAGCGAAATATTTCTATTGGTGAATCAACTTAAAGATGCTGGAATTGATCTCCCTGAATCTTTTGTTGTTAGAGTTATAATTTCTAGACTTCCGCATAGGTTGAATGATTATAAGAAAAAGACGATGCATGCGGAAACGAATTATAATTTAGACGGTTTACGGCATCATCTTCGTATTGAAGAAGACTCTCGCAAACGCGATCTAGATGATAACCCGCAAACTGAGTCCCATTCTAAGGAAAATAATGTTGGAATTACTGGTAAGTTAAAGCCAAAGAATGAGACACAGTTTAAGAAGAAAAATCATCCTAAAACCAACAACAAAAAGAAAAGTGCTTATTATTTTTGTAACAAGCCCGACCACTATACTCGAGACTGCCGCCTGCGGAAGAAATAACACAAAGTGAATGTGGTCGAAGACTCGCTTGTGGCTGTAGTGCAAGAGGCAAACTCCGTTAGCGGAAATGATAATGATTGCTGGTTCGATACAGGAGCAACCATTCACATTTTCCAAGACTGTAATCTGTTCAAGAGTTATGAAGAAAATAAAGGAGAAGCCGATGAAGTTACAAGAGCAAATAAGGTTCCAAGCAAAGCTCTGGGAAAAGGCACTATAGAACTTCCTTCACCTCTGGAAAAGTTCTCACATTAGTCAATGTATTGTATGTACCTGATATGTGTAAGAATTTGGTCTTTGGATACCTTCTTAACAAAGGAGGATTTAAGATGGTGTATGAGTCTGATAAGCTAGTGTTGTCTAAGAATGGTAGATTCATTGGACAGGGATACTCTTGTAATGGCATGATTAAGTTGAATCTAATAAAGAAATCTTCTGTTTATATTGTTGATTCTATTAATTTATGGCATGGTAGATTAGGACATGTTAATTATATTTTCATTAGAAATATGCATAAAGTAGGATTAATTTCTAATTGTGATTTCGATACCATCTCTAAATGTGAAATATGCGTTCAAGCAAAAATACACTGAAAATCCTTTAAATCCTTAGAAAGGAAAACTGGTTTGCTTGATTTGGTATATAGTGATGTGGGTGACTTAAAAAGTCATATCACCTATAGTGGTAACCAATACTATATAACATTCATTGATTATTATACTAGATATGCATATGTATATCTAATGAAAACTAAAGATGAGGCTTTTAATAAATTCAAAATTTACAAAGTAGAGGTCGAAACACAATTAGGAGTTAAAATTAAAATATTACGTTCAGACCGTGGAGGTGAATATTCTCAAATGAATTCACCTTGTTTTGTAAACAACAAGGTATAGTTCACCAATGTACTGCCCCATATACACCAAAAAAATGGTGTTGCTGAAAGGAAGAATAGAACTTTAGTAGAAATGGTTAATGTCATGCTCATAAGTTCTAATTTAGCTTATAGCCTATGGGGTGATGCTATGTTATCTGCATGTTATATTTTAAATAGAGTACGACTTAAAAAGAATAATATTTTCCCTTATGAATTATGGTTTAATAGGAAACCTAACCTTACTAGACTTAAAGTTTGAGGTTGCTTAGCATATGTTAGAAAACCAGACACTAAACGACCAAAGTTAGGAAATAGAGCATTTAAATGTATTTTCATAGGATATTCACTTAGTAGTATAACTTATAAATTCCTTATTCTTGACACCCTAGAAGTTATAGAATCTGTAGATGTAGAATTTTTTGAAAATCAAACTATTGAGATCCCATTGAGATCATCTAGTCCAGCACTTAGTACGGCTAATGATATCAATGACGATGATTATGCTCCTGCTCAAAACAGCAAGGAAGTATCAGTACCAGATAATAGTACTAAACAACGGAGAAGTAAAAGAGCGAGAATAGAGAAGGACTATGGTCCTGACTTCATTACATATCTTGTAGAAGGCAGTAAGGACAAAGTCCTTAATATGACTAAATATGCAATGAACGTCGATGACGACCCCAAAACTTATTCTGAGGCTATGAGTTCCAGAGATTCCACTCTCTGGAAAGAACCCATCAATGATGAAATGAGTTCCATACTGTTAAACCAAACTTGGGTTTTAACTCATTTACCTCCTGGTGCTAAACCTATATGATGTAAATGGATATTCAAGAAAAAGTTGAATATAAATGGATCCATTGATAAGTTTAAAGCCAGATTAGTTGCTAAGGGATATAAATAAAGATATGGAGTAGATTACTTTGACACATATGCTCCAGTTGCTCTCATATCTTCTATACGCTGTTTAATTGCACTTGCATCAATTCATAAATTAGTCATACATCAAATGGATGTAAAGACTGCTTTTCTAAATGGAGATTTAGAAGAAGAGATATATATGGAATAACCTGAAGGTTTCAAAACCCCAGGCCAAGAAAAGAAAGTTTGCAAATTAGTGAAATCTCTTTATGGCCTGAAGCAAGCTCCCATGCAATGGTATGAGAAATTTGATAAAGTTGCAATGGCATGATAAATGTATTTATAGCAAATCAGATTACAACGGTAGTGTTATAATATGTTTATAAGTTGATAACATGCTAATATTTGGTTCCAATATATCCTGTGTGAATGAAACTAAAATATTTCTGTCTTCAAAATTTGATATGAAAGATCTAGGAGAGGCTGATGTAATTTTGGGAATTAAAATTGTTAGGAAAGAAGGGGAGTTATTACTAACTCAATCTCATTACATACAGAAATTCCTACAAAAGTATGGTCATTACGGTGACAAACCAGCACCAACTCTTTTAGATCCTAGTATTAAATTAGAAAAGAACACTGGACATGTTATCTCTCAACTAGAGTATTCCAGTGTTATTGGGAGTCTTATGTATGTTATGCATTGCACTAGACCAGACATTGCACATGCTATAAGTGTATTGTGTCGATTTTCGAGTAATCCAGGTTTTGAACATTGGAAAGCTATTTTCAGAGTTTTAGCTTATTTGAAAGGAACCATTGAATATGGTTTATCTTATAAAGGATATCCAGCTATAATAGAAGGATATAGTGATGCAACCTGGAACAATGTAGAATCCAAATCCAAGTCTGCTACTGGATGGATCTTTACATTAGAAGGCGCTACTGTGTCTTGGGCTTCCAAGAAGTAGACCTGTATTCTGACTCAACAATATTGTCAGAATTGATTGCATTAGCAGATGCATGTAAAGAAGCGGAATGGCTTAGGAATTTATTAATGGAAATCCCTTTATGGAAGAAGCCATCTCCAGCAATGTTGATTAACTATGACAATCAAGCAACGATATACAATTTGTCTAATAAGACATATAATGGAAAGTCTAGACATTTGAGTCGAAGACATCAAATGTTGAGACAGTTACTCAAAAGAGGAGTTATAACTGTTGACTACATAGAAACGAAGAAAAACTTGGCTGACCCACTTACAAAGAGTCTTTCAAAGGCAATGGTTTCTATAAAGTCACAAGAAATGGGACTAAGGTCTGTGAATGAAGGTTGATCATCCTTAGCAGAAACTCAACTTATGTCTTGAAAAGGATCGACAAAGTCAATAGGTACCAACAAGTTAACAGAATGATTATAGAACACTAAATCGATAATCCCATAATATTTAGTGTTGGATTCTGTAGGAACAAAGGATGGATATATATCCTTAATAAGTCTAGAAACCTCAAAAGGTGTATCGCATAAACACCTTAAGAGACATACCTATATGAGTATGGAAATCGAGCTGTTTTCTAGGAAAGTAAGACCGCTTTCTACGTAGACTCATGAACCAGGATTTAAGCACATGGCTATTAACGTGCTGAGCAATATAAAACAATTTACCTAAGGAAATCAACGTGTGTGATTTTTCCGACTTTATCATTAAGGATACTTGGTTCAAGATTCGTTCACCATAGAATCTCGATAAGGCTTTGAACGGTTTACACTAAGTAAAGGTTCAAATCCAAAAGATACCTTTTATTTATGTGTTGGTTTTCACGATGATACAAAACTTGATCTTAGAAATACATAAGCTTGATCCCACTTGCGTATGTAGGAAGTCACTCTAGTGATGTAATGTAACAACCCGATATTTTCAACCATTCGCATCCGCACATGTCGGACTTGAATTGCTCAAAATACCACGTTGTAAATAAAATTTGGCAAATCTCAGAACATACAGTAAGTAATAATCACAGAGCACAGACACAGAGTAAGAAATGCAGCGGAAGTAAAAGAGATAGTAGTTCATGAAGCTACAATGTAAATATATCAGAGTTACATAAAATACAATAGAATAAATAAAGTACAACAGAAGTCTCAAGATGATAACCAAGTACAAGCTGAATAGAACAACAGAACTGGAATAGATAAAACTAGATAAGCAGATAATCTCCAGCGATTCCAATCTCCAGAAAGTGGAATCCAAATCTGTGAATAACTCAGGCTGACCCGAGCGTAAATAAAAATACAAACACTCGAGTAAGGACAATATATACTTATATAATGTAAACCAACTCAAGTGAACTGTAATAAGGTACAAGTAACATAAAGGATGCATGAGACCGCCCATACTCTAAGGATCCGTTAAACTATTTAATATATAGTAATATTGCGCTATTATAATAATGTCTACAGTAAAATAAACTTACTTTTAAATAGCGTTCCGGGCTACCCATATCACCCTTCACACATAATAGTCCCAGTAGTCCATCCAATATCATGACATCTCCACACCGGGTGATTGTCAGAGGATACCACACGGGCTACGGGAGAAAAACAAACTCGTAGTAAAGGCTCGGTATGGTAGGTGACGCGGCACACAAGGCAATACCAGGGTAGATATACCAATTACGCACACGGGCTGGTGGTAACGCAGCAGCCACATACGCCCACCTCAGAACCCACTCCCATATCAAAATCGGAGGATGGCCATCTAATCAATCACAAGTAAGAGTATAGTATCGAAGGAATGTGTCCGATCGGAGGAATGACCTCACTTGGCCTGAGATCGCTCCTGTTTTAGCCACCTTATGCCAACTCACGGGAGTTGGGTTCACGTAATATACCTCGAGAACGTCGCCACCATCCTACTTCAGTATGGAATCTCCACCGCGTACATGGTTGTCAAAGTTGTTTTCGGTATCGACAGAGAGTATGCCAGATATCCGATCCCGGTCTCTTTGCCAACCAATCGTTACTATAACCCGTAGTTATAATTTAAAATGGTATTTATACTTCAAAACAAAATATCATTTCAAATCCAAATCTTTATCAAAATAAAGACTAAATTAATTCCAAACCATTTCAAAAACCTCATATCTTTCAAAAACTTCTTGTCAAATCATTTCAATATATTAAAATATCATATCTTTACAAAACTACATTCATTTCAAATCATTTTAATATATCAAAATGTCATATCTTTTCAAAATAACATTCATTTCAAACCATTTTAATATATCAAAATATCATATCTTTTCAAAACCACATTCATTTCAAATCATTATTCATTTTATTCAATTTAAATACCATTTCAATTCACATTTCAAAACAGTTTATATTGCAAATCAAATTACTTCATTTAAATCAAAAATGAAGTTATTACATTTCCAAAATTTTCAACTTTCAAATTTCATTTATTCACTTAAGTTTATCAAAATAGTGAAAATTCACTTTTCGCAGCATTTAGAAACGCTACGGAAACTTATATTCAAAACGGTTCAATTTAACAAAAGACAGTATTTTAAGATGCTGTAATATGGTTTACTTGAATTTCAATTAAACTTAGTTAAATTCAATAATTATAGCACTTACATAAATTGCTATAATAGCCTTTAATTCAATTTAGCTTTTTAGTTCATTATCATCAACTACAGCATTTACAAATGCTGTAATATCATTTACATTGCAATTAATAGCATTTCAAAAATGCAGTTAATTAACTTCAAATATTCAATATAATTTCACAACCAATTATATTTATATTTAAAACATTTTTAACTTATAAAATCATACATTTTCACATTTATAAACATCATTTAATTTTTCTTAAGTTCATGATTTTATAAAGTTAAATTTTCATTCAAAAATCAAGATTTAATAATAATTCACTTACTAAATTTCAACATTAAATTTTAAATTCATTGAATTAAATTTCAACTTAACGCTTAAGTTTAAAATTTCAAAATATAACTTAATTTCAATTTTACTTATTTAACTTAAAATTCTCTTTTAAGCCAAATTCACAAATTCCCATTTTGGTTATATTTCAAAATTTCAACTTAAATAATCATTCATTCCACAATTTAACTTTATTCAAAAATCATTAATATATTATAAAATCACTTTAAATTCATTTTAAATTCAAATTATCATAAAGTTATCATAATTTCATATTTAATTTAATTTCCAACTATAATAAAATCAAAATTTCCAAAATAACTTACATTCAAATTTTCTAACTTTTCCATAATTTATTTAACTTATAAATTTCCAGAAAATCAATAATACTTTACAAAAATCATTTTTAATTATGTTTTAAATCAAAATATTATAATATTTACATTTCAAACATATATTTAAAAATTTTAGAAAAATATATTTTAACTACGGGTCTGTATATAATTTTCTTACCTAGGTAAAGTGATACGGGTAATATATCATTTCAACCCATAATTTACAAAGAAAATCCAGGTTTTATCATTTCAAACCCGCAGTCCCAAGTAAATGAAAATAATTGAAAATCTTTCAGGCCTATCATTTCAGCCCATAACGATTTTCCCTTATTCTAAAGTCCGTTCGGTATGCATCATTTCAACCTGTAGTGATTCTAATCTAAAGGGAACTTGCAGTGTGATAAACTGATAAAAATAACAGAACATCATAATATAACAGTAACATATGATATAACAGGTGTTTAATCATAGGTGAACATCATATGATCATAATATAGCAGATATAATATTGTGATGCATTTTACAGATTCACAGGTGATCGATTTACTAGTTATATAAGTACAAAATTGTCTGGTAGGAATAACTCACTTGTATTAGCTGGAGATGACAAACAACTACACCCAACAAAGATCTTCGAAGGCACAAAAGAATGAATGTGATTTAAGAGTGGAGGGCCAAAGATTAATAGCCTTGGATACATTCAAATAAAACAAATATATATAACATAAGTTTCAAAACAAGATATACTTAAACAATGTTAGAAATGGACTGAATAAAACAAAACCAAAACTATTGCACTTGCTTTCTACCACCTATGCTTCAGCTCCAGATCTGAAATGGCACGGCTAAAGGCATGGTTCGGATCTTGTTTGGGTTCCTAAAGGTCGGCCTAGCATGGGAAAATGATGGAGCAAAGTATGGTAGAGAGATAGGTGCATGGAACTAACACTACAAGGCAACTACCATGGATTCTATGCAATATATGGGTTCGTCCACAAGCTAGCATGGTGCGGCCATCACTGTAGTGGGCTGGAGGATGGTGTGGAAGAGGGTTTTCAGGTCATCCATGGGCGGTGGAGGTGGAGTAGGTGGCGACCAAGGGGTGGTTGAAGGTGATGAAGGCATAGGTGATTGGCTATGGTGCATATAGGTGAAGTTTGTGTAGATATTGTTGGATTTGTTCACATGAGCGCATGGCCAGTAGCTTGGGGGCTATAGAGGAGGTGGTGGAGGATGGCTCAGGTGGTGGTGGTGGCAGCCATGGTGAAGGAGGAGCAAGGGGCTGAGCTACAAAGGTGAAGCAAGCAAGTGAAAACAACATAAATAAGAGGAAAACAATGAGAAAGAGAAAAGAATTTACCAAAGCTTTGATAGATGATGGGAGGCCGAACTTGTCAGAGATGAGAAGCTTTTTCATACGTGAAAAATGAAAAAAAGAAGCGGCTGAAGAAAAGTTAAGGTCGGCTAAAGAAAATGAATACAAGAGGTTGGAAAATGAAGAGGTGGAAAGCAAAGAGTCACAAGCAGCTAGAGAGTCACAAAACACTTCGAATTTCTTTTATATATATTTGAAATTTATAAATACATATAAAAACTGAGAAATAAAGATAACAAGTCAGAAATAAAAATAAATATATGAAATAAATAATTAAATTTTAATTAAATATAATTTAAATTAGGAAAATGTCTTAAAAATGCAAACTAGGCTTTAAAAATTTAAAACAAATTCAATGAGCTTTGGAAAAATTTTAAATACTTGAAAAAATATTTATAACAA
Organism: Allium cepa; assembly: GCA_030765085.1. Lineage (NCBI taxonomy): Eukaryota > Viridiplantae > Streptophyta > Magnoliopsida > Asparagales > Amaryllidaceae > Allium > Allium cepa. Next base: position 424,440,014 of record CM060937.1, read on the forward strand.
AGATAAGAACACAAAATAAAATGCATTCACAAAAATGAATAAATAAATTTTAATTAAATATAATTTAAATGAAGAAAATAGCAAAGAAAAAAGAAACTTGGCTTTAAAAATTGAAAATAAATTCAATAAGCTTTGGAAAAATTCAAACATTACTTTAAAAATATTTAAAAGTCAAAATATACACAATATAACATAAATGTACAAATTAGAATAAGATGTATCAAGTAAAAATATCATTTATATAAATTAAAACAAAGAATATTGTTAAATAACCCTATATACACACAATATTGTAAAGAGTATAACTTTCACAATTTAAATCCAATTTCAACGAAACGAAAAGCAGTACTTATGATATTAAATCTATTTTCATAATAAAAATAAAATTAAAGAATTCAAATATTTAAATTTAAAATTTAAAAGTCAAAAGTTGACCAGTTTTGACTACAGATCCATTTTTCAGGAAAATATTCAATTTATACCAGTTTTGAAATTAAAATTCATATAATAATCAAAATTTATATTTAAAAATGAAATGTTTGAAATAAAACAAGTTTAAAGTAATTTCAAAATAAAATAAAGTCAAATTTAAATTATATGCAAAAAATCTTGGGTTGTTGCAATCTCCCCCACTAAAAACTTTTCGTCCCTGAAAAGGAATGTGGTACGGGAAAGCACTGAAAAAGAAAAAGTGAATAAGATTAAGACAAGATGACAAGGAGATTGAAATTATACCTGATAACTATTGTTATAGGTAAGTTTAACAAGGTGAAGATTATCAAAGATTATAGAAAGATTTCTAAACAGAAAAATTATAGAAAAATGCCTACAACAGCCTGAAGCAAGATAAGGAAAATAAGGACAACCAAAAGATAGTTTGAAAAACAAAATAAGATAATAAGTTAGAAACCATGGAAATTTCAACTTAAATAAATAATTAATTTTTATACAAGTTGAATAAATCTTAACTATCTCAAATTTTATTATCTTATGTAACGACCCAGAATTTCTGATAATTTAAATTTGAATATTTAATTCATTTTAAATATTAATAAGTGAAATTTATAAGTCGAATAAATTATTTATCGAATATTGGATTTAATTTGGTCAATTAAATCGATAATTTAATAGTTGAAATTACAGAAATAATTGGATATTGGGTTTAAAATGATTAAAAATGATTTGGAAAATTTTATTTTATCATATTGAAGTTAGAATGATATTTTAGAACTTTTAAAATCGAATTAAAAGTTAATTTGTGAAGATTGAATATTTTAATATTTAATTATCAACTGAAAAATAGCCAATTTTCGAACAGTCTCAGAATTTGGCGAAACCAGTTCCATTGGATCCGTAATAGTTTGTTATTATCGGATTTCAATTTTCGTAGCAATCGGAGTTGTCGTTTGACCGTGGCATCACGAAACGCATCGAAATTGTTTTAATATTAATTTGGCGAGTTAAAATAGTCATTTTTCAAAAAGTCTCGGATTTCGACGAAACCAGTTTCATCAGATCCGTAATGTGATATTATTGTATGGTTTCAAATTTTGTGTCAATTGGATTTACCGTTTGTCCGGTGCAAGCTAAAACGCCTAGAAAATAGTTTAAATCGGTTTACTTTAAATTGAACGTTTATTGCCATAACTCGCACAGATGACCGAATCAGCTTCCGAAACCTATTCCATTGTGTCCGGAACGCGGGATAAACCCTAGAAACGCCGGTCACCGCGCGTAAATAGGAGTTTTGAAAAACTGGATGAATAGTGTTCGTTAAATTTCTATTAATAGACCATTTAATTCACAAAAGAAAAAAAGGGCTAGGGTTTGCTTCACGTAGCCGCCAGTAAACTATTCAATGGCCAAAAATGATCTTCCTTCCTCCCTTAATTCCTCCAAATCCGCTAATCGAATCAAAAATCTTTCAACTGGAAAATGTTAAGCACTTCGAGTTCTATCTAATCAACGGCTATGATTGGAAATGGAGCTCTGGATCGTCGTCAATTCTCGTTCGAACGCGCTGCAGTCAATCGCGTTTTCCAAGGCAACGAGGCCACCGAGCGTCGCCGGTCTCTGGCCGAGCATGGAATGGTGGGTGGCATTTCCAATGGTGGTGGTTTGATGGGGTTTCGACGAACGTAGGAGGGTGCGGCTGGGGAAGTTCGAACGTGAGCTAGGGTTGCTAGTGCGTTTTTCACCTGTAGGAAAACGTGAGGGGAGAAGATGCAAGCTACGGCCAGGATTTGGAAAACAAAATTGTGCGGCCCTGATTCAATGCTAGGTTAAAATGGAATAAATGTTGATCAATTTACATATTAAAATTTGTACGATGTTTAAAAATAACGTATCTTTTTCATACGAGGTCGAAAACGCACGAAACCAGTTGCGTTGGAATCGTATGGACGAGCACTACGCTATGGAATTAGATTGGAGTCTTTTGGAGTTAGTGAGAATTTTGGGTAAAATTAAACGTCCGTTTAATTTTATTCGAAATAAATCGCTAAAACGAAATTGAAATCAAGGTGAGAACTTCTCACTCAATCGAATCGGTTTCGATTTTAATTTTAAATAGTTATATTTAAAATTCTGGAATGTATGTTTGAATGATGATTGTTATCTATTGGTTGTTAAAATAGACATTATGCGCCGTTAGTAAGCGGATGTTATTTATTAAAAACATATACCGCGAATATTTCACAATATAGTGAAATTGGTATTATATATGTACTTAGAGTTGATTTCCCGCATTATATAGCGGATGAGACCCTATTGCGCCGTCTATTAAGCGGATAATATTTTATAAATCCCATATACCGTGATAATTCCGTATTGGAACGGAATTAGTATTGTGTTAATGTTTGTGGATGCAGGGAAACAGGTTGGAGGGATCCAACTGGATTCCTCAACTGTATTGGTTTATTTACAGATATTGTGATATTTGTTGATTATCATATCGATATATGATATTTGGATGTCGTGATTGACTATTTGGCGATGTTGCATCATCGGATCCATTTTTGAAGTTTTAAAATAATGATTTTGGTTTTAAAAGGGATTTTAAAGTGATTTTCGAAAGTATATGTTTTTATTTAATTTTGAATTGATTCATTTTAAATAATTAAAACGTTATAATTTTTATGTTATAAAAATTAAGAGTTTTGAGAAATATAACCGAAATGAGATTTTTTGGAAATAAATAGTTAATTAATTTATAAATTGTTTTAAATTGGAATTTTTGAATTATTAAAAACGATGTGTATAAAAGACTTATAAAATTAAACTTGAAAACCTAATGGCGGCTGAACGATCTACATCTAATGGCGATTTCACCAAAGACAAAGGACGACCACCTGATACAGGTGATTTATACAAAGATGCCGCTCTCAGTTCTTACAGAAACAAAGGGAAATCAGTACTTACGGAGGAAGCGACGACATCGAATTGGCTTGACCTGGGACGTGACGGATTATTCCATAATAATCAAAAAACTACCAACGTGGTTCGTCAATCTAGTGTTCCATATTTGAGGGGGGATAAATCCCGAACTAGATCTGGAATCACACAGGTTCAAGGCGAACGAGTCGATAGTAGCAAGGAAGCATATAAATGGAAATCGATCCAGAATGAAATAAAAGCAGGGAATATGAAATCATGGAGGGATGCAGCTAATGGAGGAGTAGGGGAAAAACAAGACGAATTTCTGGACCTCCAGTATATTCAACCAGTTCTGGTAGATGATAAAAGGAAAGCAATGATTACAGAAACTTCAGTGAAGAGATCGGAAAACAAATGGGACCACTCGATTATCTTCTACGTATATGGGATCAGACCATATCATTTACATTTAAAAGGTTACATAGAACGAGTATGGAAACCAACAGGGAAATTTCAATTGTTATCACGGGAGAATGGTTTCTTCATTATACGATTTGATAACAAACAAGATTGCGACAATGTGTTCAAAGGTGGACCTTATTTGTTTGATAACAAAGTTATTATTTTGAAAAAATGGGTTATGGGTACTAGATTCAGGAAAGAAGTATTAACATCTCTACCTATATGGATAAAACTAACCAATCTAGAACTTGAACTCTGGGATAAAGAAGCATTGAGCGCCATAGCAAGTGTGCTGGGAAAGCCTATTAAGATGGATAAAATCACTGCTGATGAATCTAGAATTGCATTTGCAAAAATTTTGGTAGAAATGCAAGCAAATGATGATTTTCCCAATGAGGTGACATCAGTTCTATATACTGGGGAAGAATTAACAATCAAAGTAGGGTACCCCTACAAGCCACATAATTGCAAAGAATGTAAAGTGTTTGGCCACTCTATTCAACAATGCAAAATAAAAAGAAATGAAAAGTGGATACCAAAAGATAAAGAAAATGTCAGCAGCTCTTTAATTTCTGAACAAATAGTCAATAACTTGGAACAAATAGAAGAAAATAGAAATGCAGCGCAAACAGTAAGAAATACAACTCATGATTCTAATAAAGAAATAATAAATGTAGATGCTGATATTACAACTGATGGGTCGGTTAAATTACATGAGCAGAACTCAATTGAATTTGTAGAAAACATAGAAAATAATTGCATTAACTCAATTCAACCAGAGATGCCTGCAACTGGAAAAACAACAGAAAAGGATATAGGGATTGAAAACTCTACTTTTCTAAAAGAGAAGGGCACAGTATTACCTTTGTTAAAGGATAGCAATCATACCATCATGTCTCATGACAAATCAGACACTACTGTTGAATATGCGCGTATATGATTTTTGTTTGATGATAATAAACATATATACATTCGTTTAAATGTATTTGTTAATGTACTATTTTGTTTTTCACAGGTTAAATAAATATTTGCTGAATAAAATTAAATAACACAGAATTTAAATTCAAACGAATATTTTATTCAAACAAATATTTATTACAATTTTGAATAGTACAAATTCAAGCTCTCACTATACATATACAACTTTGATTACAATACATCACAATTTCATATTTACAAAATTTCATATTTACAGTTGACCTCACAACATATCACTCACACTCGTATTTTATCTTCAACTTCATTCCAGTTTGAATCCAGCATCTGAGCAATCTGCAAAAATATTCACTAACGCAGTAAAATCGAAAAAGAAATATTTTTGCGATATAAAATGAAATATGATTTTTGAAAATATTATTTGCCTCAGTTATTTGGGTTGTTCGTCATCATTTAAATTTGAATTCATCATACACGAACAGCTTGTGACATACACAGTGTATCACTGTATATGCCACAAGGCCGTGCACATCGAAATATACACTTGATCGATTTACAGGGACAAGTGAGCACAGGTCAAACCCAAATACGGGATTCAACTCAAGTGCAATAAAACAATGTCATTCAGCACAAGGTCAAATCCAAGCCGGATTCAACTCAGGTGAAAATTAGAAATATAAACAAAATGCAAAGGTCAAGCACTACTCAACTCAATGCATCAACAAAAGTCAAGACCGCAAATGAAATACAACTCACATGTATGCACCAGTAAACCATGCTTCACGATGAACTTGTGGTCATAAACACAGTGACATGCACAGATGCATTCAAGAACAGCAGCCCCAAAACCAAGACAGTAGTGTGCAACTCGAGTTTCAAAAGAATCAAAGTAACACAACAGCAATAATGCAAACAACAAATGAACAGTGCAAGCATGAAGCATGCACAGCAAATAATGTACACCGGTGAACAAGTATGGCAGCAGGCAAGTGCACACATTACAACAGACTCAAGGCAACAAAGAATGGCCAGACACAAGACATGGGGGCACTGGACTACAGCTCGACCAAATGGCCAACATGATCAAGAAATATAAAATGTAGTTTGCTGTGATACGAGCTCAAGAAAGTACAACTACAACTCGATGCAACTAACACAAACAACTACAATACCATCAAGCTACAACTCAAATGAAACAACTCCACTGACTCAAATGAACATACTAAACAGCACAATCGATGGTAGATTGTTTGCCTACTAAACATGTCATGGATATTCCAAAAGAACTACACTGCCCACTGTGCAATCGAGTAATGCAAGATGCTGCACTCACAAGCAAATGTTGTTTCAAAAGCTACTGCGACAAATGTATAAGAGATTACACAATTAGTAGGGATAAGTGTGCTAAACTGCAATAAGACATAAACAATATGAATGCAAGCAATACACTACAATGAATACAGGCAGTGCAACAGAGCTACTCCAGACCAGGGCATATTGAAGCAACACTCAAGTAAACACTATAGGCCGTGACAGTAGCAAATCAAACCATAACAGTACAAAACCGATGTCAAAGTCAGGTGAAGACATGAAAAAGTTTAGCCAGAAAATCATCAACTGGGCCAATGCACAACAGTGAACAAACGAAGTATTTTAAAACCAAGTCAAAGCCGGTGGAAATCAAAATGTCTCAAAATTCAAAAACATACTGGAGTCAATGTCAACAGAAAACATAGCCAGAGCCATAAGCCACAAAATCAAAGCCGAGAAGTAAACACGATCAGCGAAGACGGAGTTCAACATCAAGGTTGATCAAGCCAAAAATTCACGTAATCAAAACATGTCCGAAGTCAAAGTATGAAAAAGTCAGAACCTTGAGGATCAAGGTATCGAACCAAGCCAAAATCAATACCGTAAGATTCAAGTAATATGAACAAGTCAGAAAACATCTCAATCATCAAAACAAAATCAAGTGACCGAGATGAATAGTGTGACAAATTAAAATGGTTTCGTACGAACGCAATAATAGGATTTCGAAACCTATATATAACCCTAATCATCATCGGCAATCACATAGGGATTCGAGCTCAAGCAACAGAGAACAATATCAATAACTCGAATCAAAGGTCGAGCAAAAATCAACATCGAAAAAGGAAAAATCGCATACCATTTTTGACAATTTACTCGACCAAGTTGAGGTAGCCGTGAAGCAAAGAGAAGAGAGCATCGATCGACCAAGCAAGAATGAAATCATCATTCGATCGTGCCAAATTAAGTCGGCAACTGCAATTTTTCCAAACCCTAATTTTAGAGACGAACGAAGATCGAAGCCGCCATTTTTCTCAAGATATTCAGAGTGAAGAATAAAAAAAGGACCGGGCTAAGGAAAACAAAGAAAAGGGACGGCTTTGATAAAAAGTTTTTTTATTTTTTATTTAAAGGGTTATAGGTTTTAAAAATTAGGGTTATTTTATTTTTGAATTGTTTTTAATTGTATTTTCTTTTTTAAACCGTTTAATTTTCTAGTCGTGTGACTAGGGGACAAGCTACGTGGCGTAGCTTGAGAATTCGCAAATCGGTGGTTAAGTTGTGGCAAGGTTTTGAGCGTAGAGTTAGATTAGTCAATAGCGGGTATAGCGAGTTTATGTGTGTAAGCGAGGGACTATCTAATTTCTAGTAGAAACCTTGGGGGCATCACGTAGGCAGGGTTTTGCCGAAGCTGGATAAATTCTGTGTTGTTCTGTTATTTATATTCTGCGATATCTGTGCTGCTATTCTGTGATCTGAATTGAAATTAATTTATAAGCTTCCGCGATTAATTTTTATAATTTACACTATCACCCTATTCACCCTCCCTCTAGGGTGAAATCGATCCTACAACTACACCTACAGAAAATATTCACATAGGTGAACAAACTACAGTAGGTTTTGTAGAAGACTTAAATGAATCTGAAGAAGAGGAACTTATCAGAAACCTTGCAAGAGAAGAAAATGTGTTCAAAAACCCAGAAAAAGTGGAAGATGTCTCAAACTGTGTGGACAAAAACAAATTTTTTTATGAAGAAATGGAAACAATTGAAATGCAAAATGTTAAAAATAGAAAAGGAAAATCAACAACTGCTCCTCCTAAAGCAAATACAAGGAGCCAAAGTAAGATTAAATAATGAACATTGTTTCTTGGAATGTTAGGGGTTTAAATGCTAAGAATAAACAATTCGAAGTGATTAAATTCCTAACAAAATATAAGCCATCAATAGCTGGCTTACTTGAAAATAAATTAAGTAGTATAAATATTGAGAAACTGGGGTACAGGCTGCAAAGTAACTGGAAATTAATTGATAACAACGACTGTGGTAGCAAAGGTCGTATTCTCATTGTCTGGGATTCAAATATTTAGAAGTTTCATATTGAGAAAAAATCATTTCAACATATTTCTTTAATAGCTGAAAACACTGGTGGCTTTAAATGTAGAATTTCATTTGTTTATGCCAGTAATTTTCTTAAAGATAGAAATAAATTATAGGAAGAATTAATTGATGAATCTGGATTTGTGAACTCCCCATGGATCATCCTAGGAGACTTTAATAATATTTCATCTCCATCAGACAAAAAGGGTGGATCAACTGTTCCCTTTAACCAATTGGCAGGATTTAACAATTGCATCTCTAGAGTGGGTTTAATGGAACTACCTATCATAGGTTTTAAATACACCTGGAGGAAGAAAGGGATAGCATCAAAAATTGATAAAGTCCTTTGTAACCACTTATTAATGGGTTCTAATCCAGGGATTACATCTTTTGGATGCTATCAGTGACCACATTCCAATTTTTATTAGTTTTAATAAAGAGACCAAAACTCATCATAACACTCCATTTAGATATGTGAACTCATAGCATCTGAGAGAAGGATATATGACTTGTGTTCAAAATGCTCTTGATATCTATCAGTCAGACACCCCCAACTACCAAGCCTAAAAAATGCACAAGTTTATCAAATTCATTAAGGAATGTAAATCCAAGCTGAAAGAATGGAATCTCAAGAATAGCAGAGAGGGTAACCAGAATAGACTTCATGAAGAAGAATATCAGAAATGCCTTAAAGATTGTGATGCAAACCCAACAAACACACTCTTATTTGACAAACTTAGCAATGCATATAACAACTGGAAAATCCATAATGAGGCAGAATTTTTAAAATCAAAACAGAAAGCAAAAATTAACTGGCTGACAGAAGGGGACTCGTGCACGAAATTCTTTCATGCAAAGATGTCACAAAGAAGGTATATTAACAATTGGAACCAGATAATTAAGAGCAATGGGGAAATCATTCAAGAAGCTGAAAAAATTGAATCTGAGGCTATAAGTTATTACACTAACATTTTTCACTCCACACAGCCTCTACCTAATGATTTCCTTGATATCCAGTGTATGAGCATAATAAATGATAGGGGCAGATCTAAACTTACCTCTAGAATTACAATTGAGGAAGTCCAAAAAGCTATTTTTTCAACCTCAGATGATAAGAGTCCTGGACCTGATGGATTCACAGCTAAATTTTATAAAATACATTGGAATGAGTTGAAATATGATATTCTGGAATTAATACAAGAAGTTTTTGACACGGGAAGAATTGAAAAAGGGCTAAATCATACTTTTATTACTCTAGTGCCTAAAATCAAACAGCCTATTTGTATCTCTGATTATAGACCTATTGCATGTTGTAATGTATTATACAAAATCATTTCCAAAATCATATGCAATAGAATAAAGCCGTTCTTACCTCACCTAATATCAGAAAACCAAACATCTTTCATTCCAGGAAGATACATTGCAGAAAATGTCCTGCTTGCGCATGAGCAAATTAGACAGTTCAATAGAAAGGGAAGTGATAGAATGTGTATCAAGATTGACCTTCAAAAGGCTTATGATATGATTAACAGGGAGTTTGTGTGTCACATGATGAAAATGATGGGTTTTCCCTATAGCCTGGTCAAACTTATCAGAAAATGCATCACAACCCCTACTTACTCTATTATTGTAAATGGTAGTCCAAGAGGTTTTATTCACAGTAACATAGGGTTGAGACAGGGAGACCCTCTCTCCCCTTATCTTTTCTATATAACTATGGAATTCCTGTCTTTGATGATGTATAAAGCATACAAGACTGGTAATATACAACCAATATATAATCAAGATCCTTGTGTCACTCACCTTTTGTATGCAGATGATCTCATGATTTTCTCTAAAGCTAAGCCTAAACATGCTAAAGCTATTAAAGTCATGTTACAGAAGTTAAAAGATTTGGCAGGACTAAACATAAACAATTTGAAATCTAAAGTTTATTTCAGCAGAGGTGTGACCAATAGAAACTTTATGATCAACATGTTGAGTATGAAAGAAGGAACTCTTCCTATTAAATATTTGGGAGTTCCTCTTTCATATAATTATATTCACTACAATGATTGTGGAATTTTATTTGACATGATACAAACCAGAATGAATGGATGGGATTGCAAACTTCTATCTATGGCTGGTAAGATTGAACTTATACACTCTGTTATCACACCTATGGTTCTATACTGGATGATGATATACCAACTTCCTATTGCTACTATCAATAAAATTAATAAGATATGTGCAAATTTTGTTTGGGGTGGCAAAACCCATAAAATTGCATGGGACATCTTATGCAGACCGAAACTTGAAGGAGGGGTGGGCCTGAGAAATTTTGAAGACATTAGAACTACTACTGCTCTTAAACTACTGTGGCATTATATACACAGCAACAATCTGTGGTCTAAATGGATGAGAAATAGATACTGCAAAGAAAAACACTTTTGGACTATGGAAATCGATAACAATAGTTCATGCACCTAGAAAACTATCCTTAAGCATAGGCAAAAAGGACTTCAACATATTCAAAGGAGCATAGTAGACGGTCAAGACACACTGTTATGGCACGACCCATGGATTAACAATGAATTATTAGTCAATATTCTTGGATGGGATGCTCTTGGATTATATGGTGGGGATAATCTGAAGGTTAGTAGTATAGTACAAAATAACTCCTTAAGGCCACAGATACTTCATTTTACTAGTCAAGTAAACCAGATCAGTGAAGTAAAAATGTCTACAACACATGACTCTGACTACTGGAGTTGGAACAACAAACCATATGGTTTTAATTTTTACTCTGCATGGGATAGTTCAAGAATCCATTCACAGCCTATTAATTGGACTAAAATTATATGGAACCACAGTAACAGTCCTAAAATGAGTTTATGTGCATATAAAGTTATTTTGAATAGAATGCCAACTAAAGACAAACAGACATAATGGGGTTTCTCTATAGATCCTACATGTGTACTATGCAAACGCGAACCAGAAAATAGAAATCATCTGTTTTTCCAATGCACGTACTCGGCGTATCTCTGGACTCGAAGTAAATTGAAGTTAGGTATGAATCGGAACAGCTCGATGTTGATTGAAGAGGAAGCGATTGATTTGTACAACTTGTTCAAGACTGAAAACCAAATCAAAGACCTCGCCTTTTGCAGTTTTTTTACGATTATCTTCCATATTTGGAGAGAGAGAAATGCTAGAATCCATGAAGGCAGAGAGGCTGATAAAATTCAACGATGGAACTATGTGGAGATTGATGTCAAATACCTGATGTCGAAAAGCAAGAAGAAGACTAAGAGAACTAAAGAAAATGAGGAAATTTTAGAGAGGTGGGGCATTGACTTAGTGGATAACGGTTAAAGTAGTTTACTGCTTTCTTGGGTAGAGAGGAGATGCTCTGTATTGTTATATTATCGGTCGCTTTTGTATGTTCTGTTGGGTAGGCTTATTTTGTTTTGTTTGGACACTGTAGCTTGTTTGTAATTTATTATATTAAGTGATATATCAATAAAGCACCGCACTCTTTTTTCCATACTAGTTATCACGATGATAACTAGTAAGGTTTTTAATGAGGCGGTTTACCCAGTTTCAAAAAAAAAGACTTATAAAATTGATATTTTATAAATTAAAAATATTGGAATATTAAAAGGAGTTTTTTTATAAGTGTTAAAAATGAAATAGAAATGGATTTCATAAGTGAACAGAATTTATAGATTTATAAATTGTGAAGCTATAAAATGAATAGATTTTGTAAAATAGAAGATTTATAAGTAATTATCTTATAAATCGGATTTTGGCATTTAAATGAGATATAAATGGAATTTGTTAATAATGAGATTTATAAATCGAAGCTTATAAATAGAAATGTAATTTATAAACATTGTTTATAAATTCGAAATCAATTGAATTTGAAAAATTGAATATTGAAGTTTATTAAAGGGAATATATTCACGATTTTGGACAGTGAATACATTATTGAATAAAATGGTCATGTTTGGCAAAATAAATATTATAAAATGAAGTTAATCGTTTTAACGATGTTTTAAAATGTATTATGAATCGAATACATAGATTTCAACATTTATTGTTGAAATGGACGTTTTCGAGAAATAGAAGGAAATGATGGACTATAACACTGTTGTTATAGTAAATGATTTCCGAAAGGAAATGTTTTTGTATAGTATTGGGATATATATATCTATTTTAATTTCGAATCCCTATACTAGTGATTTTGGGTTGTCGTAACGATGTTTTGCGCAACATTCATTTTGGCCCAAATAAATATGTTTAAGAGAATGATTTCCTTAAAGAATGAAATATATATTAAATTTCGGTTTAAGTATATTGACTATTTTCCAAGTGTTGAAAATAAATGGATTTATGAACTACTTATTAATAAATAAGTATGGAAATGTTTTGCCAATGTGAAATGAAACGTTTTGAGAATTTATCTTTTTGAAGATAAATTGAAAATGAATAATTGAAATTGTATATTCATAAATATTTTGGAATGTAAATTCACTATGGAATTTATAAATGGAAAGGGGAATTTGATTAAAAATAAATGTTGATTTATTTTTGAAGTGTGGAAAGATATATCTAGTAAAGATATTTTGGAAAGTAAATAATTTGGGAAATTATTTGGAATTTGGTGATGTTGAGCATGCCTATTGATAGTTAAAAAAATCCGACTATCAATATTTACCTTTAAATAGGTATTTGTTGTGATTGTTTGAAATTGAATGCCACACTTATTTTTAATATAAGCGCTCACTATTCTGGTTAGCCGGGAAAGGACCTTGGGGTCGTATAACCCATTCCTAAATTGTGATACGTCGTAATGGATTTGCATTCGATGACCAGTGCTGAAGACCGAATATTTTTGAAAACGGAAGGATTACCGTTGAGTTACTCTGCATCGGCTGATCTCCGATATAGAGGTTTTATCACCCTTAGTGACGGGAAGTCCGGACGTGATTAGAAATTATCCGGAATGCAAGGACTTCTTTGTAAGTGCCTTCGGTTCTGTTCGAGCCCGGAACAGACTTGTATGGATTGTATATCTGACATTACAAGTTGAGATATAAAGCTGATTTCTTTCAAATATATTTCTGTTGCTGGCGGAGAATTTATTCTCTTAGCTTAACACCCTTCTCTGAGACGTACGAGCTCAGAGGTTATGTAGTTGAAGGTTATTAGTGATATACTCCCAATTTGGTAGTGTGGCATGCTGAGTGTTGCTGTGAAATGATCATTGATTGATCATTTGTGATATGATCATTTGTTTGATCGTTTATCTTTGTGATCATTGCTTTGATCATTTGTTGACCCAAAGCACGGCCTTTGTATAAAGCGTGGCTTTGTGGACGAGACTTCGTCGGACCTCACACCCCGGAAATGGTCAAAACAGGAAGGATGCAACAAGGTTATTAGGGGGTAGCACCCCTTTAGTGTATGTCATTCCTTCTGGATAGAGGTGGTATCATGGTATGGAGCCCAGATACTTAACCTATGTTGTTGCTGCAAATTTTGTGGTTGTTGGAAATCGAGGATCCTCGGATAGATCGGTTACGACTGGGGGATGACATATTCGTGTCAGTAGTTACCCAGTTAGGGGTAACCCGACCTTGTGTTGGCAGAGATCCGGTTTGGTTCTCGGGACGTCATTCCAGAGGCGTTCCCATGTGGCAATGGAAAGTTCCTTGGCCTGACCATTTGTTGGAAATCCAAAGAAACAATACGATCTTGTACGGTTTTAGTTGTAGAACCTATCATTCACTTATGGTGGCTCCGCACTGTTTGGATGGTAGCTACAGTAGGCATAAGTGTGAAATGCCTATGCTGGCTAAGATTTATATCTTTATTTTCGAAATGAATTTTTCCTACACTATGCACTAGTAATAATATCAAATGTTTCTTTTTAATGCATATCAAGCATCTTTGACTATCACAAGGAGAAATCCCCTCCGATTCTGCATTTGCATTGTGTGTGTGTGCTGGAGGCCTTATGGTAGTCTCATTTTAAAAAAAAACATTTCGAATTGACTTTAAAAATATTCCTCTATTTTGTTTTAAAGATAAACTGTTTTGAGTTCTCACACCAGTCACATAACTGACTCGGAGTTTATTGTTTTCCTTCCTAAACTCTGGATGCCCACCAATTTCCACACGGGCAGTCAAGAGACAGGTTTATCAGGATATTCTGGAATTCAGGAGTTGCCGGAGGCAAGATGGATGCATGGCGTATTCACTAGTATATAATATTTCTTTTCCGCTGTTGATGTTGTTTGTTGTTGTACACTCTGATGATGTAATGAAATGTAATGTAATAACTGATATAGTTCCTTGTTTAAAGATTATTCATTTATGTATTATACGTTGTTCCGCTGCGAATTGTGAGATTCTGATGTTGTTCTGTTATTTCTTTCTGTTTTCTTCTATTTTTTTCTATCTTCTTCTACCTTTTCTTCTTCTTTAACCCTAACATTTCGGTTTTTCGGCAACGAAAAATCGCAAATCGTTACATCTAATCATCTTAAATCGACAATTTCTAAGATCATGGGTTTGAAAAAAAAAATCATTCATTATACTCATAATGTACTTAATAAATTTAATTCTTCTTTATTCCTACTTAAAGTTAAATTTATTCCTCATAATATATTTTATAATCTATGCCCATTTTACTTACTCTTATTATAACTGCTTTAATTTATTGTTAGTTACATTAACATCATTTTATATTGTAAATTGTTCAATTAACCTTTTATTCTATTTACTACCGGTAATCATTCTATAACTAAAATTTAAGTGTATAACATTTATTTTAACTATTCAAATTTTATTTATAAAATCCTTTTATATTGTATATTATCCAATTACATTGTTAACTTTTGTATAATTTGGGTAAGTTATATTTAAATGCAATAGAGTATTATACAAATAAAACTTTCTAATTCCCTCATCTCAAGTTTGAATCATTTATCTAAAATTTTTATTTTCTTTTTATAATTGAAATGATTCTTTAAGATAAAGTTTAAGAATAAAATTTCTGATTCCATCAAACCATTTAGAGATAAATAAATATAAATACATAATATGTCAAATCAAATCTAAATCATATACTCTATATCATAAATCAAGTCATACTTTCGAACTCCATATCAATTTAATTTCCAAAGTAAAACTGTAGCAGAACTACAGTATAGTCTCTCCGCTTCGAAACTCGAAAATGAACATCGATGATGCGGCCGTCATCGCCGAAACTATTTTCCAGCGACAAAATAGGAGAGCACTGATTTAACTTTTCAAAATTCTTTGAAACAAAATTCTATTCAAAAATACTTTAAATAATATATCCTTTTAAAACTTGACAACACAAGATTTGAAACCATCGGGAATTAAATTCTCAAATTTTTGATTTAAATTCATTTCAGTTGCCAAATCAATTTATAACAACTATTTATAAATTCATTTATAGAACTATAAATGGTAAATCAAGCATTATCATTTCAAATAATCAATTTAAATCAATTTATTAAGTTCCATAAACTTATATATCAAATTTATTTCATTAACCAAAATTTAAAATAATATTGTGTCAGTTTGTTCTGTCAAAGTGTTTTGGAAATCTTATCGATAGCGTTGATCAGACGAATCGATCAGAAACCCAATTCATCAACACCTCAAACAACACAATATATAAAACAAAACATATATTTACAAGTACAATTCAAAATGTTTGGAGATAGTTTAGAAACAAAAGACAAGATGGTTAAACAGAGTAGTGGGATGTATAAGCTTAAATAAATCGCGGCAATCTTAACCAGGTCAACCGTGACTTAAAGAATAAGATCGATGTGGATTTTCTAGGGTAAATCAACATTCGATCTCAGTAGATAGAGTTTGGAATAACAAAAGATATTAGCATTTAAACCAAGGATAGATATAAATCACTAGTGAATCGATGCTAATTATAAAGGAGTTTCCCCCTTTACAAAGGAATTTTCGAGATTGGCGGGACTGCCAATTAACTATAAGCCTCATTCGAAGTGGAGTTATGGGATACTCCCGAATCAAAAGAAGATGAATAGTGAGGGACACGAATGGATTTTGGAACAGTAGGGAACGTTCCAAAATTCAAAGGGATCGAGTCAAAAAGGAAGAGATCTAAACCCGAATGAAAGTGATTCTGTAAATACCTTTACCATATATGCTGAGTTTTGCCTAGAACTTCCAAAGCTCTGATACCAACTGTAACAACCCGATATTTTCAACCATTCGCATCCGCACATGTCGGACTTGAATTGCTCAAAATACCGCCTTGTAAATAAAATTTGGCAAATCTCAGAACATACAGTAAGTAATAATCACAGAGCACAGACACAGAGTAAGAAATGCAGCAGAAATAAAAGAGAGATTAGTTCATGAAGCTACTATGTAAATATATCAGAGTTACATAAAATACAATAGAATAAATAAAGTACAATAGAAGCCTCAAGATGATAACCAAGTAAAAGCTGAATAGAATAACAGAACTGGAATAGATAAAACTAGATAAGTAGATAATCTCTAGCGATTTCAATCTCCAGAAAGTGGAATCCAAATCTGTGAATAACTCAGGCTGACCCGAGCGTAAATAAAAATACAAACACTCGAGTCAGGACAATATATACTTATATAATGTAAACCAACTCAAGTGAACTGTAATAAGGTACAAGTAACTTAAAGGATGCCTGGGACCGCCCATCCTCTAAGGATCCGTTAAACTATTTAATATGTAGTAATATTGCGCTATTATAATAATGTCTACAGTAAAATAAACTTACTTTTAAATAGCGTTTCGGGCTACCCATATCACCCTTCACACATAATAGTCCCAGCAGTCCTTCCAATATCATGACATCTCCACACCGGGTGTGTGTCAGAGGATACCACACGGGCTATGGGAGCAAAACAAACTCGTAGTAAAGGATCGGTATGGTAGGTGACAGGCACACAAGGCAATGCCCGAGTAGATATACCAATTACGCACACGGGCTAGTGGTAATGCAGCAGCCACATACGCCCACCTCAGAACACACTCCCATTTCAAAATCGGAGGATGGCCATCTAATAAATCACAAGTAAGAGTATAGTGTCGAAGGAATGTGTCCGATCGGAGGAATGACCTCACTTGGCCCGAGATCGCTCCTGTTTTAGCCACCTTATGCCAACTCACGGGAGTTGGGTTCACGTAATATACCTCAAGAACGACGCCACCATCCTACTTCAGTCTGGAATCTCCACCGTACACGGCTGTCAAAGTGGTTTTCGTTATCAACAGAAAGTTTGCCAGATATCCGATCCCGGTCTCTTTGCCAACCAATCGTTATTATAACCCGTAGTTATAATTTAAAATGGTATTTATACTTCAAAACAGAACATCATTTCAAATCCAAATCTTTATCAAAATAAAGATTAAATTAATTCCAAACCATTTCAAAAACATCATATCTTTCCAAAACTTCATGTCAAATCATTTCAATATATTAAAATATCATATCTTTACAAAACTACGTTCATTTCAAATCATTTTAATATGTCAAAATATCATATCTTTTCAAAACCACATTCATTTCAAATCATTTTAATATATCAAAATATCATATCTTTTCAAAACCACATTCATTTCAAATCATTATTCATTTTATTCAATTTAAAATACCATTTCAATTCACATTTCAAAACAGTTTATATTGCAAATCAAATTACTTCATTTAAATCAAAAATGAAGTTATTACATTTTATACTTTAAATTATTACATTTCCAAAATTTTCAACTTTCAAAGTTCATTTATTCACTTAAGTTTATCAAAACAATGAAAATTCACTTTTCGCAGCATTTAGAAATGCTACGGAAAGTTATATTCAAAACTGTTCAATTTAACAAAAGACAGTATTTTAAGATGCTGTAATATGGTTTACTTAAATTTCAATTAAAATTAGTTAAATTCAATAATTATAGCACTTACATAAATTGCTATAATAGCCTTTAATTCAATTTAGCTTTTTAGTTCATTATCATCAACAACAGCATTTACAAATGCTGTAATATCATTTACATTGCAATTAATAGCATTCCAAAAATGCAGTTAATTAACTTAAATATTCAATATAATTTCACAACCAATTATATTTATATTTAAAATATTTTTAACTTATAAAATCATACATTTTCGCATTTATAAACATTATTTAATTTTCCTTAAGTTCACGATTTTAGAAAGTTAAATTTCCATTCGAAAATCAAGATTTAATAATAATTCACTTACTAAATTTCAACATTAAATTTTAAATTCATCGAATTAGATTTCAACTTAACGCTTAAGTTTAAAGTTTCAAAATATAATTTAATTTAAATTTTACTTATTTAAATTAAAATTCTCTTTTAAGCCAAATTCACAAATTCCCATTTTGGTTATATTTCAAAATTTCAACTTAAATAATCATTCCTTCCACATTTTAACTTTATTCAAAATCATTAATATATTATAAAATCACTTTAAATTCATTTTAAATTCAAATTATCATAAATTTATCATAATTTCATACTTAATTTAATTTCCAATTATAATTAAATCAAAATTTCCAAAATAACTTACATTCAAATTTTCTAACTTTTCCATAATTTATTTAACTTATAAATTTCCAGAAAATCAATAATACTTTACAAAAAACATTTTTAATTGTGTTTTAAATCAAAATATTATAATATTTACATTTCAAACATATATTTAAAAATTTTAGAAAAATATATTTTAACTACGGGTCTATATATAATTTTCTAGCCTAGGTAAAGTGATACGGGTAATATATCATTTCAACTCGTAATTTACAAAGAAAATCCGGGTTTTATCATTTCAAACCCGCAGTCCCAAGCAAATGAAAATAATTGAAAATCATTCAGTCCTATCATTTCAGCCCATAACGATTTTTCCTTATTCTAAAGTCCATTCGGGTATGTATCATTTCAACCCATAGTGATTCTAATCTAAAGGGAACTTGAAGTGTGATAAACTGATAAAAATAACAGAACAACATAATATAACAGTAAAATATGATATAACAGGTGTTTAAGCATGGGTGAACTTCATGTGATCATAATATAGCAGATATAATATGGTGATGCATTTTACAGATTCACAGGTGATCGATTTACTAGTTATATAAGTACAAAATTGTATGGTGAGAATAACTCACTTGTATTAGCTGGAGATGACAAACAACTACAGACAACAAAGATCTTCGAAGGCACGAAAGCATGAATGTGATTTGAGAGTGGAGATCCAAAGATTAATAGCCTTGGATACATTCAAACAAAACAAATATATATAACATAAGTTTCAAAACAAGATATACTTAAACAATGTTACAAATGGACTGAATAAAATAAAACCAAAACTATTGCACTTGCTTTCTACTACCTATGCTTCAGCTCCAGATCTGAAATGGCACGGCTAAAGACATGATTTGGATCTTGTTTGGGTTCCTAAAGGTCGGCCTAACATGGGAAAATGATGGAGCAAAGTATGGTAGAGAGATAGGTGCATGGAACTAACACTACAAGGCAACTACCATGGATTCTATGCAACATATGGGTTCGTCCACAAGCTAGCATGGTGCGGCCATCACTGTAGTGGGCTGGAGGATGGTGTGGAAGAGGGTTTTCAGGTCATCCATGGGCGGTGGAGGTGGAGTAGGTGGCGGCCAAGGGGTGGTTGAAGGTGATGAAGGCATAGGTGATTGGCTATGTGCATATAGGTGAAGTTTGTGTAGATATTGTTGGATTTGGTCACATAAGTGCATGGTCAGTAGCTTGGGGCTGTAGATGAGGTGGTGGAGGCTGGCTCAGGTGGTGGTGGTGGCAGCCATGGTGAAGGAGGAGCAAGGGGCTGAGCTACAAAGGTGAAGCAAGCAAGTGAAAACAACATAAATAAGAGGAAAACAATGAAAAAGAGAAAATAATTTACCAAAGCTTTGAGAGATGATGGTAGGCTGAACATTTTAGAGATGAGAAGCTTTTTCATACATGAAAAATGAAAAAAAAGAAGCGGCTGAAGAAAAAGTTAAGGTCGGCTAAAGAAAATGAATACAAGAGGTTGGAAAATGAAGAGGTGGAAAGCAAAGTGTCACAAGCAGCTAAAGAGTCACAAAACTCTTCAAATTTCTTTTATATATATTTGAAATTTATAAATACATATAAAAACTGAGAAATAAAGATAACAAGTCAGAAATAAAAATAAATATATAAAATAAATAATTAAATTTTAATTAAATAGAATTTAAATTAAGAAAATGACTTAAAAATGCAAACTAGGCTTTAAAAATTTAAAACAAATTCATTGAGCTTTGGAAAAAATTTAAATACTTGAAAAAATATTTATAACAAAGATAAGAACACAAAATAAAATGCATTCACAAAAATGAATAAATAAATTTTAATTAAATATAATTTAAATGAAAAAAATAGCAAAGAAAATAGAAACTAGGCTTTGAAAATTGAAAATAAATTCAATAAGCTTTGGAAAAATTCAAACATCACTTTAAAAATATTTAAAAGTCAAAATATACATAATATAACATAAATGTACAAATTAGAATAAGATATATCAAGTAAAAATATCATTTATATAAATTAAAACAAAGAATATTGTTAAATAACCTTATATACACACAATATTGTAAAGGGTATAACTTTCACAATTTAAATCCAATTTCAACGAAACGAAAAGCAGTACTCATGATATTAAATCTATTTTCATAATAAAAGATAAAATTCAAGAATTCAAATATTTAAATTTAAAATTTAAAAGTCAAAGTTTGACCAGTTTTGACTAGAGATCCATTTTTCAGGAAAATATTCAATTTATACCAGTTTTAAAATTATAATTCATATAGTAATCAAAATTTATATTTAAAAATGAAAATTTTGAAATAAAACAATTTTAAAATAAAATAAAGTCAAATTTAAATTATATGCAAAAAAATCTTGG
Organism: Allium cepa; assembly: GCA_030765085.1. NCBI lineage: Eukaryota > Viridiplantae > Streptophyta > Magnoliopsida > Asparagales > Amaryllidaceae > Allium > Allium cepa. The sequence continues at coordinate 424,461,219 of CM060937.1, forward strand.
GTTGTTACACTCTCCCCCACTCAAAATTTTTCATCCCTGAAAAGGAATGTGGTACGGGAAAGCACAGAAAAAGATAAAGTGAATAAGATTAAGACAAGATGATAAGGAGATTGAAATTATACCTGATAACTATTGTTATACGTAAGTTTAACAAGGTGAAGATTATCAAAGATTATAGAAAGATTTCTAAACAGAAAAATTATAGAAAAATGCCTACAATAGCCTGAAGCAAGATAAGGAAAATAAGGACAACCAAAAGATAGTTTGAAAAACAAAATAAGATAACAAGTTAGAAACCATGGAAATTTCAACTTAAATAAATAATTAATTTTTATACAAGTTGAATAAATCTTAACTATCTCAAATTATATTATCTTATCTTCTAACCATCTTAAATCGACAATTTCTAAGATCATGGGTTTGAAAAACATAATCATTCATTATACTCATAATGTACTTAATAAATTTAATTCTTCTTTATTCCTACTTAAAGTTAAATTTATTCCTCATAACATATTTTATCATCTATGCCCATTTTACTTACTCTTATTATAACTGCTTTAATTTATTGCTGGTTACATTAACATCATTTTATATTGTAAATTGTTCAATTAACCTTTTATTCTATTTACTACTGGTAATCATTTTATAACTAAAATTTAAGTGTATAACATTTATTTTAACTATTCAAATTTTATTTATAAAATACTTTTATATTGTATATTATCCAATTACATTGTTAACTTTTGTATAATTTGTGTAAGTTATATTTAAATGCAATAGAGTATTATACAAATAAAACTTTCTAATTCCCTCATCTCAAGTTTGAATAATTTATCTAAAATTTTGATTTTCTTTTTATAATTGAAATGATTCTTTAAGATAAAGTTTAAGAATAACATTTTCGATTCCATCAAACCATTTAGAGATAAATAAATATAAATACATAATATGTCAAATCAAATCCAAATCATATATCTATATATCATAAATCAAGTCATACTTTAGAACTCCATATCAATTTAATTTCCAAAGCAAAACTACAGAAGAACTATAGTATAGTCTCTCCACTTCGAAACTCGAAAATGAATGTCGATGATGCAGCCGTCATCACCGAAACTATTTTCCAGCAACAAAATAAGTGAGCACTGATTTAACTTTTCAAAATTATTTGAAACAAAATTCTATTCAAAAATACTTTAAATAATATATCCTTTTAAAACTTGAAAACACAAGATTTGAAACCATCGGAAATTAAATTCTCAAATTTTTGATTTAAATTCATTTCAGTTCCCAAATCACTTTATAACAACTATTTATAAATTCATTTATAGAACTATAAATGATAAATCAAGCAATATCATTTCAAATAATCAATTTAAATCAATTTATTTAGTTACATAAACTTATATATCAAATTTATTTCATTAACCAAATTTTAAAATAATATTGTGTCAGTTTTTTCGGTCAAAGTGTTTTGGAAATTTTATCGATAGCGTTGATCAGACGAATCAAATAGAAACCTAATTCAACATCAACAACTTAAACAACACAATATATAAAACAAAACATAGATTTACAAGTACAATTCATAATATTTGGAGATAGTTTAGAAACAAAAGACAAGATGGTTAAACAGAGTAGTGGGATGGATAAGCTTAAATAAATCGCGACAATCTTAACCGGGTCAACCGTGACTTAAAGAATAAGATCGATGTGGATTTTCTAGGGTAAATCAACATTCGATCTCAATAGATAGAGTTTGGAATAACAAAAGATATTAGCATTTAAATAAGGATAGATATAAATCTCTGGTGAATCGATGCTAATTGTAAAGGAGTTTCCCCTTTACAAAGGAATTTTTGAGATTGGCGGGACCGCCAATTCACTATAGGGCTTATTCGAAGTGGAGTTATGGGATACTCCAGAATCAAAGAAAGACGAATAGTGAGGGACACGAATGGATTTTGGAACCGCAGGGAACGTTCCAAAATTCAAAGGGATCGAGTCAAAAAGGAAGAGATTTAAACTCGAATGAAAGTGATTCTGTAAATATCTTTATCACATATGCTGAGATTTTCCTAGACCTACCAAAGCTCTGATACCAACTGTAATAACCCGATATTTTCAACCATTCGCATCCGCACATGTCGGACTTGAATTTCTCAAAATACCGCCTTGTAAATAAAATTTGACAAATCTCAGAACATACAGTAAGTAATAATCACAGAGCACAGACACAGAATAAGAAATGCAGCGGAAGTAAAAGAGATAGTAGTTCACGATGCTACTAAATATATCAGAGTAACATAAAATACAATAGAATAAATAAAGTACAACAGAAGTCTCAAGATGATAACCAAGTACAAGCTGAATAGAACAACAGAACTGGAATAGATAAAACTAGATAAGCAGATAATCTCCAGCGATTCCATTTTTCAGAAAGTGGAATCCAAATCTGTGAATAACTCAGGCTGACCCGAGCGTAAATAAAAATACAAACACTCGAGTCAGGACAATATATACTTATATAATGTAAACCAACTCAAGTGAACTGTAATAAGGTACAAGTAACTTAAAGGATGCCTGGGACCGCCCATCCTCTAAGGATCCGTTAAACTATTTAATATGTAGTAATATTGCGCTATTATAATAATGTCTACAGTAAAATAAACTTACTTTTAAATAGCGTTCCGGGCTACCCATATCACCCTTCACACATAATAGTCCTAGAAGTCCATCCAATATCATGACATCTCCACACCGGGTGACTGTCAGAGGATACCACACGGGCTACGGGAGAAAAAAAACTCGTAGTAAAGGCTCGGTAAGGTAGGTGACACGACACACAAGGCAATGCCAGGGTAGATATACCAATTACGCACACGGGCTGGTGGTAACGCAGCAGCCACATACGCCCACCTCGGAACACACTCCCATATCAAAATCGGAGGATGACCATCTAATCAATCACAATTAAGAGTATAGTATCGAAGGAATGTGTCCATCGAAGGAATGACCTCACTTCGCCCGAGATCGCTCCTATTTTAGACACTTTATGCCAACTCACGGAAGTTGGGTTCACGTAATATACCTCAAGAACATCGCCACCATCCTACTTCAGTCTGGAATCTCCACCGCGTACACGGTTGTCAAAGTGGTTTTCGGTATCGACAGAAAGTATGCCAGATATCCGATCCCGGTCTCTTTGCCAACCAATCGTTATTATAACCCGTAGTTATAATTTAAAATGGTATTTATACTTCAAAACAGAATATCATTTCAAATCCAAATCTTTATCAAAATAAAGATTAAATTAATTCCAAACCATTTCAAAAACATCATATCTTTCCAAAACTTCATGTCAAATCATTTCAATATATGAAAATATCATATCTTTACAAAACTACATTCATTTCAAATCATTTTAATATATCAAAATATCATATCTTTTCAAAACCACATTCATTTCAAATCATTATTCATTTTATTCAATTTAAAATACCATTTCAATTCACATTTCAAAACAGTTTATATTGCAAATCAAATTACTTCATTTAAATCAAAAATGAAGTTACTACATTTCCAAAATTTTCAACTTTCAAAGTTCATTTATTCACTTAAGTTTATCAAAATAGTGAAAATTCACTTTTCGCAGCATTTAAAAACGCTACGGAAAGTTTTATTCAAAACGGTTCAATTTAACAAAAGACAGTATTTTAATATGCTGTGATATGGTTTACTTAAATTTCAATTAAACTTAGTTAAATTCAATAATTATAGCACTTACATAAATTGCTATAATAGCCTCTAATTCAATTTAGCTTTTTAGTTCATTATCATCAACTACAGCATTTAAAAATGCTGTAATATCATTTACATTGCAATTAATAGCATTTCAAAAATGCAGTTAATTAACTTCAAATATTCAATATAATTTCACAACCAATTATATTTATATTTAAAACATTTTTAACTTATAAAATCATACATTTTCACATTTATAAACATCATTTAATTTTTCTTAAGTTCATGATTTTATAAAGTTAAATTTTCATTCAAAAATCAAGATTTAATAATAATTCACTTACTAAATTTCAACATTAAATTTTAAATTCATTGAATTAAATTTCAACTTAACGCTTAAGTTTAAAATTTCAAAATATAACTTAATTTCAATTTTACTTATTTAACTTAAAATTCTCTTTTAAGCCAAATTCACAAATTCCCATTTTGGTTATATTTCAAAATTTCAACTTAAAAAATCATTCATTCCACATTTTAACTTTATTCAAAAATCATTAATATATTATAAAATCACTTTAAATTCATTTTAAATTCAAATTATCATGAATTTATCACAATTTCATATTTAATTTAATTACCATTTATAATTAAATCAAAATTTCCAAAATAACTTACATTCAAATTTTCTAACTTTTCCATAATTTATTTAACTTATAAATTTCTAGAAAATCAATAATACTTTAAAAAAAATCAATTTTAACTATGTTTTAAATCAAAATATTATAATATTTAGATTTCAAACATATTTTTAAAAATTTTAGAAAAATATATTTTAACTACGGTTCTGTATATAATTTTCTAGCCTAGGTAAAGTGATACGGGTAATATATCAACTCAACTCGTAATTTACAAAGAAAATCCGGGTTTTATCATTTCAAACCCGCAGTCCCAAGTAAATGAAAATAATTGAAAATCATTCAGGCCTATCATTTCAACCCATAACGATTTTCCCTTATTCTAAAGTCCGTTCGGGTATGTATCATTTCAACCCATAGTGTGACGACCCAACTTCCATATCTCCAAGAAGTCGTATCGCTAATAAGAAAAAAAGAAAGGGATAGAAAAGAGAAAGAAAGAGAAGAAGAAGAAACAACACATCAGAATCTAAACAGCGGAACGAATAAATTATATTAATAGCATAAAATATTACATAGTTTACAATCACTATCAGAGTACACAGATATACAACATATACCAGACAGTTATAAACACCTGTCTAGTATTTACAACATAATACAATCTCAGAGACAACACAGAACACACAGCAGAATACTATATCTAACGCAGAAGCCTCTTGCTCCATTGCTCCTCCAATATTCGTCAAAGCTAACCTGAATTCCTTGGCTACTCGTAAAAATTTGAGTACCCAAGAGTTTATGAAAACAAAAATAAACTCCGGGTCAGACATGAGTCTGGTGTGAGTAACAAGTTAAAGTTGTTTAACTTTCAAAAACCTTTTGAAAAGAAAGGTATCGCGTAAGACTTCCCACACATAAACATGGAAAAGTTTTTACCTTACGCTAACCAAAACATTTGATAGGAAATCCAGTGATATTATAATAGGTCTAGGGTTTTCAAGTAAATATGAAATAGCCGAAATTGTTACATTTATTAAATTCCAGCTACCAATCACAAAAGTGGGTAATACAATCAAAACCGTTGGCACTTATTGGATTTTGGATTCCATACAATGGCAGGGCTACTGGGGTACCGCCCGTCACAGTACGTGGCCTAGATCAACGTACCGAGGAGTACGCCCGCTCCCCTGCAACACAAAGCTGGACCCATTCCTTACTAAATAGTTCTGAACAAGACAACCCCGCAGTTGGCGCGCGATTCCAACTGCCCACACAACCGAATAAAAAGGGACTTCTAGACAGGGATCAATCTTGCTCTCTTGTGGGAGCTACCCACGAAGCTTTGCTGCACCTCCCCTGTTTTAGCCATTCCCGGTTGATGAGGCTTGAGGCTACGATTACCTTTATAGGACATATTTCTTAGAATGCTCATCGTCCACCTAACGATGTTCTGAAAGCATTCAATCCATACAAGTTCGTTCCGGGTTCGAACGAAACCGAAGGCATTATCTCATTACACTCGTTTTGGAATCACCCTCAGAGTTAACGACGATAACCCTTGCACTCTGAATCTCCATCTCGAATCTATAAGTACTATTCCGTCAAACTCATTACGGAATCACCCATAGAGTTATACTGACGTATAGCCCTTACACCTCGAGTCTTCACTCTTCACATAAGATTCACGACCTATCGTCAATTTGGATCGATGTGGTTTTCAGATATCCAAATATGGAAACCCGATCCCGGTCTCATCGAAATCCAAAGCGTGTCTTTTAGGTCCAAGTTGTTTTAGAGTTTAAAATAATTCAATTACATTATCTATATACACACAGATAGATAATTCATAGATTCACAACAGATAATTATCATCATCATAACCACAGATAATCCACATTATCTCTATCAAAAGATATTCATATCATCATCACAATGCAACCAATGCACCCATATCACTCAACATTTTTAATCTCATAGCTGAGATTCAAAACCATTCAAAGCAACCAACAACAACCATTCATAAGCAATGATCTAAAATCATACTATCTGTAATTAATTTAAATTGAATTAAATTAATTACATTATCTTTAATTAATTTAAAATGAATTAATCAATATAAACCTTGCTTACATCATCATTAATTAATTACAAATTAATTAATTAATTGTCCACTAATTAATCACTTTAATTAATCACCCTTGATTAATTATCCTTTAATTACAATCAAGTAATTATCGTTTAATTAATTTCACAAATTAATTACCCTTAAACAAAATCAGTAATTAACCTTTAATTACTTCATTTATTAATTAACTATAATAAATTACATTAAACCTTAATTAATTACAATTAATTAATTACCCTTAATCACTTATTATTGATTAATTAATCTTAATTAATCAATCTTAATTACATTATTAATTATATTAATTAATGATCTTTATTTAATTAATTATCTTATTTAAATTAATTACATTAGGGATTAATCTCAATTAAACCATAATTATTAATCATCTTTGGTTAATTACATTCAGTAATTAACTACCTTTAATTACTTATCAAATTAATTACTTCTTAATTAATTTCTTTAATTAATCCCTTGATTAACTATAAAGTAATTTAATCTAAATTACTTTCACAATTCCATCATTATCCACTAATTACATCTAGTAATTATCATTAATTACTTCATTGAGAAATTCTACTAATTACATAAAGTAATTATTATCAAATCCAGTGTTTACAATTAATTAAACTAAATTAATTAATTTAAACAAATCTCAATAAACCCTATTAATTATATTAAGTAATTAATGTCTTAATTACTTTTATTTGAGTAATTAAACTTAAATAAATTTCATAATTTATTACCATTAATTAATCAATCTAATTAATTATTAAAAATTAATCATATTAATTAATTGTTAAATTATCTTAAGTTAGTGACCATCATTAACCATTAACTCTTTAATTACTTTTCTTTAATTACTTCTTAATTAATCTCTAATTAATCCAAATTATTAATTATAAATTAATTAAATGAGTCTCTCCTTAATTATCTTATTTATTTAATTATTTTAATATCTTAATAATTTTTAAGATAAACCATTCCTTATTAATAATTATATAAATATTAAAGTGTACTTAGAATATTGCATTTAAAATTTAAATTCAAATTCCAAATTTGAATCTAAAATTCAATAATGATATTTATTAAGGCATTATCAAATTTTAAATTCCATTTATTCTTTCTAAAGTAAATGTAAATAACATTTATTACTTATAATAAAACTTATATAAGATAAGTCTTAATATAATTAATTTAGTTATACTAAGTTTTAAATACATTACTATTTAAATTTCAAATTCAAGTTGATAATCATTTAACTTTCTATTATAAATCTTTTATAAATGACTTTATTCAAAAGGGAAATCAAGTTTAAAAATATTTGTTGGAAAACAAATTTACTTCTAATAACAATTTAAATTTAAACCTGTTTGAAAACATTCAAATTTTAAAACTTATTCAAAATCCAGATTTTTAAATTCAAAACATTTGAACCATTGCTTATTTAAATTATTTGAATTTAAACTTGCATCAACTTATGATTTAACCCATGATTCTAAAACTTTTTATTCAAAAACTCAAATGCAAAATTTAAAAGAAACTGAAGATTCAAACCCTTAAGAAAACTGAACTTACATTTAAAATTCAAATTTTCTATTTAAAATTTTGTTTCAGGTTCAAAATGAAAATTTAAATTTCCAGAAACAACCAGGTTTCCATCTTCTTTTATTTTATTTTATTTAAAAAATAAAATAAAACTAAAACCACTTTCAAATTTTAAAACTTATAAGATTTCAAACTTCTTTAAACTAAAACTCTTCTGCAGATTTAAACTTATTTAAATCTTATCACAACTACTAATTCATTTTAAATTTTGATTTAAATTTTTTAAAACTGCAGACAGTTTTCTATAGGAAACTGTACTATTGCTATTTACCCGAGCCAATCTCAATATACTTCGAGTCATCTGGTCCAAATCTTCGAGCAAACTCAGCAACCACGCGAATATTACTTCGAGTTAAAATTTCTGCAGTACCTAAAAACAACAGAGCTCAAAGATTTTGCACGGTGCACGTGCACCGTACCTCCAACAATCACCAGCCACCTCCGGTGGCTTCACTACACCTGCGACCACCTCCCTAATCCACTCCTATCATCCCACAACTCACATACAACTCGAATTCAAAATTCGAGTTCCCATCCTAAACCTGGAACAGAAAGACCACAACCCCAACGAAACCTGTCAACACATCATCTACGGTGCTCCGACCTCCTAAGGACCTCCACCACCGGCCACAGCTTCGTCTATGACCAAACTATCAACACTTAAAATCGATTTGAACTCGATTATCCCTATAATCCATACCGACCCAAACAATATGCACAGTTAAAACTAGGGCTACAGAAACTAGATCACTACCGCTGCTTTCCTGTTGATTTTCATCAAAATTAATAATTTTTCCCTGCTTCAATGGTTACTATTCTACCCACTAGCAAAGTCCCAATATCCCCAAATCATTAGATATTCAGAAATCACACAAATTCCCTTTTCTGTTCAACAGAAAACTGCTCCCAAACCCCTTGATTAGAAATGCTGATTTTTGATTTAAAAATCTTGTTTTAATCTAAGTATTCAAATTAAGATCCTAGATTTATAAACTAAAATGTTTGGATTTTCCCCCAATTCAAAGTTTACTTTGCTGTTTTAAATACCCAGTAAGATTTCAAATTTTGTTTAACTTAAATAATATTTTAAAAACTTCTCTAGGATAAAACAAACAAGTTTTGATTTAATCTAAAGTTAAATCAGAGACACAAAGCTATAGATTTAGAATTTAAATCAAAACTGATCATATGACTTAAATAAATAGAGAGTACTTTCTGGAAATCACAAGCATGTCATAGCAGATTTCATCCAAATATGCATTCAACATATTTTTATCACATATATTAAACATGCAACCTAGTTTATAAGTTAATTTTTTAGAATAGAATTGTTACTCGCCTGAAGCTTGAAGGCAGAGCAATGCATTTGAAAAATTTGTCCTTTTAAAACTGGAAATTCCTTTTCTTTAAAACTTTGCACTCTTCTTTTTGGAAATAGCCTTCATATGAAAGTCTTTTGATTCAGGAACTTGAATTGCTATGGAAGTTATTTTTAAAGTGGCATGCAAGCTTCTTTTTATTTGAAACTGCAGTTGTCTGCATCCCAGATGCTAAATGATGCATGCATTCTAGATTTTGAAATAATGCAGGTATGCTTCAGAACTTTTGCAAGTTTGATTCAATTTTGAAAATGGTTTTGCATGTTTTGATTTTCTGAATTTGTTTTCAAAGAAAGTGTTTCAGGTTTTAGTTTAGAGGTGATTTGTTTTAATTTTTAATCTTGGCTTTGGATTTAGAAAAGAAAAATGAGAAAAAGAAAATTTTATATAAGCTGAAATTATTTGGAAACAAAAACAAAAGAAAACGCTAAATTCAATTGCCACTTGTCTTCAATTTTAACATTTGTCACCTTAAATGTTTTATTGATTAACACATGTCTCTTTTTAAAGTTAATTAGTTATAATTAGGTTAATTTGTATTTTATTAGATGTTAATACAAGATAAATGTAAATCCACGTTTAAACAAATTAGTTAATCATGTATTTATTCATACGTATTTAAAATTTAAAATGAATAAATCAAATTTAGTTTATAAAATGAAACTTATACAAATAAATTCAAAATCAAACAAATAAAAAAAAATATTTACACTTTAGGATTTAAAGACTTTGATTCAAGTTCAAAAATAAATTTTGAAATCTAGTTCATTTACAAATACAACTCCAAATTTGAATTTTGAAAAACAATAATTTTTATTAAAAATTTATTTGTTGAAACAATGTATTATTATATTTTTAGAAATAACAATATTTAATAACCATAAATAACTTATAAAAGAAATTATCTCTTTATTCATAAATTATTTATTTTATCACATTATATTTAAAAGAAAATCAAAATAACCTCATTGTATTTTACTTAAATTTAAACTTGAGCTAAAACATATTTTAAACCATTTTCAATATTTATCTTATGTATTAAAATAAAGCTTTTAAGAAGTTTATTTTTTTAAAATAAAATCATAATTTCCAATTTTTACCAAAGATATATATAATTTTATAGAAAACAGGATTTATTTATTAATTAAAGTTAAAACAATACCTATTTACAATATATACAATACCCTATATATATTATAAATATAAAACAATTATTAGATTTAAAAAGATAAAATCTATCAATTAACTATTTATTTTATTGGATTATTGAATCAATTCAAATTCTATTACAAAGATTATCAAATCAATTTAATTTTTAATTCAGATTATTAAATTGATATTACCAGAAATTCCGGGTCATCACATTCCTCCCCTCTTAAAAGAATTTCGTCCCCGAAATTTAAAACAAAGGTAATTTAATAATCTATTTAAAGATTTAATTTTAAAACACAAGCATATACCAATGATATGCTAATAACCGTAGCAATCAATTCACCCAATCAAACAAATCTAATTATCTAGAAAAATTCTGGATAAAACTTTCACGAGTTTCCCCGGTATAAATTTTGGGATACTCGCTCTATAGATTCCAAACAATCAATACTACTAAACTATAGAGCTCCTATTCATCTATATCTACAGAACTAGACAGCATATCAGACTACAGACGAGTTTGACTCAACAACCAAACTCCATAACTGCTGGTTCTAAAACCAGAGATAGACCATACACGTACTCCCTCAGAGATACGTGAAACTCATCGAATTCCAGTTATCCTAACTGACAATTCAATCCTGAAAAACCAAACACTGATCTAACCAAAACACAGATGAGATCTAAACATCACTGAGCTAGCCTTCCAGACTTACCAAAACTTATAGCTCCTAAATCAGAGAAAACTCCAACAATAACGAAGTCTCCAACTTCAATTCTAAATTTCTCCGTCCCTTATCCACAAAAGTTTCAGACAAATCCTAGGCTGCCAACATCCCAAACTGATCAGCTTAACCCTTGCTGATTCCTCTAGGAAAAATCAGAACCAAAAACAACCCAACATAATGATCTCCTCAAGATCAATCCAAAACCAAAACACAATTCTACTTCATAAATAGCAGAAAACTACAAACTTCTCCTGATCCGGAAAAGACAATCAGAAACACATCCAAACTGCTTCCGCTGCACTATTTTGATCCGAAGTGGATAAGAAAATGCTGACGAAGAACATAGACACCAACTGGACATCACTTCCCATAAATATGGTTCAACAGATTCATAAAGAAAACTCAGAAATTCCTCAAAACCGAGTTGCTTCATCAAACTCCATTTTTAAGAACCATTCTCCAACTAAACAAAACCACCGGTTTCACTCCTAGAATTCTAGTCGATAAGAAAACTCAACCTCCATATGCGAACAAATCTCTGTCTTCCCAGAAGACATCCAGAAAAATCTCCAACCATCTAAAAGAACACTCAAACAATCGCAAGTCACCTTTGCGATCAACCCAAATAAATTTCCAAAGAAAACCGTTCTCTCTTTACCAAACAGAACAGCTTACACTAGTCTAGTCAATCCATTGAAGAAACGGGTTCACTCTGCAGCTTCAGAATTCCATCTTCAGAAAAACTACTCAGCTAAGACCTCCCTGTCGGCTCACAGAACACTCCGAGCTGTACTGCTGACACCAATGCCAAACTTCCTAATCCAAAGCTCTTCAAGAAACTCAGACTCCAAAGCTAACCACAACATCCTGCTGAATCCAGCCACAACACCGAAGCAGACACACTTCCCAAACTTGTTCCAAAGAAAACATCTTCGGAAACATCCATATCACTACATCTCATCGCGCAGTTACAACTTCCTGAGGTATCAAAATACCATCACTTACTTCAACTCAACCGAACAGGTCAAACTCTACTCACCAAACTCTGCACTTCAAAGATGACTCTAAATCTTAACAGGTTTCCTTCAGAGATCAATGAAATACTTCAACACAACAAAGCTTACTCGAGACGGTATTAGGTCTACAGTCTCGACAGATAAACTTCCAACCTCGACATCAGACTCCAACCAATGGTAGTAAGCGTGCTACAAACACTACTACCTCATCTACCTTTATAACCTATATTGGAAAACCCGAACAGGTAACCCAACAGATAGGTAGAAATAGATAAATATATATAAATATATTTATCTATTACAAGTACGCTCTCTCAAGATGGACACCACTCCAGAGCCTAGGTATTCACTCAACCAAATGCTCTGATACCACTTGTGACGACCCAACTTCTATATCTCCAAGAAGTCGTATCGCTAATAAGAAAGAAAGGGATAGAAAAGAGAAAGAAAGAGAAGAAGAAGAAGAAAGAACACATCAGAATCTAAACAGCGGAACGAATAAATTATATTAATAACATAAAATATTACATAGTTTACAATCACTATCAGAGTACACAGATATACAACACATACTAGATAGTTATAAACACCTGTCTAGTATTTACAACATAATACAATCTCAGAGACAACACAGAACACACAGTGGAATACTATATCTAACGCCGAAGCCACCTGCTCTATTGCTCCTCCAATATTCGTCAAAGCTAACCTGAATTCCTTGGCTACTCGTAAAAATTTGAGTACCCAAGAGTTTATGAAAACAAAAATAAACTCCGGGTCAGACATGGGTCTGGTGTGAGTAATAGGTTAAAGTTGCTTAACTTTCAAAAACCTTTTGAAAAGAAAGGTATCACGTAAGACTTCCCACACATAAACATGGAAAAGTTTTTACCTTACGCTAACCAAAACATTTGATGGGAAATCCAGTGATATTATAATAGGTCTAGGGTTTTCAAGTAAATATGAAATAGCCGAAATTGTTACATTTATTAAATTCCAGCTACTAGCCACAAAAGTGGGTAATACAATCAAAACCGTTGGCACTTATTGGATTTTGGATTCCATAAAATGGCAGGGCCACTGGGGTACCGCCCGTCACAGTGCGTGGCCTAGATCAACGTACCGAGGAGTACGCCCGCTCCCCTGCAACACAAAGCCGGATCCATTCGTCACTAAATAGTTTCGAACAAGACAACCCCGCAGTTGGCGCGCGATTCCAAATGCCCACACAGTCGAATAAAAAGGGACTTCTAGACAGGGATCAATCTTGCTCTCCAATGGGAGCTACCCATGAAGCCTTGCTGCACCTCCCCTGTTTTAGCCATTCCCGGTCGATGAGGCTTGAGGCTACGATTACCTTTATAGGACATATTTCTTAGAATGCTCATCGTCCGCCTGACGATGTTCTGAAAGCATTCAATCCATACAAGTTCGTTCCGGGTTCGATCGAACGAAACCGAAGGCATTATCTCGTTACACTCGTTTTGGAATCACCCTCAGAGTTAACGACGATAACCCTTGTACTCTGAATCTCCATCTCGAATCTATAAGTACTATTCCGTCAAACTCATTACGGAATCACCCATAGAGTTATACTGACGTATAACCCTTACACCTCGCATAAGATTCACGACCTATCGTAAATTTGGATCGATATGGTTTTCGAATATCCAAATATGGAAACCCGTCTCATCGAAATCCAAAGCGTGTCTTTTAGGTCCAAGTTGTTTTAGAGTTTAAAACAATTCAATTACATTATCTATATACACACAGATAGATAATTCACAGATTCACAACAGATAATTATCATCATCATAACCACAGATAATCCACATTATCTCTATCAAAAGATATCCATATCATCATCACAATGCAACCAATGCACCCATATCACTCAACATTATTAATCTCATAGCTGAGATTCAAAAACATTCAAAGCAACCAATAACAACCATTCATAAGCAATGATCTAAAATCATACTATCTATAATTAATTTAAATTGAATTAAATTAATTACATTATCTTTAATTAATTTAAAATTAATTAATCAATATAAACCTTGCTTACGACATTATTAATTAATTACAAATTAATTAATTAATTAATTATCCACTAATTAATCACTTTAATTAATCACCCTTGATTAATTATCCTTTAATTACAATCAAGTAATTATCTTTTAACTAATTTCACAAATTAATTACCCTTAACCAAAATCAGTAATTAACCTTTAATTACTTCATTTATTAATTAACTATAATTAATTACATTAAACCTTAATTAATTACAATTAATTAATTACCCTTAATAACTTATTAATGATTAATTAATCTTAATTAATCAATCTTAATTACATTATTAATTATATTAATTAATGATCTTTATTTAATTAATTATCTTATTTAAATTAATTACATTAGGTATTAATCTCAATTAAACCATAATTATTAATCATCTTTGATTAATTACATTCAGTAATTAACTACCCTTAATTACTTATCAAATTAATTACTCCTTAATTAATTTCTTTAATTAATACCTTGATTAATTATAAAGTAATTTAATCTAAATTACTTTCACAATTCCATCATTATCCACTAATTACATCCAGTAATTATCATTAATTACTTCACCGAGAAATTCTACTAATTACATAAAGTACTTACTATCAAATCCTATGTTTACAATTAATTAAACTAAATTAATTAATTTAAAAAAATCTCAATAAACCCCATTAATTATATTAAGTAATTAATGTCTTAATTACTTTTATTTGAGTAATTAAACTTAAATAAATTTCATAATTTATTACCATTAATTAATCAATCTAATTAATTATTAAAAATTAATCATATTAATTAATTGTTAAATTATCTTGAGTTAGTGACCATCATTAACCATTAACTCTTTAATTAATTTTCTTTAATTACTTCTTAATTAATCTCTAATTAATCCAAATTATTAATTATAAATTAATTAAATGAGTCTCTCCTTAATTATCTTATTTGTTTAATTATTTTAATATCTTAATAATTTTTAAGATAAACCATTCCTTATTAATAATTATATAAATATTAAAGTGTACTTAGAATATTGCATTTAAAATTTAAATTCAAATTCCAAATTTGAATCTAAAATTCAATAATGATATTTATTAAGGCATTATCAAATTTTAAATTCCATTTATTCTTTCCAAAGTAAATGTAAATAACATTTATTACTTATAATAAAACTTATATAAGATAAGTCTTAATAAAATTAATTTAATTAAACTAAGTTTTAAATACATTACTATTTAAATTTCAAATTCAAGTTGATAATCATTTAACTTTCTACTATAAATCTTTTTAAAATGACTTTATTCAAAAGGGAAATCAAGTTTAAAAATATTTGTTGGAAAACAAATTTAGTTCTAATAACAATTTAAATTTAAACCTGTTTGAAAGCATTCAAATTTTAAAACTTATTCAAAATCCATATTTTTAAATTCAAAACATTTGAACCATTGCTTATTTAAATTATTTGAATTTAAACATGCATCAACTTATGATTTAACCCATGATTCTAAAACTTTTTATTCAAAAACTCAAATTCCAATTTTAAAAGAAACTAAAGATTCAAACCCTTAAGAAAACTGAACTTACATTTAAATTTCAAATTTGCTATTTAAAATTTTGTTTCAGGTTCAAAATGAAATCTTAAATTTCTAAAAACTACCAGGTTTCCATCTTCTTTTATTTTATTTTTATTTTTTTTTAAAAAAAAACTGAAACCACTATCAAATTTTAAAACTTATAAGATTTCAAACTTCTTTAAACTAAAACTCTTCTGCAGATTTAAACTTATTTAAATCTTATCACAACTACTAATTCATTTTAAATTTTGATTTAAAATTTTTAAAACTGCAGACAGTTTTCTACAGGAAACTGTACTATTGCAATTTACCCGAGTCAATCTCAATATGCTTCGAGTCATCTGGTCCAAATCTTCGAGCAAACTCAGCAACCACGCGAATATTACTTCGAGTTAAAATTTATGCAGTACCTAAAAACAACAGAGCTCAAAGATTTTGCACGGTTCACGTGCACCGTGCCTCCAGCAATCACCAGCCACCTCCGGTGGCTTCCCTACACCTGCGACCACCTCCCTAATCCACTCCTATCATCCCACAACTCACATACAACTCGAATTCGAAATTCGAGTTCCCATCCTAAATCTGGAACAGAAAGACCACAACCCCAACGAAACCTGTCAACACATCATCTACGGTGCTCCGACCTCCTGAGGACCTCCACCACTGGCCACAGCTTCGTCTATGACCAAACTATCAACACTTAAAACCGATTTGAACTCGATCATCCCTATAATCCATACCGACCCAAACAATATGCACAGTTAAAACTAGGGCTGCAGAAACTAGATCACTACCGCTGCTTTCCTGTTGATTTTCATCAACATTAATAATTTTTCCCTTCTTCAATGGTTACTATTCTACCCACTAGCAAAGTCCCAATATCCCCAAATCATTAGATCTTCAGAAATCACACAAATTCCCTTTTCTGTTCAACAGAAAACTGCTCCCAAACCCCTTGATTAAAAATGCTGATTTTTGATTTAAAAATCTTGTTTTAATCTAAGTATTTAAATTAAGATCCTAGATTTATAAACTAAAATGTTTGGATTTTCCCCCAATTCAAAGTTTACTTTGCTGTTTTAAATACCCAGTAAGATTTCAAATTTTATTTAACTTAAATAATATTTTTAAAACTTCTCTAGGATAAAACAAACAAGTTTTGATTTAATCTAAAGTTAAATCAGAGACACAAAGCTATAGATTTAGAATTTAAATCAAAACTGATCATATGACTTAAATAAACAGAGAGTACTTTCTGGAAATCACAAGCATGTCACAGCAGATTTCATCCAAATATGCATTCAACATATTTTTATCACATATATTAAACATGCAACCTAGTTTATAAGTTAATTTTTTAGAATAGAAATGTTACTCGCCTGAAGCTTGAAGGCAGAGCAATGCATTTGAAAAACTTGTGCTTTTAAAACTGGAAATTCCTTTTCTTTAAAACTTTGCACTCTTCTTTTTGGAAACAGCCTTCATATGAAAGTCTTTTGATTCAGGAACTTGAATTGCTATGGAATTTATTTTTAAAGTGGCATGCAAGCTTCTTTTTATTTGAAACTGCAGTTGTCTGCATCCCAGATGCTAAATGATGCATGCATTCCAGATTTTGAAATAATGCAGGTATGCTTCAGAACTTTTGCAAGTTTGATTCAATTTTGAAAATGGTTTTGCATGTTTTGATTTTCTGAATTTGTTTTCAAAGAAAATGTTTCAGATTTTAGTTTTGAGGTGATTTGTTTTAATTTTTCATCTTGGCTTTGGATTTAGAAAAGGAAAGAAAAATGAGAAAAAGAAAATTTTATATAAGTTGAAATTATTTGGAAACAAAAACAAAAGAAAAAGCTAAATTCAATTGCCACTTGTCTTCAATTTTAACATTTGTCACCTTAAATGTTTTATTGATTAACACATGTCTCTTTTTAAAGTTAATTAGTTATAATTAGGTTAATTTGTATTTTATTAGATGTTAATACAAGATAAATGTAAATCCATGTTTAAATAAATTAGTTAATCATGTATTTATTCATATGTATTTAAATTTTAAAATGAATAAATCAAATTTAGTTTATATAATGAAACTTATACAAATAAATTCAAAGTCAAACAAATAAAACAAAAACATTTACACTCTAGGATTTAAAGACTTTGAATTCAAGTTCAAAAATAAATTTTGAAATCTAGTTCATTTACAAATACAACTACAAATTTGAATTTTGAAAAACAATAATTTTTATTAAAAATTTATTTGTTGAAACAATGTATTATTATATTTTTAGAAATAACAATATTTAATAACCATAAATAACTTATAAAAGAAATTATCTCTTTATTCATAAATTATTTATTTTATCACATTATATTTAAAAGAAAATCAAAATAACCTCATTGTATTTTACTTAAATTTAAACTTGAGCTAAAACATATTTTAAACCATTTTCAATATTTATCTTATGTATTAAAAAAAAAGCTTTTAAGAAGTTTAATTTTTTTTAAAGAAAATCATAATTTCCAATTTTTACTAAAGATATATATAATTTTATAGAAAACAGGATTTATTTATTAAAGTTAAAACAATACCTATTTACAATATATACAATATTCTATATATATTATAAATATAAAACAATTATTAAATTTAAAAAGATAAAATCTATCAATTAACTATTTATTTTATTGGATTATTGAATTAATTCAAATCTTATTACAAAGATTATCAAATCAATTTAATTTTTAATTCAGATTATTAAATTGATATTACCAGAAATTCCGGGTCATCACACATAGTGATTCTAATCTAAAGGGAACTTGCAGTGTGATAAACAGATAAAAATAATAGAACAGTATAATATAACAGTAACATATGATATAACAGGTGTTTAAGCATGGGTGAATATCATATGATCATAATATAACAGATATAATATGGTGATGCATTTTACAGATTCACAGGTGATCGATTTACTAGTTATATAAGTACAAAATTGTCTGGTGAGAATAACTCACTTGTATTAGCTGGAGATGACAAACAACTACACACAACAAAGATCTTCGAAGGCACGAAAGCATGAATGTGATTTGAGAGTGGAGAGCCAAAGATTAATAGCCTTGGATACATTCAAACAAAACAAATATATATAACATAAGTTTCAAAACAAGATATACTTAAACAATGTTAGAAATGGACTGAATAAAACAAAACCAAAACTATTGCACTTGCTTTCTACCACCTTCAGCTCCAGATCTGAAATGGAACGGATAAAGGCATGGTTTGGATCTTGTTTGGGTTCCTAAAGGTTGGCCTAGCATGGGAAAAATGGAGCAAAGTATGGTAGAGAGATAGGTGCATGGAACTAACACTACAAGGCAACTACCATGGGTTCTATGCAACATATGGGTTCGTCCACAAGCTAGCATGGTGCGGACATCACTGTAGTGGGCTGGAGGATGGCGTGGAAGAGGGTTTCAGGTCATCCATGGGTGGTGGAGGTGGAGTAGGTGGCGGCCAAGGGGTGGTTGAAGGTGATGAAGGCATAGGTGATTGGCTATGTGCATATAGGTGAAGTTTGTGTAGATATTGTTGGATTTGGTCACATAAGTGCATGGCCAGTAGCTTGGGGCTGTAGATGAGGTGGTGGAGGCTGGCTCAGGTGGTGGTGGTGGCAGCCATGGTGAAGGAGGAGCAAGGGGCTGAGCTACAAAGGTGAAGCAAGCAAGTGAAAACAACATAAATAAGAGGAAAACAATGAAAAAGAGAAAATAATTTACCAAAGCTTTGAGAGATGATGGTAGGCTGAACATTTTAGAGATGAGAAGCTTTTTCATACATGAAAAATGAAAAAAAGAAGCGGCTAAAGAAAAAGTTAAGGTCGGCTAAAGAAAATGAATACAAGAGGTTGGAAAATGAAGAGGTGGAAAGCAAAGAGTCACAAGCAGCTAAAGAGTCACAAAACTCTTCGAATTTCTTTTATATACATTTGAAATTTATAAATACATATAAAAACTGAGAAATAAAGATAACAAGTCAGAAATAAAAATAAATATATAAAATAAATAATTAAATTTTAATTAAATAGAATTTTAATTAAGAAAATGGCTTAAAAATGCAAACTAGGCTTTAAAAATTTAAAACAAATTCAATGAGCTTTGGAAAAAATTTAAATACTTGAAAAAATATTTATAACGAAGATAAGAACACAAAATAAAATGCATTCACAAAATGAATAAATTTTTTTAATTAAATATAATTTAAATGAAGAAAATAGCAAAGAAAATAGAAACTAGGCTTTAAATTGAAAATAAATTCAATAAGTTCTGGAAAAATTCAAACATCACTTTAAAAATATTTAAAAGTCAAAATATACATAATATAATATAAATGTACAAATTAGAATAAGATATATCAAGTAAAAGTATCATTTATATAAATTAAGACAAAGAATATTGTTAAATAACCCTATATACACACAATATTGTAAAGGGTATAACTTTCACAATTTAAATCCAATTTCAACGAAACAAAAAGCAGTACTCATGATATTAAATCTATTTTCAGAATAAAAGATAAAATTCAAGAATTCAAATATTTAAATTTAAAATTTAAAAGTCAAAGTTTGACCAGTTTTGACTACTGATCCATTTTTCAGGAAAATATTCAATTGATACCAGTTTTGAAATTATAATTCATATAATAATCAAAATTTATATTTAAAAATGAAATGTTTGAAATAAAACAAGTTTAAAATAATTTCAAAACAAAATAAAGTCAAATTTAAATTATATGCAAAAAAATCTTAGGTTGTTACATGTAGCCATCCTATTTATTAATTACTTCTTATTTGAAAATTGGGGGAGATATTTGTAAAATTTTCAACTAAGTTTTGGGGCTTTGGGTTATTATTTAAAGAGAAGAAGGAAAGAAGAAAGAAAAGATAGTCCCACATGCTATAAACTCAAGGACTATATTTGTATAAATATAGCTTTCTCATGTGGATGTTCGGCCTTGGGTGTTAGTCCCCAAGAAGATGGTTTTGATGACAACAACCATAGAATAAGATAATAAAATATAAATACTAACATTATAGTTTAGATATATATGTATATGCAGGATTTAACCATGTAGGTGCCAAGAATGAAGACTGTACAGTATAGAGATTCAAGACTGAAGATATCAAGATTGAAGACTCATGAGTATCAAGATTATCAAGAGTTCAAGATTTTAATAATAAGTAATTTAATTAGGAAATTTGTTAAAACTACTAAAAAGGACTAACATCTTAAAATCCAATTTATTCGTGGAATGGAATCCACGTCGAGCTCGTTGAAGGGATGGAACCCTAAGAAGGATGGAACCTATGAAAAATCTAGTGCAACATTGTTTTGTATCCATTAACTTTTATTCAAATGTTTTACAAAATTATATCTTATTTTCAAAATGATTTCAAAATCTTCCTTTTAACAAGATCAAAAGCATCTATCCTGGTTTTAAAATACTTTTAGCCTCAAAATAATCTTTATCTTCAAAATCAAAGTATCCTTGGTTTTAAACTATCTTTTAATATATTTAACTTTTAATATTTATACTTAGATTTAAATATAAATATATAGTAAAATTTTATATATACTAAAATATTATTCCCTATACTTATTTATGTATTTTAACAATAATTAAGTATATTTGTAAAGTTAAAAATAGCATTAATACAAGATGAAAGTTATTTTCAAAGAAAAACAAATTATCAAAAATTACATAGGCCTGTCGACAACCCCAATATACCCTTGTCGACAAGGTGGCAGTTTATTTCAAAAATTTGAATTTCAAAGGAAGTGTCTATTCGTCATGTCCTTTCACAAATGGACATGGCTGTTATCCTACTATAAATAAGGGAAGTTTTAAACGAATTTGTATTCATATTTTCTTTGATTTCACTCCTCTTCTTCTTCCACATTTCTTTATATACTTTTTTACCATTACTCTGTCGAAATCACTATTGAATCTAACTAGATCATTTCTGGTTTGATTCTCTATCACTATCTCAACAAGATTCCAGCGCTATTCAGAGCTATATGCTTCTTTGTAATTAATTGAGTGAGAAAAGGTGTGATTGTAGCCTGTGAAATCAATCAAGCGAGAAAAGGTGTGATTGTAGCCTGTGAAATTAATCAAACGAGAAAAGGTGTGACTGTAGCCTGTGAAATCAATTGGGTGAACTTCTTGCCCGTAAAATCAAGTATCTCTACCAGAGGATTGTGAATCTGGAGTGGTGTACATCGTGGCCTTGAAATCGAGGGTGTAATTGTAAGAATTGATTTTGAAAGAAAATCTGTACTTGTGTGCGGGATTGGATGTAGCGTAACTCTGAACCAGTATAAAATACGGTGTGTTCTTTCCTTTATTGCTTTTACTTTATATCTGCATCCGTGCTTTATTCCGTGATCATATCTATGTCTGAATATTGCATACATTTGTGTTCGAATTAATATAAACTCAAAAAGAATTAGTAATTCCTTAAAACACTATTCACCCCCTTCCATTGTTAATTCTAGCCTTAAGATCCGTAATCCGCATTTTTCACATTTGCTACCAGAGTAAGGTTTTCGAAGTTTCATAATATGATTTTGAAAAAGCTTTTAAAATGACTATGTTTAAAAAACTTGTTAATAATAGTTTAGAAATATTCAGATCATTTGTCTCTTGAGTCTGCATATAATCAATATTCAAATTCAAGTTGTCTACCAAAATTGTATGATGTGCAGGAAACATGCTATATGGGTGTTGAGGAATCAATCCATAATGGACAAATTGTGCAGATCAAAAAGAATAAATGGATACTTGATAGTGGATGCTCTAGACACATGACTGGTAATCCAGATATGCTGAATGATATAATATACAAAGTCGGAGGACTGGTTAACTTTGAAGACAACTCAAAAGGATATGTGATTGGCATCGGCACAGTCGATAACTCTAAAACTCCTATTATTACTAATGTTTATCTAGTTAAGAATCTGAAACATAATCTGCTAAGTATTAGTCAACTTTGCGATAAAGGATATAAAGTTAAATTTGAAAAAGATAAGTGGCACATTGAAGATAATAATTCAACCATAATATTTGAGGGAATTAGGAAAAAGAATATTTATTTTCTTAGCATGAAAGTTTCAAATGATAACCTGTGTCTTTTGGCAAATACAAGTGACCCTTGGATTTGGCATAAGAGATTTGGGCATTTGAATTTTAAACTCTTATCTAGATTGTCAAAACATGATCTAGTAAGAGGTCTCCCTAAAATGAATTTTAAAGTAGATAGTTTATATGATGCGTGTCGATTAGGAAAACTTAGAAAAAGTTCCTTTAAATTAAAAGATATGATTTCAAATTCAAAACCTCTCGAATTACTTCATCTTGATTTATTTGGTCCATCTCAAATTTTGTCAATAAATCATAGTAAATATGTTTTTGTAATTGTAGATGATTATTCTAGATTTACATGGACAATATTTTTGAAACATAAATGTGATACTTTTGAATGTTTTAAGGACTTTACAAAAATGATTCAAAATTAACTTTCTGTAAAAATTATAACCATCCGTAGTGATCACGGTGGTGAATTTGAAAATGAAAAGTTTGAGGAATTCTGCAATAACAACGGAATAACTCACAATTTTTCATTTTCAAGAACTCCACAACAAAACGGAGTAGTAGAACGTAAAATAGGACGATTCAAGAGTGTGCGAGAACTATGCTTTTAGATAGTAAATTACCAAAATATATTTGGGCAGAAGCAGTTGCTACCGCTTGTTATATTTTAAATAGAATTTTAATTAGACCTTTAACTGATAAGACATCTTATGAACTTCTTCACATAAAGAAACCTAAGGTATCTTATTTTATAATTTTTGGAAGTAAATGTTTTATTTTAAATACAAAAGATAATTTAGATAAATTTGATCCTAAATTCGACAAAGGTATCTTTATCGGATATTCTAATAGAAGTAAAGCATACAGAGTGTTTAATTTAAGAACTAACACCATCGAAGAAACAATGCATGTTTCATTTGATGAAAATCTCAAAAATTTTAAAGATACAAATGATGAAGAGGATTTATTCACTCAAAATCAAGAGTCAACTGAAAAAAATAATGAAATTAATCATCATAACAAAAAGATTAAACTTTTAAAAGATCATCCTATAGAAAATGTACTTAGAGATACGCAATCTGTTGTTAAAACTAGAAATGAACTAAGTAAAATGAGCAATGTAGCCTTTATATCAAGTATTGAACCCAAAAATCCAAAAGAAGCATCAACTGATGATTCATGGATGTTGGCTATGCAAGAAGAACTAAATCAATTCACTAGAAATGATGTTTGGGAACA
Organism: Allium cepa; assembly: GCA_030765085.1. NCBI lineage: Eukaryota > Viridiplantae > Streptophyta > Magnoliopsida > Asparagales > Amaryllidaceae > Allium > Allium cepa. Next base: position 424,485,633 of record CM060937.1, read on the forward strand.
TGTTCTTAGACCTGAAAATAAAACTATAATTGGAACAAAATGGGTTTATAAAAATTAAATGAATGAACAAGGTGAGGTTGTTAGAAATAAAGCCCATTTAGTCGCTCAAAGTTATTGTCAAGAAGAAGGAATAGATTTTGATGAAACCTTTGCTCTCGTTGCAAGATTAGAAGCCATTAGGATTCTACCTTTTTTCGCAAATCATAATAATTTCAAATTATTTCAAATGGATGTTAAAAGTGCTTTTTTAAATGGATTTATAAAAGAGGAAGTATATGTTGAACAACCACCACTTTTTGAAAAAGAAAAATTACCAAATCATGTCAACAAACTTAAGAAAGCTCTATATGGTCTAAAACAAGCTCCTAGAGCCTGGTATGATAGGCTAAGATCTTACTTATTACAATCAAACTTTGAAATTGGTAAAGTAGATAATACTATTTTTATTAAAAGAAATAAAAATGATATTCAGCTAGAACAAGTTTACATAGATGATTTCATCTTTGGATCAACTAATTTTGAAATGAATAAAGAATTTTCTGAAATAATGACAAAAGAGTTTGAGATGAGTCATATGGGTGAATTAAACTTCTTTCTAGGATTGCAAATAAAACAATTAGATAATGGTATATTTATAAGTCAAGAAAAATATGCTAAAGACCTAGTTAGTAAATTTGGTTTGACTACTGCAAGTGGAAAACCCACTCCCATGGAAACCAATGAGTACCTAAGTAAAGAAGATCTCTCGAAAGATGTAGATCAAAAATTATATAGAGGAATGATTGGATCACTACTATATATCACTACTAGTAGACCCGATATCATGCATAGTGTTTGTCTTTGTGCAAGATATCAATCCCAACCTAAAGAGACCCACTTAAAAGCTGTAAAACGTATCATAAGATATGTTAAACACACCCTTGATTATGGCTTATTTTATCCTAAAAGTGATTCATTTGAATTAATATCTTACTGTGATGCTGATTATGCTGGTTGTAAATCAGACCGAAAAAGTACAAGTAGAACTTGTCACTTTTTGGGACATTCTCTGATTTCCTAGTTTGGTAAAAAGCAAAACAAAGCTTCTTTATCAACAACTGAAGCAGAGTATATTTCTGCTGCTATGGCTTGTTCTTAAGTAATATATGCAACAAACTTTAAAAGATTTTGGTTTAAATATCTCAAAATCACCAATTTATTGTGATAATACTAGTGCAATAAATTTATCCAAAAATCCTACTCATCGTTCTCGAACTAAACATATTGATATAAGACATCATTTTCTTAGAGATAATATAAGTAAGGAAGTAATTACTCTCGATTATATCAATTTCGAGAACCAGATTGCTGATATCTTAACAAAACCCTTAAATGAATCTAAATCTACTAAATTAAGAAGAGAATTAGGAATTTGTTCAATAACTGAAATACAGAATATAAATAACAAAGTATAATTAAAAATTAAATTGAAACAAATCAAATAGTAAAAATATTGGTACCATGTTGACAAACCTCCCATGCCCCTGTCGGCATATAACGGTTTTTTTCTTTTTGAAATTTTCCTACCAAAATTCGAATAAGTTGTTATATATTCTTCTTATTTCAAAATTTTTTTCATTCTTTCCGTCCTTTCTCTAATCTAACTTCTGAAGACAATAAAACAATGGCCTCCTCCTCCAAATCAAAACAAAATTCAACCTTTTCGTTCCCTTCTCCTTCTACTGGACCATTTCAACGAACTACGCTTGCACGAGTGATGAAAATGGAGGATTCCTTGAAGGATGCACTACAACTAATGATTAAAATTCAAGTAGTGCAACTCGGAATGGCCAAAGAACAAGAACGGAAAGGCAGAATCTTTAGAAACTTACAAAAGTTTCTAACGGATAATCACGTTAATCCCATCTTAATTGATAAAGAATCTTCAGGAGATCAAGTGCAAGAGGACAGCGAGGAAGAAGAAGCCCTCATGGAAGAAGGGCACGCTGAAGATGACGACAAAGTCATTTGCGTTGCGATGTATTCTTTGACAAGGATGGAAATCTAGTCGAACAACGTAGAAATTTCTGTTTCCACTACCCAAATTGCTCGGTTCATAGATCTCCCATTTTCAAGGACACACATTAATTTCTTTTCTCTTTCTTATCCTCATGTAAATATAACAGTATATGATTAATAAATGATTTGTGTTCTTATATTATCACTATTATTAGTATTATCATATATGGATTCTTAGTTAGGATAGTAGTTATTAAGGACTAAGTTTTAGCTTTAGAATTGAGTGTTGATTATTTATGATAACACTATCATTATAATCACATGTCATATAGTATTAGTTTTAGGTGGAGTTATATAGTTTGGAGTTAGTTTTTTTGTTGATAACAAAGGGGGAGAAGTATAAAATAGGATAGTTAGGCATAGATTAAGGGTGAGTTATTAGTTTTAGGGGGGTTATTAGAATAGAAGTAATATTAAATAAACAAAGGTTGTCATCATCAAAAGGGGGGAGATTGTTAGTCCCTGAGAAGATGGTTTTGATGACAACAACTTAGAATAAGATTATAAAATATAAATACTAACATTATAGTTTAGATATATATGTATATGCAGGATTTAACCATGCAGGTACCAAGAATGAAGACTGTACAGTATAGAGATTCAAGACTGAAGATATCAAGATTGAAGACTCATGAGTATCAATATTATCAAGAGTTCAAGATTTCAATAATAAGTAATTTAATTAGGAATTTTTTTAAAACTCCTAGAAAAGCACTGACATCTTAAAATCCAATTTATTCGTGGAATGGAATCCACTTCGAGCTCGTTAAAGGGATAGAACCCTAAGTAGGATGGAACCTATAAAAAAATCTAATGGAACATTGTTTTGTATCCACTAACTTTTATTCAAATGTTTTACAAAATTATATCTTGTTTTCAAAATGATTTCAAAGTCTTCCTTTTAAACAGATCAAAAATATCTATCCTCGTTTTAAAATACTTTTAGCCTCAAAATAATCTTTATCTTCAAAATCAAAGTATCCTTGGTTTTAAACTATCCTTTAATATATTTAAATTTTAATATTTATACTTAGATTTAAATATAAATATATAGTAAAATTTTATATATACCAAAATATTATTCTCTATACTTATTTATGTATTTTAACTATAATTAAGTGCATTTATAAAGTTTAAAAATAATTTTAATACAAGATGAAAGCTATTTTCAAAGAAAAATAAATTATCAAAAGTTACGCAGGCCTGTCGACAACCCCAATATAACCTTGTCGACATGGTGGCATTTTATTTCAAAATTTTGAACTTCAAAGGAAGTGTCTATTCATCATATCCTTTCACGGATGGACATGGCTGTTGTTCTACTATAAATAGGGACGGTTTTAAACGAATTTGTATTCATATTTTCTTTGATTTCACTCCTCTTCTTCTTCCACATTTCTTTATATACACTTTTACCATTACTTTGCCGAAATCACCATTGAATCTAACTAGATCATTTCTGGTTTGATTCTCTATCACTATCTCAACAAGATTCCAGTGCTATTCAGAGTTATAGGCTTCTTTGTAATTAATTGAGTGAGAAAAGGTGTGATTGTAGCCTGTGAAATCAATCAAGCGAGAAAAGATGTAATTGTAGCCTGTGAAATCAATTGGGTGAACTTGTTGCCCGTAAAATCAAGTATCTCTACCCAGAGGATTGTGAATATGGAGTGGTGTACCTTGTGGCCTTGAAATCGATGGTGTAATTGTAAGAATTGATTTTGAAAGGAAATCCATACTTGTGCGCGGGACTAGATGTAGGGTAACTCCGAACCAGTATAAAATCCGGTGTGTTCTTTCCTTTATTAATTTCACTTTATATCTGCATCTGTGTTTGATTCTGTGATCATATCTGTGTCTGAATATTGCATACATTTGTGTTCAAATTAATATAAACTCAAAAAGAATTAATAATTCCTTAAAACACTATTCACCCTCCTCTATTGTTAATTCTAGCCTTAAGATCTGTAATCCGCATTTCTCACATTGGGGCTCCTACATGTTTTCCTTGTTGTGAGGAGAGAAGTCATGCAACACCACACGTGCGCTGCCGTTGTCCGTCCGTCCGATCGAACCGGGCCGGGTACGGGTTTCGGGTTCGAATCCGAAAATATTTTTGGATCATGTGTGAACAGTAACGGGCCAGATTTCAGCCCGTAAAGGACCCAAAACCGAAATTCCTAAATTTGAATAAATGGCAGGAAATTTATAACATTTTCTAAACGTTACAAGAAATGAATAGACGCGACGTTTAAACATTGAATGAATAAAGCTGTTTGTAAGAGTTGTGAACCGTTGTAAACGGTTGTGACGCTTAGCGAATAGGCACCTCTCTACCACTATAAATAGTGACGCCCAGAAAACGTTAGAAAGCATTCTGAATTTTCTTCTTCACAGAGCAGTTTTGAGACACCAGAAAGCGTTACAAAACACTACGCCACCGTTACTCTGTTTTGTGACGCCTCCAAGGTGTTGCAAACTCAGAAAACATCGCATAATTGCTCTCTTCTTCCTCTTCGTTCTATTCTATACAAATTGCATCATCAGAAACCATTACTAAAGTGTTCTTGGTTGGATCAACGGCGTACAAACTTTGAATCCGATTACGCTGTTATAGGGCTTCATTGAATCCTAAAAGTCGATAGTTCGATAATCCGTTGGTACCTAGTGGGTTGAACTATTGTCTGAAAGAATCTATTCCATAGATCCTTGAAGTTGGAAATACAGCATTATCTTCATCGCAATTGCCGTCAAATTCGTCTCGAACCGCAAAATCCCCAACATACACCTTGTTTGCTTGTCTTAAACCCTTGAGGTTCGAAATGCTTGTCTATTTTATTTTCCTTTTTTTAAATGATAATTTTCTTCTTCATTTGCGTTATTTTCTTCCATGCATTTCATACCACAATCAAGAGGGAATGGAAATATTAGGCTGACCAACCTCCAAAAAAATAGTAACATTTCATTTCGTAGCTTTAGTGTATAAGTCGATAACCTTATATTAATGCCTTTTATTAAGTGTTGCATTTCCCTTCCAGTTTGATAACTTCATCACATTTGTCGATGGATATGGTAACCTATCATCAACCTGACATTTTGGCAATAACTAATAAATTCCAAACGAAAATTTTCACTATTATCTCGCAGTTTGGCATTCTTTCAAGAATATAGCAAATTTTAATGATTTATATGGTTCAGAGCATGAAATTATTTATTTTAGCAATACTGCATGTATTTAAAATACATGCAAAAATCAGTATACATGGTTGCAAACATGATTGGAGTAATTTTATTAGCTAATATAAGACAAAACACATGTCAAAGGCTATGGAAAACATGAAGTATGGGTGTTTTTTTACTTGTAAAAACTTCGAATTAAGATCGCGTTGAATCCTTGATAGATTTCTTGGTGTTGCATTTCTAATGGAATGATTTTGTAAGCTTGACAAAGGTGAACCTACTTTAAGTTGTATGATGTTAAGATAATATTCATATGCTTTGAAACATTTTTGTTAAGACACAACAGATGACCACCCAAGAATAATGTCGTAGTCCAAAAGTAATATGTGCATTCTATCTAAGGTTCAGTAAACTGATAGAGTCTTTGAGTTAATGGACAAACTTATTCATTTCATTGCAGCGGAACACTTAGGTAGTTTAATTTCATTACATCGGGCCATTTTATTTTTGTATGGTCTAGTCAGTGAACTTCAGATTTGAAAAAACCAAATAGAGAATAGAAATTCACCATATATGGAACTACAGATTGGTTAGCTTCAGAAAAAGTAGGAAAAGGACATAGATTCGCTTTTGACTAGTATAGTTAAACATTAATTTTATTTTATTTCAATAATAAATGATTAAAAATAATTGTTGATATAGACACTTTAAAGAAATTACTATTCTTTGGAAACTATTATAGATAGGGCAGAGAATGTTGCATGCATGTTAATTAAAATTGATGCAGGCTTTACTCTATTAATTTTGTTGTATTATCCATCATAGTATTCTTTTTTACAAAGCCATTATAATTCCTTTCCAAAGGTTCTAGATCTGATAACTTACAGGGCCATGCATGCTAATTTTGATAATTTACTTATTATAAGTGTTATGGCTTTAAATGTTATATTTTCACATTTTGACATGTTAGAAATTGAAACATACATCCTTATACTCTTGTATTTTCTGTTGACCCAAATGAGTAGTTGCAAAATCTTGTATTTTTTCTTTTAAGTTATAGATAAAATATTCTAAGTTAATTTATTACTTATATTATTAAAAAGGGAAAAAGCTTATGTGGTGTCCTATTTTTCTTTTTAAATCCAATGTGGCATTAATTCTTTGAATCATGTCTTAACACAGTTGAAGGCCTGTGGTTACTAAATTTTTAAACATTTCCCAAAAATTTATCCATTTACTCCACTTGTGCGGTTACCAAATGCACCCAAATTCCCTTTATTTTCGTATCATTCTTCAACACAAATTTTTTGAACTCTAATTTACTATGATAAATTAGGTTAGTAAATGATGCAAAGGTGCACTCTACTAATTTTTTGAAAGTATGATATTTTATTGCATCCATTTACAAATATATACTCCATGATTTTCCTTTATGATATTATGTACAAATTTAACTAAATAAAAATTTATCAAAGTTAACTAATTTTTATACATATTTAACTAAGCTAACAAGTTCATGATTTATACGGTTTAGAACATGAAATTTATTTTATGTATTTTAAAATGAAATAGAAATACTACATTCGCAAGTGTCTAATTGACAACGAAAGAATGTTCTTTATCTAAACAATCAATTCAATCATTTTTTTATTTAATACTGAATAATCGCTACAACAATTTTGTAATTGTGTGGTACTGAGCATAAATGATTATAAAGGCCATACCAAGGCATATATAGATTTGAAGATAGATTTTTAATAGGAACATATCTTAAAAAAAGCTTACAGAATCAGAAAACAATATAGTTGATGCAACTGATGGTAATATTTTTTTTTTGACAGTAACAAGTCTCAAAACTACTCAATTATGCATTCACAATGTTCTCTAACAAAAGAAACATCCTCAACATAGTCATCAACATCCATATTGATTTCTTGATAATCTTCCATAACATGGCTTACTTCCTCAAAGGAGTCGTAGATCTCTAGATCGTCAAAAACTCTCGAAGGTGCTTTCATTATCACATACCAATTAGAAGAATCATTCTCTCTTGAATAAAAAATTTATTTTGCTTGAGATGCAAGTATATATGGTTTTTTTTTGAAAATGAAGCTTGACTTTGATGAAAATTAACAAATGTAAATCCATCCTCAACCTTCACACCATTTCTTTGTTTGCCCAATGACACTTGAAGACCGGAATATAAAAAACATTATAGTCTAACAAAATTATATCGATAAGTATCCCATAATAAGTGACAACATCAAGCACTTGAGAAACATCTTTTATGCTTGCTCTACACATGGTTGTTGCATCATCAGTCACTCCACTGTATTGGGTTTGTCTCCCAACATCTTTTGTGTGAAAACATTTTCCATTAATGATGTATCCTGTGTAGGACAAAGCATCGTTCTTCGGATCGTAAGCAATCCATTTTAATATGTCATCGTAATCTTTGGCTAATACATACCTATAAAAATAATTTCATTTAATAAAGATATTTGTGATACAGTTTTAAATTAATTAATTGTAACATACACGATTTTTCGTTGCCGAAAAACCGAAATGTTATGGGTTTTAAGAAAAAGAAAAGAAGTAGAAGAAGAGAGAAGAGATAGAAAATAGAGAGAAAAGAAAATAGAAAATAGAACGGAACTGAAAACAACAGAACAATATCAGAATCTCACAATTCGCAGCGGAACAACATATAATAAATGAATGAATAATCTTTAAACAAAGAACTATATCGGTTATTACATTACATCACATTTCATTACATCAGAGTGTACAACATCTAACAATGCAGCGGAAAAAGAGCTACTATATAAACTAGTAATACGCCATCCAGCTTGCCTCCAGCAACTCCTGAATTCCAGAATATCCTGATAAACCTAACTCTTAACTGCCCGTGTGAAAATTGGTGGGCACCCAGAGTTTAGGAAGGAAAACAATAAACTCCGAGTCAGTCATGTGACTGGTGTGAGAACTCAAAATAGTTTATTTTTCTTTAAGGGTAAAAATAGAGGAATATTTTTAAAGTCAATTCGCAATGCTTTTAAAAATGAGACTACCATAAGGCCTCCCGCACACACACACAATGCAAACGCAGAATCGGAGGAGATTTCTCCTTATGATAGTCAAAGATGCTTGATACGTATTTAAAAGAACATTTGATATTATTACTAGTGCATAGTGTAGAGAAAATTCATTTCGAAAATAAAGATATAAATCTTAGCCGACATAGACATTTCGAACTATGCCTACTATAGCTACCATGTTCAATAGCGGGTTACCGCCATATTCCATGGCAGGTTATACAACTAAAACCGTACAGGGCTCGTATTTGAAGAATGGATTTTTCCAACAAATGGTCAGGCCAAGGAACTTCCCATTGCCACATGGAAACGCCTCTGGAAGGACGCTCCGAGAACCAAACCGTTCTCTGCTAAACAAAGCCGGGAATCCCTTTTCCCAAGGAATATTACAAACCCTCAGATATGCCACCCCCGGTCCTTTGGGACATTTAAACGAGCGCTCGTCACCATCATCACACAATCATAACAAAGTGTTTTCAACATGAGTAAGTATCTGGGCTCCATACCATGATACTACCATTTTCCAGAAGGAATGGCCATACCCTAGGGAAGCGATCCCTGGAAACCTTGCCGCACAATTCCTGTTTCGACCATTACCGGTTTGTGAGGCTCGACGAAGTCACGTCCACAAAACATACTTTATACAAAAGCCATGCTTTGGGTCAACAAATGATCATAGAAATGATCACCAAGATAGACGATCAAATAAATGATCCTATCACAAATAATCAACACAATGATCATTTCACAGCAACACTCAGTATGTCACATTACCAAGATTGGGAGTATATCACTGATAACCTTCAACTATATAACCTCTGAGCTCGTACGTCTCAGAGAAGGGTGTTAAGCTAAGAGAATAAATTCTCCGCCACCAACAGAAATATATTTGAAAGAAATCGGCTTTATATCTCAATTTGTAATGTCAGACATACAATCCATACAAGTCTGTTCCGGGCTCGAACAGAACCGAAGGCACTTACAAAGAAGTCCTTGCAATCCGGATAATCTCTAATCACGACCGGATTTCCCATCACATATGGAGATCTCAATACCGGGGATTAGCCAGTGCAGAGACAATCAACAAGAAACCCTTTCGTTTTCGAAGATATCCGGTCTTCAACACCGATCTTCAAATGCAATTCATAACGACGTATCACATATTCGGAATGGGTTATACGACCCCAAGGTCCTTTCCCGGTTAACCCGAATAGTGAGCGCTTATTTTAAAAAAACTAAGTGTGGCATTCAATTTCAAGCAAATCACAACAAATACCGATTTAAAGGTAAATATTGATAGTCGGTTATTGAACTACCAATAGATATGCACAATCATCACCAGATTCCAAATAATTTTCCAAATTATTTATTTTCCAAAAATATCTTTATAAGATATATATTTTCCATTCTTTAAAAATAAATCAATATTTATTTTTAAACTCATTTTCCAAATTCCATTTATAAATTCCATATTGAATTTATATTTCCAAAAATATTCATGAATGTACGTTTTCCATTCGATTTCTAATATTCATTCTCAATTTATCTTCAAAAGGATAAATTCAAAATATTCACTTAATATTGGAAAAACATTCCCATACTTATTTTTTTATAAGTAATTCACAATCTTTTTATTTTCTACACTTGGAAAATATTCTATATACTTTAATCGAAATTAAGTATATATTTCATTCTTTAAGGAAATCATTCTCTTTAACATATTTATTTGGGCCAAAACGAATGTTGCGTAAAACATCGTTACGACGTCCCAAAATCACTAGTATAGGGATTCGAAATTAAAATAGATATATAAATCCCAATACTATACAAAACATTTCCTTTCGGAAATCATTTATTATAACAACAGTGTTATGATCTACCATTTCCTTCTATTTCTCGAAAACGTCTATTTCAACAATGAATGTTGAAATCTATGGTTTCGATGGTTAATATATTTTAAAACATCTTTAGATCGTTTTAATTCTATTTAAAACATCACATTCAAAACCATTTCTTTAACATATTATTCACTATTCAAAAACGTGAATATACTTGTTAACAAATTTTATCATTTCTATTCACTTTATTTTTATAGGATTTTTCACTTTCTAAAACGTGAATATAACTCCATTAACAAGTTACAACAGTTTACTTATCAAAATAAGTCGTTGCGGATTTATAAACAATGTTTATAAATTTCATTTCTATTTATTTTATAACAACTTCCTTTTATAAATTTCCTTTATAAATCTATCTCAATTCATATCACAATGATATAATAAAAATTCATATTATAAGTCAAACACTTATAATTTATTTGTTTACAAAATTGTTTCTTTAAACTCCCCAAATTTATAAATCTTATAACTTATAAGATTCTTTTATTTATCCAAAATCTATTCTTTTAAATAACTTTACAAATTTTATAAACCTACTGTTTATAAAATTCTATTTATAACCTCACCGTTATAATTCTATAATTCCAATTTATGAAATTCATTTACAATTCATTCTAATACTTGTAAAAGCTCGTTTTATAATTCCAATATTTTTAATTTATAAATATCAATTTATAAATCTTTTAATATAAAACAATTTATATTACTATTTTTAAAACGTCTTTAAACTCTTTTACAATTTCATCATTTGATTTATAAAATAATCAATTTTATAAATCCTATTTTTAAACTTTTTATAATAAATTCAGCAATCCCAGTTTAAGCTATTTTATAAAATCATTAATCTCATATCTTCAAAAATCAATTTTTAACTGTATTTCTCAAAAATCATAATTTTTATAACATTAAAATTATAACGTTTATTTATTTAAGATGAATCAATTTCAAAAATATTTTATAAACGTATATTTCCAAAAATCACTTTAGAAATCAAAATCGTTGTTTTTAAACTTCAAAAATTGGATTCGATGATGCAACACATCAAATAGTCAATCACGACTTTCAAATATCATATATCAATATGATAATCAATCAAACATCACAATATCTAAAATCAAATAAATATTTGTGAGGAATCCAGTTGGATCCCTCCAACCTGTTTCCCTGCATCCACAGACATTAGCACAATACCCATTCCACTTCGAGGTGGAATATCGCGGTATATGGGATTTTATAAAAATATTATCCGCTTACTAACGGCGCAATAGGGTCTCATCCGCTATACAATGCGGGAAATCAATCAACTGCAATATATACATATGCCAATATATATATTGCTATATATATAATATAATACCAATTCCACTTCGAGGTGGAATATCGCGGTATATGGGATTTTATAAAATATTATCCGCTTATTAACGGCGCATAGGGTCTCATCCGCTATACAATGCGGAAAATCAATCAACTGCAATATATACATATGCCAATATATATATATATTGCTATATATATAATATAATACCAATTCCACTTCGAGGTGGAATATCGCGGTATATGGGATTTTATAAAATATTATCCGCTTACTAACGGCGTATAGGGTCTATTCACATCCAATATATATATATATATATATATATATATATATATATATATATAACAATCATCATTCAAGCATGCAATCAACACAGTCAAGCAAATTTTAAATCTAACTATTTAAAATTTAAATATACAACAAAATTCCGAGTGAGAAGTTCTCACCTTTGCTTTTATTAGCAATCCACTTCCAATTCAACTTGTTTTCTTCATTTATACCTTGTATAAATATTATACAACTCAATTAATATTCGAAACGATCGAATAATAAATTTTTCGCTCTTGATTGTTTAATTAATCAATAGTTTTATTTAAACGACTTTCTTCTTAAATAAATTTATTTTAACTAAAAATTAAATTTAATTAACCAAACTCTCTTTTAATAACTTAATTAACTATAGATTTAATTTTAACTAAAGATTTTCTTTTTAGTAACGATAATAGATAAAACCAATTAATTATCGTAAACTATTGTTTATAACAACTTAACTAATCATTTTACTTTAAGTTGATATCTTTAAATCAATTTCTTTTAATATAAATCAATTTGACTAAAAATTTAAATTTTAAACTAAATTCTCTTTAAATAAAAATTATTTTTAACCACTAAAAATTAAATAAGTTAATTTAAACCAATTTGTAAATCCTCATTGACTTATTTAAATTTACTTCTCCTTTAATAATTTTTATTTAATTCCAATTTATTTTTAAAACTAAGTTTTCCTTTATTAAATTATTTTACCTAACAAAATTTTCTTTTAAAATTAATTTAAATTAACCAAGGATTTTATTTTGAACTAAAAATTTTCACTTTAAATTAATATCTTTAAATCAATTTCTTTTAAATAATTTATTTATCCAATAAATCAAATTCCTAACAAATCTTCTTTTTCAAAATATTTTACATTTAAACTAAATTTATTTCCAATATTTATTTTTTTCCCAACTAATGAATTAAATTTTAAACTAATGATTTCCCTCTAAATCTTTTAGTAATTAAGATGATGAAATAAGTTGATTAACAAGTCAATTTCCAATTCATTTATTTTACGATTTAAACCAGTAAGTGGAAATATGAACATTTACTTTATTTTATTTCCTCTTTTTTTTTCTTTTTAAAACTTACTGTTATTTAAATTAAATTTTGAAAAATAAAAATCTTAAAATTACCTCACTGTCTCTCGAACCCATGCCAGAGAACCCATCGCGAGCTCCTGCCTCACCATCGACGTCGTCGCCAACCTCATTACGAACCCTAACAGCCTTCGCGACCACCACCGCTCCTTCGAATCGCGCGCCACCTCCAGTAGCTCGCGTGCGCCTATCGCGGCCGCGATCAACTCCACGCCCTAGCCCATACAACGACGTCGCCGCCTTCAACGTCGCCTCATGCTTCGAGCGCGCGCCCCCCAAATCCCACAGCCACCATCGCCCCTCGCCGCCTCGCGATTGCCGTGCCGCGCCACCTCCACGTCGCCGCCTTCATGCCCTAGCCACGCGCCTGCCATTTCAATTTGGTTTCTTTTTTTTCTTTTTTCTTTTTTTTATTTGCAGGATTCGGCTATTTATATTTTGATGTGAATCGAACAACAGAAGAGAGGGGACGATCGCGAACTGCGTTCGCCATTTTTTTATTTTATCTGAGTCGAATAGGGCTTCGGCCATTACTAGCCTCGTTTGATTTGAACGAGATGGGGACGAAAATGAATCTCTTTGATTTTTTTGAACGAGTGGGGAGGGATGTCTTTAAGGTTGAACGAACATGCTCAGCATGATTTCTTCAGTGATTCTCGGCATGATTTTAGGCGTGAGAAAAGGGAGAACGTGTGTGCATTGACTAAATTTAAATTTAAATTGAATCCAATTTGATTTCGACGCGTTTATCTCTCGTACGCTCACATAACAACTCCGAAAAATACGAAATTTGAAATCCGAGAATAATTCAATATTACGGACTCAATGGAACTGGTTTCGTCGAATTCCGAGACTGTGCCTCGGAAGGCTATTTTTAAATATCGATTCAATCGATTTAATTTCAAAACTGAACAATTCACTTTCAAATTAAATTCTGAAGCTTCTGTAATCTTCAATATTATCAATATAAATTTTACAAGCCTTTAAAATATTTTTTAATTGGCTTAAAATTGAAGATTCAAATTTTTATTCAACTCTCAATAGATTAAATTCTATAATTTAATCGCCAATTCATTCTGATAATTTGCAATTCAAATCAAATCATCATTCAAATATTTAAAATTAATTAAATATTTCCAAATTAAATTATTCAAAATTCTGGGTCGTTACATTAATAACATTTAATAATTCAATTGACCTTCTTTTTAATCCAATTTGAGAAAGTAGCTATATGATTTTTCCAAAGTAATGTTGCATTTCTTTCCATGCACTTGTCTAAATTTTGTAACTCCTCCAAATGCAAAACTAGCATATCACAAGAGATGCTACGTTATATTTAAAATTACAAATAATTAAACAATGAAAAAGAGGGAATATGCACTTACTCTAAAAACGGTTCTACCACAATCATACTCATTAGCACAGCCAAATGAGCAGATTTTTTCTCATTAAAAGACAATGTGATTATCTTACATGCTGATATTGGACGTCCTTCAAGTATTACATTACTTTGATAATCTTAGTTTAACTTCTTTCTCCTATGATTTTCTTAAAATTCACCAAAGAATCTCATGCATTCTTTTGCAAGACAAGATTCAGCAATACACCCCTCAGGAACGAGCATGATTTCTTAAATAATCTTTTTGTTGTTAGTCCGTGAGATGATGGTTTTGATGACAACAACCTTAGAATAGATTATAAAATATAAATACTAACATTATAAGTTTAGATATATATATATATATATATATATGTATATGTAGGATTTAACCACGCATGTACCAAGAATGAAGACTGTATAGTATAGAGATTCAAGATATCAAGATTGAAGACTCATGAGTATCAAGAGTTCAAGACTACAAGAATAAGTATTTTTATTATGAATTTTGTTAAAACTCCTAGAAAAGCACTAGCATCTTAAAATCCAATTTATTCGTGGAATGGAATCCACTTCAAGCCTGTTAAAGGGATGGAATCCTAAGTAGGATGGAACCTACGAAAAATCTAGTAGAACATTGTTTTGTATCCGCTAATTTTTATTCAAATGATTTTACAAAATTATCTTGTTTTCAAAATGATTTCAAAACTTTCCTTTTAAAAGATTCAAAAACATCTATCCAGATTTTAAATACTTTTAGCCTCAAAATCATCTTTAATTTCAAAGTCAAATTACTCCTGATTTTAAACTATCTTTTAAATATAATATACTTAACTTTTAAATATTTATAATTAGATTTAAATATAAAATTATAGTAAAATTCTACAATATTATTCTCTATATTTACTTATGAATTTTAACTTTAGTTAAGTATATTTATAAAGTTTAAAATAATTTTAATACAAAATAAAAATTATTTTCAAAGAAAATCAAAGCACCAAAAAATCCTTTGGGATGTCGACATGCCCAAGTAACCCATGTCGACATGGTGTCAGTAGGTTTCAAAATTCAAATTTCAAAACAAGTGTCTATTCGTCATAACTCTTCAAGAATGGACATGGCTGTTGTAACGTTAGCGATTTCTGGTCGCTCGAAATTCGACATCAATACATACACTGTATCAACTGTCGAGCAATCGAATGCCGAAAACCGAACCGTTATGGTTTAAGAAGAAGAAAAAGGTAGAAGAAGAGAGAAAAAGATAGAAGAAGAACAGAAAAGAAACAACAGAACAACATCAGAATCTCACAATCGCAGCGGAACAACATATAATAAATAAATAAATAATCTTTAAAACAAAGAACTGTACATTTTATACATTACATCATTATCAGAGTTTACAACAACAATAGACAGCAGAGTCAATAAATCAATGGACAGTTATATGAACTTATCCTCATACAGAATACACAGCGGAATCATACATAATATAATATCATATACAAGTGGTACGTCTCGATATGCAGCTCGTCTCCTGAGCTCCATAGCACTCCAAAGTCCAAAATAACCTGATAACCCAACTCTAGACTGGGAAATTGGTGGGCACCTAGAGTTTAGGAAGAAAACAATAAACTCCGAATCAGCCATGTGACTGGTGTGAGAACTTAAAACAGTTATTTATCTTTAAAACAAAGAATAGGAGAAATTTTCAAAGTCAATTCGCAATGTGTTTTGAAAATGAAACTACCATAAGGTCTCCCGCCACACACACAATGCAAACGCAGAATTGGAGGAGATTTCTCCTTATGATAGTCAAAGATGCTTGATACGCATTAAAAAGAAACATTTGATATTATTACTAGTGCATAGTGTAGAAACATTTCAAAAGTAAAATATAAATCTTAGCCAGCATACGTACCATGATGGTATGTCTACTATAGCTACCATATTAAATGGCAGGTTCTACAACTAAAACTGTACAAGGCACGTATTGTTTTGTTTTGGATTTTCAACAAATGGTCGGGCAAAGGAACTTCCCAAGTAAAATAGAACGCCTCTGGAGAAACGTTCCCGGATCTAACGTTACGGTTAGATCTCTGCTACACAAGGCCGAGTTACCTTTCAAACTAGGTAACTACTGACACGATTATGTCATCCCCCGGTCCTTTGGAACCTTAAACCGAGCGCTCGATAACCAACATCACACGGTAATAAATATAGTGTGTCCACAAAGTAATTATCTGGGCTCCATACCATGATACCACTTATAATCCAGATAGGAAATGACATACCCTATGGAGAAGCGACCCCCAAATAACCTTGCTTCCACGATTCCTGTTTCGACCACAACCGGTCTGTGAGGCTTGACGAAGTCCCGTTCACAAAGCAATGCTTTAATTCACAAATGCTCAATAGCACTTATATGCCACATTACCAACTTGGGAATGCATCACTAGTAACTATCAACTACAAAACCTCTGAGCTCGTACGTCTTAGAGAAGAGTGTTAAGCTAAGAGAATAAATTCTCCGCCACCAACAGAAATATATTTGATAGAAACCATCTTTACATCTCAAATTGTAATGTCAGACATACAATCCATACAAGTACGTTCCGGTATCGAACGTAACCGAAGGCACTTCCAAAGAAGTCCTTGCAATCAGGGTATTCACAAACCCGACCGAATTTCCCATCACAAAGGAAATCTCCATACCGTAGCTAACGGTGCGGAAACAATCGATAGGTCATTCTATCGTTTCACAAATACCCGGCCTTCAACACCGGTCTTCAAATGCAATCCATAACGACGTATCACATATTCAGAATGGGTTATACGACCCAAAGATCCTTTCCCGGCTAACCCGAATAGTGAGCGCTTATTCAAAAATAAGTGTGGCATTCAAATTCAAACAAATCTCAACAAATACCTATTTAAAGGCAAATATTGATAGTCGGATTATTTAACTATCAATAGGCATGCTCAACATCACCAAATTCCAAATAATTTCCCAAATTATTTACTTTTCAAAATATCTTTACTAGAAATATATTTTCCACACTTCAACCATTTGAAAACAAAATTTCAAATCACTTTTCACCTTTATCACTTTTGAAAACAAATTTCAATCATTTTCCTTACGCGGAATTTCTTTCATTTCAACATGGTTCATTTAAACCAATTAAATAAATCCTTAACGATTTACTTTATATTTACGTTCCAAATCCGTAAATTAATTCCCACACTTTAAAAAAAATTAACGTTTATTTTTAAACTAATTCCCCTTTCTTTTATAAATTCCATAGTGAATTTATAATCCCAAAATATCTATGATGTACGATTTTCAATCGATTTTCAATATTCACTTTCGATTTATCTTCAAAAAGATAAATCCTAAAACGTTCATTTCACATTGGAAAAATATTTCCATACTTATTTAATAATAAGTACTTCACAAATCTATTTATTTTCAATATTTGAAAATATTCAATATACTTAAATCAAAATTTAGTATATATTTCATTACTTAAGGAAAACATTCTCTTAACACATTTATTTGGGTCAAAAACGAATGTTGCGTAAAACATCGTTACGACGACCCAAAATTACTAGTATAGGGATTCAAAGTTTAAATAGATATATAAATCCCAATACTATACAAAATATTTCCTTTCGGAAATCATTTACTATAACAATAGTGTTATAGTCCACCATTTCCTTTTATTTCTCGAAAATGTCTATTTCAACAATGAATGTTGAAATCTATGGTTTCGAATCTTAACACATTTAAAACATCGTTAGATCGTTTTAATTCTATTTAAAATATCACATCCAAAACATTTTCTTTAACATATTATTCACTATTCAAAAACGTGAATATACTTCGTTAACCAATTTCATCATTTCTATTCATTTTATTTTAAAGGATTATTCACTGTCTAAAACGTGAATATAACTCCATTGATAAGTTATACAATTTACTTACCAAAATAAGCCGTTTGCGAATTTATAAAACAACGTTTATAAATTCCATTTCTATTTATTTTATAACAACTTCCTTATATAAATCTCCTATATTTACCTATTCAATTTATAACTCAATTATATACTAAAAGTCCATATTATAAGTTAAATACTTATAATTTATTTGTTTACAAAATGGTTCTTTTAAACTTTCCAAATTATAAATCTTATAACTTATAAGATTCATTTATTTACCTAAATCTATTATTTTAATAACTTTAGAAATTTTATAAACCTACTGCTTATAAAATTCCATTTATAACTTCACCGTTTATAATTCTATAAGTTTCATTCATTCATGAAATTCATTCACAATTCATTCTAACACTTATAAAAACTCGTTTTATAATTCCAATATTTTGATTTATAAATATCCGTCTTATAATTCTTTTATATAAATCAATTTATATTATTCTTTAAAACGTCTTTGAACTCTTTATAATTTCACCATTTTCTTTGATTTATAAAATAATCAATTTTATAAATCCTATATTTAAACTTTTTACAATAAATTCAAAAATCCCAATTTAACTATTTTATAAAATTATTAATCCCATATTTCTCAAAAATCAACTTTTAACTATATTTCTCAAAAACCATAATTTTTATAACATTAAAATTATAACGCTTATTTATTTAAGATGAATCAATTCCAAAAATATTTTATAACGTATACTCTTCAAAAATCACTTTAAAAATCCTTTTAAAATTCTAAAATTTGGCCCAATGATGCTACATACCAAATAGTCAATCACGACAACAACGGTATCATATATCGATATGATAATCAACGAATATCAAAATATCCATAATCAAATAAATACGGTTGAGGAATCCAGTTGGATACCTCTAACCTGTTTTCTTGCATCCAAAGATGTTGGCACAATACCAATTTCGCTCCAGTACGGAATTATCGTAGTATATGGGATTTATAAAATATTATCCGCTTAATAGACGGCGCCATAGGGTCTCATCCGCTATATAATGCGGGAAATCAACTCCAAGTACATAAATAATACCAATTTCACTATTTGTGAAATATTCGCGGTATATGTTTTTAATAAATAACCTCCGCTTACTAACGGCGCATAATGTCTATTTTAACAATCAGTAGATAACAATCATCATTCAAACATGCATTCCAGAATTTTAAATATAACTATTTAAAATTAAAATCGAAACCGATTCGATTGAGTGAGAAGTTCTCACCTTGATTTTATTTCCATTTTCAGCTTTTATTTCGAATAAAATTAAACGCGCGTTTAATTTTACCCGAAATTTTTGCTAACTCCAAACGACTCCAATCAAATCCAATAGCGTAGTGCTCGTCCATACGATTCCAACGCAACTGGTTTCGTGCGTTTTCGGCCTCGTATGAAAATGATACGAATTTTTTAGTTTACACGAATTTTATATATGCATAATTTACACTTTATTTTCTAAACCTACAATCATGGCCGTCCAAATCCTTGTTTCTAGATCAAGGCCGTGCATAGCCTTTACTCACGCACGCGTTCATCTTCCCCAGTAAACGAACGCAACTTGAACCCATTAAACTCCAACTAGGGTTAGATCTCGAGCCAGCTACAACGACTTCTATGTCGATCAAGCACCTCCAGGTCGTAGCCCTTGGCCGCCAACATCAACGCCATGAATAGCTCAGAGCTCGGCTCTCCTAATGCTGAGAAAAATGCACCCAAACCCACCATGAATGCAAGCAATTCCCCGTTGATCCATCACTTCGTTCTCGATCTTGACCGTTGGATAGCAAGATCGCAATGCCCTCTACAACTTTCATGTTGAGCATTTCTTGAATTGATGAACGTATTTGAAGAAAATTGAAGAAGAAGACTGACACATTTCGGCCATTGATTTGAAAACAGGCGGCTGCTGGTTGAAAACCCTAGCTAGGTTATATTTTGCAAAAATGAAAGTAATATGGTCCTTTTATATAAAATTTTCGAAACACTATTCATTTTTAAATTTCCAAACTCCAAACCTCACGCGGTGACCGGCGTTTCTAGGGTTTATCCCGCGTTCCAAACACAATGGAACGTGTTTCAGGAGCTAATTCGGTCATCTGTTCGAGTTATGGCAATAAACATTCGATTTAAAATTAAACCGATTAAAATATTTTCTAGGCGTTTTAGCTTGCACCGAACAAACGGTAAATCCGATTGACATGAAATTTGAAACCTTACAATAATATCACATTACGGATCCGATGAAACTAGTTTCGTCAAACTCCGAGACTTTTTGATAAATGACTATTTTTACTCGCCAATTTAATATTAAAACAATTTCGATGCGTTTCGAGCTGCCATGATCAAACGACAACTCCGATTGCTACGAAAATTAAAATCCGGTAATAACAAACTATTATGGATCCAATGGAACTAGTTTCGTCCAATTCTGAGACTGTTCCAAAAATTGGCTATTTTCAGCCGATAATTAAATATTAAAATATTCAATTTTCACAAATAAACTTTTAATTCGATTTTAAAAGTTTTATAACGTCTCTATAACTTCAATATGATATAATAAAATTTTACAAATCATTTTCAATCATATTTAACCCAATTTTCAATTATTTCTGTATTTTCACATATTAAATTATCGATTTAATTATTCAATTAAATCCAATTATTCGAAATAAAATTTATCCAACTTATAAATTTCACTTATTAATATTTAAAATTAATTAAATATTCAAATTTAAATTAATAAAAATTCTGGGTCGTTACATACTTCCCCCTTAAAAGATTTTCGTCCTCGAAATTACCAAGTAAGAAAGTTACAGAATCTATTAGCTTTCCCAAAAATCCATAGTTAAACCTCTTACAAAATTTTTACTAAGTTTCCAAATCATACTTAGTTATCTTTTTAACAAAAAACTATCTTGTTTGACTTTCAATTCCAAATCAATGTTAAAGTTTTCAAAATTTTCCAATTTTTCTCAAAAATATTCTAACGCCTTAAATTTTCGGAAAAATTTGCCATAGTCTCCTTTGCGCGGCTCGATCCGAAAAAAATGACAGTATATATATCACAAATATACATCTCATCAAGTGGTGAGGCATCGCACAGGGAAAAAGTGTAAAAGTACGGTATGTAATCCGAGATATGTATCTTATTTTTTTATTAGCGAGCTTATACAGCTAATATAGCGCGAAAGCGAGCTCCAAATGAGAAGCAAGCGCAATCCGCACCTACTAAACACTAAATCAAACATATGAGAACATGTAGATATGAAAATAATATCAATATACATCATATAACAACATGACAACTACATGTGCCAACATAGCAAATGCAACAAAACAACAAATGCAACATCAACCAACTATCATCCATAACCAAATCAATATTCATTCATATTCTCATTAATATTCAATGAATTGGTTTTCAATTTAAATCACATTTGATTCATTACATTGGATTTTATCAACATTCATTCTTTTCCAATTAGTTTACATTCACTAATTTACATTCATTTTAGTTCACTTCCAAATCAAATTCAATTCTATTCAAATTCATTTTCTTCCAATTTGAATTCAATTACATAGCTTCCAATTTCGCTAATTCGATTTCATTAATACTTAATGAATTATATAAAATCAACTAACAATCAAATAACAACCAATATATATTCAACATAACCAAATTATTTAATTTACATTCAATTTGGTTCAACGCTTTTAATTCCAATTGGTTCATATTAAATTGACTTTCATTCAATTTATTCAATTTCCAATAACATTAGCTTCTAATGAATTAACACTTACATTCATTATTTCATATCAATTATTTACATTTAATTGATTAACATTTAATCCATTAGTTCAATTCAATTGCTAATTCCTTTAACAATATAATGTTGAATTTCATTCATATAACTCAAGTTCAAATTCTTAATGACTTCATTTCATTAATTCACTTATTAATTTACTTTGACACCAAAAAATCAACTTCATTCAACATCACTTAAGTTATATTCCATTTCAAACATCTTATCAAATCCAAATCAAATCCAAATTTTCCAAACAACTTTCTTTTAAACAATTTGGCAGCAATCCCTCTTTTGGAAACCAGAAAATGAACACCAATGATGTCGCGATCATCATCGGAATTATTTTCCAGCGACCGAAAAGAGTTTAGAGCTTTCATCTCTTCATCAATTTTCCAAAATATCAAGTCCTTTCAAAACACTTCTTTGGAATTTTATTTCAGATTATAAATCACATTTTCAAACCTTTTACTTATATAATTTCACTTCTTATATATAAGGTTATTTTACAATTGTAAATTATTTTAATTATAGTTCTATACTTATAATTCATTTGCTTATACAATTATTCTTTAAAAATTGTTGTTTTTATTCAACAACCAAACAATCAATTCATATTCACTTTAATAATTCTGAAAAATTATTCCTTTATATATATAAAATATAATCGAGGTAAAATTATTTCATTTACCCAATTCAAAATGATACTATGTCGACTTGCCTCGTTTAAGTGTTTAGAAATCCCTATCGATAATATGGCGTCCCACACACCGACCAGAATTCACAAACAGCTCAA
Source organism: Allium cepa (assembly GCA_030765085.1). NCBI lineage: Eukaryota > Viridiplantae > Streptophyta > Magnoliopsida > Asparagales > Amaryllidaceae > Allium > Allium cepa. Next base: position 424,508,575 of record CM060937.1, read on the forward strand.
CGGATAAGCAAACACAATATAAAACAATTTATATTCACTAACAAATACGCACTCGTATCTATTATTACACTCACACTCATTCTAGAGTACTGCTGACTCTATCTCTAATGAGTTATACCCAACAGAGTCATGGTTGTCGCTTAACCATATGCTCTGATACCAAATGTAACGTTAGCGATTTCTCGTCGCTCGAAATTCGACATCAATACATACACTGTATCAATTACCGAGCAATCGAATGCCCAAAACCGAACCGTTATGGTTTAAGAAGAAGAAAAAGGTAGAAGAAGAGAGAAAAAGATAGAAGAAGAACAGAAAAGAAACAACAGAACAACATCAGAATCTCACAATCGCAGCGGAACAACATATAATAAATAAATAAATAATCTTTAAAACAAAGAACTGTACATTTTATACATTACATCATTATCAGAGTTAACAACAACAATAGACAACAGAGTCAATAAATCAATGGACAGTTATATGAACTTATCCTCATACAAAATACACAGCGGAATCATACATAGTATAATATCATATACTAGTGGTACGTCTCGATATGCAGCTCGTCTCCTTAGCTCCATAGCACTCCAAAGTCCAGAATAACCTGATAACCTAACTCTAGACTGCCCGTGTGGAAATTGGTGGGCACCCAGAGTTTAGGAAGGAAACAATAAACTCCGAGTCAGTCATGTGACTGGTGTGAGAACTTAAAACAGTTATTTATCTTTAAAACAAAGAATAGGAGAAATTTTCAAAGTCAATTCGCAATGTGTTTTGAAATGAAACTACCATAAGGTCTCCCGCCACACACACAATGCAAACGCAGAATTGAAGGAGATTTCTCCTTATGATTGTCAAAGATGCTTGATACGCATTAAAAAGAAACATTTGATATTATTACTAGTGCATAGTGTAGAAACATTTCGAAAGTAAAATATAAATCTTAGCCAGCATACGTACCATGATGGTATGCCTACAATAGCTACCATATTAAATGGCAGGTTCTACAACTAAAACCGTACAAGGCACGTATTGTTTTGTTTTGGATTTCCAACAAATGGTCGGGCAAAGGAACTTCCCAAGTAAAATAGAATGCCTCTGGAGAAACGTTCCCGGATCTAACGTTACAGTTAGATCTCTGCTACACAAGGCCAGGTTACCTTTCAAACTAGGTAACTACTGACACGAGCATGTCATCCCCCTGTCCTTTGGAACCTTAAACCGAGCGCTCGATAACCAACATCACACGGTAATAAATATAGTGTGTCCACAAAGTAAGTATCTGGGCTCCATACCACGATAGCACTTATAATCCAGATAGGAAATGACATACCCTCTGGATGAGCGACCCCCAAATAACCTTGCCGCCACGATTCCTGTTTCGACCACAACCGGTCTGTGGGGCTTGACGAAGTCTCGTTCACAAAGCAATGCTTTATATAAAAGCTGTGCTTTAATTCACAAATGCTCAATAGCACTTATATGCCACATTACCAACTTGGGAATGTATCACTAGTAACCATCAACTACATAACCTCTGAGCTCGTACGTCTCAGAGAAGAGTGTTAAGCTAAGAGACTAAATTCTCCGCCACCAACAGAAATATATTCGATAGAAACCATCTTTACATCTCAAATTGTAATGTCAGACATACAATCCATACAAGTACGTTCCGGGATCGAACGTAACCGAAGGCACTTCCAAAGAAGTCCTTGCAATCCGGGTATTCACAAACCCGATCGAATTTCCCATCACAAAGGAAATCTCCATACCGTAGCTAACGGTGCGGAAACAATCGATAGGTCATTCTATCGTTTTCACAAATACCCGGTCTTCAACACCGGTCTTCAAATGCAATCCATAACGACGTATCACATATTCGGAATGGGTTATACGACCCAAAGGTCCTTTCTCGGCTAACCCGAATAGTGTGCGCTTATTCAAAAATAAGTGTGGCATTCAAATTCAAACAAATCTCAACAAATACCTATTTAAAGGCAAATATTGATAGTCGGATTATTTAACTATCAATAGGCATGCTCAACATCACCAAATTCCAAATAATTTCCCAAATTATTTACTTTTCAAAATATCTTTACTCGATATATATTTTCCACACTTCAACCATTTGAAAACAAATTTTCAAATCACTTTTCACCTTTATCATTTTTGAAAACAAATTTCAATCATTTTCCTTACGCAGAATTTCTTTCATTTCAGCATGGTTCATTTAAACCAATTAAATAAATCCTTAACGATTTACTTTATATTTACGTTCCGAATCCGTAAATTAATTCCCACACTTTAAAAATAAATCAACGTTTATTTTTAAACTAATTCCCCTTTCTTTTATAAATTCCATAGTGAATTTATAATCCCAAAATATCTATGATGTACGATTTTCAATCGATTTTCAATATTCACTTTCGATTATCTTCAAAAAGATAAATCCTAAAACGTTCATTTCACATTGGAAAAATATTTCCATACTTATTTAATAATAAGTACTTCACAAATCTATTTATTTTCAATATTTGAAAATATTCAATATACTTAAATCAAAATTTAGTATATATTTCATTACTTAAGGAAAACATTCTCTTAACACATTTATTTGGGTCAAAACGAAAGTTGCGTAAAACATCGTTACGACGACCCAAAATTACTAGTATAGGGATTCAAAGTTTAAATAGATATATAAATCCCAATACTATACAAAATATTTCCTTTCGAAAATCATTTACTATAACAATAGTGTTATAGTCCACCATTTCCTTTTATTTCTCGAAAACGTCTATTTCAACAATGAATGTTGAAATCTATGGTTTCGAATCTTAACACATTTAAAACATCGTTAGATCCTTTTAATTCTATTTAAAATATCACATCCAAAACATTTTCTTTAACATATTATTCACTATTCAAAAACGTGAATATACTTCGTTAACCAATTTCATCATTTCTATTCATTTTATTTTAAAGGATTATTCACTGTCTAAAACGTGAATATAACTCCATTGATAAGTTATACAATTTACTTATCAAAATAAGTCGTTTGCGAATTTATAAAACAACGTTTATAAATTCCATTTCTATTTATTTTATAACAACTTCCTTTTATAAATCTCCTTTATTTACCTATTCAATTTATAACTCAATTATATACTAAAAGTCCATATTATAAGTTAAATACTTATAATTTATTTGTTTACAAAATGGTTCTTTTAAACTTTCCAAATTATAAATCTTATAACTTATAAGATTCATTTATTTACCTAAATCTATTATTTTAATAACTTTAGAAATTTTATAAACCTACTGCTTATAAAATTCCATTTATAACTTCACCGTTTATAATTCTATAAGTTTCATTCATTCATGAAATTCATTCACAATTCATTCTAACACTTATAAAAACTCGTTTTATAATTCCAATATTTTGATTTATAAATATCCGTCTTATAATTCTTTTATATAAATCAATTTATATTATTCTTTAAAACGTCTTTGAACTCTTTATAATTTCACCATTTTCTTTGATTTATAAAATAATCAATTTTATAAATCCTATATTTAATCTTTTTACAATAAATTCAAAAATCCCAATTTAACTATTTTATAAAATCACTAACCCCATATTTCTCAAAAATCAACTTTTAACTATATTTCTCAAAACCATAATTTTTATAACATTAAAATTATAACGTTTATTTATTTAAGATGAATCAATTCCAAAAATATTTTATAATGTATACTCTTCAAAAATCACTTTAAAAATCCTTTTAAAATTCCAAAATTTGGCCCAATGATGCTACATACCAAATAGTCAATCATGACAACAACGGTATCATATATCGATATGATAATCAACGAATATCAAAATATCCATAATCAAATAAATACTGTTGAGGAATCCAGTTGGATCCCTCCAACCTGTTTTCCTACATCCAAAAATGTTAGCACAATACCAATTCCGCTCCAGCACGGAATTATCGTGGTATATGCGATTTGTAAAATATTATCCGCTTAATAGACGGCGCAATAGGGTCTCATCCGCTATATAATGCGGGAAATCAACTCCAAGTACATAAATAATACCAATTTCACTATTTATGAAATATTCGCGGTATAAGTTTTTAATAAATAACCTCCGCTTACTAACGGCGCATAATGTCTATTTTAACAATCAATAATAACAATCATCATTCAAACATGATTCCAGAATTTTAAATATAACTATTTAAAATTAAAATCGAAACCGATTCGATTGAGTGAGAAGTTCTCACCTTGATTTTATTTCCGTTTTCACCTTTTATTTCGAATAAAATTAAACGCGCCTTTAATTTTACCCGAAATTTTCGCTAACTCCAAATGAATCCAATCCAATTCACTAGCGTAGTGCTCGTCCATACGATTCCAACGCAACTGGTTTCGCGCATTTTCGACCTCGTATGAAAAAGATACGAATTTTTTAGTTTACATGAATTTTATATATACATAATTTACACTTTATTTTCTAAACCTACAATCATGGCTGTCCAAATCCTTGTTTCCAGATCAAGGCCGTGCATAGCCTTTACTCACGCACGCGTTCATCTTCCCCAGTAAACGAACGCAACTTGAACCCATTAAGCTCCAATTCGGGTTAGATCTCGAGCCAGCTACGACGACTTTTATGTCGATCAAGCACCTCCAGGTCGCAGCCCTTGGCCGCCAACATCAACGCCGTGAATAGCTCAGAGCTCGGCTCTCCTAATGCTGAGAAAAACGCACCCAAACCCACCACGAATGCAAGCAATTCCCCGTTGATCCATCACTTCGTTCTCGATCTTGACCGTTGGATAGCAAGATCGCAATGCCCTCTACAACTTTCATGTTAAGCATTTCTTGAATTGATGAACGTATTTGAAGAAAATTGAAGAAGAAGACTGACACATTTCGGCCATTGATTTGAAAACAGGCGGCTGCTGGTTGAAAACCCTAGCTAGGTTATATTTTGCAAAAATGAAAGTAATATGGTCCTTTTATATAAAAATTTCGAAACACTATTCATTTCTAAATTTCCGAACTCCAAACCTCGCGCGGTGACCGGCGTTTCTAGGGTTTATCCCGCGTTCCGAACACAATGGAACGTGTTTCAGGAGCTAATTCGGTCATCTGTGTGAGTTATGGCAATAAACATTCGATTTAAAATTAAACCGATTAAACGATTTTCTAGGCGTTTTAGCTTGCACCGGACAAACGGTAAATCCGATTGACATGAAATTTGAAACCTTACAATAATATCACATTACGGATCCGATGAAACTGGTTTCGTCAAAATCCTAGACTTTTTGAAAAATGACTATTTTTACTCGCCAATTTAATATTAAAACAATTTCGATGCGTTTCGAGCTGCCATGATCAAACGACAACTCCGATTGCTACGAAAATTGAAATCCGGTAATAACAAACTATTACGGATCCAATAGAACTAGTTTCGTCCAATTCTGAGACTGTTCCAAAAATTGGCTATTTTCAGTCGATAATTAAATATTAAAATATTCAATTTTCACAAATAAACTTTTAATTCGATTTTAAAAGTTTTATAACGTCTCTATAACTTCAATATGATATAATAAAATTTTACAAATCATTTTCAATCATATTTAACCCAATTTTCAATTATTTCTGTATTTTCACATATTAAATTATCGATTTAATTATTCAATTAAATCCAATTATTCGAAATAAAATTTATTCAACTTATAAATTTCACTTATTAATATTTAAAATTAATTAAATATTCAAATTTAAATTAATAAAAATTCTGGGTCGTTACAGCTGTTGTTCTTCTATAAATAAGGGTTAGTTCCAACGAATTTTAATTAAGTTTTTCTGGTTTTTCACTTCTCTTCTTCATCCACATTTCTTTATACAAATTCTTATCATTACTTTGCCGAAATCAACATTGAATCTAACTAGATTTTTTATGGTTTGATTCTTTATCACTATCTCAACAAGATCCTCGATGCTATTTAGAGTCATAGGCTTTTTGTAATCAAGTTAGCGAGGAAAGGTGTGATTGTAGCCTTGGATATCAATCAAGCGAGATAAGGTGTGATTGTAGGCTTGAGTGGGTGAACTTGCTGCCCGGGAAATCAAGTATCTCTACCCAGATGATTGTGATTCTGGAGGATGTACCTCGTTGCCGTGAAATCGAGGGTGTAATTGTAAAGATTGTTTTTGAATGGAAATCCGTACTTGTGTGCGGGACTGGATGTAGGGTAACTCCGAACCAGTATAAAATCCGGTGTGTTCTTTCCTTTACTGCTTTTACTTTGTATTTGCATTTGTATTTGATTCTGTGATCATATCTGTGTCTGAATATTACATACATTTGTGTTCAAATTAACAAAAATTCAAAAAGATTTAACTATTCTCTAAAAACACTATTCACCCTCCCTCTAGTGTTTATCCTTAGCCGTAAGATCCTTAATCCGCATTTCTCACATTTGGCATCAGAGCAAGATTTTCAAAGTTTCATAATCTGACTTTTAAAAAAGTTTTAAAATGGCTATGTTTGTTAATACTAGTTTAGAAATATTCAGATCATTATTGTCTTTTGAGTCTACATATAATCAATGTTCAAATTCAAGTTGTCTACCAAAATTGTTTGATGTGCAGGAATCATGCTTTATGGCTTTTGAGGAATCAATACACAATGGACAAATTTTGCAGATCAGAAAGGACAAATGGATACTCGATAGTGGATGTTCTAGACACATGACTGGCAATCCAGATATGTTAAATGATATAATATACAAAGACGGAGGACTGGTTAACTTTGAAGACAATTCAAAAGGATATGTGATTGGCATCGGCAAAGTCGGTAACTCTGAAACTCCTATTATTACTAATGTTTTACTAGTTAAAAATCTAAAACATAATCTGCTAAGTATAAGTCAACTTTGAGTTAAAGGATATAAAATTAAATTTGAAAAATATAAATGTCACATCGAAGATAAGAATTCAACCATAATATTTGAGGGAGTTAGGAAAAAGAATATTTATATTCTTAGTATAAAAGTTTCAAATGAGAACTTATGTCTTTTGGAAAATACAACCGACCCTTGGATTTGGCATAAGAGATTTGGGCATTTGAATTTCAAACTCTTATCTAGACTGTACATGATCTAGTAAGAAGTCTCCCTAAAATGAATTTTAAAGTAGATAGTCTACGTGATGCATGTCAATTAGGAAAACTTAGAAAAAGTTACTTTAAATTAAAAGATATGATTTCAACTTCATAACCTCTTGAATTATTTCACCTTGATTTATTTGGTCCATCTCAAATTCTGTTAAAAAATCATAGTAAATATGTTTTTATAATTGTAGATGATTATTCTAGATTTACATGGACAATATTTTTGAAACATAAAAGTGATACTTTTGAATGTTTTAAGAACTTTTCAAAAAGGGTTCAAAATCAACTTTCTCTAAAAATCATAACCATTCGTAGTGATCACGGTGGTGAATTTGAAAATGAAAAGTTTGAGGAATTCTGCAATAAAAAGAGAATAACTCATAGTTTTCATTTCCAAGAACTCCACAACAAAACGGAGTAGTAGAACGTAAAAATAGGACGATTCAAGAGTGTGCGACAACTATTCTTTCAGACAGTAAATTACCAAAGAATTTTTGGGCAAAAGCAGTTGCTACCGCCTGTTATATTTTAAATAGAATTTTAATTAGACCTTTAACTGATAAGACTTCTTATCAACTTCTTCACTCAAAGAAACCTAAAGCATCTTATTTAAGAATTTTTGAAAGCAAATGTTTTATTTTAAATACTAAAGATAACTTAGATAAATTTGATCCTAAATCCGACGTGTAACGAACCGGAATTTTCGACTCTCGAAAATTCGACATCGACACTCACTTTATCGACTGCCGAATATCGAAGGCCGAAAACCGAGATGTTATGGGTTTTAAAAAGAAAAGAAAAGAAAGAAGAGAGAAAAAGAAGAAAGAAAAAGAAAAATAGAGAGAAAAGAAGATAGACAATTTTTTTTTTTAGAAAACAGAGAATTTGAAAAATAGAAGATAGAAGAATTTTAAAAGAATAGAACGGGACAGAAGAAAACAACAGAACAACAACAGAATCTCACAATTCGCAGCGGAACAACATATAATAATGAATGAATAATCTTTAAACAAAGAACTATCAGTTATTACATTTCATCATATTACATTACATCATATCATCAGAGTGTACAACATCATACAAACAGCGGAAAAAGAAATACTATATAAACTAGTAATACGCCATGCCATCCAGCTTGCCTCCTGCAACTCCTGAATATCCAGAATATCCTGATAAACCTTAACTCTTGACTGCCCGTGTGGAAATTTGTGGGCACCCAGAGTTTAGGAAGGAAAACAATAAACTCCGAGTCAGTCATGTGACTGGTGTGAGAACTCAAAACAGTTTATTTAACTTTAAAATCAAAATAGAGGAATATTTTTAATTCAATTCGCAATGCTTTTAAAAATGAGACTACCATAAGGCCTCCCGCACACACACACAATGCAAACGCAGAATCGGAGGAGATTTCTCCTTATGATAGTCAAAGATGCTTGATACGCATTTAAAATAACATTTGATATTATTATTAGTGCATAATGTATAACAAATTCATTTCGAAAGTAGAATATAAATCTTAGCCAACATACGACCATTATCGTATGCCTACTATAGCTACTATCCAAACAGTGGTGACCACCATAAGTGAATGGCAGGTTCTACAACTAATACCGTACAAGATCGTATTGTTTCTTTGGATTTCCAACAAATGGTCAGGCTAAGGAACTTCCTACTGCCACATGGGATCGCCTCTGGCTGGACGTCCCGAGAACTTAACCAGCTCTCTGCCAACACAAGGCCGGGTTACCTTTATCACTAGGTAACTACTACACGAATATGGCATCCCCCGGTCCCATCGGACCTTTAACCGAGCGCTCGTCACCAACAACACCACACAGAAATAGATATAGTGTATCAACATGAGTAAGTATCTGGGCTCCATACCATGATACCACCCTTTCCAGAAGGAAATGCACATACCCTAAAGGGAGCTACCCCTCATAACCTTGCCGCATCTTTCCTGTTTTGACCATTAACGGGATGTGAGGCTCGACGAATTCACGTCCACAAAAACATACTTTATACAAAAGCCATGCTTTGGGTCAACAAATGATCAACACAATGATCACTAAGATAGACGATCAAATAAATGATCCTATCACAATAATCAACACAATGATCATTTCAGCATCACTCAGCATGTCACATTACCAAATTGGGAATATATCGCTGATAACTTCAACTATATAACCTTTGAGCACATACGTCTCAAAGAAGGGTGTTAAGCAAAGAATAAATTCTCCGCCACCAACAGAAATATATTTGAAAGAAATCGGCTTTATATCTCAACTTGTAATGTCAGGCATACAATCCATGCAAGTCTGTTCCGGGATCGAACAAAACCGAAGGCACTTACAAAGAAGTCCTTGCAATCCGGATATTCACAATCCTGATCGGATTCACCATCACATATGGAGAACTCAATACCGTAGCTACTCGGTGCAGAGTCAATCGATAGTTCATCCTATCGCTTTTGCAAATACCGGTCTTCAACACCGATCTTCAAATGCAATTCACAACGACGTATCACATATTCGGAATGGGTTATACGACCCCATGGTCCTTTCCCGGTTAACCCGAATAGTGAGCGCTTATTCAAAAATAAGTGTGACATTCAAATTCAATCAATTCACATCAAATACCCATTCAAAGGGAAATATTGATAGTCGGCTATTGAACTATCACTGGATATGCATACATCACCAGATTCCAAATAATTTTCCAAATTATTTATTTTCCAAAAATATCTTTACAAGATATATAATTTCAACACTTCAAAAATAAATCAATATTTATTTTTAAACAATTTCCACTTTCACATATAAATTCCATAATGAATTTATATTTCCAAAATATCCATGCATATGCGATTTCAATAATTCATTTCAATTTATCTTCAAAAAGATAAATTCTAATTATTCACTTCATATTGGAAAACATTTCCATACTTATTAAATAAGTAATTCACAATCATTTATTTTCAACACTTAGAAAATATTCAATATACTTAAACCGAATTAAGTATATATTTCATTCTATTAAGAAAATCCTTTCTTAAACATATTTACTTGGGCCAAAACGAATGTTGCGTAAAACATCGTTACGACAACCCAAAATCACTAGTATAGGGATTCGAATTTAAAATAGATATATAAATCCCAATACTATACAAAACATTTCCTTTCGGAAATCATTTACTATAACAACAGTGTTATAGTCCACTATTTCCTTTTATTTCTCGAAATCGTCTGTTTCAACAATAAATGTTGAGATCTATGGTTTCGAATCTCAACACCTTTAAAACATCGTTAGATCGTTTTAATTTTGTTTAAAATATCACATTCTAAAACATTTTCTTTAACATGTTATTCACTATTCAAAAACGTGAATAAACTCCGTTAACAAATTTCATCCTTTTATTCATTTTAATTCAAAGGATTATTCACTATTCAAAAATGTGAATATAACTCCATTTCTAAGTTATAACAATTAACTTATCAAAATAAGTCGTTTGCGAATTTATAAAACAACGTTTATAAATTCCATTTCTATTTATTTATAAAAACCTCCTTCTTTATAAATTCCTTTATTAACCTATTCCAGTTTATAACTCAATTATAAACTACAAGTTCATATTATAAGTTAATTACTTATAAAACGATTATTTTATAAAATCGTTCTTTTAAAGACTTTCCAATTTATAACCCTTATAACTTATAAGGTTTATTTATTTAATCAATCTATTCTTCAAATAACTTCACAAATTTTATAAACCTACTGTTTATAAAATTTCATTTATAACTTCACAGTTTATAATTCTATAGATTTCATTCATTTATGAAATTCATTTTCACTACATTCAAACACTTATAAAAACTCGTTTTATAATGTCTATATTTCAATTTATAAATATCCATTTATAAATCTCTAAATATAAATCAGTTTATATTATTATTCTAAAACGTCTTTAAATTCCTTTATAATTTCATCATTTCGATTTATAAAATAATCAAATTTTATAAATCCTATATTTAAACTTTTATCATATATTCAAAAATCCAATTTAAATTATTTTATAAAATCATTAGTTCCTTTCATTTCTCGAAAATCGACTTTTAATCGTATTTCTAAAAATCAACTTTTTAACTATATTTCACAAAAACCATAATTTTTATAACTTTTAAAAATTATAACGTTTATTTATTTATAATGGATCAATTTCAAAAATATAGTATATTTTCAAAATCACTTTTAAAATCATTTTAAAATCCCAAAATCTGGGTCCAATGATGCTACACACCAAATAGTCAATCACGACAACAACGATCCATCATATATCGTATATGATAATCAACGAATATCAAAATATCCATAATCAAATAAAAACTGTTGAGGAATCCAGTTGGATCCCTCCAACCTGTTTCCTGCATCCAAAAACATTAGCACAATACCAATTTCGCTCCAGTACGAAATTATCGCGGTATATGTTCTTAATAAATATTATCCGCTTACTAACGGCGTAATAGGGTCTCATCCGCTAAACAAAAAATGCGGGAAATCAATCAACTGCAATATATACATATGCCAATATATATATATTGATATTATATATAATACCAATTTCACTGTTTATGAAATATTCGCGGTATATGTTTATATTAAATAACATCCGCTTACTAACGGCGTATAATGTCTATTTTAACAATCAATAAATTTACAGTCATCATTCAAACATGCATTCAAATATTTTAAATCTAACTATTTAAAATAAAATCGAAATCTATTCGATTGAGTGAGAAGTTCTCACCTTGGTTTTAAATTCCGTTTAAGCTTTTATTTCGAATAAAATTAAACGCGCGTTTAATTTTACCCGAAATTCTCGCTAACTCCAAACGACTCCAAACCAACTCCATCGCGTAGTGCTCGTCCATACGATTCCAACGCAACTGGGTTTGCATTTTTTCGACCTCGTATGAAAAAGTTATGCATTTTATAAGATTACACGATTTTTAAATTAACTAAATACAACAAAACCTTTATATTTTTAACCTACAAACATTTACAACCCTTGGATCTGCTGCCTCCACATCTGGACCCTTCCCCCTTTCTTCCTTCTTTCACGTTTTTGGCTACAGCACAAGCCGAACAAACAAAACCCAACATAGAAACTAGGGTTTCCGATTTCACTTTCATCACTCAACTTGACGACGATCAGATTGCTCCACCTCGAAGACCACCACACTAGCTCCCCACGGCCCTAGGCATATGAAACTCGGCCTCCTCCTCCACCTCAGGTTGCGTGCGCAACTGGACACGCACGGCCCCACATAGCTTCCTCTACGCAACTCCAAACACGATCTCCACCGTTGATCTCCAAGCTCTCGTCGCCCTCTTCAATACTCTAGTTGAACATTTCTGCTAATTCCTGATGGATTGGAAGAAATCGAGGAGGGAATGAGATTGAATTCTGGCCATCCACTTATTAGGGCCGGCTAGGGTTATTTTCTTTTTTTTTTTTTATTAAATGAAGGGGGTAGTGTGCATATTTATAAGGAACGAGCAAGCGTAAACACTATTCATCCCGGAAATTCCGAACTCCGATTTAGACGCCGTAACCAGCGTACCTAGGGTTTATCCCGCGTTCCGGACACAATGGAACAGGTTTCGGAAGCTAATTCGGAAGTATGTGCGAGTTATGGCTATAAACGCTCAATTTGAATTAAACCGAATTAAGTGATTTTCTAGGCGTTTTAATTTGCACCGGACAAACGGTAAATCCAAATGACTTGAAATTTGAAACCTTACAATAATATCACATTACGGATCCGATGAAACTGGTTTCGTCAAATTCCGAGACTTTTTGAAAAATGGCTATTTTGACTCGCCAAATTTAAATTAAAAATAATTCGATGCGTTTCGAGCTGCCACGATCAAACGATAGCTCCGATTGACACGAAAATTGAAATCCGGTAATAACTAACTATTACGGATCCAATGAAACTGGTTTCGTTCAATTCCGAGACTGTTCAAAAATTGACTATTTTACAGTCGATTATTAAATATTAAAATATTCAATTTTCACAATTTAACTTCTAATTCGATTTTAAAAGTTCTAAAATATTTCTATAACTCCAGTATGATTAAATAAAATTTTACAAATCATTTTCAATCATATTTAACTCAATTTTTAATTATTTCCATAATTTAACATTTTAAATTATCGATTTAATAATCCAATTAAATCCAAAAATTCAAATAAAAATTTATTTGACTTAAAAATTCACTTATAAATATCTAAAATTAATTAAATATTCAAATTTTAATTTCTAAAAATTCTGGGTCGTTACAATCTTTCCCCCTTAAAAGAATTTCGTCCTCGAAATTACAAGTTAGAAAGGTTACAGAATTTATTAATTTTCCAAAATTGATAGTTAAACTTCTTATAAATCTTTACTAAGTTTTCAAATCATACTTAGTTATGTTTTCAAAAACAAACTATATCATTTAACTTTCAATTCCAAAATCAAAGTTATAGTTTTCAAAATTTTCCAATTTTCTCAAATTTTTCTAACGCCTTAAATTTTCGGAAAAATTCGCCATGTCTCCTTTGCGCGGCTCGATCCGAAAAAAAAAAAAATGACAGTATATATATCACAAATATACATCTCATCAAGTAATGAGGCATCCCGCAGGGAAAAAAGTATAAAAGTGCGATATTTAATCCGAGATATGTACCTTATATTTTATTAGCGAGCATATACGGCTAATATAGCGCAAAAGCGAGCTCCAAATGCGAAGCAAACGCGATCCGCACCTACTAAACACTCAACAAACAACATGAGAACATGCACATATGCAAATAGTATCAATATACAACATATAGCAACATAACTATACATGTCACATAGCAAATGCAACAATAGCAATATATATTCAACCATCATCCAATTACCATTCAACAAATTCATAACCAATATATTCATTCATATTTTCATTCATATACAATGAATTGGTTTTCACTTTAAATCACATTTGATTTGTTTACATTGGATTTACTAACATTCATTCTCAATTCTAATTAGTTTCAATTTGTTAACATTCACTAATTTAAATCCAGTTCACCTTCAATTCTATTCAAATTTATTTACTTTCCATTTGAATTCAATTACATAGCTTTCAATTTCATTAACACTTAATGAATTATATACAATCAATCAACAACCATATAGCAACCAAGGTTTATTCATTATAACCAAATTCCTTTGCTTATATTCATTCTCATTCAATTTATTCAACTTCTAATAACATTTGATTTCAATGAATTTATACTTTCATTCATTATTTCATATCAATTTTAATTACATTCAATTGATTAACATTCAATCCATTCATTCAATTCAATTACAAAGTTGAATTTCATTTACATAACTTAAGTTCATATTTCTTTTAATCTACTTGATTTATTTACTTCGATACCAAAATCAACTTAATTCAATATCTCTTAAGTTATATTCCATTTAACTTTAAATCACTTCTTATATATATAAGTTTATTTCACAATTGTAAACACTTTAATTATAATTCAATTCTTATAATTCATTTGCTTATACAATTATTCTTTTATTTAGATTATTCAAACAACCTAACAATCAACTTATATATACACTTTAATAATTCTGAAAAATTATTCCTTTATATATAAAAATATAATCGAGGCAAAATTATTTCATTCACCCAATTTAAAAATCGATATTATGTCGAATTGTTCTATTCAAGTGTTTAGAAACCCCTTCGGCAAAGTTGTACATACCGTGCTGAGGAAGGTTCATATGCCACTCAATAAACCAATCATCACAATATAAAACAATTTCATATCACTAACAAATACGCTCTCATAGCTATTATTACACTCAAACTCATTCTAGAGTACTACTGACTCTATCTCTAATGAGTAATACCCTACAGAACCATGGTTGTCGCTTAACCATCAGAGCTCTGATACCAAATGTAACGAACCGGAATTTTCGACTCTCGAAAATTCGATATCGACACTCACTTTATCGACTGCCGAATATCGAAGGCCGAAAACCGAGATGTTATGGGTTTTAAAAAGAAAAGAAAAGAAAGAAGAGAGAAAAAGAAGAAAGAAAAAGAAAAATAGAGAGAAAAGAAGATAGACAATTTTTTTTTTAGAAAACAGAGAATTTGAAAAATAGAAGATAGAAGAATTTTAAAAAAATAGAACGGGACAGAAGAAAACAACAGAACAACAACAGAATCTCACAATTCGCAGCGGAACAACATATAATAATGAATGAATAATCTTTAAAAAAAGAACTATCAGTTATTACATTTCATCATATTACATTACATCATATCATCAGAGTGTACAACATCATACAAACAGCGGAAAAAGAAATACTATATAAACTAGTAATACGCCATGCCATCCAGCTTGCCTCCTGCAACTCCTGAATATCCAGAATATCCTGATAAACCTTAACTCTTGACTGCCCGTGTGGAAATTTGTGGGCACCCAGAGTTTAGGAAGGAAAACAATAAACTCCGAGTCAGTCATGTGACTGGTGTGAGAACTCAAAACAGTTTATTTAACTTTAAAATCAAAATAGAGGAATATTTTTAATTCAATTCGCAATGCTTTTAAAAATGAGACTACCATAAGGCCTCCCGCACACACACACAATGCAAACGCAGAATCGGAGGAGATTTCTCCTTATGATAGTCAAAGATGCTTGATACGCATTTAAAATAACATTTGATATTATTATTAGTGCATAATGTATAACAAATTCATTTCGAAAGTAGAATATAAATCTTAGCCAACATACGACCATTATCGTATGCCTACTATAGCTACTATCCAAACAGTGGTGACCACCATAAGTGAATGGCAGGTTCTACAACTAATACCGTACAAGATCGTATTGTTTCTTTGGATTTCCAACAAATGGTCAGGCTAAGGAACTTCCTACTGCCACATGGGATCGCCTCTGGCTGGACGTCCCGAGAACTTAACCAGCTCTCTGCCAACACAAGGCCGGGTTACCTTTATCACTAGGTAACTACTACACGAATATGGCATCCCCCGGTCCCATCGGACCTTTAACCGAGCGCTCGTCACCAACAACACCACACAGAAATAGATATAGTGTATCAACATGAGTAAGTATCTGGGCTCCATACCATGATACCACCCTTTCCAGAAGGAAATGCACATACCCTAAAGGGAGCTACCCCTCATAACCTTGCCGCATCTTTCCTGTTTTGACCATTAACGGGATGTGAGGCTCGACGAATTCACGTCCACAAAAACATACTTTATACAAAAGCCATGCTTTGGGTCAACAAATGATCAACACAATGATCACTAAGATAGACGATCAAATAAATGATCCTATCACAATAATCAACACAATGATCATTTCAGCATCACTCAGCATGTCACATTACCAAATTGGGAATATATCGCTGATAACTTCAACTATATAACCTTTGAGCACATACGTCTCAAAGAAGGGTGTTAAGCAAAGAATAAATTCTCCGCCACCAACAGAAATATATTTGAAAGAAATCGGATTTATATCTCAACTTGTAATGTCAGGCATACAATCCATACAAGTCTGTTCCGGGATCGAACAAAACCGAAGGCACTTACAAAGAAGTCCTTGCAATCCGGATATTCACAATCCTGATCGGATTCACCATCACATATGGAGAACTCAATACCATAGCTACTCGGTGCAGAGTCAATCGATAGTTCATCCTATCGCTTTTGCAAATACCGGTCTTCAACACTGATCTTCAAATGCAATTCACAACGACGTATCACATATTCGGAATGGGTTATACGACCCCATGGTCCTTTCCCGGTTAACCCGAATAGTGAGCGCTTATTCAAAAATAAGTGTGACATTCAAATTCAATCAATTCACATCAAATACCCATTCAAAGGGAAATATTGATAGTCGGCTATTGAACTATCACTGGATATGCATACATCACCAGATTCCAAATAATTTTCCAAATTATTTATTTTCCAAAAATATCTTTACAAGATATATAATTTCAACACTTCAAAAATAAATCAATATTTATTTTTAAACAATTTCCACTTTCACATATAAATTCCATAATGAATTTATATTTCCAAAATATCCATGCATATGCGATTTCAATAATTCATTTCAATTTATCTTCAAAAAGATAAATTCTAATTATTCACTTCATATTGGAAAACATTTCCATACTTATTAAATAAGTAATTCACAATCATTTATTTTCAACACTTAGAAAATATTCAATATACTTAAACCGAATTAAGTATATATTTCATTCTATTAAGAAAATCCTTTCTTAAACATATTTACTTGGGCCAAAACGAATGTTGCGTAAAACATCGTTACGACAACCCAAAATCACTAGTATAGGGATTCGAATTTAAAATAGATATATAAATCCCAATACTATACAAAACATTTCCTTTCGGAAATCATTTACTATAACAACAGTGTTATAGTCCACTATTTCCTTTTATTTCTCGAAATCGTCTATTTCAACAATAAATGTTGAGATCTATGGTTTCGAATCTCAACACCTTTAAAACATCGTTAGATCGTTTTAATTTTGTTTAAAATATCACATTCTAAAACATTTTCTTTAACATGTTATTCACTATTCAAAAACGTGAATAAACTCCGTTAACAAATTTCATCCTTTTATTCATTTTAATTCAAAGGATTATTCACTATTCAAAAATGTGAATATAACTCCATTTCTAAGTTATAACAATTAACTTATCAAAATAAGTCGTTTGCGAATTTATAAAACAACGTTTATAAATTCCATTTCTATTTATTTATAAAAACCTCCTTCTTTATAAATTCCTTTATTAACCTATTCCAGTTTATAACTCAATTATAAACTACAAGTTCATATTATAAGTTAATTACTTATAAAACGATTATTTTATAAAATCGTTCTTTTAAAGACTTTCCAATTTATAACCCTTATAACTTATAAGGTTTATTTATTTAATCAATCTATTCTTCAAATAACTTCACAAATTTTATAAACCTACTGTTTATAAAATTTCATTTATAACTTCACAGTTTATAATTCTATAGATTTCATTCATTTATGAAATTCATTTTCACTACATTCAAACACTTATAAAAACTCGTTTTATAATGTCTATATTTCAATTTATAAATATCCATTTATAAATCTCTAAATATAAATCAGTTTATATTATTATTCTAAAACGTCTTTAAATTCCTTTATAATTTCATCATTTCGATTTATAAAATAATCAAATTTTATAAATCCTATATTTAAACTTTTATCATATATTCAAAAATCCAATTTAAATTATTTTATAAAATCATTAGTTCCTTTCATTTCTCGAAAATCGACTTTTAATCGTATTTCTAAAAATCAACTTTTTAACTATATTTCACAAAAACCATAATTTTTATAACTTTTAAAAATTATAACGTTTATTTATTTATAATGGATCAATTTCAAAAATATAGTATATTTTCAAAATCACTTTTAAAATCATTTTAAAATCCCAAAATCTGGGTCCAATGATGCTACACACCAAATAGTCAATCACGACAACAACGATCCATCATATATCGTATATGATAATCAACGAATATCAAAATATCCATAATCAAATAAAAACTGTTGAGGAATCCAGTTGGATCCCTCCAACCTGTTTCCTGCATCCAAAAACATTAGCACAATACCAATTTCGCTCCAGTACGAAATTATCGCGGTATATGTTCTTAATAAATATTATCCGCTTACTAACGGCGTAATAGGGTCTCATCCGCTAAACAAAAAATGCGGGAAATCAATCAACTGCAATATATACATATGCCAATATATATATATTGATATTATATATAATACCAATTTCACTGTTTATGAAATATTCGCGGTATATGTTTATATTAAATAACATCCGCTTACTAACGGCGTATAATGTCTATTTTAACAATCAATAAATTTACAGTCATCATTCAAACATGCATTCAAATATTTTAAATCTAACTATTTAAAATAAAATCGAAATCTATTCGATTGAGTGAGAAGTTCTCACCTTGGTTTTAAATTCCGTTTAAGCTTTTATTTCGAATAAAATTAAACGCGCGTTTAATTTTACCCGAAATTCTCGCTAACTCCAAACGACTCCAAACCAACTCCATCGCGTAGTGCTCGTCCATACGATTCCAACGCAACTGGGTTTGCATTTTTTCGACCTCGTATGAAAAAGTTATGCATTTTATAAGATTACACGATTTTTAAATTAACTAAATACAACAAAACCTTTATATTTTTAACCTACAAACATTTACAACCCTTGGATCTGCTGCCTCCACATCTGGACCCTTCCCCCTTTCTTCCTTCTTTCACGTTTTTGGCTACAGCACAAGCCGAACAAACAAAACCCAACATAGAAACTAGGGTTTCCGATTTCACTTTCATCACTCAACTTGACGACGATCAGATTGCTCCACCTCGAAGACCACCACACTAGCTCCCCACGGCCCTAGGCATATGAAACTCGGCCTCCTCCTCCACCTCAGGTTGCGTGCGCAACTGGACACGCACGGCCCCACATAGCTTCCTCTACGCAACTCCAAACACGATCTCCACCGTTGATCTCCAAGCTCTCGTCGCCCTCTTCAATACTCTAGTTGAACATTTCTGCTAATTCCTGATGGATTGGAAGAAATCGAGGAGGGAATGAGATTGAATTCTGGCCATCCACTTATTAGGGCCGGCTAGGGTTATTTTCTTTTTTTTTTTTTATTAAATGAAGGGGGTAGTGTGCATATTTATAAGGAACGAGCAAGCGTAAACACTATTCATCCCGGAAATTCCGAACTCCGATTTAGACGCCGTAACCAGCGTACCTAGGGTTTATCCCGCGTTCCGGACACAATGGAACAGGTTTCGGAAGCTAATTCGGAAGTATGTGCGAGTTATGGCTATAAATGCTCAATTTGAATTAAACCGAATTAAGTGATTTTCTAGGCGTTTTAATTTGCACCGGACAAACGGTAAATCCAAATGACTTGAAATTTGAAACCTTACAATAATATCACATTACGGATCCGATGAAACTGGTTTCGTCGAATTCCGAGACTTTTTGAAAAATGGCTATTTTGACTCGCCAAATTTAAATTAAAAATAATTCGATGCGTTTCGAGCTGCCACGATCAAACGATAGCTCCGATTGACACGAAAATTGAAATCCGGTAATAACTAACTATTACGGATCCAATGAAACTGGTTTCGTTCAATTCTGAGACTGTTCAAAAATTGACTATTTTACAGTCGATTATTAAATATTAAAATATTCAATTTTCACAATTTAACTTCTAATTCGATTTTAAAAGTTCTAAAATATTTCTATAACTCCAGTATGATTAAATAAAATTTTACAAATCATTTTCAATCATATTTAACTCAATTTTTAATTATTTCCATAATTTAACATTTTAAATTATCGATTTAATAATCCAATTAAATCCAAAAATTCAAATAAAAATTTATTTGACTTAAAAATTCACTTATAAATATCTAAAATTAATTAAATATTCAAATTTTAATTTCTAAAAATTCTGGGTCGTTACACGACGAAGGTATCTTTATCGGATATTCTAATAGAAGTAAATCGTACAGAGTATTTAATTTAAGAACTAATACCGTCGAAGAAACAATGCACGTGTCATTCGATGAAAATTTCAAATTTTTTGAAAATATAAATGATGAAGATGATTTAATTAATCAAAATCAAGAGTCAACTAAAACTAATAATGAAATTAATTATCCTAATAAAAGGACTAAACTTTCAAAAGATCATCCTGTTGAAAATATACTAGGAGATATGCAATCTGTAGTTAAAGATAGAAATCAACTACGTCAAATGAGTAACGTATCTTTTATATCAACTATTGAACCAAAAAAATCCAAAAGAAGCATCAACTGATGATTTGTAGATTTTGGCTATGCAAGAAGAACTAAATCAATTTACTAGAAATGAAGTTTAGGAACTTGTTCCTAGACCTGAAAATAAGACTATAATTCGAACTAAATGGGTTTATAAAAATAAAGTGAATGAACAAGAAGAGGTAGTTAGAAATAAAGAACGCTTAGTCGCTCAAGGTTTTTGTCAAGAAGAAGGAATAGATTTTGATGAAACCTTTGCTCCTGTAGCAAGATTAAAAGCCATTAGGATTCTACTTGCTTTCACAAATCATAATAATTTCAAATTATTTCAAATGGATGTAAAAAGTGCCTTTTTTAATGGATTTGTAAAAGAAGAAGTGTAGGTTGAACAACCTCCACCTTTTGAAAATGATAAATTACCAAATCATGTTTACAAACTTAAGAAAGCTTTATATGGTCTAAAACAAGCTCTTAGAGCCTGGTATGATAGACTAAGATCTCATCTATTACAATCAAAATTTGAAATTGGTAAAGTAGATAATACTCTTTTTATTAAAAGAAATAAAAATGATATTCAACTAGTACAAGTCTACGTAGATGATATCTTTTTGGATCAACTAATTTTGAAATGAATAAAGAATTTTCTGAAATAATGACAAAAGAGTTTGAGATGAGTCATATAGGTGAATTAAATTTCTTTTTAGGATTACAAATAAAACAATTAGATAATGGTATCTTTATTAGTCAAGAAAAATATGCTAAAGACCTAATTAATAAATTTGGTTTGACTACTGCAAGTGGAAAACACACTCCCATGGCAACCAATGAGTACCTTAGTAAAGAAGATCTCTCAAAAGATGTAGATCAAAACTTATATAAAGGAATGATTGGATCACTACTCTATATTACTGCTAGTAGCCCTATCATGCATAGTGTTTATCTCTGTGCAAGATATCAATTCCAACCTAAAGAGACCCACCTAAAAGCCGTAAAACGTATCATAAGATATGTTAAACACACATCTGATTATGGCTTATTTTAATCTAAAAATGATTCATTTGACTTAATATCTTACTATGATGTTGATTCTGCTGGTTGTAAATCAGACCGAAAGAGTACAAATGGAACTTGTCACTTTTTGGGGCATTGTCTGATTTCCTAGTTTAGTAAAAAGAAAAACACAGTTTCTTTATCAACAACTGAAACAGAATATATTTCTGCTACTTTGGCTTGTTCTCAAGTAATATATATGCAACAAACTTTAAAAGATTATGGTTTAAAATTTTCAAAATCACCAATTTATTGTGATAATACGAGTGCGATAAATTTATCCAAAAATACTACTCAACATACTCGAACTAAACATATTGATATCAGACATCATTTTCTCAGAGATAAGATAAGTAAGGAAGTAATCACTCTAGATTATATCAATTCTGAGAATCAAATTGCTGATATCTTAACAAAACCATTAAATGAATCTATATTTACTAAATTAAGAAGAGAATTAGGTATTTGTCCAATAACTGAAATATAAAATATAAATAAACAAAGTATAATTAAAATTAATTCGAAATAAATTAAATAGGAAAAAAATTCAAGAACCATGTCGACGTACCCCTCTACACTATGTCGACATACAACGTTTTTAAATTTTTGAAATTTTTTCCGCCAAAATTCAAATAATTGGTTATATATTCTTCACATTTTCGAAATTTTATTCATCCTTTATGTTGTCTCTCTGTCTTTTCTCTGAAATCAAATAATCAATGGCCTCCTCTTCCAAATCAAACCTAAAATCAACCTTTTCGTTCCCCCTCCTATCTCTGGTCCATTTCAACGTACTACTCTCGCTCATGTGACTAAAATGGAGGATTCCCTAAAGGATGCACTTCAGTTAATGATTGAAATTCAAGTAACGCAACTTCGAATGGCCAAGGAACAAGTGAGGCAAGGAAAAATCCTTAGGAATTTGCAAAAATTTCTAATGGACAATCATGCTAACCCAATCTTGATTGACGAAGATTCTTTAGGAGATCAAGAACAAGAGGCCAGCGAAGAAGAAGAAGTAGAAGAAGAACCCATGGAAGAAGCACATGCGGAAGATGACAACAAAGTCGTGTGTGTTGGAGAAGTGTGTTTTAACAAAGATGGGAATCTTGTCGAGCAACGTGGAAATTTCTGTTTCCACGTTCCAAACTGTTTGATTCATAGATCTCCTATGTTCAAAAACACACATTAGTTTCTTCTCTTTCGTTACCATTGTTGTTTGTTCCTTCTTACGTGTACAACAAAAATGTAAATATAACTATATGATTAATAAATAAATTGTGTTCATATATGTGTTCTTCCCTATTAATAAATAAAACTATATAGTTATCATATACTTAGAATAGTTAGTAGTTTAGGATTAGGTTTATTATTAGATCTAAGTGTTGATTATTTATGATAACACTATCATTATAATCACATATCATAGAGTATTAGATTTAGGGGGAGTTCTATAGTTTGGTGTTATGTAGTTTAGAGTTAGTTTTTTGTTGATGACAAAGAGGGAGAAGTATAAAATAGGGTAGTTAAGCATAGATTAAGGGGAAGTTATTAATTTTAGGGGGAGTTATTAAGATATAAGTAATATTTTATAAACAAAGATTGTCATCATTAAGAAGTGGGAAGATTGTTAGTCCGTGAGATGATGGTTTTGATGATAACAACCTTCGAAAAGATTATAAAATACAAATACTAACATTATAAGTTTAGATATATATGTATATGCAGGATTTAACCATGCAGGTACCAAGAATGAAGACTGTACAGTATAGAGATTCAAGATATCAAGACTGAAGACACATGGATATCAAGAATTCAAGACTTCAAGAATAATTATTTCTATTAGGAATTTTGTTAAAACTCCTAAAAAAGCACTGGCATCTTAAAATCCAATTTATTCATGGAATGGAATCCACTTCGAGCCTGTTAATGGGATGGAGCCCTAAGTAGGATGGAACCAACGAAAAATCTAGTGAAATATTGTTTTGTATCCGCTAA
Source organism: Allium cepa (assembly GCA_030765085.1). Lineage (NCBI taxonomy): Eukaryota > Viridiplantae > Streptophyta > Magnoliopsida > Asparagales > Amaryllidaceae > Allium > Allium cepa. The sequence continues at coordinate 424,532,795 of CM060937.1, forward strand.
TTTTTATTTAAATGATTTTACAAAATTATCTTGTTTTCAAAATGATTTCAAAACTTTCCTTTTAAAAGATTCAAAAACATCTATCCTGATTTTAAATACTTTTAGCCTCAAAATCATCTTTAATTTCAAAGTCAAATTACTCCTGATTTTAAACTATCTTTTAAATATAATATATTTAACTTTTAAATATTTATACTTAGATTTAAATATAAAATTGTAGTAAAATTCTATAATATTATTCTCTTTATTTACTTATGAATTTTAACTATAGTTAAGTATATTTATAAAGTTTAAAATAGTTTTAATATAAAATAAAAGTTATTTTCAAAGAAAATCAAAACACCAAAAAACCCTTTGGGATGTCGACATGCCCAAGTACCCCATGTCGACATGGTGTCAGTTGGTTTCTATTCGTCATAAGTCTTCACGAATGGACATGACTGTTGTTCTTCTATAAATATGGGTTAGTTTCAACGAATTTTAATTAAGTTTTTCTGGTTTTTCACTCCTCTTCTTCTTCCACATTTCTATATACAAATTCTTATCATTACTCTACCGAAATCAACATTGAATCTAACTAGATTATCTCTGGTTTGATTCTCTATCACTATCTCAACAAGATCCTTAGCGTTATTCAGAGTTATAAGCTTTTTGTAATCAACTTAGGGAGAAAATGTGTGATTGTAGCCTTGGAAATTAATCAAGCGAGATAAGAAGTGATTGTAGCCTTGGGAAATCAATTGGGTGAACTTGTTGTCTGGGAAATCAAGTATCTCTACCCAGAGGATTGTGATTCTGGAGGGTGTACCTCGTTGCCTTGAAATCGAGGGTGTAATTGTAAAGATTATTTTTGAGGGAAATATGTACTTGTGTGCGGGACTGGATGTAGGGTAACTCCGAACTAGTATAAAATCCGGTGTGTTCTTTCCTTTACTGCTTTTACTTTATATTTGCATTTTTGTTTGATTCTGTGATCATATGTGTGTCTGAATATTGCATACATTTGTGTTCAGATTAACAAAAGCTCAAAAAGATTTAACAATTCTTTAAAAACACTATTCACCCCCCTCTAGTGTTTATCCTTAGCCATAAGATCCTTAATCCTCATTTCTCACATTTTTGTCTTCATGTACCATTTAAAGGGGTACATCCGACGAAAATGGACTGGCCCACACAATCGTGCTTCTCTTGCAAGATGAATTATCAAATGTACCATCATATGAAAAAAGAAGGTGGAAAGTATTTTTCAACATCACACAAAGTAACAATAATCTCATCATCAAGTTGATGTAGTTTCTCTCTATCGATAATACGCTGATATAATTTATCGAAGGATGAACATAAATGAGTTATTGTTTTCCTTGACTTCTTTGGAAGCGATCCTCTTATTACAACAGGCAATAATTATTGCATTTAAATATGATAATCATGAGACTTCAAACCACTAATTTTGTAGTCCTCCAATTAAAATTTGAACAATAACCACCAGGTCCTCTTAAATCATACAACCTTTTACAAAAAAAAATTCTACTTTTGATAATGTATATGGAAGTGGCGGAAGATATGTCTTGTTTCCACGGGGTTGTGTATGAAGACCATGTCGAATTCCTCAATCCTCCAAATCCCATCTAGAGTTAACTCCATCTTTTGATTTCTTGTCATGCAACATTGCGCCCAGTAGACTTACACAAACATTTTTCTCGACATGCATTACATCTAAATTACAACATAATAGAAGTTCATATAAAAAAAAATGGAATATTTTAGTTGTATAATTCCATAATGTTAGTCTAATAGAATAAAATAGAACATATGCACTAACCTCTCAATACGGCAATTGAAAAAAGATGGATTTTTTTACCACCTTAATAGCTCCATTCTCACAGGATCTTTGTCCTCGTCATCTTCATTTTTCTTGCTATGCTCAATTCTTCTTTTATTCTCTATTTTTTTTTCTCATTCCTTTTCTACCTTTTCTTTTATTCCTTTTTTGGTTCTTCTTTACATTTCCTAAATTATTTGGAAAATCTTTTAAAACGATAGAAAATTTTCTTCTAATTAGAATCTTAGGCCCACATTCTTCCTCCATACTATTATCAAACAAAGCCTTCTATTTTCTTAAAGGGTTTGAAGGAGATAGAAATTTTCTATCGCCCATATAGACAATCTTTCTGCTGTGATTTAGCCATCAAGGATGAGGGTTGACACTGCATAATAGACAAGCTTTTTTACCTTTTACACAGCATCCAACAAGACTATAATATGTCGAAAGTCATTTATTCAAAGCAAAATTGCTTTCATATTAAATATTGATTTGACTTTATACATCATATACCTCAACTCCGGTATTCCACAAAAGATATAAATCTTCTACCAATGGTGCTAAATATACATCAATGTCATTTCCTGTTTGCTTCGGACCAAGAATCAACAATGTTAACATAATATTATCTTTCTTTATGCACAACATAGGCGAAAGATTATATGTTACGAGCATTATTGGCAAACAACTATATTTGGAACTTAACATGGAAAACGGATTGAAATCATCTGTTGCATGGCCAAGCCTAAGATTGCATGGATCTACTAAAAATGGTTTCCATTTCTCATCCACTACATTCCATGTTATAGAATCTACTGGATGTCACATTTTTCGGTCAGTGCTTTTGTTATTGAAATGCCGCCATAAATCTTCCTTTATCCTTTTAGGTCTAAACATTCTTCTAAACCTCAGAATTATTAGAAAATAATGCAACACTTTAAATGGAATGCCATGCATAATCTTTTGTCCATTGATTTACCTTCCATCTCGAAAATCCACAGGACAGTTATTCAAATCTTTATATTCATTTCCCAAAAAGACAAGAATCATTCTCACATTCATGAATCTTCTCGAAACCCATGTCGAATATTTTAAGATATTTTTTTAATTCATATAATGACTTGGGAAGTATGTTATTCTTTGGCAACGACAACTGCTACACATTTAGAAGCTTATTAAAACCATTATCAGACAAACCAATGTCACATTTAAGGTTATACAAGGCAAAGATAACAGATAACTTTGTTTGATCCTTGCAACTAGGATACAATGGGGTCTATAAATCTTCCATTTTTTGTGTAATTCATCCTCTTGTCGTTGTGCACCATCTTCACATTTATCATCATCTAAGAAAGTATGATGAATAAAATATTCATCTTCAAAGATAATGGCTTTAAGCAAATCATACGCATCACTCGACTTTGCATTCTTGCTTTTGTTTATTCGCTTGCCGTGACTGTACCACTCATTATTCATGCATTTAGGATCCATTCCTCTTATAATTAAATGCTCAACAATAAATTCTCCATAAAGACGGGTTAGATATTTACGATCTAAACAAGGGCGTGATTTTTTTTTTCACATTTTCCAGGTTAGCTTTGCATCATTTAAAAAATTCCATGCTGCTTTCTCGTACTCTTTAGTAGTTCTACGATAAAAAATAAAAGAACGAATAATAACCTTAGATATTAAAATATGTTTTAAATTCAATATTATACTTAAGTACCATATAATTACCTATTTAGACGTACCAAGTCTTTATACATCGTTTCTGATATGTAAACAAACGAAATCAAAAATTCAAAGAAACTATTAATTATTAGGTACAAGCAAAGAAACCATTCGATTCTAGCATGTAAAAATACTAACAAAAGAAAGTATCTTTTTATCTTTAGTTTTTTAATTGAATAAGAAGTTGAAATACAAGAGCGACGAAGGTACTTTTCAACTTTTAGCAGAAAAATGAAAAGTAAAACTTCAATCAGCCTCTACTGTAAACCTATCATTGGATTAACCATGCACTTCATTGGTACTCAATGATGTCAAGGAATCTCCCACATTGGATTGATATAGCATCAAAGAAAAACATCAGAAACTCAATTGTGATAAATGCTATGTTTGGGGGTGCAACGCACATTACTAGCGTATTATTTCAATATGTGATTGAGAAACCATAAATTGAAATAAAATTTCAATCATGCCTAATATTCAATTATTATTATTTTTACCCCTTGTATAGTCATGTGACTCGTATCATCACGGATGAACAGTTAGCAATTAAACCGGACATACATGGCAATGCTTTGATCCATGATGACATTTTATACTTCAAAATAATGTTTTGCTCGATAAATAATCACACTTAAACCTTATTAATGTAACCTTTCACTATATGTACATATAGTTCTTGGTAAAATGAAGTATGCATGCAATTACAACTTCTAAACCATATTGGTCACCTTGTTGCCATAAACACACACTACACCATCATCCCCTTCAGCTATACCACCAACCTCAACAACCTGTTCAACTCTCCAAAACCACCACAACTTGCACCACCCGTCAACCATCTCCTTCAATACACTTCCTTGTACTACTATACATCCAATACAACTCAGTTATCTAACCTGAGCCCATACTTTATCATCCTCACCACCATCTGAAACGCATCTTCCATTCTCAAATTATTGCAGCCATTCCCCCCTTCCAATCAATACAAACTTCCCTCTTGCACCAATCAAAAAACAATAGCTTCCATCTCCATTCAATAATTTAGCTTCTTCCTTGTAACATCCCCTATCTAGAGGCCCGAAGCTAAGCACTACAGATGCTATATCCATAGTATTAACTTTTGGTGATCAAATACGGTAATTTTAATGGTATCCATAATATTAGAATTATATGAATATGAAACAAAATCACATACTTCAAAAACAACTTTTCTGATTACATTTCACAAAACATGTTTTATATTCCGTTACATAATCCTTATCATCATTTCCAGTAAAGATCAAATATAATTATTAAAAAATATGCAAAGAGCAACATATCACAATGCCTCCTTGGTTGACCAGAGTACTATATAGTCATAACCGACTTAATACACACAGTGAAATCAAACAAAATAAAACAACAACTCATAAATATCTATCCATCGGCCACTTGCTCATCTTCAGAAGCTTATTCGCTGACCTACTAAAAACTTGAAAGTCCTTAACCCTCAATCTACTTAAATTAATTTTGAGCACCCGAGAGTTTAAGGGTAAACATAAACTTTGAATCAAACATAAAGCCTAGTGTAAATAATACTATACATCTCGGTTATTTGATATTAAGTGAGACCATGCTACTTAGCAGAAATGGTTTCCTCTCACTAATATCATTTTAAAACATATCTTTTGGAAGCCTTATTTTGCAACCAAAACTAGTTAAAGCTGTAAAACACTATCATGTAAACATACATATCAGGTTATAAATAAACTATCTGTCTGAGTACTATAGTTTTGTTTGGCTAACTAGTAACCTTTGGCTGACTCGGGCCTACCGGACATATAAGAAAAATCTAACATATGTTAGGCACTCCTCTTCTGAATGGTCTCCTTAACAATATGTTAAATACTCCTCTTCTGGACGGTCTGTCCCTACTTACATCTCCCAGGGTCACCTTATCCTGATGGTTTTGCAGGCTCACCAATAACCTATCTATATACAATTATATATTTCCTTCTGTATGTAATCATAATTTTAGTCTTACCTGTGACAAAGCCATACACGCTAGAATTTCGGACTAAATTAGGTGGGGCTATTAGCTAATGTATAGGACGCAACCATATACCAGTCCCATCTGGTATTCTAATATCTGGGTCATTTTACTTTGGGAAACCTTCTCTTAAATTTTCCTTGAAAACCTTATCTTCTTAAACTGATTAAAACCTTTAAATCAAACTTAAACAAGAAAATTACGTATGCTCTATGCTTTCAATCATCTTGCCATGTTATACACACGCACACACACATACACTTTACCCAAATCTTTATTGATGAAAACATTTGAACTTTTGAAAGTGCACCTTTCGAATCCATTGAAAGTACCTCTTTCAAAATCAACTAAAACCCTTCTTTATAACATAGGAAGAAAGGCCAAAACATTCCTTTCAAACCATTCAAACAAACCTTTTGAAAACCACGATAAAACTTCCCTTTGAAAGCTTTAAAACCTTAGACATCTTTCTTTTAAAACACCCTACAACCGCCTTTCAAAAACATTGGAAAACCTTTCCTCTTAAACCTTTCGAAATCAATGGGGAACTACCCCTTCGAAACCTTCATTTAAATACCTTTCAAAAGCATTAAAACATTAAACCTTTCGAAAGTCTCTGTGTTCAATTAAAACATGTGGTAACCTTTCGAAACCATTCAAAATTAACTTTTTCGAAACCTTTGAAAATTGTCACTTTCGAAATGTTTTGGATTCTACCTTCAATAAGAAAAAGGGTCATTAAAACCATTTAAGTCAAAAGCATTCCTTTCGAAAGCTATTCTTAAGTAAAGAAGTGATGGTGTCGAAACCAACCTTTCGAAAGCTATACTTAAGTAAAGAAGTAATGGTGTCGAAACCAACCTTCCGAAAGCATGGAGAAGTGACTAAGTTTTAAAACAAGTATACCTTTCGAAACCATTGACTTTGAAAGGTAAGAAAAGCGGTGGCTAGAGGTTTCGAACCCTTCGAAAGTAGTTACTTAAAACAAAAGGCGCAACCCATTCAAAACCATTCCTTTAAAATGATATGACCATGTCAAAAGCCAACCAAGTCGAAAGCAGACACTTTGATGGCAAAACAGGCGCATTTTTCTTTAAAAGCAAAGGAACGTTTCGACCCTATTGGAACTTATGGTCTGATACTACGTGCATTGATTTTGATAGCATGGTGGCGACAGTACTTGGTCGAAACCCCTATGCCGAAAGAGGAGAGACATGCCAAAAGCATGTAAATTTTGGTTTTAGCTTAAATGAGAAATACTTTTCAACTAACCTGCTATGTTTGTCAAATTCTTGTTGGTTTCTAATTTTCTTTTTAAAAGTGCTACCAAGATTTCAAAATTAAAATTTTAAATAATTTACAAAATATTCCTTCTCCTTTTATAAATATATAAAACATTTAAGTCACATATCTTAAATAATTTTATATATATATTAAAACAATTAGGAAATTTCTACAAAAATTCCAACAAATTAAATTTAATATTTCTAACACATATCAATTTTAGACCCAAAATATTAATTATTTAACCATAAATAATTTAAAACCCTTATAATTATTTTCTATACTAGAAAATTATTATAAAATCCGTATTAATTTAGAAAATATAGAAATTGAAACTCATCTCTGGAATATCATATTTGATCTAAATCTAAAATTGCAAGGCATTTGAATGTCATTTAATTGGATTTTTACATCAAAACATATCATAAAATCTATATGAACAAGCATAAATCATCATCAAGTATATATAAACATTTAATCCTTCAAAATCATGGCATAACAGTGCAAAACACTTCAGATTCCACTTATAACTAAAAATAATTAGAGAAGTGAGATGTAGTCAATATTCACCTTAGCTTTGAGATTAAGGAGTTTGAGATTTGAATTGATTTGTGTTGATTAATCTTCTTCCTTTAGCTTTTCTTATTTATCTTCCGCTTCCCAGCTAATGGTGGTCGACCACAACTTTAATTATTGCAAATGGATGTAAGAATGATTTCCTATGAGTTTAGGGTATAAGAATATTCTTATTCCAACTTTGCCCTTTGCCATTCCCCTTATCCATTTTGTTTCATTTTATCTCGTTTTGCATCGGCATGGCATGGCTACTCCTATTAATCACAAATTTCATTTTCAAAATCATCACATTACATTAATTTATTTAATTTAGCTGATTAAATATCCTAAATAATCTTACTAAAAATATGGGATGTTACATTCCTATACATCCTCCTCCGGCATAGCTGTCACTTTCCTTCATATGTATCGAACACCAACTCAAGAGCGCGATACACCATCGACAAGAAATTGCCACTGCATAATCCCTTCATTCTTACTCTCCCCTGGCTTATCTCCCTTGCTTAAATCTGCATCAATCACAACCATCACCTGAAGCATCATTTCAAACCTATAATCGCCCGACTCTATCTCCTACAACCATAACCTTCACCATCCCTATTTCACAACATTTAAATCACTAGCTTGCAACTTCACGAACAACCCACACAACTCCTGCTTGAACCCATCTTTTTCGTCTCCATCCACCCACTTACCCTCCACGCCAGCAAAACCATCACAAATTCCCTATTATTCCATCACCCATCCTCCTACTCCAATACCATCTCACTACCTGCATCCCCTTGTCACGCACCTACCTGGATCATGCGAATGTTTAACTCCATCACTAAAATCTCCATCCCCTGAACCATCTATCAATCCATGACACTTTATACACATGAAACCCCAAAATAATCAATAAATCACTCAAAATCGTAACCTCAACCTTACTGAGAATCAATTCCAAACCCCACCTCACCATAACCACCACCTAATCACAACATCGCAACCCAATAATTACCTCTCCATCTCCAAACTTCAACTTTCCCTTCAATCTACTGCTCAAACTCCAACGTTAACCTAACGAACATCTCCCACAATCAATCAATCCACCAGCGGGGACTTGTAGCTTCAAACCGCACCTTTACTTATCTCATGTTTCGGGTATTCATATATATATATATATATATATATATATATATATATATATATATATATTTCAGGAATTATATACCAATGCTTGTTTCAGCAAGCCCAAATATTATTGTAATGTGTCTTTGTCTCTTTTAATCTTTAGATATAAACAAAGTATAAAAACATGTATAACTAAATATGTAAAATAAGTAAGCGCATGGTACTATAACATGCTACTGCTATATTTAATGTTTTGATCTCCGAAGCAATTACCAACCTACTATGTTATTATATTTCATTTATACTTCACAAAATAAGTTGTAAAGCATGCAATCAAATTATTAAATTACTTTATAACAAGTAACATGACTCTATAGCAAGACATGTTTCAGGGTTTGTAACTTCAACCAACCATAGCTAAGAAAGGTTCAGGATCCAAAAAAACGTATTTAAGAATACTGCTTCTGTGTAACTTATTCTCTATCCCAACTGTTCATATGAAATAGCTCTGTAATAATCAACACGACAGTCAAATTTAAGGTGTAATTCGATAGTACTAATTTAATCACTATATTTTATAATTCCCAAAGCAAGTGATTTAGTTTCATAGGTGTCAATACTACTACCAATATAACCCAAAAATGATTACATAATAATACAGTTAGGATCACGTTTAACAAATAACACTGCAATCGTTAAATTCAGAAATCATTGATAAAGTGGTGAAGTTCAACTCGCGAAGACTATACTTTGTAATTTATCTTCAAGGCACTTGCTTTTAAAATCATCCCATTTTTATATGTGTATATTCATATCTTTTCCCAAAATATCATTTCATTTCTAAATAATATTTATCTCCCCTCACCTCACAAACCAAAACAACAGAATAAACAACCCACGTTCATAACTGTACATCACCTATCCTCTAGCAACAATCACATTACTGTGTTCATGTTTAAAGTAAAAGGATTAAAAATAATCAAAGACCAAACATTCACCTAACTGAATAAAGCATCATGAGCAGATGCTAGCTCGACAATGATATTAGCCAAGCTTATACAATAGCTAAAGCAATAAGAATCATGAGCGAGCAGTAAAAAAAAGAAATGTTGTAGTACCTCTCACGGAAGTTCAAATTGGAAACGCGCGAATTTCGGGTTCTAGGTAGAGGCTAGGGTTCCGCGATTCAAAAGTGGACGACGGTCGATGACAAAGGTTAACGGTTCTGCTATTCAAAGTTGACGATGGTCGATGACAAAGGTTAACGATTGTTGACCATTTGATTGTTGACGATTGGGATCGAGTATTGATGATGGAGGTTAAGTGTTTCGCGATTTGGACTGTTGACGATCAGGGGAGTGATTTCCGAAGGAGGAACGAAGATAGTTTGCTGAAGGAGGCGAACACTGTTCTTTTTTTTCTTTTCCCGCACAAAACAATTTAGTACCCGCGTTTTCATTGTATAGTGTCGAACTATGTGAAAAGTGAAAAGCTGGTGCCATACAAGTGGTGTAATCAAGCATCGGATAATTGTATTGTTAAGAATATGTATTATTTTACCTTATAGCACTAGAAACCAGAATTTGCATAGTGTTGGAAGAAGTAGATGCGGAAATGCTATGTAATAGTGCTACTAAAAGGCTGTATTTTTGTAGTGATCAAAATGAAGTTATGAATACACACACTCTTTAACGCATATATATTTTATCATTTACATATATAATTTTAATATTTTAATATGGATATGTAAATATATACATTCATAAAAATAAATAATATAATTATTAATTTATATCAAAATGATGTTATGAATACACACACAATTTAATGCATATATATGTTATCATTCACATATATAATTTTAATATTTTAATAAGGATATGTAGATATATACATTTACAAAAATAAATAAAAAATTCAATATATATATATGTGTGTGTGTGTGTATTAAATGTATATGTTTTACAATCATCTTTTACAATAAATATTTATATATAAACATCCACCGTATGTACAATTACACATTAGATGACAAGTATATATACGGATATGCAAAAATATCTGTTGCAGTGTAAATCCTAACATCCGTACATGGGCATGTTAAATCATTTACACATTTTATGTTGCACGTGCCCGTACACATATATGTATATATGATACGCATGTTGTACTATATACTAATCAAAATTTCTCTTTTCTTATCGTTTCTCTGCACTCTTCGCTCTACCCATTCATTATTTGATGGTAAGCTTATTAAGGGGTCTTTGATCATCTCTACACTCTTAAAGTTTTCTTCGCATCCGACGTGTTGTGGGTGAAAACATCTACATCACCTGCTACCCAAAGCATGCATTTGTGAATCCAATTGTACCATGTTCTTTCCAAGAAGCATCTCATCCTTTAAGTACATGTCACCCCGAACCTTGAGCGACTATCTTATAGCCTTATCTTATTCGGTAACGCTCCAACTACAGTTTGCGGCGTAGTCTTACGTCTTCGCAAAAAAGTAACTTCCTTAGAAACATTTGAAATCTAAGAGTCCGGTATCCGAAGGTATAAGCATCATGAGACTCGAGAAATAAAAACTATAGCAAAGCCATTCTATTCGGCATTTTGAATGGAACTTCTGATTGGTTCCATTCTATCCGGTACAGGACAAAATTCCTACCCAACGCTTAGTGGACTCAAAAACTTTTCCAACTCCAACCTTTACTAAAACTACTTATTTCTTTTCCTATACACACCTAAATTTAGCTTAGTCTTACCAAACTCGTTTAGATCCTTCATTGGTCGTGAGGTAACCATCCTTGCTTTAATTTCACAAGTTATTTAAGTAATTTTCGATCAGAACGACTAGGATCCAAACAAATCACATAAGGTTCGATACGAAATTTTGGGTATTTAGGGATTTACTTGATTATGAGGATGCATATGAGTTTTGATTAGGGCTGTCATTTTGTTTGTGTTAGATTAGGTTCATTGGACAGCAAGGTAACAGAGATAAATTTCAAAAAAGAATCATTTTAATTCGTTATACACTAGATATTTAATAGCGTTATCATGAATGACTAGTTTGTAACCAATGAGTTGCATATGGTAATATTGTAAAATATAGTATGTATACTTTTAAAGTTATAATTAGAACTTTTTTACGCAACGTACAATAAATTTAATGAAAATAAATGAACTGTAAATTAAATTGTTATTTTTTTGTATGATTTATTTTATGTAGCTTATATATCTCTATATTGAGTAAGAAAATAATTTTATCATTTCTGTTAGTATGAATATGATATGTATGTTGAAATTGACATATTTTAATTTTTTTTAAATGATAACAAATATTATTTAACTGGTTTTTTAAATATGTTAAATTTAAAATTACATAATTAGTTTAAATATATTGATTTAAAGGTAAATAATAAGAAAGAATTGAGAATGATTTTATAAAAAATTGCAGAAATATCGATGCATAGTTATTTGAAGTAAAAACTAGAATTTTGTAATCAGTTGTATGATAAATTTTTAAAATAAATGATTATATTTTATTTACAAATTAACTTTGTCATCATTGTTTGTGTATATAATTTAATATATGTGATTTATATAACTTTATAGTTGAATGAAACTTTAAGCATGAATATATATATATATATATATATATATATATATTCTATGTGTGTGTGTTTGTGTTTGTGTTTGTTAACATATTGATATATAAAGGTATATATATATACACACACACATATGTATTTCATATTTATTAGAAGAATGGACTAACTATGTACTAAGATTGTTTAGACAATTAATGTGAGATTTTCAAGTAATTTAACTATATGAATTTAAGTAAAATATTAGAAAATAATCTAAAGGGATGGTAAATAATTGTAGAAGAGGGTATCTTGAGTAATTACAAGAATTGGATTTGTTTATATTCCTAGTATAGTCGATGTTATCGCACATATAATGGATATAATAAGGGGGGGAAATTTAAGTGGGGAGAATGTGACACCCCACAAAATTTTAACTCAAAATTTATTAAAAAAAATTAAATTAAATGTAATAAGGGAAAAAAATGGAATTTTCACAAACGTGTGAATTTGGCTATGAAATTTGCATTGTTGCGTTTGTAGTGAATTTATGGACAATTTTCATATATAAAGTTTTTACGAAGCATGTATGAAAAAGATATTAGGTTTAAGGATTTAGAATAAAAAATAATTGAAAACATTAATATGGAATAAATTTTATATTGGAAAAGTTCAAACCAATCAACACCCAGGTTGGGACCTGTTGACTACCCTATGCCTACCGGTTGACTGGTCATACATTGTTGGCTAGGGTTAACCTAGGCCGAACGATCCAGATTTTATAAGATTTAATCTAAAGGACGCAGTCGACTCTCATCCTTATAAATAACATGTTAAGATGAGAATAAAACCCTAATTTAGTCAGACCATACCAAAACTCCGTCCCTTCGAAAACTCTTTGTTTCTCTTCAAAACTCGTTATACTTCAAAAACAAAATTAATAATTTAGAATTAAAGATTAAAGAAAGGGAAGATAATCAAATCAAAGAAGAGAGATTGACAAATCAAGCGAAGGCGATTCTAAATGAACAAAGGAGTGGATAACTTTCTAGGGGAAGGAGGGCTTAAACCTCCGACTTGTTTAATTCCCTTATCATCTAGATTAATTAAGTGAATTTTATTTCACGAAAATGAGATCATGAAGACTCAATGCTTAGGCCGAAGAGGTCATACAGGCAAGTCACTAAAAGAGAATGTGACTCCCAATGTCAACGTGGAAAACACGAAACACGGGCAACCATCACAACTGGTGCAACAAACTAGCAGTGAGGCTAAAATCCAAAACTTGAAGCAGTAGTTGTTGATGATGGAAGGAACACTTAGAGGGAGTGCTTACCCAGCAATCTTCAAATACTACCAAGCTTACAAGAAGGACAATAACCAAGTATTACAATTCTAAAGTAAGAGAAAGATTAGTCCAAAAAGGATAACTGGTACTGCAAATTGTCATGGCTAATAAAAAAATCCAATAGATAAGCCTCTAGGACCAAATTAGGAAGGCCCCGTGGTTGTGCATAAAGTAATCCCATCCAAGACTTATAATCTCTACCGGCCAGAGGCAATGTCAAAGCAAGAACATGGAACACTGAGCATTTACGACCATACTTCCCAACAATGGATGAATAATTTATCAATCTAATTATAGAAAGAAATGAGATCCTCTTAGGACAAAGAAAGGCCTTAGCCATCAAAGGCTTGACCCCAAGAGATCCCGGCCATCAAAGGCCCCAGTCATCAAAGGCTTGACCGCAAGAGCTCCCGACCATCAAAGGCACCGATCATCAAAGGCCATAAGTCTATATTGTTGTCATCAAAGGCCTCACTGAAGCACCTCCTAAAAGGAGGCCGGAGTAAACCTTTGGTCAGTCCAAAGTTCCTGTAGGCCTTCAACTCCTGGCTGTGTGGCCAGGTTAGAGCACCTTCTAGAGGAAGGATGGAGTAAGCATTTATTGCTATCATCAAAGACCTAACTAAAGCACCGACCAATCCTTCAGTGTCATCATCAAAGGCCTCGCTGAAGCATCTTCTAGAGGGAGGACGGCCATCAAAGGTCTCAGTAAAACTTCAAAATATTTGACAGAAAGATCAATCAAAATCAGAGCAAAGTAATGCTCCTAAATCAATCAAAATCAATAGCCAATTAGTGCTCACAAGTCAATCAAAGTCAGAGCCAAGTAGAGCTCTCAAGCCGATTAAAATCTAAGCAAGTAGTGCTTCAAATCATATTAATCTTTCTAAAGGAAGGTCCATCAAGTATGAACTATTTATGCTCCCTAACAAAAAATAATTCTAGTCTTCTTTTGTTATTACCAAATCTAGATTTTTGGTCTTCTTTTATTACCATATACAGATTTATGGTCTTCTTTTATTATTGCTAGATAAGGATGTCTGGTCTTCTTCCATTATTACTAGATATGCATTTCTAGCCTTATTTTATTATTTTCAAATATGGATTTCTGATCATCTTCTATTATTACTAGATATAGATTTTTGATCTTCTTTTATTATTACAACATATGAATTTCTAATCTTCTTCAATTATTACCACATATGGATTTCTGGTCTTCTTTTATTATTGCCAGATAAGGATGTCTGATCTTCTCCTATTATTGACAAATATGAAATTTTGGTTTTTTTGTCTATTGCTTCCAGAAATGGACTTCGGAACTATCGATATTATCACTAGAAGAAAACATCTAGTCTTCTATTAGTATTAACCAGATATGAATTTCGGTGTTCAACTGTATTAAATTGGATTTATGGTGTTCTATTATTAACTGATAAAGAATTCTAGTTTTCTTACATTATCATCAAATATGGATCTCTGGAATTCTACCATCATCATTAGACTTAGACCTATGGATTTTATTATCATTTCGAAGAATTGGATTTAAGATCTTCTGTTATCATCTCTAAGATATCAATTTTTGATTTGGATTTTCTGATATTGGTTTTCAAATTTCAGGTCACCTATTGCCAAAAAGAGTTTCTTATGTTTATAATCATAGCTTGATCAAATAATTTCTCAAGCCTATGCTCAAAAGTTTATTTTTATTAACTCTTATGATAAAGTTGTAAGCTAAAATTCATACAAATGATTTAGACAGTAGATGTTAATTCAAAATTTTAATCTAGAAGGACTAAAGAAAAATGTCATTTGCTTCATGTTTTATAGAAAAATGAAGTTTGCCAAGAAGTCTTATTGAAGATTGAAGAATATAATGGAATCCTTGGTTTTAGCTTAAAGAGTAAAAAGTTTCTCTTATACTACGGGGCTAAATGTTATCCATATAATTCCAATACCGGGAATGATGTGATAAACAGTGAAATCATAAAAGGTTGAAGCCACTAAGTTCTATATTGAAGAATAAACAACTCCTCGTCAACAATGGATCTCTTCGAGGATATCTCTTCGCACTTCATCACTTCGTCAACAACTATCTCTTTGAAGCTGGAAATGTGCATCTTCGGCGACGTGCTTCACCACTTCAACATGGCCCTTCTTCAGTAACATATCACACCACTACTTAAATGACTTCAAAGGTGTTGAATATCAAAGATAAATTGGCATCGATGAGGCATCTTGTTAACAATCGTTGGGACTGCTAAAACCACGGTGGAATCCCACCATACAAGCTCTTCGAAAGTATTCAAGTCAAACAAAGTCACGTCACTCTTTGCTGATAACCACGTCGCATTTATGCATCTCATCGAAGGAATGTTAATATCAACAAGCGCCTCTATTTTGCTCACCTAAAACCAAATCAGGCTCATCGAAACATTGCTCTTCAACCACAAACTCACTTTGCCATTCACAAAGCATTGCATGTTAAAGTAAAGCAATGTTGATAACCCTACATTGCATAAAGGCGGGGACACAGCCTACATTGCCTCAGTGAGACCATCTTACGTTAGCGGGGATATTCAACAAAGTCAAAGACATGAAATAAGACGATGTCGCCTTTATAAGGACTATAATTAGGATAACACCACCGAAGTCAACACCGCCGAAGTCAATACTGCCGAAGAGTTGGAAGGCGAAGTGGCCCAGCCGCACCTCTATAAATATAACCCTAGGGGAGCCATTTTGGGGATCGGATTTTCATTTTCCCCTCTCTTTTCTTAAATCAAAGCCTTACAACCCCAAATCAAATTAGGGATAAATCTATTGGACTATAATCATATTCAAATTGAATGAGCATGGATTTGAGATTGCATATTGACTTCGATTATGAACTTATTGAACATTATTGACTTGACTAGCATAATATGAACTTGTCATGACCAATTCGACATGATTCTAGTCAAAGTGCCTTGGACTATGACGAACTCCTACATGCATATTTATATGGACTATGGACTATGGACCTTGAACATAAGGGCAGAATGCATAACTCGTTGTTATACAAGTTCAATGTTAACTAGGATGATTTATATATAATTGAGTTTGTTTATACCCTATTTAATCCAGAATAGATTTGATTTAATCAGAGATGCTGTTTACCTATTAATCGAAACAAATTAAGAATTTGATAGAGATTTAAACTATATCAATATGATCCCCGTCTGATGTAAATTTGATTAAAGTAACATTTGGACATATGTTAATTTAAAGTTGATTTTAGTATGAACACATTCTCTTTGTTAAATTGAATATAAACCGACATGTCGATATTTTGTTGATTCTAAACTTGAGTCGACTTGATTTGATGACCTATACACTTCTGAAATTATGAACTTGTTACAAGTTTAAAATCGAGAAATTTTGGATAACAAAATAGGTTTACTAGAAAACAAAATCAATTTCCAATCAATTTAAAACAAATAAAAACAAAATTAATTACTTAACATAAATTAAATCCACCGAACAATAGGTTTAGTGGAGTCGGTAGGCAGTGAGTGGTCGACCACTCTAGTAACAGAATGTCCAATAGTCAATGACTTTAAGGCATGGCTTGAACCTCGGCCAAGTCCCATGTCTATATATTTGTATATATTATCAATATGGATGTTAGTATATTATTAGGGAAATTAGTGTCGTAATCCTTAACTTTCGAGTGTGGTGGAACTTGTGAGGTAGTGTATGCAGGCAATTTGGCTGGCCTAGACATTATCCATTACATAAAGGCAATCCAATCATTGGAAGCACTCACATGAGGTTCCTCGATGGATGTGCAACACTGTTAGTGAATGCTTGGACAGTGTATAGCCCAACACTAGCGGGAGGTTCCTTGGCACAGTGTAATAAATGGCATGACATAACATCCCATAAAATAATAAGAAAATTTATTAAAAAGTAATTATCAAAGCCCAAAAATAATTTTTATGAACAACAGAATTTGGCTACGGAACATACACCATTGTATTCATGGCGATTTTCTAATCAATTTTTATATATATAGTTTTACGATCGGAGCTCAAACAAAAAGTTATTAACATTAGAAGTTTTCGGATTAGAAACAATTCAGAACCAATTGAGGAAGTAAATGTTAATAATTTGAGGTTAAAATGGGTGCTAAGTATAAATGTTAACGTTATAAATAAATGTTAATTTAGGGTGCTCTATAAAATTAAATCTAATTAAGAAAGCGTGCAAGTAAATAAATTGGATGTAGAAGTAAATAAGTATTAATAGCTTATTTTAATGTGAACATTAGATATAAATGTTATCATTTAGGTAATTCACCATGTTAAATCAACTCAAACCAGAGATTAAAAGCAAGTAGTCAAGGAAGATCAACATTAAATAAAATTAAATTGGTGCTGGAAAGAAAATAAACGAATGAATGTTAATAAATAAGAACGTTAACATCGAAAGAAAAAAAAATCAAGAAATATTTGTCAATAAATAAACGTTAATTAACTTAGCAGATACTTAATGTGCAAGTGAAATTAACATTAAACAAATTAAAATAAAAAGGATATGAAATAAAAGAAAAAGGAATTAAAGTAAAGAATATTAACATTAATACGTTAAAAACAACGATAAATGAAAGAACCGTGCAACAAATTATACAGCAAGATGGTCGACACCCTAGAACCTAGCGATTGGCCAGTAGAGGTGGGCGGTCGACCGATTAGCTAGGTTAGGGCGAGAATGTACCTAGGCTCAATGGTTTGGATTTAATAAATTAAAATCTAACGGATGGAATTGATTCATGTGCTTATACGTACAAGCCTAACCTCTCACTTTTCTTTTCATATTTTCTGAATCAAAGAGCGAAGCTCTTCCATTTTATTTTGTCCAAAATTTTTATAAAATATAGAAATGATAGAAGTGTGTGTATATGCATGTGCGCCCACACATGGAGAATTGTAGAATATTGAAGAGAAGAAGAATAAAGGGTGGATCAGTTCTACGAAGAAAAGGTAAATATAAATTTTACTCGAAATAAAATTCAAATCTCTTCTTAGATCTATATTTCTACTAAACATGTATATGCATGTGGTATATATTTTGATAGGGAGAAACATGAAGTCAAATAGAAATAACATGGTTTAGATCTGGAGATTTGAAAAAGTGAGTGGGGAATTATATCTTTTATATAACATTAGATTTATATCGTTGTAAATCTGTTCTTTGTATGCTTGAAAATAAATATTTTGGAGTTGTAGGATTAAAAATGTACATGTATTGAATTTGAAAACAATGCCTATATTCTGTGAATTATTACTTGAATTAAATATTACATGTAATTGAATCCAAAAGGTAAGGGTGAAAGTATTTCCAAAGTTAATGAATTATGTAGTAAATTATGTTGGGTAAATGATATATGTTAGTAAATATGAATTAGAAGTTATTATAAGATGAATTGGTATTTAAGTAGTATTTTAATTTATTGTAATAAAATGTGTTGCAATGTAAATTTCTATAAATTATCTAGTTTTATAAATATGCATAAAAATGTAATATTTGAAATAAGAAGGAATATGCCTTAAAGAATAGATGTACAAAATAGGGATGTTACTATATTTTGTACTTTCTATTTTAATTATAGTAGAAAAGATAATTCTTCGTAATTTCAAACGTAGCACAATTCCTCTTTTTGGTAAGTTATGAAAATTTACCATGTTAACATTTCCTTTTGGAGGATATAATTCCAATGCATTAAAATGCAGAAATCCCTAAGTTTAAACTAAAGGATTGTAACTAGTAATAATAACAACAACCTAATTATAAAATGAATATTGTAATAACGGCAAGTTAGAATTTAAGTAGTAAGGATGAAATATAGATAAAGTGATGAAATGAGTAAATAAGAAAGTTTATAAATCAAAGGAAAATAGTAGGAATTGAAAAGGAACAGTAGAATAGATCTAATGAATTAAAGAGGAAAAGCAGTAAAAGACATTTAAATCTATTAAGTTAAAATAAGTGGTAAATGACATTAAATTGAAACTAAAGAAATAAAGAGCGAGTTATGTAAGAATAACTAAATGTTAACAGTTGAAGATTAGAAGCATAGTAAATAAATAATTATGAACACACACACACACACATATATAAATATCATCGCCTCAAGTATCCGTTTGTGATGGGTATGAATTGCTAAATCTAGTCGATAACTTAGGTTAATACAAATGACTTAGTCATCAAAATGGGTTGGAATTCGAGATACGTAGTGTTACACAATAGAAGTCTTCCCACCGCAAGGGCCTACCGACAGTTGTGTATACATTATACTGATGTGGGACATATCCAACAGTAAAACCCATGGAATCATATGTTTGCATATACATGAAGGGAGTACCAAGTAGGATGGTTCACCTTCGTCGAACTATCAAAGGACAATAAGAGTTTGCTTCCACCTTTTATGCAGTATTAAGTGATAAGTGGGTGTTTCCTAGATTGCATTAGGCATTCTAAATAGGATGGTGAGCAAGGCTCGATGCTATGATATTGAAATTGGTACCATATATGGGAGTAGGAGCTGTTTCATAGATCAAGAACGCCATCGACTCTGAGCGGTCAGCGGAAAGACGAGTGTTACGCTTAAATGGGCTATACTTCCTATTAGTGTAAATCACGTTTAGGACATGCACCGCCACAGTTGTTTGTTAGTTTGTTTGTTAGGATACAAGGTTATATAACACTTAATGGAGGTCTTTCAAATGGTGTAGGATATGGCTAAACTATTTTAGCACCGTCATTAGACACCATGGGAGTTCCTTGGTATGCATGACGATGAGGATGTGATACCTCGTTTACGATGGATCTTGACAAGGTGCTAGGTTATGGATACTAGTGGGGAAAGTATCTTGGTCCAAATGGGGACTACGGCACTTTTATACACACACACGTATGTAGTTGTTTTGTATGTAGGGTAGATAGGGCATGTCGTATGCGTACATGAAGTCAAGACGACTAATTAAAATAAAAGACATTATATGAAATTGAAGGCAATTAGTATAAACTAATGTTATATATAGAGTGTTTAATATACCGGTCACCAGAATGTTGTTTTGACCCCCTCATCATTACAACCCATAAGATGGCTTTAGAGGGACATGTACTAGTGTCAGGCGAGAACGATGGAAAGAAAGATTTCTTTATGCATGCTTGATACTGACAAGGACACTAGATGTTAGAAGCGTCAACCTTGGCCAGTAGCTGTATATTTTATCATACTTTAATATTCCATTGTGAGTTTATGTCGGTGGTTCTCTGATATGCATTTGTATATTTATAAGATACCAAAACCAACAATCCTTACTTTGGGAGACTTGGGTTTCGATTTAGCAAAAATTCAGACCCATTAAGGTGCAGCTTGTTACATTTGGTATCAGAACTTAGGTTAATCGATCGTAGAAAATTAGGATACATTAGGTGAACGTATTTTTATTTTTACTATATATATATATTATATGCCCAATCATACAAATTCCTACTATAGAAGTAGCTACAACCATATTCTAAAAAAATGGACATTGCGACAATGAGTTGGAACAATAGAAGAAGTCGAAGATATACACCTATTTGGATTACCCTATGAAAAATAAGCTGTTGTGGAATGCATTAACATAGGAAGAGCATGAATGCGACATATGGAAGAGCCTCTAATGCTGGATCGTACTTGACTCCCTTATAAAGTACAGATTGCCCTATGGTTGTAGATCCTCACAGGTACATTAGATCCAAAAAAGGAAAAAGAAAGAATCTATATGTTGCAAATATCCAAAAGAAGAAAGGTCCAAAAGAAGTGACAAATAAAAATCCACCCTGAGTCTGATCCTGTATGAAAGAATTTAATATAAAAGTTGAAATGATTTTAATATAAAAATTTGAGGAAAATATATAATAATATATTTGAAATGATTTTCAATATTTAAAGATAGAAAAACCCTATTTTTGAAAAGTAAGAGAATATTAATTTTTTGGAAAAATAGAATATTAACATTTTATTTAAATAAATAGTTTCGGAGAAATTAAAATGAGTTTAATAGTTTCATTAAATGGGTTTTCATAAAAAAGTTATTTGTATTGAAAAATATAGTAAACATATAGAGCTCGCTGATTTTTCTAATATTAGAATTTTTAAGTGATAAAATTCATTTTAGGGGTGGACAATATGAGGTGGTAAAAGTTTTAAATGGGATAAAAAGAACAGAAAGTAGATAAGAACTCAAAAACTAAGTAGTAAGCGAGTGCACTACAATAGTTCGATGAAGAAGACAGTAAATCAAGAGAAAAGTTACATAA
The DNA here is from genome assembly GCA_030765085.1 of Allium cepa. NCBI lineage: Eukaryota > Viridiplantae > Streptophyta > Magnoliopsida > Asparagales > Amaryllidaceae > Allium > Allium cepa. Next base: position 424,554,640 of record CM060937.1, read on the forward strand.
AGAGAAGCCATCAAGAGTAGTTTAGGAAGAATATGTTGAATGATAATATAAATATAGTAGAAACAATGTTAGAAATTATATAAAATAGTTTTATTAATTAGAAACGATATAGAAAATTAAAAAAGGATAAGTTCCACAAATATATGCAGTAATTGCACATACCTTTTTAGAAGTTCCCCTTATATGCTATTAGAACCTCCACTAAGGTTGAAAGTAGAAAAGCATGAGTATATGGAAAATAATAGGATGGAAGTTGTCCTCGTCTACTATAGCTTTTTGTAAAATTTATAAAGGATGTTTTATAAACACTATAAAATGCTTTATCAAAAAAATGGTTTGGTATAAAAATTGAATTTTTGAAATACAAAAATTAATAGATGGTTTGAGTCAAATATCTCATTTTTAAGAAGTAAAATCTTTATCGTGAAAGGTTTTGAGGAAAATTTGATTTGAAGGAAAATGAAAGGAGCTTCTTAAATTAAATTTGTAAATGTTTTATTTTGGACTTGATGAACAAACATAATTCGAAAATCCTAAATTATACTTTTGAAAGTTAAGACATCAAGTTATTTTTGAATTTAACAAAAAAATTCTAAGTTTGTACTTTTAAAGATAAAAGTTTTAGGTTAAATACTTTGTAATTGTGAATTTTTAATTAGAAAAAGTGGCAAAAATCAAACCAAAATTGTAATATGGAGCAGATAGGGATGATTTCCTAGGTAAGCTAGGGTAAAAGTTAAGGCTATGAATATAATAGGGATGAATGCTCGTAGAATAGCAATAGTGGACCCACGTAGAATATAAGGAATATTGGTAGGAGCCTAGGAATGTTTCATTAAACATGTGTGAAGACCATAAAGTAGAACCCCTAAGGATGCAGGAAATGTTATTTAAGTATATTTATGCGAGTTCTAGAGCATACCCGCATAGAGGATTAAAAATAAAAAAGCATATACTAAGATTTAAGAATACCATCCAGAGATTTTGTAGAGCCAACCTTTACACCCATATTATCCAAGAATATTACAAGAAATATTATCGAGTAATACGAAGAATAAGGCTATATAAGAGCGACCATCAATGTCTATTCCCTTAGGCTAACACTATCATGTCATCTTTTATCTTACACCACAGTATAAAGATATGAATAGTCTCGGCATAAAGTAATAGACACGTTAGCTAATATAGAACGGAATAATATATCACATAATATACAACACATAATCATAGTGGAAATTACAATACAAGCCAAGTATATTACATAGAGTGAGTCTACAAAAGAAAATACTAAATTCACATATATACACACAAGCTCAGCGGCTAGAGAGGTTCAAATATACATCATAAGTCACTGACTCTCATATAAGAGTCATACACAAACATATTTACAAGGATTAGAATAAAATGATACAAATGATATATTTGTCTCTAAATCTAGCCCTGTTAGTTCCTAAGATGATGGTTTTAATGATAACAATCTTAGGACTTGTTATAAAATATAAATACTAATAACTTTGTCTAGATATATATGTATATGTAGGATATAGATATATATATGTAGGTATCAAGAACGAAGACTGTACAATATATAGATTCAAGACTGATTGTAGAAATCAAGACTGAAGACTCATGAGTATCAAGATTATCAAGAGTTCAAGAGTTCGAGATATCAAGATAAGTAATAAAGTCTAGATTTATATTAAAACTTCATATTAGCACTAAAATCTTTATTCTGATTTTAATTGTGGAATAGAATCCACCTTCTCGCTTTAATAGTGGGATGGAACCCACGACCTTCTCTAGTGGAATGGAATCCACGAAATTTTCAAAATGACTTATTTTTAGATTTTTTCAAAACTATACTTTTAAAAAGGACATCTCTCTCTTGATTTAAATATTTTAGCCTTGGTTCAAAAACTATTTTTAATCATATCAATTTCAAAATCATTTCTTGTTTTAAAACTATCTCATTGTTATAATGTTTTACCTTTAATCTCAAAATATTTATATATTTGATTTTTATTACTTTTATATTTCGCAAGATCACTTTCCAAAAGTTTTATAACCATAAAGTATATTCAAAATAATTTACAAAGTTTTAAGATTGTTTAGAAAAACTTTAGAAAGAACCTCTCTTTTAAAACAAAAATCAATTTTCAAAAAATAGTAGGGGATGTCGACATGCCTATACCCCTTATGTCGACATGGTAGCCGTAGATTTTAAATTTCGAATTTTCAAAAGAAGTGTCTATTCGTCATAACCTTTCATGAACGGACATGACCGTTATTCTCCTATATATGCTAGTAGTTTTCAATGAATTTTCACTTAAGATTTCTTTGTTTTCTCTCCTCTTCCTCTTCCGTTCTAATTTTCAAACATTCTTAATAGAACTCTACCGAAATCCTAAGTGAATCAAACTCGATCATCTCTAGTTTAATTCTCTGCCACACTCTCTCAAAGATCTCGGTGCTATTAGGATTTATAGGATCATTTGTAATCAATGATCGAAAGATCGATGTGTATCGAGTCTCTCTATTAAAGTGTTAATGGAAACGGTGTGATTATGGCCCGTAAATCAATTAGGTGATCTTGTAGCCTGGTTAAATCAAGAGAGTTTGCCCTGGACTCGGGGACAGGGGGGTGTATCTTGTGGCCTTGAAATCAAGGTTCTAATATCAACATTATATTTGAAAAGGATGTGTAGAAGAAATTATATGAGACTGGATGTAGGGCAACTTAGAACCAATATAAAATTCCGATGTGTTCTTTCCTTTACTGCTTTTATTTACTATTTGCATCTATTTTTGGCTCTATGATTGTCTTTGTGTTTGTGAATTGCATCTGTTTGGGTTTAATTTTAAAAGATTTCAAAAAGTTCATAATATTAATTAAACATTATTTACCCTCCTCTAGTGTTAATTCTGCCTTAAGATGCATTTCCTATATTTGATATCAGAGCATTGGTTTTCAAAGTTATCGTAATCTGAATTTTGAAAAAGTTTAAAATGGGAATTTTTGGATATTCTGTTAACAATAGTTCAAAACTATCCAAATCACTATTATCTCATAAGTCTGCATATTGTTATTATAGAAAATCAAGTTATCTATCGAAGTTGTGTGTTGTGCAGGAACAAATGTGTTATTTGGCTTTTGAAGAATCAACCTCAATGGACAAATGGTGCAAAACGAGAAAAACAAATGGGTACTTGATAGTGGATGTTCAAGACACATGACTGGTAATCCGGAGATATTGAATGATAATTTATGAAGATGGAGGACTGGTCAACTTTGGAGACAATTCAAAAGGATACGTGATTGGCATCGACAATGTCGGTAACTCTAAAACTCCTACTATTTCTAGTGTTCTGTTAGATAGGAATCTAAAACATAACTTACTTAGCATATGTCAGTTATGTGACAAGGGCTATAAAATTAAATTTGGAAAGGATAAGTGTCACATCGAAGATAATAAATCAAATATTATCTTTGAAGGAATTAGGAAGTATAATATTCATATTCTCAATATGAAAATCTCAAATGATAACCTATGTCTTTTGGCTAATACAAGTGACCCTTGGATTGGGCATAAAAGTTTTGGGCATTTGAATTTCAAACTTTTATCTAAACTTTCAAAACTTGATCTAGTAAGAGGTCTTCCTAAAATGGATTTTAAAGTAGATAGTATATATGATTTTGTCAATTAGGAAAACGTAGGAAGAGTTCATTGAAATTGAAATATATGATTTCAACTTCAAAACCTCTTTAGTTGCTTCATTTAGATCTATTTGGTCCATTTCAAATTTAGTCAATATATCACAGTAAATACGTTTTTGTAATTGTGGATGATTATTCTAGATTTACATGGACAATTTTTCTGAAACATAAAAAGTGATGCTTTTGGTTTATTTAAAACTTTTGCAAAAAGAATTCTAAATCAACTTTCTTTAAAAATCAAAGCTATTTGTAGTGATCATGATGGTGAATTTGAAAATAAAAATTTTGAGAATTTTTGTAATCAAAAAGGGATAACTCATAATTTTTCTTTTCCAAGAAGTCCACAAAAAAATAGAGCGGTAGAGCGTAAAAATAGGATGATTCAAGAGTGTGCAAGATCTGTGCTTTCAAATAGTAAATTACCAAGAAATTTTTGGGCTAAAGCAGTCGCTACAGCTTATTATATTTTGAGTAGGATTTTAATTAGACCTCTAGCAATAAAACACCATATGAACTTCTTTTTAATAAGAAACCAAAGGTATCTTATTTTAAAGTTTTTGGATGTAAATGCTTTATTCTAAATACAAAGGACAATTTGGATAAATTTGATCCTAAATCCGACAAAGGAATCTTTATCGAATATTCTAATAGAAGTAAAGCATGCAAAGTTTTCAATTCAAAAACTAACACCATTGAAGAAACAATGCATGTATCTTTTGATGAAAATTTCAAAGATTTTGTTCAAATAAATGATGAAGATGATTTTGTTACTTTAAATAATGAATCAAATGAAACAAATTGTGGAACTATTCATCCTAATAAAAGCATCAGGCTTTTAAAAGATCATCCTATAGAAAATATACTTAGAAATATTGAATGTGTTGTTGAACTAGAAATCAACTACACAAGATGAGTAATGTAGCTTTTATATCAACTATTGAACCTGTAACGATCCAAGATTTTCGACCCTTGAAAATCAACATCAATACGTCTACTATATCGAATGCCGAGTAGCCGGGTGCCAGAAATACCAGTTCATTGGGCGTGAAGAAGAAAAAGGTAAAAGAAGAAGAGAAAACAACAAGACAGAATCTCACAATTGCAGCGGAACAAAATATAATATATAACAATCGATTTTTAAACGAAAGAATCTGTAACACTTTAATAATTACAATCATCGGAGTACATAATCATTACATCGAATCTGGATAATTCAGTAACTTGTCCTTACACAGCGGATAATACAAATCTACGGAAATACGTCTCATCAACCAACTCGCCTCCTGAGCTCCATAGCATCCTATCCTAAATCTGTAATGCTCGGTCTGACCCGAGAATTATAACAAAACAACACCTGAGTCAGTCTACAAAACCAGCGTGAGAAATCACACTCAATTTGAATTATTATATTTTCAAAAACCCTTTGGAAACAAAGGTATCTCGTAAGACCACGCCATAAATAGACATGCCAGGTTTTTACATACCGATAACCAAAACATTTTTATCAAATCCGTATGATATTATAATAGTGTTATGGAAACTAAATAGAATATTGCTGAAATGCTTGCATCTCACATTCCAGCATAGTTGGGTACAATCAAAATCGTACGGCGCTTATTGGAGAATATATTCCATACAATGGCATGGGTAATGGGGTACCGCCCATCACAGTGCCTGGTCTAGATCAGCGTACCGAGGACCACTCCCGATCCCCTGCAACACAAGATCAGAGCTACCCCTTGCTAGTAGTCCGAATAAGATCACCCCGCGGTGGAGATCAGCAACCGCCCACACAGTCGAGATCAAGGGACTCTAGACAGGGACGATCTTACCCTAATTGGGTGCTACCTATTTAGCCTTACTGCACCTCCCCTGTTTTAGTCATTCCCGGTTGATGAGGCTTGAGGCTAAGCATTACCTTTAAGACTGAATTTCACTTAGAATGCTCATCATCCTCCAATGACGATGTTTTGATGGCATTCGTCCATACAAGTTGCCCTGGGTCTGGACAAACCGAATCACCGTCTTCATCATCTTCACGGTATTCATTCGCTACGTTCAAACCGGATCGAAGTGGTTTTCGATAATTAAATCTGATCCCGGTCTCTTCGAAACGATCGGCGCATTGGCCAGTATTGATAGTCGGTTATTTAACTATCAAATTAAAAAACCATTTAACCAATTATTGTATTTCCAATGAAAAACAACAAGTCTTATTAAATTTAGATTTTAAACAAATTAAACCACTTTATCCAAATATACACTTAAACACTTATGTTTGCGCCAAAATTGGTCACAAACACCCGATATCGTGAAAGCACCCGTTTATGAACACAAATCAGCAATATTCAACACAAAACTCAGATCTAAGTGATAACAATCACAACAATTCTGCAATAACGATCAGAAATACAGGATTTATAGTGGTTCGGCGTTCTTGCCTACGTCCACTCTGAAGTTTATGTCTTTATTAATTCACTTGATTATTTCAATCGATTACAGCGGATTACAGTTGATGATAGCTTTGAAAGCTGAATAAAACAGCGATAATGATGAATAGAATTGAATCCGGCAGAGTCTGGACGTTTAATGGCCAAAAGATCCCCTCTCTATAGGCTTTAGGGTGCTATTTATAGGCGCAGGAGGCTCAGATCTCGCTTAAACTTCGGGAGACTTTTTCTGGAACGTGAGTGGGCCCACGCGACCGACCCCACCAAGTTTCGACTCGATCTGAGATCGATACGAAGTGATTTCGTATCCATCAAAAAATGATCCAATCGGGCTAAAACTTGGCAGGAACAATCTTTACCTTGTATGGAAGCCACTGTGAACATTTCATTGTATATGGATCAACGGTTTGGGAGATATGATCGATACGAGCTTGTACGTTTCGGTTGGCTGTTTATTTCGAATCCATCAATTCGAATCGATTCCTTCGAATCGATCACCTCACGTGGTCTTGTGATGATGTGACGCGCATACTTCGCCTCGATCCGGTCTACGCTCCGAGTTGACCGTCTCGACTCCATAAAATTCGCCTTGTTCGTATCGAGGATGACACGTCACCCATGGTTAGTTGTCCTGATGGATACGAACAAGCCTCTGCTTATTGGTTCGAACACGGTTTTGGGATGGAGACGAAGCAGCGATCTCTGATGGATGCGAAGTTGATGTTAGGTGATCGATACGAAGCCAATGGATACAAACCGAGCCATGCCGATGGATTCGAATAAGACACTCTAGCCGAAGTTCGATCGATACGAAACAGTACTCTAGGATGGATACGAACATGCTGAGACGATGCTCATCTGATCGATTCGAAACAGATCGATTCGAACTGACCGATAACGTTGCTGATTGATTCGAACTCGATCGACTCGAAGTGTGTGGAATCTGATGGATTCGAACAAGGCAATCATTGATGGATACGAACCCCATCGATTCGAAATGGGCATCTTCTCAACAATTTGATGGATACGAACTGTGTACTTTGACTAACTTGCATCGATCATATCTCGTTCATACGAACTCCGATTAACCTGAAATTTGAAACACTGGCTTTCATGGCTTTGCTTGTCATGTCCTATCAATTGTAGCCTGATCCGAGCTCGGACAAAATTTATCGATATCCATAGTGAAACAGTGCATAACCAATCTTTGAGACGAACTATCTTTGGTTTTTTCGATCAATCTCCTGGTATCGCGGCCTTGCCAAAAGGCGGGATAACATTTGCCCCCTAAAACATGCCTTGCTATAGGAAGGTGTGTTTTGTAATGCCATAAGATGGATGTTCATATCCTGTTAACAACCTGCAAAGAACTTGATAATTTCATGTGACGACCGCCCATAACTCCTGCACGGAAACAAGAGAATGGTGCGCTGAAGGTGTGCCAGGCAGCCATGGGTGACCGTCAAGGTAGAATAAACATCGCAGAATCTATCGTATAACTCACAGCGCATGGATAAATACAATAGAGAAATATAATATAGTGAAGCTTTATAGAACAGGACATCATCATATAAGCATCATAATAGTTTTATACAAACATATGAATCATCCATACATCAAGGCCTCACTACATAACACTCAAACAAATACAGCAGCGGAACACCCAGTACATATAATATGAAATAATATGCAAAAGCCTCCTGCTCGTCTTTGTCATCATCAGCGTAGATCTCCAAGAACAGCACCTGTCACCTGCTACCTAGTCTGCCCATCCCAACATGGATGAACAACCCAAGGTAATAAGAGGAGACATAAAACCTTGAGTCAGACAAAGTCTTAGTGAGCAGTAAATCAACTATCAAACATACCAAAAGAGTATAAGGGATAAAAGGAATAGGAACCAAACCATCCCACTCCACCTCTTTCTACAGTGATAGCCCCCAGACACACATTAAGGAGAAGCAAGCATAACATAGCAAGCAATTAAAGTAAAGCAATAATCACTCGAGTCAAGGTCGATGTTTTCCAAATACAAACCCCCAAGGCCTAAACCAAGATCAGATAAGCACCCAGAAAACACCGTTCTTGAGACCGAATGATGATACAATCAAACGTCCAAACATCCATGACTCTGGCTATTACTGTTATCATTGCCTTGATTTCACCGTTAGTTGAACGACCATCTGTCAAGGGCTAATGGTAACCCCGATTCTAGACATAACTCCGCACGTCGTCGCAGCCCGTGCCTAGGAATTTTCGCAACTACCCAGAGTACTAGCACGTCGTCGCAGCCCGTGCTTGGAACGTCGTCGCAGCCCGTTCCAACGTACTCTTGCTTTGAGCATGCTAGAACCTTCAACAACGATGAGATCTCAGCCTCCTAGTCATCCTCCTCGACGACTATTTCCATACTAGCTCAAGCGCCTCTCAAGCTAACCATTATCAACCAACTCGCATCGCATCATCGAGTTATCAACATGCTTGGGATGATCCTGTCTGGATTAAACCAAGGCTATCTCACATCATGCTTCGCTTTATCGCATCATAGCAAAGTCTCATCTCAACATCATGGCTTGCCTCATCGCATCATGGCAAAGTCCCATCTCAACATCATCTAATCCATTCATATGAGCTTCAACATCCGCTTCATATGCCACAAGCAGCTTTCACCATTCAAGAGCCTTTCCACTTAGCTTTTGAATCATCTTCGACCATCTTGTCTAGATCTAACTATCAATCAACTAACATACATAGCAATCAATCAAATCAATCATTAGCTTAAGCAATCAAGTAATCAAATATGGTCTAAGTAGGCATTTATAACTATAATGGCAATTTCGTAAATAAATGAGCATAGACATAACATACATGAATCATAGGTTTCTAACATAGATCTAACAAATATAAATCATGGGTTTTGTCTCTACAACTTGATGAATGAACTTGCATAAGTAAACATCTTCATAAGTAATGGATCTACACTTGGATCTAAGGAAAATGTATGAAATCACTATCTACAACACTCCAACAAACCACCAATCCAATATACTCCTTTGGGTCCGCGTGAGAGATAACCACCACTCACCAAATCACCCAAACACTTCAAAAACTATCAACTTCAGATCTAGACAGCAAGGATTCAAGCTCGATTTGTTGAAATCTCGCTTGAAAAGGTGAAGTCTAGCTTCGTCGGATGAAGATCTTCAACTTTGGCTCTTCGATCTTCGATCTTGATCTTGGATCTTGTATAGATGTTAGAACTAGATTGGAGTGGAGAAAAGAAGATAAATAAATGTTGTAGTCGAGCTCTAAAAATGGCAGCACTTCGTCGCTTCAAAAACCGGTGTCAAAAAGTGAGCCAAACCCCTCTATTTATAGGCTGAAATCACCCTTAGGTCGCCCAGACTTAGGTCATTGCCGACCTAAAAACCCCGCCCTAACATAGGTCGCTGCCGACCTATACACTCCAACGACCTAACGGCCTAACCAATCCCAGAGCCATACGAATCAACACTCGGCCGACCTAATTCCTATGCGACCTAACAACCTACCGACCTAAAGACTTACACGACCTAGCGACTTAACTAGGTCCGACCTAACCTTCCTTAGGTCGTCTAACGACCTAACTGCACCACACAACTACCCAGCGACCTAACACTTCCCTTAGGTCGCTCAACGACCTACTCTCTTTAGGTCGGTAACTCCTTAAACCGGTCAATACCTATAGGTCGTTCACTCCTATAGGTCGGTCACCCTCTAAGCCGCTAACCCACTAACTCGCTTACCTTCTTAGGTCGTCCATATCTTAACTCACCAACTTCCTTAGGTCGCCATACCCTATAGGTCGCTAATCTACCTAAACCGGCCTAACTCCATCACGACCTAAGCTAAGCCTTAACTCGCTAACCCTGTTAAGTCGCTCTTCTACCTTAGGTTGGTCCATCCCTTAGGTCGCTCAACTTCTATAGGTCGCTCATCCCAACCTATCCTTCATACGACCTAAACAACAACATGGGCCAACCTTACTCGAGCTAACCTCTACACGACCTAAGCACTAATAGGGTTAAACCCTGAACAATACTAACGACCTAGTGATAAATGTTCTACGATTATCATCACATAAAATACGGGTCGTTACATTCTCTCCCCCTTAGGAATTTCGCCCCCGAAATTCCAAACAATCAAGAGCAACCATAACTTTCTACATGCCTACCATCCATAGCAACCAACAAACCATGCATCCAATTACTAGCCTAGCATGCAGAATTCTAAAACTTAGAACAAGCTACAAATTCATGAGATGTCACGACACCTTAGGGCCATACCTCGAAGAGTTCAGGATGAGCTGCCTTCATCCTCTCTTCCTCCTCCCATGTACAGTCGTTAACATCATCACTCCATTGTATCTTGAGCAACGTAATCGTCTTCCTCCTAAGCTGTTTCGTGTCAGTTTCAACAACACGAAGCGGCTTACGAGGTCTCGAAACAACTGGATCAACTTCTAAATCTTCACAGCTATCAGCAGAAATCACCGTATTCGAGTCATGCACATACTTCCGTAGATAAGATACATGAAAAACATTGTGCACACCCGCCATCTTTACCGGTAACTCCAATCTATAAGCGAGCTTTCCAATTCGCTCGATAATCGGGAATGGTCCAACAAATCTCGAAGTTAACTTTCCTTTCTTTCCAAATCGAATAACATTCTTCAGAGGAGAAATCTTCACAAAAACCATATCACCTACGTCGAATTCCAAATCCTTACGACGATTATCGGCATAACTTTTTTGACGATCTTGGGCTGCCTTCATTCGTTGCCGAATGATCCCTATACAATCCGAAGTCTGTCGAATCATCTCTGGCCCAAGTATCAGTTTTTCTCCAGTTTCCAACCAACATGTCGGAGAGTTACACGGTCTTCCATACAATGCCTCAAATGGTGCCATACCAATACTCGACTGATAACTGTTGTTATAAGCAAATTCCACCAAATGAAGATGATCTTCCCATGATCCTCCGAAGTCCAAAACATAAGCTCTGAGAAGATCTTCCAAAACTCGGTTGACTCTCTCAGTCTGACCATCTGTTTGAGGGTGATAAGCTGTACTCAAACACAACTCAGTTCCCAAAACTTCCTGGAAGCTCTTCCAAAATCCACTAGTGAACAATGGGTCTCGATCGCTCACTATACTCTTCGGAACACCATGGAATCGAACAATCCACTTAACATACAACTCAGCCAACTTCGATGCAGTCCTAGTTGATCGAACAGGAATGAACCTTGCACTCTTAGTCAAACGATCTACGATGACCCAAATCCCTTCATTCCCTGCCCTGGTTCTAGGTAGGCCATCGATAAAATCCATCGACACTTGCTCCCACTTCCATGTAGGAACCTCTAATGGCTGAAGTAATCCACTGGGCTTCTTCTGCTCAGCTTTCACCAACTGGCAGTTCATACACTTAGAAATAAAATTTCCAACATCCTTCTTCATGCCTTCCCAATAATAGGTTCTCTTCATATCCCGATACATCTTATTTCCACCTGGATGAATTGTCAACTTCGAGTGATGACTTTCTCTAAGAACTTCATCTCTCAATCCATCTACATCGAGAACAACTAGTCGTCCTTGCTTCCGAAGCCAACCCTCTCGATCGACTTCGAATCCTTTATCCTTTTCTGGGTCCAATCTAGATTCCAAATCTCGGATAATCTTGACAAGCTTATCGTCTCGCTTTTGTCTCTCGCCAATTCTCTCCACCAGAGTAGGCCTTATCGATAAGTTTGCCAACATCTCAGGTTCCAATTCACATCTGGCCCTGAAATCAAATCCAGCCAAATACTCGAGACTCTTCCATTCCGAAAACATGGCTCCCAATCCGGCATGTCTTCGACTCAACGCATCAGCTACTGCGTTACCTTTTCCCGGAGTATAAGCTATACCAAAATCATATGATGCCAAAAATTCTAGCCATCGTTGCTGCCGAAGATTCAAATCCTTTTGGGAGAAAAGATACTTCAACGACTTATGATCCGTAAACAACTCGAATCGAACTCCCAATAGATAATGTCTCCACATCTTCAGAGCAAACACAATCACCGCCAACTCCAAATCATGAGTCGGGTAATTCCTTTCATGCGGCTTTAGTTGTCGACTTGCATACGCAACAACTCTATCCTTTTGCATTAGCACTGCTCCAAGTCCAGTACCACATGCATCGGTGTAAACCACCATCTCATCATTCCCACTTGGAATAGTCAAAACAGGAGCACTTGTTAGTCGCTCTTTTAGGATTACGAAAGCTTGCTCACACTTATCATCCCATCTGAACACTTGGTTCTTCTTCGTCAATCCTGTTAACGGTGCAGCTATCTTGGAAAAGTCTTTGATAAACCGACGATAATATCCTGCTAATCCAAGAAAGCTTCTTACATCGGATGCATTCTTAGGTCTAACCCAATCCTGGATTGCTGCCACCTTAGCGGGATCAACCGCTATTCCATTTCCAGAAATAACATGGCCTAAGAATCTCACTTCACTCTTCCAGAAGTGACACTTCGAAAACTTAGCCTTCAGCTGATGTTTCCGTAAGATTTCCAAAACAATACGCAAGTGCGTCTTGTGCTCTTCCTCAGTTCTGGAATAAATCAGAATATCATCCACGAATACAAGTACGAACTTGTTCAACTGATCTCTGAATACTCTATTCATAAGATCCACAAAATATGCTGGTGCGTTAGTCAATCCAAACGGCATTACCAGCCACTCATAAAAACCCGATGGTGTCCTGAAAGCAGTCTTCGGCACACTATCCTTAGCCACTCTCAACTGGTGAAATCCCGTTGCCAAATCCATCTGAGAGAACATCTTAGCCTTGTGAAGCTGATCAAACAAGTCATCTATCCTCGGCAATGGATACTTGTTTTTCTTAGTCACCTTATTCAGCTCACGATAATCCACATACAACCTCAACGATCCATCCGCTTTGGTTGCGAACACAACTGGTGCACCCCATTCGGACACACTACGCCGAATGAATCTTTTCTGTAAGAGGTCATCAACTTGCACCTTCAACTCTTGCTGCTCCCTAGGCGCCATCCGCCTAAGAGGCATCACAACAGGTCTGGCTCCCTCAACTAGATCGATACGAAACTCGATCTCCCTATGCGGCGGTAACCCTTTGACCTCGTCAAAGACATCCTCGAATCCATTCACGATTGGCATCGATGACAGTCCATCCCGTGGAACAACCAGCGAATACATGAAGCTCATGAAGACGCCTTCTTCATGCTTACATCGTATCACAACCTTTCGCCCCTCCACATTCTCGACTGTCACCTCCAATCTCTCACAATCAACCTTTGCCGCATACTTCCTAAGCCAGTCCATACCCAAAATAATTCTGAACCCCGCAAAGTTCAGAACAAAGCAATCACAAACAAAAGAGCAATCATGACTCGATATAACTAGACCACGACATAGCATACACAAACAAGACGAACCCCCAACTGGATTAGTCACTACCAATGGTCTATCAACAATTTCCGGTTCCAAACCTAACCGGTCTACCAACTTATTACAAACAAAGGAATGTGACGCCCCAGTATCAAACAACACTCTAACTGGAACACCACAAATGGAAAGAGTACCTTGAACCACCACACTCTTCCCCTTCTCTTCAGCAGTAGGAGCTTTCGAAGACGACGGCACAGCTCCCATAGCATAAGCTTGCACAATCTGCCTATCCCTCCTTGGTTCCGGACAATCCCTCCTGAAATGCCCTGGCTTATCACAATTGTGGCATTTCGCCGGCGCCCTTGGATTCCTACAATCCTTGGAGAGATGACCCTTCTGCTGGCAATTGTAGCAAGTCACTTCGCCCCTTGGCTTCTTCTGGCTATCCTTACCCTTCTGTTGCTGCTGCTTCCTCTTCTTGTTTCCACTCTGTTGTGGCTTAGATCCTTCCTTGGTTACAGCGACAATAGAACTTTCCTTAGGAAACAAACACTCATGCCTAAGGGCTTTTTCCACAATCTTCTCAAACGGATCGTCCAAATGATCCACCAACTGCCTTCCAAGATAAGTGTCCAAATCGGTCACAAACTTCTCATTCTTCTGATAGGGAGAATCAATATACGATCGAGCTTACTTGGACAAAGCTTCAAACTCAGAAACATACTCAAGAACTGGTCTCCCACCTTGCTTGAGCTCCACAAACTTCTTAAACAGAACAGATTTCTGAGCCGTAGAGATGAACTTAGCTTCAAATCTAACTTGGAATTGCTCCCAAGTAATCTCCTCCTCCGGAGTATCAATGGTGATAGAATTCCACCAATCCGAAGCTCTCCCTTGAAGTTGCCTTGATGCGAGCTTCCTCTTAGTTGCATCCTCAATTCCCAAGTCACCAAAAATCCTTCTACAAGCATCTATCCATCTCTGCACTTCAATGGTCGATTCCGTTCCCAAGAAAACCTTTCCTCCAAGATAAGTATAGTCCTTGCAAAGCTTAGAAAAATCCACTGGTCTTGGAGCTTGAACTTGAACTCCCACATCCACTGATGATCCTGAAGCTGGTATTCTCCTCATGATCGAAGTCATCATGGCCTCAAACATGGGAGCATAATCAACAGCTTCCCTAGCAGCACGGCTTTCCCTCGCAGTTTGTCTCTCACTTCGACTCATCCTTAATATCTGTAAAAAGAATGATTAGAACACCTTAAGAAACAACTGTATAAGGAGTTCAAATCCCTCTAAACTACTATATTATATGTAGTAATCATCCATCAAAATACAATTACGTCTCTCATACGTAGTTACGTCAGCGAGCGTTGGCTAAAATCGATTAACCAAAGCTCTGATACCAAATGTGACGACCGCCCATAACTCCTGCACGGAAACAAGAGAATGGTGCGCTGAAGGTGTGCCAGGCAGCCATGGGTGACCGTCAAGGTAGAATAAACATCGCAGAATCTATCGTATAACTCACAGCTCATGGATAAATACAATAGAGAAATATAATATAGTGAAGCTTTATAGAACAGGACATCATCGTATAAGCATCATAATAGTTTTATACAAACATATGAATCATCCATACATCAAGGCCTCACTACATAACACTCAAACAAATACAGCAGCGGAACACCCAGTACATATAATATGAAATAATATGCAAAAGCCTCCTGCTCGTCTTTGTCATCATCAGCGTAGATCTCCAAGAACAGCACCTGTCACCTGCTACCTAGTCTGCCCATCCCAACATGGATGAACAGCCCAAGGTAATAAGAGGAGACATAAAACCTTGAGTCAGACAAAGTCTTAGTGAGCAGTAAATCAACTATCAAACATACCAAAAGAGTATAAGGGATAAAAGGAATAGGAACCAAACCATCCCACTCCACCTCTTTCTACAGTGATAGCCCCCAGACACACACTAAGGAGAAGCAAGCATAACATAGCAAGCAATTAAAGTAAAGCAATAATCACTCGAGTCAAGGTCGATGTTTTCCAAATACAAACCCCCAAGGCCTAAACCAAGATCAGATAAGCACCCAGAAAACACCGTTCTTGAGACCGAATGATGATACAATCAAACGTCCAAACATCCATGACTCTGGCTATCACTGTTATCATTGCCTTGATTTCACCGTTAGTTGAACGACCATCTGTCAAGGGCTAATGGTAACCCCGTTTCTAGACATAACTCCGCACGTCGTCGCAGCCCGTGCCTAGGAATTTTCGCAACTACCCAGAGTACTAGCACGTCGTCGCAGCCCGTGCTTGGAACGTCGTCGCAGCCCATTCCAACGTACTCTTGCTTTGAGCATGTTAGAACCTTCAACAACGATGAGATCTCAGCCTCCTAGTCATCCTCCTCGACGACTATTTCCATACTAGCTCAAGCGCCTCTCAAGCTAACCATTATCAACCAACTCGCATCGCATCATCGAGTTATCAACATGCTTGGGATGATCCTGTCTGGATTAAACCAAGGCTATCTCACATCATGCTTCTCTTTATCGCATCATAGCAAAGTCTCATCTCAACATCATGGCTTGCCTCATCGCATCTTGGCAAAGTCTCATCTCAACATCATCTAATCCATACATATGAGCTTCAACATCCGCTTCATATGCCACAAGCAGCTTTCACCATTCAAGAGCCTTTCCACTTAGCTTTTGAATCATCTTCGACCATCTTGTCTAGATCTAACTATCAATCAACTAACATACATAGCAATCAATCAAATCAATCATTAGCTTAAGCAATCAAGTAATCAAATATGGTCTAAGTAGGCATTTATAACTATAATGGCAATTTCGTAAATAAATGAGCATAGACATAACATACATGAATCATGGGTTTCTAGCATAGATCTAACAAATATAAATCATGGGTTTTGTCTCTACAACTTGATGAATGAACTTGCATAAGTAAACATCTTCATAAGTAATGGATCTACACTTGGATCTAAGGAAAATGTATGAAATCACTATCTACAACACTCCAACAAACCACCAATCTAATATACTCCTTTGGGTCCGCGTGAGAGATAACCACCACTCACCAAATCACCCAAACACTTCAAAAACTATCAACTTCAGATCTGGACAACAAGGATTCAAGCTCGATTTGTTGAAATCTCGCTTGAAATGGTGAAGTCTAGCTTCGTCGGATGAAGATCTTCAACTTTGGCTCTTCGATCTTCGATCTTGATCTTGGATCTTGTATAGATGTTAGAACTAGATTGGAGTGGAGAAAAGAAGATAAAGAAATGTTGTAGTCGAGCTCTAAAAATGGCAGCACTTCGTCGCTTCAAAAACCGGTGCCAAAAAGTGAGCCAAACCCCTCTATTTATAGGCTGAAATCACCCTTAAGTCGCCCAGACTTAGGTCGTTGCCGACCTAAAAACCCCGACCTAACATAGGTCGCTGCCGACCTATACACTCCAACGACCTAACGGCCTAACCAATCCCAGAGCCATACGAATCAACACTCGGCCGACCTAATTCCTATGCGACCTAACAACCTACCGACCTAAAGACTTACACGACCTAGCGACTTAACTAGGTCCGACCTAACCTTCCTTAGGTCGTCTAACGACCTAACTGCACCACACAACTACCCAGCGACCTAACACTTCCCTTAGGTCGCTCAACGACCTACTCTCTTTAGGTCGGTAACTCCTTAAACTGGTCAATACCTATAGGTCGTTCACTCCTATAGGTCGGTCACCCTCTAAGCCGCTAACCCACTAACTCGCTTACCCTCTTAGGTCGGCCATATCTTAACTCACCAACTTCCTTAGGTCGCCATACCCTATAGGTCGCTAATCTACCTAAACCGGCCTAACTCCATCACGACCTAAGCTAAGCCTTAACTCGCTAACCCTGTTAAGTCGCTCTTCTACCTTAGGTTGGTCCATCCCTTAGGTCGCTCAACTTCTATAGGTCGCTCATCCCAACCTATCCTTCATACGACCTAAACAACAACATGGGCCAACCTTACTCGAGCTAACCTCTACACGACCTAAGCACTAATAGGGTTAAACCCTGAACAATACTAACGACCTAGTGATAAATGTTCTACGATTATCGTCACATAAAATATGGGTCGTTACATTTCATATGACCTCGAATGAAGATCGTTCGGGATCGTATGCCATTCGAGGTGAAACGGGACCGTTCTCGATCGTATGCCGTTCGTGGCGGATAATGGAATGGGACCGTTCACGGTCGTATGCCGTTCGTGGCGGATATCGATCATTCGCGATCGAGTGTCGTTCAAGGATGATTGTGACCGTTCGAGGTCGGACATAATAAGTGAATCGTGACCATTCACGGTCGGGTGCCGTTCGAGGCAAGTTGTGACCGTTCGCGAATGTATGCCATTCGAGGCAAATCGTGATCGTTCACGATCATGTGCCATTCGAGGCAAATTATGTGTGCCTAGGGGGGACTTAGTATTATCGATGCCGGAGTTCATGTTCAGGGGAGTTTCTGAATCAAAGACATTTGGCGGTTCATCGCCATACAAGAGGTGCTCGTGGACCGTTCGCGATCCAACGGGCATACCAGTAAAACTTTTTTCATAGAGTTGCAAATATCAAAGCAATAATCATAAGAATCCCACAACAGAAATGTCCAAACAAGCAAAGTCTAAATGTCCAAATCAAAATGAAACAAAAGCAAAGCAAGGATGTCAAAGTGTAAGTTCTCACTACGAGATGGTTAATAATCATTCAAAGCATGCCTGGGGATAGTTCGCGATCTCATACATGTGTAAATGATTTAATTGTGCTAGCGAGAAGTTTACGACTTGTTCATCATTATTTCAATCGAGCAATCAATTGATAATCAGACGGTGCCCCAATTCAGGGTCGCCTCTTGCGGATGTAGACGATGGTCGCTCTGGCTCTACCGCTGAAGTTCGTCTCCTCACATACCGAAGTAGCATACCGTTCTTGATATGCCCTTCCACTTCATCCTTCATATGCCTGCAATCATTAGTGCTATGACCATTCAGTTCATGGAATATGCAATATTTATCTGATTTCCTCTCGTCAGAAGTTGGATCCCTTCGCATTGGTCTACGATACGGAACCCGCTCTCTGGTATCTTGATAGATTCGTTCCAAACTATCATTCAGTTCTAAGTATGTGGTGAATCACGGCTCCCTCCGTGGTCGCTTTGACCTATCACCGTTATCCTCGGCCTTTCCTTTTCCTTTACTAGTCTCCGCACCATTTCTAGGTGGATTTCCGCCTTTGATTGCGAAGACATCAATCCTTTCCACTCTTTCTGCACTAGCATCTTCCAGTCGCAAAAACTTTTTTGCCTCGTGATAGAATTCTCCTAGATCCATAGGCGGATCTTTAGTTAATGAATTTTTGAACTCTGTTCTGTCAACTATTCCGGATACAGCTGCCATCGTAACCATAGTTGGATCTGGTCGATCCACCGAAGCTGCTGCCGCATTGAATCGCGTCAGAAAACTCCTCAAAGTCTCCCCAGCTTTCTGTTTTAGAGTATCCAAAGTCATCGCATTCTCGGGTCTCGCAATGTGAACCCTGAATTGCCTCATGAATCTCTCAGTTAAATGTGTCCATGTTCCTATGGAGCCGCTCTCCAGTTGTCTAAACCATAATGCCGCAATGTCTACCAAATACAATGGAAAGTATCGGGACATAATCTCCTCTGATGCCCCCAGCACCTCCATATGCCTCATGTACCTCGTCAGATGGACCGCAGGGTCCGTCTTTCCATCGTACATCTCCAATGATGGTAACTAGAACTCTAGTGGGTTCCTAGCCATCCTAATTGCAGGAGAAAAGGGACTCCTGTTCACATCTTCTAGATCTTTGTTTACTAATCCGCCTCTCATGGCTCGCTTGACCATCTCCGCCAACCTGTCATTGTCTCCAAGATGCAATCCTCGTTCACCACTTTCGACTTTCCCCCCGAGTTCACGAGGGAACTTTGGGATCTGCCCCCTTGACTGAGCGTTCACTCCTCTGCTACTCCCAGGTTGCGCAGATGCTCCTCTCTCTCTCTCTGAGATTGGATCAACATTCTCCATGTGTGTGCCTCCTAATCCAGGTGCTATGCTGGATGGTCCTGCTCCGTTCTGAACTCCATCAGCTCCTCTATTCTGTGCTCCAAGTTGCCCTATCTATTGAAACAAACTCTGGATCAACTCCTCCTGTTTCTTCATCATTGTCTCCATCTCGTCCCTAGTGATGAAGACCGATGCTTGATTCGCTCCTGAAGAATCCTCTTGACTTCCCTCATGTTGACTTCTCTCTGGCCTTTGTCTTCTACTTGTTTGTCTTTTCATAGCTCTTAGATCTGAATTCTTAAGTCTTCAAATTCAACTTCTCCCGAATCAGCTTTTCTCAGTGAAAGCACCAAAATGTTTGCGCCAAAATTGGTCACAAACACCCGATATCGTGAAAGCACCCGTTTATGAACACAAATCAGAAATATTCAACACAAAACTCAGATCTAAGCGATAACAATCATAATAATTCTGCAATAACGATCAGAAACACAGGATTTATAGTGATTCGGCGATCTTGCCTACATCCACTCTGAAGTTTATGTCTTTATTAATTCACTTGATGATTTCAATCGATTACAGCGGATTACAGTTGATGATAGCTTCGAAATCTGAATACAACAGCGATAATGATGAATAGAATTGAATCCGGCAGAGTCTGGATGTTGAATGGCCAAAAGATCCCCTCTCTGTAGGCTTCAGTGTGCTATTTATAGGCGTAGGAGGCTCAGATCTCGCTCAAACTTCGGGAGACTTTTTCTGGCACGTGAGTGGGCCCACGCGACCGACCCCACCAAGTTTCGACTCGATCTGAGATCGATACGAAGTGATTCCGTATCCGTCCAAAAATGATCCAATCGAGCTGAAACTTAGCAGGAACAATCTTTACCTTGTATGGAAGCCACTGTGAAAATTTCGTTGTATTTGGATCAGCGGTTTGAGAGATATGATCGATACGAGCTTGTACGTTTCGGTTGGCTGTTTATTTTGAATCCATCAATTCGAATCGATTCCTTCGAATCAA
Organism: Allium cepa; assembly: GCA_030765085.1. Lineage (NCBI taxonomy): Eukaryota > Viridiplantae > Streptophyta > Magnoliopsida > Asparagales > Amaryllidaceae > Allium > Allium cepa. The sequence goes on from CM060937.1 coordinate 424,575,391, forward strand.
TCTCCTCACGTGGTCTTGTGATGATGTAGCACGCATACTTCGCCTTGATCCGGTCTATGCTTCGAGTTGACCATCTCGACTCTATAAAATTCGCCTTGTTCGTATCGAGGATGACACGTCACCCATGGTTAGTTGTCCTGATGGATACGAACAAGCCTCTGCTTATGGGTTCGAACACGGTCTTGGGATGGAGATGAAGCAGTGAATCTCTGATGGATGCGAAGTTGATGTTAGGTGATCGATACGAAGCCGATGGATACGAACCGAGCCATGTCGATGGATTCGAATAAGACACTCTAGTCGAAGTTCGATCGATACGAAACAGTACTCTAGGATGGATACGAACATGCTGAGACGATGCCCATCTGATCGATTCGAAACCGATCGATTCGAACTGACCGATAACCTTGCTGATCGATTCGAACTCGATCGATTCGAAGTGTGTGGAACCTGATGGATTTGAACAAGGCAATCATTGATGGATACGAACCCCATCGATTCGAAATGGGCATCTTCTCAACAATTTGATGGATACGAACTGTGTACTTTGGCTAACTTGCATCGATCATTTCTCGTTCATACGAACTCCGATTAACCTGAAATTTGAAACACTGGCTTTCATGACTTTGCTTGTCATGTCCTATCAATTGTAGCCTGATCCGGGCTCGGACAAATTTATCGATATCCATAGTGAAACAGTGCATAACCAATCTTTGAGACGAAGTATCTTTGGTTTTTTCGATCAATCTCCTGGTATCGCGGCCTTGCCAAAAGGCGAGATAACAACTTAAATAAATGCTACTTAAATTACTTCGTTCAAAATAATTAGTTATGAAATTCTATAATAATTTTCCAAGTAAAACTTCAGCCAAAACTACCTTTAACAATAAAACCATTATATAAATTATAAATATTTAACAATCATCCTTTAAATCATAATACCAATTTAACCTTCAAAAATAACTGACTACTAAAATTAACTTAATTACTGTTTACTTTTAAAAAAATTAAACAATTTAAGTAATAAATTTCTCTAAAAACATTCTTTTAAAACATCTTTAAAACATCTAGTTTATACTTAAAAATTCTTTGAAAATATACTTAGCTTTTCAGGAAAATACACTTTCCACTCCAATATATCCCATTTGATCATTTATAAATCCTTCTCGATTTATCTCCAGCTTAATTCACGTCCCAATCCCGTAAATTTCCTTTACCACACTTTTTAGAAATAAAACCACTATTTATTTTTAAAACGAATTACTATTTCCTTATAAATTCCCATCGTGAATTTATAAGTCCAAATTATCCACTGATAAATATTCACTTTATTTATAAACCCAGTTTATAAATTCCATAGTCTCATTCTCCTTTTAATCACAGTTTCAAAACACTTAATCGATTTTCAAATCGATTTCCTGAATCAAGTTTCCTTTAAAATTTATTTCCCGATTTATCTAAATTAATTCCAAACCCATTAATCCCAGATTCGCTCCTTTATTATGATTTAAAACCTTATTTAAATTCGAAATATCAATTTCACACTTTATTCCAAATTTCTCCTATAATTTTCCCAACCCATTTAAAACTTGAATTTTTTTTAAAAACAATTATGCATAGTATGAATGAAAATATTAATAAGTTTAATTACCATAATATATTATTTTCCCAACCTAAGTTTAAAATTAAGTTTACCATAATATATTATTTTTAAAATATTAGCAAGCTTAATATTATGCATAGTATCCCCTGTTTTAGCCATTCCCCGGTGATTCAGTTTGTCCAGACCCAAGGAAACTTGTATGGATGAATGCCATCAGACCATCATCATTGGAGGACGATGAACATTCTAAGTGAATGTGTTCTAAAAAGATAATCGTAGCCTCAATCCTCATCAACCGAGAATGGCTAAAATAGGGGAGGTGTAGCAAGGCTAAGTGGGTAGCTTCTATGTAGGGTAAGGTCATCCCTATCTAGAGTCCAATTATTTCGGCTACATAGCAGTTGCCGATCCCAACCGCGGGGTGATCTTATTCAATCTATCCAGGTTAGGGGTAGGCCAGGCTTGTGTAGCAGGGGATCAGAAGTGGTCCTCGGTACACTGATCTAGACCAGGTACTGTGACGGCCGGTACCCCAGTAGCCCTGCCATTGTGTGAAATCTATTCTCCAATAAGCACCGTATGGTTTTGATTGTGCCCAACTATGCTGGAACGTGTGATGCAAGCATTTCAACTATATTCTATTTACTTTCTATAAATACTATTATAATATCAGATGGATTAGATAAAAATGTTTTGGTTATCGTAAGGTAAAAACCCGGCATGTTTATTTGTGGCGTGGTCTTACGAGATACCTTTGATTTCAAAGGATTTTGAAAACTTTAATAATTCACTTGAGTGTGTTTTCTCACGCTGGTTTTCCAGACTGACTCGAGTGTTATTTTAATATGATGCTCGGGTCAGACCGAGTATTATAGATTCAGGATAGGATGCTATGGAGCTCAGGAGACGAGCTGGATGACGGAGACGTATATCACGTATCTGACTTATATTCCGCTGTATATGGTATGCTGTATATTCAGCTGTGTAAGGACAAGTTATTATAACCGTCTAGTATTGTGCTACTAATTATGTGTACTCTGATGATGTAATGTATAAAAACAGTAATAGTTCTTTTTGTATAAAGATCAGTTGTTATCTGTTATATATTGTTCCGCTGCGATTGTGAGATTCTGTGTTGTTGCTTTCTCTTCTTCTTCTACCTTTTTCTTCTTTAATCCTAATGGTTTGTATTTCCGTCCAATTCGAGTTGAACTGATGGAGAATATTATCGACTCAAAGGGGTACGGATTTGGGGGTCATTACAGAACCCAAAAATCCAAAGGTTCATGGATTCTTGCTATGCAAGAAGAACTGAATCAATTCACCAGAAATGATGTATGGGAACTTGTTCCTAGACATGAGGACAAAACTATAATAGGAACTAAATGGTTTATTAAAATAAAATGAATGAACAAGGTGAGGTCATTAGAAATAAAGCTCAGTTAGTCCTAAAAGGTTATTATCAAGAAGAAGGAATAGACTTTGATGAAACCTTTGCACCCATAGCAAGATTAGAAGCAATTAGAATTCTAATTTCTTTCGCAAACCACAACAATTTTTATGTCAAATGGATGTTAAAAGTGCTTTTTAAAATGTTTTGTTAAAGAGGATGTTTATGTTGAACAACCTCCGCTTTTTGAAGAAGAAATGTTTCCTGATCATGTTTACAAATTAAAGAAAGCTTTATATGGTCTGAAACAAGCTCCTAGAGTCTGATATGACAGACTAAGATCTTACCTATTACAATTAAATTTTGAAATTAGTAGAGTAGATAATACTCTTTTTATTAAAATAAAAAAATGATATCCAATTAGTACAGATTTATGTAGATGATATCATTTTTGGATCAACAAACAATGAAATGAACAAAGAATTTTCTGAAATAATGACAAAAGAGATTGAGATGATTCATATGGGTGAACTTACTTTCTTTTTAGGATTGCAAATAAAACAATTAGATAGTGTTATTTTCATTAGTCAAGAAAAGTATGCTAGGGATCTAGTTAGTTAGTTTGGTATGACCACTACAAGTGGAAAGCCAACTCCTATGACAACGAATGAAGCCTTGAATAAAGAAGATATGTCAAAAGATGTTGATTAAAAACTATATAGGGGAATGATTGGATCGCTACTCTATATTACTACGAGTTGGCCTAATATCACGCATAGTGTCTACGAGGACACGAGATTTTTAGTTATTTGAAATTGGGATATTTAATTGATTTTAAATATTTGGAAGTTAATTTAACTTGGATTTCAAATATCACTATTTATTAGGATAATTAAATTATTTAATCTAATAATTATAAATTGGTAATGTATTAAATCTTAGTTTTTAAAGCTTGTTAAAAATATTTCAAAGGCTTATAAAATCTATATTGATTTTACTAGAGATAATAAAAATGTTGAAAGTGAATTTAAAAGTGTTTTGTTCAGTTTTAAAAAGATATTGTTTAAATTGATATTTAAAAATAGCCTTCCGAGGCACAGTCTCGGAATTCGACGAAACCAATTCCATTGGATCCGTAATAGTGTATTATTATTAGATTTCAAACTTCGTAGCGTTTGGAGTTGTCGAGTGAGCGTACGATAGATAAACGCGCCGAAATTTATATCGAAAATTCAATATAATAACTGAGTCCAAAAAGCTATCTTCTATATACGATCCAGTTAGGCCTCGAAACCTTTTCCATTTCGTTCGTAATAGGAGTATAACATTATGAGCTCCTAGCGGCTTGCCTCGATAGGAGATCGAGATTGGGAGTTGCGAAAATCGAAATGATTTAAATTTTAAATTTTAAATTTAAATATAATATGTTTGTCTTTCCTTCAATTCACTGTAAACATATCCAACACTTGTCTACCCTGAGGACACATTTCCAGCATTTTCTAACACGCGTCTTTAAAAAAGAAATTTTTTATGGCCAACAATCCTTTATCCCAAAACCTATTCGACCCAAAAACAAAACAAGAAGAGAAATCGAATTCAAAAAAACGGCAGAACAAAATTATCTCGAAAAAAAGGCCGAGGGAAATCACGACCTCGATTTCAAGCTTCCCAGAATTGCGGCTCCTTTTTCAATCTCTGGCTCGATCGAATCAAATTGAATCGCGAGGCAGGACCACGCTTGGAGGCGCAGCGTCATGGCTCGACGACGTCGCGTTACGTGTTCGAGTAGGTGACGACATAGGGTGGCGCATCAGGAGGTTAGGCTGTGTGGCCGAAGTCTGGTGGTTTCGAGGCATGGTCGTGGTGTAGTGTCATTGACAAAGCAAAGCAGGTGGCAGGCTCGGTTGTCGTTGTGTGATGGCCAGAGCGAGTTAGGGCGTGCGATCTAGAGGGTGAAGGCGTCGACGACAAAGAGGAAGGCGCAAGGAGGAGAATGCGGCAGCGTGATGGTGTGATTGACGGCCGTGTCGATCGAATTCTAGGGGTCGAGCAGGATCTTCGTGGGTAGATAGTAAGGTATAAAGCCCCATTTTATTTTTATTCTGAGTATATATTTGTGTATGTAGATGTTAGAAATTAGAATAGCAGTTTTTGTTTTTTTATTTAGTTTAATTTATATATATATATATATATATATATATATATTTACAATATATAAGTCTGCAGTAAGGTTAAAAAAAGGAAATATATATATATATATAATTTTAAAATGTTGAAAGTTTATATAAAATTAGACTTTGGGATCTACATAGATTTTTAAGAATATACATAGTTCCAATAAAGTAAATATACACATTCACATTTTTAATTTACTAGGATATTTTAAATAATATATTATGGAGATTAATTTGTTTAATTGACTTATCTAAACTATTTTAGTTACTAAAAGATTTATTAAAGGAAAATCAGTTTTAAACTAAATCATTAGTTAATTAAATTGGAAAATGGCAATTAATTGTTCGATTTCATTCAAATATTTATAAACCGTGTAATGTTTATACAAGGTCTTAAATCATAAAGAATAAAGCCTGTGTGGATTGGATTGCAAATTAAGAATCAAAGGTGAGTTAATCTCACTCATTTGGATTACCTTTTAAATTTAAATAGTTAAATTTAAATTATTGGTTGCTTGCTTAAATTGATAATTTATTATCAGCTTGGATATGATATATTATATAATAGTACATATATATATATATATATATTAGAGTGATTGATTTCCCACATTATATAGCGAATGAGACCCTATGCGCCCCGCATAATAGGGGATACCCCTTTATACCGCGATATCCTTATATCTGTGATATAATTCATTGAATATCTGTGATAGATTATTGATTATATTGGGAATTGAAAATATTGGATGCTATGGTTTGATTGAATATATTTGTGTAACGACCCATCTTTAAATATCCAGAAAGACGTATCATCAATAAGAAAAAAAAAGAAATAGAAGGATATAAAGAAAAGAAACAACAATAATCAGAATCTCACAGCGGCAACGAACAAAATATAATATTACGCATATCCCTTACATAAGTTTACATATCAAAGTACACAAAATAATATTACTCCATTACATCTGACATTCATAAGAGTTTTCCCAACCCATACAACTCAAAACATAACATCAAAATGTCACTACAGCGGAAAGAGATAGATAATACGTCTGGACTCCAACTCCAGCTTCCAAAACATATGCTAATCCAAACCTAAATCACTTGGCTACTCATAAAAATTTGAGTACCCAAGAGTTTATGGAAACAAAATAAACTCCGGGTCAGACATGGGTCTGGTGTGAGTAAATCAGTTAAAGTTGTTTAGCTTTAAAATCATTTTGAAACAAAAGGTATCCCGTAAGACTTCCCACAAATAAACACGGGTAAGTTTTTACCTTAAGCTAACCAAAACATTTGATAGGAAATTCAATGATATTATAATAGGGTCTAGGGTTTTCAAGTAAATAGAAAATAGCCGAAATTGTTACATTCATTAAATTCCAGCTATTAGCCACGAAAGTGGGTAATATAATCAAAACCGTAGGGTCTCGTACGGAAAATGGGTTCCATCAATGGCAGGGCTACTGGGGTACCGCCCGTCACAGTACGTGGCCTAGATCACCGTACCGAGGACCACTCCTGATCCTCTGCAACACAAGGCCGGACCCATCCCTTACTGGACAGTTCCGAACAAGATAACCCCGCAGTTGTGGCCAACAACTTCCCACACAACCGAATTAAAAAGGGACTTCTAGACAGGGGTAAATCTCACTCTCGAGTGGGGGCTACCCACGAAGCCTTGCTGCACCTCCCCTGTTTTAGCCATTCCCGGTTGATGAGGCTTGAGGCTACGATTATCCTTAGAGAACATATCTCTTAGAATGCTCATCGTCCACCTGACGATGTTCTGAAAGCATTCAATCCATACAAGTTCGTTCCGGGTTCGAACGAAACCGAAGGCATTATTTCGTTACACTCATTTTGGAATCACCCTCAGAGTTAGGGACAATAACCATTGCATTCTAAAACTCCGTCTCGATCCTCACTTGAAATGTCACAACTTAACGTTTAACTTGGATCGATGTGGTTTTTGAAAATCAATTCGATTCCCGATCCCGGTCTCATCGAAATCCAAACGCGTCTTAAAGGCCAAGTTGCTTAAATGTTTAAACAATTCAATTCGGTTTTAACATAGCATCACACAACATTATCAACAGATAATAACCAATATATATTACAGATATACAATATCTCATCACAGAATATCTCAACTATCATTCAACAGATATCAACCATATTCAGATATTCAATTCAAACAATCATCCATAAGCAAACACTACTTTAATTCATGTTATAATTAATTTAATTAATTTAATTTAAATTAATTACTTAAGAATTTATCACTTAATCTTACTTAACCAAACAATAGTTAATTAATCACAACTTTTAATTAATTAACCACCTCTTAATTATTTCCATTATTAATTAACTAATCCTTAATTAATTAATAATCTTTATTCAATTATCAATTAATTACTATAATTATTTATTAATTAAAATTTGATTTAGGATTAATCATTCCTTAATTTATTATTAATTAGCCCTTAATTTATAATTAATCAACCTTAATTAATTCTTAATTAATCACAAATTAATTTATCTTAATTACTTAATTGATTATTCATTAATTAACCTTAATTATTTAATTAATTAAATCTTAATGATTAATAATTTACTATTAATTATAAATTAATAAATGTTTAATTACTTATTAATTAACTCTTAATCAATTAATTAATTAACTTCTTAATCACTAATTTGTTAATCATTAATCATTTAATTAATCAGTTATTAATCACTTATGAATTGATCTTAAATTAATTAATAAATTAATTAATAACTATTAATTGTTATTTAATTTAATCCTTAATTATCCATTAAATAATCCATAAGTAATTAATTAAATCTTAACAAATTAATTAACCAAAATTGATTAATTAATTCCAACCCTAATTACTAATTAATTAAAGTAAACCTTAATTTCAAAATTTAATTAACTTTCAAATCCAAACAATTTCATTCATCATTAAAAACTCTTACATATTTATACATTTCAATTTTTTAAAACTAATTATCTTTTTAAAGAGTTAGATTTAAAGATGTAAAATCATTTCAAAACTTCACTAATAAAATGTGAATTACTTTTGAAATAAAATATTTGACACTTTATAAAGTAGTGAAAATATAAAGTGTTAAGTTTTAAACTTATAACAAATTTGAAATTTAAAACAAGTTTAAAAACTTTGACTTCATTTATTTTGTTTTAACTTGACCAAAATCCAAGTTAAACACAAACCTGTACTCCATCTCCCCTACCTTTCTTCATCTTACCTGAACCCAACAACACAAAACACAGCCACTCTCCCGAGCGCACACACGAGACACGCGACCAAAACACGAGCGCGGCTTCGAGTCAGACCCACTCGCATCGAACCGAAGCTCACAGACACAGCAACGCACCCGTGCACATGCACGAAGCTTCGACGCCTCCACCGCCGCCGCCGACATCTCGCGCGAACCCCAAATCAGCCCATGACCCAAATCCAAACCCCAAACCTCACCTACTCAAGCTCGAACGCAAAATGGGTTGCTCGAACCCAAAACTCAAACTGCAGTCGCCAGGAAAAACCCTCCGTCCACGGCAAGCCGACCACCATTCGCCTCCAAACTCCGGCCATGCACTCGCACAACCCTAACACACCTCCACCCCAAGCCGGTCGTAACTCGGTCAACTCCATGCTTCACAAAATCGAACTCCTCAACTCGAAAGAAACACAGAGCACAAACCCTAAAAATCAAAATTCTATGTTGCATGATAAATTCATCTATTATTTTTCTAGTGTTAAACAACATTTAACACAACTTCGATTCAAATTTCAAAGCTTATAAACAACCCAGGCACAAGAATTTGACAAAAACCCCAATTTCAGTTATTCCCAAAATTCATCTTCATATTTAAGTTAAAAATTCCGATTTCTATCTTAAAATTCATATTATGCATAGTAGATTTAGGATATAAATTTGATTCATTAAAATTCGAACATGATTTTCATGATATAAATATTTGTTTTTACTGCATATCTTAATTTCTGCAAATTTTAACTGTTTTCATTTGCATATTATTTTTAACACTTAATTCATATTGAATCAAACTTCTATATTGAATATTCCAACCTAACAATGTCTTCTTTCATATAAATTTGAGTTTTTGTTTAATTTTTTTTCAAAATCCTGAAGATACAGAGTTCAACTGTTACATTTTAAACATACACGGTAAAATTTAAATCTGTGAACAAATATTTCACAAAATAAATAACATGCAAGCATCTTCATAACTAACTTTCACATGCAACAGATCCTTATACTTAAAATTTTGATTTAAAATTTACTCACCAGTTTTTGTTGTTAAGACTCAAGCTGCTGGAAAAAATTTTGAACTGCAGATTTCTTTCCACTTCTTGAAATTGCTTGATTAATTTTAATGATGCTTCAAATCTTGAATCAATAAGTGATAAAAACTTGAGATTTGTTTCAGAATTTGGCTGATGCAGGAGTCTATATTGCAGTTTCAAAAGTAATTTGGAATGCAGATTTTTATCACAGGGATTTCTTTGCAGGATTAAACTTTGAAATAGGGTTTGAGTTTGATTAAGAATTAAAGTGAAGATTTTCAGATTTGGAAATAAAGAGTGTAAAAATTTCTTGCTTAATAAAATGAGAAAGTATATTTTGAAGCATAATAAATATCTTTTATAAAAAAATTTGTTTTATAAAATTTAAAGAAAATAAACTTAAATTATGACACTTGTCACTATATGGCTTAATTCTCTAACACATGTTATTAGTGGGATTTAAATGTTTAACAAGTGTTAATTCCATGCAAAAAGAAATTTTAAAAATGTTTTCTTAATTGATTTTTTTCTTATTTTAAATTCATTCTTAATTCCTATAGAATCAATTTCCCTTAAAGAATGAATATAAAACAAATGTTATATCTTAAATAAAATCATGAGAATATTCCTTAATACTCAAGGTAAAATTTAGAATAAAAATTAACATATTTTAAATCTTTTAATTTAGCAATTCAAATTCAATTTAAGTTTTTTAAATTCAATTCAAAATCAAATCTGATAAGAGTACAATTTTGACACATTCATTACCCTTATATATGTATTAGTTTTAATTAGAATAACTGTATATTTACAATTCATTTATTTGCTGTTGAATAAAATAACAAATTTATCAATTTAAATTAGTTTATTATAAAGATTATTATATTTAAAGTGGGTTTGAAATTCCGGGATATCACATTCCTCCCCTCTTAAAAGAATTTCGTCCCCGAAATTTAAACAAAAGATAATCCAAAATTTTATTTTATTCAACACTTCAAACATACATAACATCCATTCATGAGAAATCAACTAACAAAACATCCAAGCAATAATACATTCAATGCAAACACCACTAGCTATCCGGACACATATCCGGATAAGCCTTCCTAAAGCTATCCAGAGTCTCCCAAGTACAATCTCTGGGATCCTCACTCCATTGGACTTTAACGAGCTTCACTATCCTGTTTCTGAGTTGCTTCTCATCTTGATCAACAATCTGAACAGGATGTCTGACAACTGATAAGTCCAGCTCGACCTCTAATTCTTCCTATACAGCTGGCTCCACAATAAGAGATGGATCGTGCACAAATTTCCGCAGATGAGATACGTGGAAAACATTGTGAATTTCAGCCATCCGGACTGGCAATTCAATCCTGTATGCTACAGCACCAATCCTCTCGAGAACTCGGAACGGACCAATGTATCTCGGAGCGAGTTTCCCTGTCTTTCCGAATCTTACAGCTCCTTTAATAGGGGAAACTTTGACAAAGACTAAATCACCAATCTCGAACTCCAATTGTCTTCGTCTTTTATCAGCATATTTCTTTTGACGATCCTGAGCAGCTCTCATCCTTTTCTTGATAAGCTCGACTTTAGCAGATGCTTCACGGATCAGATCTGGTCCAAGCACAATACGGTCCTTCGACTCTATCCAACAAGATGGAGATCTACAGGGTCTCCTATACAATGCTTCATAAGGAGCCATCTTGATACTTGCTTGGTAACTGTTATTATAAGAGAACTCCACTAGATGTAGATGATTCTCCCACGATCCTCCAATATCTAATACACAGGCTCTCAGCATATCTTCTAGAATTCGATTAAGCCTTTCTGTTTGTCCATCTGTTTGGGGATGATATGTTGTACTCAATCTCAAACTAGTCCCCAAAGCTGATTGCAATGCCTCCCAAAATTTGCTGGTGAAGATCAGATCTCGATCACTTACAATACTAACTGGAACACCATGCAATATCACAATCTCTTTCGATAAAATTTCTGCTAAAGAAGCTGCAGTACGGGTTGCCTTAACTGGTATAAAATGGGCGCTCTTGGTTAGACGATCCACGATCACCCATATTCCTTCATTTCCCTTCTTAGTTCTAGGCAGACCGTCGATGAAGTCCATCGAAATCATTTCCCATTTCCATGTCGGGACCTCCAAAGGTTGTAATAAACCAGCTGGCTTCTGCTGATCTTCTTTCACTTGCTGGCAGATTACACAACTATTAACGAATCTGATATGACTTCCTTCATGCCCTTCCACCAAAAGACTCTTTTCATATACTTAAATATCTTTGAGATTCCTGGATGGATATTCAATCTGGAGTGATGACTTTCAGATAAGACCTCCTGCTTCAATTCCTTGAATTTTGGAACACAGATCCTTCCGTTAATCCTTAGTGTTCCTTGATCATCAATCTCAAAACTAGGACACTGCCCCTTCCTAACTCTTTTGATAATTCCTCTTAACTTACTATCCGATTCCTGCTTGCTTGAAATCCTTTCCAGAAGAGATGGAACCACTTCCAAAAGAGAAAGAACCGCATTTCTGCTAAGAGCGTCTGCCACGACGTTCCCCTTCCCCGGAGTATGCAGAATATCCAAATCGTATGATGCCAAGAATTCAACCCATCGCTACTGTCTTAGATTAAGATCTTTTTGAGAGAAAAGATATTTCAACGGTTTGTGATCCGTGAATAACTCAAACTTTTCTCCTAAAAGATAATGCCTCCATATCTTTAAAGCAAAAACAATGGCCAACAGCTCTAGATCATGCGTAGCATAGTTCCTCTCATATGGCTTCAACTGCCGACTCGCATACGCAATAACCCTACCATTCTGCATAAGCACAGCTCCGAATGCAACAATACAGGCATCAATATACACTTCAAACTTGCTCTTCCCATCTAGAATAGCCAATATAGGAGCACTTGTCAATTTTGTCTTCAGTTTCTGGAAAGCTTCCTCACATTCCGGTGTCCACTTGAATTTAGCTCCCTTTCTTGTCAGCTTCGTTAGCTGAGAAGAGATCTTAGAATAATCCTTAATAAACTTCCTGTAGTAACCGGCCAATCCAAGAAAACTGCGAACTTCTGTAGGAGTCCGAGGCTGCTTCTATTCCAGAATAGTCTCAAATTTAGCTGGATCTACAGAGATTCCCTCACCAGAGACAATGTCGCCCAAAATTTTTACTTAAGATTTCCAAAAATGACACTTCGAAAATTTCTCCTTCAGAACGTGCCTTCTTAGAGTTTCCAAAACTATTCTCAAGTGCTGCTTGTGCTCTTCTTCCGATTTTGAATAAACCAAAATATCATCGATGAATACCAAAATAAACTTATTCAGAACATCTCTAAAGACTCGGTTCATCAAATCTACAAAATAAGCAGGAGCGTTGGTTAACCCGAAAGGCATAACCAACCACTCATAGAAACAATTAGGTCCCCTAAATGCAGTTAAGGGAATACTGTCTTCAGCTACCCTTAACTGATGGAAACCTGATGCTAGATCTAACTGAGAAAAGACTGATGCACCATGAAGCTGGTCGAAGAGATCATCAATGCGAGTAAGAGGATACTTATTCCGAATGGTCACTTTGTTCAATTCATGGTAGTCTACACAGAATCTTAGCGACCCATCCGACTTGGTGACAAAAACTGCAGCAGAACCCCAACAGGAAAAACTTGGTCTAATCAAACCCTTCTCCAACAAATCTTGAGTTTGCTTCACTAATTCCTCCCTCTCTCTTGGAGCCATTCTCCTACTAGGTTGAATTACAAGTACTGCTCCAGGAACCAAATCTATACGAAACTCTATTTTCCAGTGCGGTGGCAAACACTTAACTTCCTCAAATACGTCAGAGAAATCCCGGACTACTTCAATACCTACAACCTCCCCTTAGGAAGTCTCCACTCCATGTAAAAGACTACTCAAGTGAATTCCAGAGTTATCACACATTACTTTGGCAATCCTACTCAGATCAGTTTCCAACGAAACTGTTCTTTCATCACAATTTAAAATAGCCTTATATTTGTCAAGCCAATCCATTCCCAATATAAGGTCAAAACCTTTAAAATCCAATACATAAGGATCACAGGAAAAACTATGGGATAGATAGGAGATTCTCAAATCTTTACAAATCCTATCCAATTTAGTTACCCCTCCTATAGGATTTGATACACAAATGGGATTGTCTACGATACTAGGGGTAAGTAAGAAATTCTCTACAGTTCCCAGGGAAATAAAACTTAAAGAAGCACCAGAATCAAATAAGACTTTAATAAATTTTCCATTTAAAAGTAAGGCACCTTCTAAAACTCCCTTGCCCTTCGACGAGTTTGATGGTGTGCCTTCTAAAGCAAATACTTTGTTCTGTTGAACCTTATGAAGGAGCGGGCAGTCTTTAATCATTTGTCTTAGTTGGTGACAGTTAAAGCAAAGAGACTTCTGAACTAAGGCTAACCCTGGTCCACTATAATGCTGTCGCTGTTGCTGTTGCTGAGGCTCTCTTCTAGGACACTTGTTTGCCAGAGACCTTCTTGTTGACAAATATAACACTTTTGGGGTCCATTATTGTTTCTAGACTTCTTCTTGTTTTGTTTCTTCCAGTTAGGATTGAATTTCCTTTTATTAAGATTGGAAGAATTTCCTCCAGATGCAGCAACTCGCGCCTCAGATCTTTTATTCATCAAGTCTTCATATCTCAGCGCCATGTCAATAAGTTCCACAAAAGACCCTTTCAAATGTGCAGTCATCCTCTCATGATACTCAGGCCTCAACCCTTGGACAAACATCTCGTTCTTCTTAAGAGAGGTGTCAATAAGTCCTGGACCGTAGCAAGATAACTCGTTGAATTTAGTCCCGTATTCAGCTATAGACATATTTCCTTGTTTCAGATTCAGAAAGTCTTGATAAAGCCGAGTTCTTCCTGCAACAGGCATAAACTTTTCCTCAAACATCTCCTTAAATTCTTCCCAAGACATACCATCTTTCGAGATATTAGCAGTCACTGAATTCCACCATACTGCGGCACCACCTTGTAATTGCCACGCAGCCATTATTCTCTTCTGCTTATCTGATAACCTCATGCTCTTAAAAATCTTCTCACACGAGCGAAGCCATGCTTGAACTTCTATTATAGTTTCTGATCCTTGAAATGGTTTTCCTCCAAGATGAACAAAGTCCTTGCATAATGCGGCAAAACTGACTGGAGACGTAACTGGATTAACAATCTCATTATCAGTCTGCTCTCTTCTGTTACCAGTTGATGCACTTCCAACAACTCTTCCCCTTCGGCCTCTTGAACTCATACTGGCTGCCTGAACAGGTAATCCAACCAATTTAGATAGGGATATAGTTATATAAGAAAATTACAAATACGCACTCTCAAGATAGATACTACTCTAGAGCCTAGGTGTTTCTCAACCATTGCTCTGATACCAACTGTGACGACCCGTCTTTAAATATCCAGAAAGACGTATCATCAATAAGAAAAAAATAAAAATAGAAAGATAGAAAGAAAAGAAACAACAATAATCAGAATCTCACAGCGGAAACGAACAAAATATAATATTACACATATCCCTTACATAAGTTTACATATCAGAGTACACAAAATAATATTACTCCATTACATCTGACAATCATAAGAGTTTTCCCAACCCATACAACTCAAAACATAACATCAAAATGTCACTGCAGTGGAAAGAGATGGATAATACGTCTGGACTCCAGCTCCAGCTTCCAAAACATATGCTAATCCAAACCTAAATCACTTGGCTACTCATAAAAATTTGAGTACCCAAGAGTTTATGGAAACAAAATAAACTCCGGGTCAGACATGGGTCTGGTGTGAGTAAATCAGTTAAAGTTGTTTAGCTTTAAAATCATTTTGAAACAAAAGGTATCCCGTAAGACTTCCCACAAATAAACACGGGCAAGTTTTTACCTTACGCTAACCAAAACATTTGATAGGAAATTCAGTGATATTATAATAGGGTCTAGGGTTTTCAAGTAAATAGAAAATAGCCGAAATTGTTACATTCATTAAATTCCAGCTATTAGCCACGAAAGTGGGTAATATAATCAAAACCGTAGGGTCTCGTAGGGAAAATGGGTTTCCATCAATGACAGGGCTACTGGGGTACCGCCCGTCACAGTACGGGGCCTAGATCACCGTACCGAGGACCACTCCCGATCCTCTGCAACACAAGGTCGGACCCATCCCTTACTGGACAGTTCCGAACAAGACAACCCCGCAGTTGTGGCCAACAACTGCCCACACAACCGAATTAAAAAGGAACTTCTAGACAGAGGTAAATCTCACTCTCAAGTGGGGGCTACCCACGAAGCCTTGCTGCACCTCCCCTGTTTTAGCCATTCCCAGTTGATGAGGCTTGAGGCTACAATTACCTTTAGAGAACATATCTCTTAGAATGCTCATCGTCCACCTGACGATGTTCTGAAAGCATTCAATCCATACAAGTTCGTTCCGGGTTCGAATGAAACCGAAGGCATTATTTCATTACACTCATTTTGGAATCACCCTCAGAGTTAACTACAATAACCCTTGCATTCTAAAACTCCATCTCGATCCTCACTTGAGATGTCACGACTTAACGTTTAACGTAGATCGGTGTGGTTTTCGAAAATCAATTCGAATCTCGATCCCGGTCTTATCGAAATCCAAACGTGTCTTAAAGGCCAAGTTGCTTAAAGGTTTAAACAATTCAATTCAGTTTTAACATAGCATCACACAGCATTATCAACAGATAATAACCAATATCTATTACAGATATACAATATCTCATCACAGAATATCTTAACTATCATTCAACAGATATCAACCATATTCAGATATTCAATTCAAACAATCATCCATAAGCAAACACTACTTTAATTCATGTTATAATTAATTGAATTAATTTAAATTAAATTAATTACTTAAGAACTTATCACTTAATCTTGCTTAACCAAACAATAATTAATTAATCACAACTTTTAATTAATAAACCACCTCTTAATTATTTCCATGATTAATTAACTAATCCTTAATTAATTAATAATATTTATTTAATTATCAATTAATTACTATAATTATTTATTAATTAAAATTTGATTTAGGATTAATCATTCCTTAATTTATTATTAATTAGCCCTTAATTTATAATTAATTAACCTTAATTAATTCTTAATTAATCACAAATTAATTTATCTTAATTACTTAATTGGTTATTCATTAATTAACCTTAATTATTTAATTAACTAAATCTTAACCGTTAATTAATTTACTATTAATTATAAATTAATAAATGTTTAATTACTTATCAATTAACTCTTAATCAATTAATTAATTAACTTCTTAATCACTAATTTATTAATCACTAATCATTTAATTAATCAGTTATTAATCATTTATGAATTATTCTTAAATTAATTAATAAATTAATTAATAACTATTAATTGTTATTTAATTTAATCCTTAATTATCCATTAAATAATCCATAAGTAATTAATTAAATCTTAACAAATTAATTACCAAAATTGATTAATTAATTCCAACCCTAATTACTAATTAATTAAAGTAAACCTTAATTTCAAAATTTAATTAACTTCCAAATCCAAACAATTTCATTCATCATTAAAAACTCTTACATATTTATACATTTCAATTTTTTAAAACTAATTATCTTTTTAAACAGTTAGATTTAAAGATGTAAAATCATTTCAAAACTTCACTAATAAAATGTGAATTACTTTTGAAATAAATTATTTGACACTTTATAAAGTAGTGAAAATATAAAGTGTTAAGTTTTAAACTTATAACAAATTTGAAATTTAAAACAAGTTTAAAAACTTTGACTTCATTTATTTTGTTTTAACTCGACCAAAATCCAAGTTAAACACAAACCTGTACTCCATCTCCCCTACCCTTCTTCATCTTACCTGAACCCAACAACACACAAACGCAGCCACTCTCCCGAGCACACACACGTGACACGCGACCAAAACACGAGCGCGGCTTCGAGTCAGACCCACTCGCATAGAACCGAAGTTCACTGACACAGCAACGCACCCCGTGCACATGCACGAAGCTCCGTCGCCTCCACCGCCGCCGCCGACATCTCGCGCACGCCCCAAATCATCCCATGACACAAATCCAAACCCCAAACCTCACCTACTCAAGCTCGAACGCAAAATGGGTTGCTCGAACCCAAAACTCCAACTGTAGTCGCCAGGAAAAACCTGCCGTCGACGGCAAGTCGACCACCATTCGCCTCCAAACTCCGGCCATGCACTCGCACAACCCTAACACACCTCCACCCCAAGCCGGTCGTAACTCGGTCAACTCCATGCTTCACAAAATCGAACTCCTCAACTCGAAAGAAACATAGAGCACAAACCCTAAAAATCAAAATTCTAAATTCTGTGCTGCATGATAAATTCATCTATTATTTTTCTAGTGTTAAACAACATTTAACACAACTTCGATTCAAATTTCAAAGCTTATAAACAACCCAGTCATAAGAATTTGACAAAAACCCCAATTTCAGTTATTCCCAAAATTCATCTTCATCTTTAAGTTAAAAATTCTGATTTCTATCTTAAAATTCATATTATGCATAGTAGATTTAGGATATAAATTTGATTCATTAAAATTCGAACATGATTTTCATGATATAAATATTTGTTTTTACTGCATATCTTAATTTCTGCAAATTTTAACTGTTTTCATTTGCATATTATTTTTAACACTTAATTCATATTGAATCAAACTTCTATATTGAATATTCCAACCTAACAATGGTTTATTTCATATAAATTTGAGTTTTTGTTTATTTTATTTTTTTAAATCTTGAAGATACAGAGTTCAAATGTTACATTTTAAACATACACAGTAAAATTTAAATTTGTGAACAAATATTTCACAAAATAAATAACATGCAAGGATCTTCATAACTAACTTCCACATGCAACAGATCCTTATACTTAAAATTTTGAATTAAAATTTACTCACAAGTTTTTGTTGTTAAGACTCAAGCTGCTGGAAAAAATTTTGAACTGCAGATTTCTTTCCACTTCTTGAAATTGCTTGATTAACTTTGATGATGCTTCAAATCTTGAATCAATAAGTGATAAAAACTTGAGATTTGTTTCAGAATTTGGCTGATTGCAGGAGTCTATATTGCAGTTTCAAAAGTAATTTGAAATGCAGATTTTTATCACAGGGATTTCTTTGCAGGATTAAACTTTGAAAAAGGGTTTGAGTTTGATTAAGAATTGAAGTGAAGATTTTTAGATTTGGAAATGAAGAGTGTAGAAATTTCTTGCTTAATAAGATGAGAAAGTATATTTTGAAGCATAAGAAATATCTTTTATAAAAAAATTTGTTTTATAAAATTTAAAGAAAATAAACTTAAATTATGACACTTGTCACTATATGGCTTAATTCTCTAACACATGTTATTAGTAGGATTTAAATGTTAAACAAGTGTTAATTCCATGCAAAAAGAAATTTTGAAAATGTTTTCTTAATTGATTTTTTTCTTTTTTTAAATTCATTCTCAATTCCTATAAAATCAATTTCCCTTAAAGAATGAATATAAAACAAATGTTATATCTTAAATAAATCATGAGAATATTCCTTAATACTCAAAGTAAAATTTAGAATAAAAATTAACATATTTTAAAACTTTTAATTTATCAATTCAAATTCAGTTTAAGTTTTTAAATTCATTTCAAAATCAAATCTGATAAGAGTACAATTTTGACACATTCATTACCCTTATATATGCATTAGTTTTAATAAGAATAAATGTATATTTACAATTCATTTATTTGCTGTTGAATAAAATAACAAATTTATCAATTTAAATTAGTTTATTATAAAGATTATCATATTTAAATTGGGTTTGAAATTCCGGGATATCACAATTTGGGTATATTGAGTATCGAAAATATATGGATTGGATTTTCGAAGAAATAAAGAGAGAATTCTTAAGTAAGTAATTATAGAGAATTTGGATAAATTAAAGAATGAATTGGAAAGGATAAAAGTTGATTTTTGAATTCTAATAAATGAATACCAAGTATGGGAAAGGAGATTTTTGAATAAATGGGAATAAATGAAATTTTAAAACTTAAGTGATATTATTTAAAGGAATAAGGATTTATTTTTAAAATTCAAGGTTTAAAATAGTTTGGGAGAGATAAAGAAGAATTTTGGAAAAAGTATGAAATTGGTATTTTTAGTTTAAATAAGATTTTAAAATCATAATAAAGAAGTAAAATATGAAGTTAATGGGTTTTGAAATAAAATTGAGTAAGTAAAGGAATTTGTTTTAAAATGGAGTAAATTTTGGAAATCGATGTTGAAATTGATTTAGTGTTTGAAACTGTGATTTAAAAAGAGGATGAGACTATGGGATTTATAAAATGGGTTTATAAAATGAAATAAGATATCAACGGATATTTGGAAGTATAAATTCACGGTGGAAAATTATAAAGGAATGGTAATTTGTTTAAAAATAAATAGTGGTTTTATTTTTAAAGGCGTGGGAATGAAAATTTATGGGTTGAGACGTAAATTAAATTGGGATAAATTAAGAAGGATTTATTAACTGATTAAATGGACTACTTTAGAATGGAATGTGTATTTTCCTAAAATGCCAAGTATGTTTTCAAAGCAGATTTTCAAGTATAAGTTAGAGGTTTTAAAGTAGTTTTAAAAGAATGTTTTGGAAAGAAATTATTATTTAGTGGTTTTTAAATTTTAAAAGTAAATATTTATTAAGATAATTAAATAAGTAAATTATTTTAAAGGTTTAACTAGTATTATGATTTAAAAGATAATCATTTAATATTTATACCTTATTGAATAACTTTTATTTTAAATTAGTTTTGGCTTAAGTTTTACATGAGAAGTTATTATTAAATTTCAGAACTAATTTTAAATGTTTTAAGTTGTTTTTATTTTAAGCGTTTTAAAGTATATGTTTTTGGATAAAGTGATTTAAATTATTTAAAATCTAAAGTATTAAGACTTGGTGATTTTTAGTGAAAATAAAACAATTGGGTGGAATTTATTCCGCGAGACAAAAGGTGTTTTGAAAACTATTTTCAAAGTATTGAAGTGTACAAAATATCTTGCGAAGATATTTTGAAATAAATGATTTGGAAAATTATTAAGGACTGATGGATGTTTGTGGATATTATTTGATAGTTATATAACCAACTATCAATATCGGCCAATGTGCTGATCGTTTCGATGAGACCGGGATTGGGATTAATTTTCCGAAAACCACTTCGATCAGGTTTGAATGTTTTCGTGAGGAAGACAAGAGCTTGGAGTCGAAGATGGAGCAGTGAAGTGCAAGGGCTAATCGCTACTAATCCTGAGGGCGATTCAAAAATGGATGTAGTGGGAGTAGTGCCTTCGGTTCCATTCGGACCTAAAACGTACTTATATGGACGAATGCTATCAAAACATCATTAAGGGGACGATGAGCGTTCTAAGTGTATGTGTGCTAAAAAGGTAACACATAGCCTCGAGCCTTATCAACCGGGAATGGCTAAAACAGGGAAGGTGCAGCAAGGCTAAGTGGCTAGCAACCAATTACGGTAAGGTCATCCCTTTCTAGATGTTCCTTTTATTTCGGTTGTGGGGGCGGTTGCTGATCCCAACCGCAGGGTGATATTATTCGGACTATCCAGTAAGGGGTAGCTCCGGTCTTGTGTAGTAGAGGATCAGGGTGGATCCTCGGTACTCTGATCTAGACCAGGTACTGTGACGGGCGGTACCCCAGTAGCCCTGCCATTGATGGAAACCCAATCTCCAATAAGTGCATTTGGACTTGTTTGTATACCTATAATGCTGGAATTTAATGAATGTAATAATTTCGGCTATTTGAATAAGTATTTATATATAGACACTACTATAATATCAGAGGATTTCGTAAGAAATGTTTTGGTTATCGTAAGGTAAAAACCCAACATGTTTATTTGTGCCGTGGTCTTACGCGATACCTTTGATTTTTAAAGGATTTTGAAAACTTTAATAATCCAATTGGGTGTGTTTTCTCATGCTGGTTTTCCAGACTGACTCGGGTGTTATTTTACTATAATGCTCGAGTCAGACCGAGTATTGTAGAGTATAAATTCTGGATGGATTGCTATGGAGCTCAGGAGACGAACTGGATGGTGAGACGTATCTCATGTATTTGATGTATATTCTGCTGTGTATGGTTATCAGCATAGTCAGCTTTTGTGAGGACAGGTTATGATAATTATCCAGTTGTGTGCTATGAATTTGTTGTACTCTGATGATGCAATGTATGTAATACATACAATTCTTTTGTATAAAGATTCAGTCATTTACCTATTATATATTATTCTGCTGCGATTGTGAGATTGTGATGTTGTTTTGTTTTCTATTTTCTTCTTCTACCTCCTTCTTCTTTCCCTTACGGACTGGTTTTTCGGCATTCGATTGTTCGGCATTTAATACAGTGGACTATTGATGTCAATTTTCGAGCGTCAAAAAATCTAGCCGTTACATTTGGTATCAGAGCTGAAGGTTAAGCGAGAACCTTGGCTCTGACGGGGATTACTCATTAGAAAAAGAGTCTGTAGTACTCTAGAATGAGTTTGAGTGTATTAATAGATATGAGCGCATATTTGTTAGTGGATATAATTTTTTTTTATATTGTGTTGACTTATTGGTTGAGTATTTATGGATTCTGGTCGATATGTGGGATGTCATGTTATCAATAGAGATTTCTAAACTCTTAAACAAGATAAACCGACACAGTATTGTTTTAAAATAAGGTAAATGAAATAATTTTACCCAAATTATTTTTGTATATTAAAGAAATAATTTTTCGTAAATCATTATAGTTATATATGATTGTTTGGTTGTTAGGAAGTGATAATATTAAATTATTGTCATTGTTGTGTGGAAATTGAAATAGGAATTAAAACTGTAACCAAAGGTTAAGGAATATATTTATATAACAAAATGAGATTTGTAAATGTGAATTATAAATGTGATTTATAATTGAAAATGAAATAAAAATTCCAGAGTAATATTTGAATATGAGTTGAAAGGATTTGGAATTCGAAATTTTGGAAATTCAATTCCTTTGAGTTGAAAATGATTTTCAAAGGTGTGGAGGAATAATGGTGATATTATTTGAGAAATATTTTTGAATTGGATTTGAAATCTGGTAAGGTCTGGAATTTAAAAATTATTTGAAATGCTTTTGAAGGGATAAAAGCATTGAACTCTTTTCAATCGCTGGAAAATAACTTCGGTGATGACTGCAACATCATCGATGTTCATTTTCGAGTTTCTAAGGGAGGAATTGTTGCCTGAATATTTTGACTTGGTATTTTTTGCAAAATTGGATTTGATTTTGGGATGCAAAGGAATAATTTGGTTTGGGTATATATGATTTCAAAGGTGATTTTGGAAATGTTGAGAAATTGTTTAAACTCTGGAAGTTTGATTGTTTATGGAGTTCCAAATGAGTTTGGAAACTTATAAAAGTTAAAAATTTGAATTAAATTGAAGTGTAACTGAACCAAGTTAAATAGAAGAGAATTTGAGGAAATGAATCTAAGTTGATTAAATGGAACAGACATTAAAATAAAAATTTATTAAGTGGGAAATAAATTTGTGAATGAACAAACTAATTTAATTTTGTAAGAAATGAATAATTGGAATGATATTTAAAATTGTAAGTAAATGGAACTTGAATTGAATACTTGAATTCAATTTACATTGTGTAAAGTACAGTGAAGTTGAAGAATTAGTTCGAAGTGGACTAATAATAATAATAATAAAGGTTTGAAAATGAAAAGTGTTTGAGATATGAATAAGTTAGTAAATAGGACTAGTTTAAAATAATGATATGGAACCAATATGAATGAAAGATAATTGATAGGATTCAATACTTAAAAGTGGAAGGTAAATTGAATTCAAAATGGAATTGGAAATTTAAGTGAAATAAAATAGAGCTAAGTAGTAAAGTGGGAAATAAAAATAGGAGGTGTATAAACTATTTATAGTAAATTTAAGAAATGGGTGATGGAATTCTTAAGTAAATTTGGAATTGAGAAAATTATTTTAAGTTAATAATTGAATGAGGATTAAACTGGAATTTGTGAAATGTGAAAATTGTGAATAAGTGGATAGAAATCAAAATCAAATGTGAATAAAAAGAGGATGTATGTAGCTAATAATCAATTGAGATAAATATGTAGGATGTACATATATTATTCGCATAACAATTTGATCCCGATTCGAGCACAGAATTTCGAGGTAGTTATACCGATCCGAGTTGGGATTTTTCACTCGATTTTCGACGGCGAACCCTGAATATGGATTTTGATGGATTTTGGAAAATTCTCTATCATAGTTTAGGACTATGCAAGGAGAATGACAATTTTCGATCAAGAAATCAGATCTGAGTCCGTACTAGGAAGTCGGGTGGACGAACTAGTTCGGAAGTGAAATTGTGTGATCGAGTGAGCGATCAGATTTGATATTGCGTATGGATGATATACATACATCGTACAGACTTGATT
This sequence comes from Allium cepa, assembly GCA_030765085.1. Lineage (NCBI taxonomy): Eukaryota > Viridiplantae > Streptophyta > Magnoliopsida > Asparagales > Amaryllidaceae > Allium > Allium cepa. Next base: position 424,599,481 of record CM060937.1, read on the forward strand.
GAAATAGATATTGAAAATTTTGAAAAGAAGTGAATAAAATGATTTTGATTGGATATGATTGCCTGGTAGGATATACAGATGTTTTAAAAGCAAAAAGGAAATTGATGATTTGGATTTTAGAAGATAAACTTATATTGCCGATAAAAGGTATGTATTTAAATCTCTGTATGAAATTCGATGGTTTTCTGATCTAGCCACTTGGCTTTTGTTTTCTTTTGAAATTTAGGGGCCCGTAGAGGCATTTTGTAGTTGTACTGATCTAGCCGCACTAAGGAGACGCTGGTGAAATTTTTCAAAAATTTAGGGAGTTAGAAAAATTTTGAGAAAATTTGATAATTTAAAATTTTGGTTTAAATTAAAATTTGAATGGTTGAGTAAATAGTATTGATTGGAAACCATGGATGAGTTTGGAAAGTTAGTAAGGGTGTTAGGGTGTCTTTAATAAAAAGATTGTTTTGGAAAATCATTGAAAACTATTGGGTTTTGGGGAGGTTGTTAAAAAATATTTGGATGGGAGATAGTTAGCGGGTTCCAGATCATTCTTCTTAACTAGTATTTCGAGGATGAAATTCTTTTAAGGGGTAGGAATATGACGATCCGGAATTTTTAGATATTTGAATTTGGGATATTTAATTGACTTTAAATCTTTGGAAGTTAGTTTAACTTGGATTTCAAATATCACCATTTATTAGGATAATTAAATTATTGAATTTAATAATTAAAAATTGGGTAAAATATTAAATATTAGTTTTTAAAGCTTGTTAAAAATATTTCAAAGGCTTATAAAATCTATATTGATTTTAACGGAGATAATAAAAATGTTAAAAGTGAATTTTAAAGTGTTTTGTTCAGTTTTAAAAATATATTGTTTAAATTGATATTTAAAATTAGCCTTTCGAGGCACAGTCTCGGAATTCGACGAAACTAATTCCATTGGATCCATAATAGTGTATTACTGTCGGAATTTCGTAGTGTTTGGAGTTGTGGAGTGAGCGTACGATAGATAAACGCGCCAAAATCTATATCGAAAATTCAATATAATAACTGGGTCCAAAAAGCTATCTTTTCCATACGATCGAGTTAGGTCTTGAAACCTTTTCCATTTCGTTCGTAATAGGGGTATAACATTATGAACGCCTAGCGGCGTGCCTCGATAGGAGATCGAGATGGGGAGTTGCGAAAATCGAAACGATTTAAATTTTAATTTTAAATATAATATATATGTCTTTCCTTCAATTCACTGCAACACTTGTCCACACCAAGGACACATTTCCAGCATTTTCTAACATGCGTCTTTAATTTTTTTATGGCCGGTACTCCTTTATCACCAAACCTATTCGACCCAAAAATGAAAAAATGAAGAGAAATCGAATTCAAAAAAATGGCAGAATGAAATTATCTCGGAAAAAAAGAAGGCGAAGGGAAATCGCGAGCTCGATTTCGAGCTGCCTGGAATGGCGGCTCCTTTTTCAATCTGTGGCTCAGTCGAATTGAATTGAATCGCGAGGCAGGACCACGCTTGGAGGCGCAGCGGCATGGTCGGCGATGTCGCGTTATGTGTTCGAGTAGGCGGCGACATGGGGTGGCTTATCGGGAGGTTAGGCTGGATGGCCGAGGTCTGGTGGTTTCGAGGTGTGGCAGCGGCGTAGTGTCATTGACGAAGTACAGTAGGTGGCAGGCTCGACCATCGTCGTGTGATGGCCAGAGCGAGTTAGGGCATGCGATTTAGAGGGTGAAGGCGTCGACGACGAAGACGAAGGCGCAAGGAGGAGAATGCGACAGCGTGATGGTGTGGTCAACGGCCGTATCGATCAAATTCTGGTGGTCGAGTGGGATCTTCGTGGGTAGACAGTAAGGTATAAACCCCCTTTTATTTTTATTCTGAGTATATATTTGTGTATGTGGATGTTAGAAATTATAATAGCAGTTTTTGTTTTTTTATTTAGTTTAATTTAAATATATATATATATATATATATATATATATATATATATAAATTTACAGTATACAAGTCTGCAGTAAGGTTTAAAAAAGGAAATATATATATATATATATAATTTTAAAGTGTTGAAAGTTTATATAAAATTAGACTTTGGGATCTACAAAGATTTTTAATAATATACGCAGTTTTGATAAAGTAAATTTACACATTCACATTTTTAATTTACTAGGATATAAATAATATTTATGGAGATTAATTTGTTTAATTGACTTATCTAAACTATTTTGGTTACTAAAAGATTTATTAGAGGAAAATCAGTTTTAAACTAAATCATTAGTTAATTAAATTTCAAAATGGTAATTAATTGTTCGATTTCTTTCAAATATATATAAACCGTATAATGTTTATACAAGGTCTTAAATCATGAAGAATCAAGCCGGTGTGGATCAGATTGAAAATTAAAAATCAAAGGTGAGTTAATCTCACTCATTTAGATTACCTTTTAAATTTAAATAGTTAAATTTAAATTAAGGGCATTTAGAAGGACAAACTTTGCAGTCCAATTAATTTCTAAGACATAAATCAACAGAAATTAATTTCAAGGCCAAAGGCAGCAGAATAATTACTTTTAAGGACAAAGTCAGCAGTCCAATTACTTTCAAGGACATAATTTCATAGGTTTTTAAGCCTTAGAAACTAATTATTATTCATTTTTTCCTTAGAAGTAAAATTTCAGTTGTGTGTCCTAGAAAATAATTACACTTGCTAAAGAGGCCCTTATGGCTAATTTCCACTTTAAATTATTGGTTGTTTGCTTGAATTGATAATTTATTATCAGCTTGGATGTGATATATTATACAATAGTATATATGTGTGTGTGTGTAAATTGTAGGATCGATTTCACCCTAGAGGGGGGGTGAATAGGGTGATAGTATAAATTGTGGAAGCTTATAAAATAATTTCAACACAGATCACCGAACAATAGCAGCACAGATAATAGCAGAATAATAAATGCATAAATAGAACGACACATAATTTACCCAGCTTCGGCAAAACCCTGCCTACGTGCTGCCCCCAAGGTTTCTACTAGAAATTAGATAGTCCCTCGCTTACACACGTAAACTCGCGACCCCCGCTATCGACTAAATCTAACTCTACGCTCAAAACCCTGCCACAACTCAGCCACTAAGTTGCGAATTCTCAAGCTACGCCACGTAGCTTGTCCCCTAGTCACACGACTAGAAAATTAAAACGGTTTAAAGAAAGAATTTAAAAATGCTTTAAAAAACAATAACTCAACCCTAATTTATATGATTTTAAAGCCTTTAAAATTAAGGCCCAACAAAGAAAGGCCGGCTCAAAAAAAATTAATCCTTTCTCCTTTTTATTTCCAGCCCGACTCCTTGTTCGTGAAAATGCCGGCTTGCTCGTTCCTCTTTGCAAATAAATCAGGGTTTGTGAAAACTGGGGCTATCGACTTCAATATCTCGATTGAATGAATGGTTTAGCGTTGTTGCTTTGTCAATCGATGATCTCTCTATTAAGCACACGGTTCCCCCAATTTTCGATTGAGTTGTCTGAGTGGTATGTGATTTATCTCTTTGCTTTTTCTGATTTACTTACTTGAACTCGATCATCGTTTGCCAGTGATGATGCTAGGTTTGTATAGGTTTCGAAATCCTATTCTTGCGTTCGTATACAGTCATTTGAATTTGTCAATAATTCTCCTTGGCCACTTGATGATGTTTGAACGATTGATGATTAATCTGACTTTGTCAAATTCGTATCTTTCACGTTTCTTGGTTGACACGGTTTTGAATTAATTTTTCTTCGAATTTGTTTCGCGGCCACCACGGCTTGTTTAATTTCTGACTTGGTTTCATTTTACTCCGGCCTTGACTTTGTTTGATAATATCTGACCATTGCTCTGATTTTTGCCTTGCCTTTCTTGTTGACTTCGGCATGACCACGGTTTTGATTTTGTGAGCTCTGTATACTACGGCTCTGACCATCTATGTGTTTATCCCTGAGCACCTTTGTGCATTTCTTTGATCTTTTGTTCATGCTGCAACTATGTTATTCACTGTACTTATTATAGTCACTGTGCACTTTGTAGCCTTGGTTACTGGTCGAGTTCATTTGTATTTGAACTACTCTCTGGAGTGGTTGTACACTTGTAGTTGAGTCTGTTTAATTCACTGTAATATGTATTCAAGTGTTCACCGCTTTGTAGTCTCTGTTTGATGTGACTTTGCTTTGACTTTGGTCGCTGCTGTGCATGGCTTGAAGTCTGGGCTTTGTGTCTTGATGCTCGGCCTATTGTGCATTTGTGTCATAATTTGTATTCTCTGATTCATTGTTGAATATGTTGGCTGCTGTGTTGATATTGCTTGCATTGTCACTTGTATACTGCAGCTTGGTCTTGCCTTGGTTCTGGCCATTCCTTGTTGCCTTGTTGCAGTTTGATTGTGCTGTTTACCCGTGTACATGCTTCACTGTATCTTCATTCATGTTGGTTTAGTTTGTGCACTTGCTTGAGTTACTGCAGCTTGTAGTTTGGCTTTGATATTGTACACTGTTTACTGTTAGTCGAGTTGAGTTGATCATGTTGCATTGAAAACTTTTGTGTTGGTTCCATTGTTGCATCTCTGACCTGTGCATTCCATTCTCGTGTGTTCATCTCTGTAGTATATGCTACTGTCTACTTGAGTTTGCTTTTATGCACTGTTGAATTTGTGTAGACTGTGCATTACACTTGAGTTGAATCCAGTTTCACAACTCGGGTTTGACCTTGTGCTGAAGTCAAGATTTTGTTTATGTTGCACCTGAGTTGAACCCGTCTTTTTATTTGGGTTTGACCTTGTGCTCACCTGTCCCTGTAGCATTATCAAATGTATATCGGTGTGCACGGCCTTGTGGCATGTACAGTGATACCTATGCATGTCACATTGTTCGTGTGTGATGAATTCAAATTTAAATGATGACGAACAACCCAAATAACTGAGGCAAATAATATTTTCAAAATCCATCTTTTATTTTATATTGCAAAAATATTTTATTTTCAATTTTACTGCGTTAGTGAATATTTTTGCAGATTGCTCAGATGCTGGATTCAAACTGGAATGAAGTTGAAGATTAATACGAGTGTGAGTGATATGTAGTGAGGTGAAAATGTAAAAATGAATTGTGATGTAATCAAAAATGTATTGTAATAGAAAATGTATATTTATAGTGAGAGCTTGAAGTTGTACTATCAAAAATTGTAATAAATATTTATTTGAATAAAATATTCGTTTGAATTCAAAATCTGTGTTATTTATTTTATTCAGCAAATATTTATTAATCTGTGAAAAATAAAATAGTACATTAACAAATACATTTAAACGAATGTATATATGTTTATTATCATCAAACAAAAATCATATAAGCGCATATTCAACAATCTCCCCCTTTTGATGATAACAAACATATATTTAAGATTTTGAATATGTTAAATGTATTTGATCATGGATATGCATTGCTCCCCCTATTTAAATGCTTCCTCTCTACACAAAGCTCCCCCTACAAATATGCATACAATTAAGTAATATGCAAATGAGCCTAGATGCTAATAGAAAATTATTTGACATTTGCTTGATTTTATTTGACAAAATCTTAACTTTTCTCTCCCCCTTTTGTTATCAGCAAACGAGTAATAGTAATAGAAAAGTAGAGATATAGTGATCGATATTAATTCAACATTAAAACTCAATTGAATATAAATATTAAATTTCAATAAAAAATCAAACAAAAATCATAAATATTTTGTTAGGCGCATGTTCCACTTTTAGAATGATGGAAATGATGTCATCATATAAAACCATACAGATGTGTCTATTCGTGGTAAGTTATATCAAGAATTTGAATATCTACTAACCATGCATAACCGTTAGGACTTTTAAATGAGATTAGTAGTATTCCAATTTTATTTTTTAAAAATGAATTCAAGTATCTTCTAACCACGCATAACCGTGAGGACTTTGAAATGAGATTAGAATCAACTTGTTTGTTTTAAAAATCAACTTTTGATATGCGTTCCATACATGCATAACCGTGAGGACTTTTAAATGAGCATGGAAGCACATAACAAATTCCACGTAATTCACCCATGCATAACCGTGAGGACTTTTAATGAGAGTGAATAATTTGGAATTTATTATCATTATTATTATTATATTTTTTTTAAAAAAATGTAAAAATGAAAAACGAACGATTTCTGTTTAAAGTACCACATATTGACAAACTATATAGAATTTTGATGAGTGATGGTTGTTAGAAATATGATAGATATAGAGATGGTCATGGAATTTTTTACCAACAAAAAGTTTTATAACTCTTGTTTAAATTTCTAAAGAAATTTATTAATTATACCGTCTCGAGTCATAATATTTGATCAATATTAACACTCATCACTTTTTCAATCACTATTTTTCTTTTCGATAAACATTAGGGAGTCAGATTAGTCAAAATAGTCATTTAAAATCAAATTCAAAAATAATTATGAAATTAATTTTTCAGAAATGACTAATCTGAAAATATGGTCAAAAATGATTTTCTCCAGGGGGTTTTAAAAGAAAATTTTCTGCTATTTGAAAATTATTTGAAAGAATATGCAGATATTTTCTTTGAAAAACGATGCAGTTACTAAATGTCTCAAAAATCACGTTCAACTAGTAATTTTTCTATCAACTAGATTACCAGTGTAATCTGCATCTGAATTTCACTTTCACTCAAAATCATCATTAAGTGAATTTGATTGACCAAACCATGAAGTGTGCACCAAAAATTTCAAATTCAATTTTAACAACAATTTAAATGACATTCTTTTGAAATTGAATTGAAGCCTTGTAAATAATCAGAAAACCGTGAATATAGAGTCAGCCGTATTATAACCAATTGTATTATCCAACAAAACACTATTTTTAATCCAAACTGATATATATGAAGTAAGTCAAAGAATCTAGAGATTTTTATAGTGTTTTTGGCATAAGAATATAATTGGCCAACTATTTTGAATTAGTCAGAATCATCACCTTTTCATCATCTCAATATTGGCTGATTTTAATTCAGAATACGGTGCAGATTATCACATTTAATATATCGTTTAAAACATACCATTACCTGTTTTACCTTTACGATATTTTTCGATGTTGTCTATTGTGATTCTGTCACCTTTGAACTAGGCTAAGGAACTTTGCTTCGTCGTCCGTTGTGTTTCTGGAACAGCCAAAAATCCAGAAAACACTATTGTTGTTCCTTAGCCTGCCACCACACCTACACGATGAAAGATTTATGTGACCTATTTGTTTTTATAGGTCCATGGTTGTTAGTGGCAGAAAATTTTGAAAAACAATTTTGTAAAGACCTAAAACTATTTATAATTGTTCCCTTCGGCACCCAAATTTTTTTAACTTTGAGAGATTTTATATTTGTGCCTTTTGGAACCCAAATCGGTATAGTTTTCACATGTTTGGGTCTATACCAACAATTATTGTGATTGTGTCCATATTTTCTACAAATTGTGCACATAGAATTAACTTGATTAATATTGCTTTCAACAATTTTCGAACTATTATATCCAAGTCCTTGTCTAACCGAATTAACAGTTTGCTTTCCTCATAGCATATTCAACGATTTTTCACTTTTGGAAAATTTATCTGAAGTAGTAGACAGTTGTTGGACTTGTGATTTGAGAGATTCATTTTCGTTTAACAATTGTATGCACTTTTTAATAGAATTCTCTCTCCTAGTATTTTCATTCTCCTTTAAAATCAGAATTTCATTTTCAAGTGATTTTATATCGATTTCTGATTTTTTAATTTCCTCTTCGAATGTTGGACACTTATCACACTTAGGGATTCTACGTTGATAGTTCTTAACCAATTGATCAAGTTGTTCATTGCATTCTATCAAAGTATCCTTTTGAGATTCAAGTTTGGCGTATTTTTCCCTAAGTCGTTCAAAACAGCCATTTACTTCGTGGAAATAAATAAGTAATTCAAAGTGAGTAAGTTTTGATACCCCACTTGGCTCGTCATCGTCGCTATCAGTTATATTTCCTTGAAGGCACATATCTGCTTTCTCACTCTCACTGCTAGTACTTTTATCATTCTCATCCATTTCATCCGAAGTGGCTGCAAAACTTTTCTTTTTCTGTTTCTTTCCAAAGTCACGTCGATTTCGAGGATAATTGGGCTTGATTTGTCCGGGTTGGTTGCACTTATGACAAATGATCTCTTGTTCTACTGAGTAGTCAAGTGCTTTGCCTATTCTGCTTTTCAATTCATGATTTCGAGCTGGATTTCCGTATTTGCGATTCCACCTTTTGAATTTCTTTATTAGTAGCGCCAGCTCTGCTGCTCCATCATCATCATCATCATCGTTATCATCATCACTTTCGGTTGTTCCTTTGAGCGCTATTGATTTCTTTCGAGTATCTCCTCCTTCACGCTCTTCCTTGAATTTCATTTCTAGCTCATAAGTGGTGAGATTTCCGATGAGTTCTTCGACTTTCATTTGTTTCAAATCTTTTGATTCTTGAATGGCAGTCACTTTTGCTTCAAATTTTCGTGGAAGGACTCTAAGGATTTTTCGGACTATCTCCAACTTTGTTTATGATTTTCCAAGAGCTTTTGATTTGTAAACGATATTGGAAAGTCATCCATGCATCTCTTTGACATTTTCTTCCTTCGCCATTGTGAAGTTCTCGTATTCGCTACTTAGCATGGCAAGGCGAGATTCTTTGACTTGAGATGTTCCTTCGTGAGTCACTTCTAGTGTGTGCCATATTTCCTATGCAGTTAGACAATGTGAGACACGATTAAATTCAAATTGATCTAATGAACAGATAATAGAATTCATAGCTTTAGCATTGGTATTTTGTAATTTATTTTCTAGTTCTGTCCATTGTTCCTTTGGTTTCTCTATTTCTTGACTATCTACAGTTATAGTTGGTATTCTATAACCTGTCTCAACAATATTCCAAGCGTCAATGGTTTTCAGAAAGATTTCCATCCTATTTTTCCAATAAGCATATTCACCATTGAACATTGATGGTCTAACTATGGATTGACCCTCAACAAAAGCAGTATTAAAAGAAGCCATTTTTAAAAATTCAAATTTTTAAAACAAAAAATTGGTTTTGTAAAAATCAAATTTTTAAAACAAAAAACGGTTTTTGTTCCTAGCTCTGATACCACTTGTAGGATCGATTTCACCCTAGAGGGGGGGGGGGTGAATAGGGTGATAGTATAAATTGTAAAATTAATTGCGGAAACTTATAAAATAATTTCAACACAGATCACAGAACAATAGCAGCACAGATAATAGCAGAATAATAAATGTAGAAATAGAACGACACAGAATTTACCCAGCTTCGGCAAAACCCTGCCTACGTGCTGCCCCCAAGGTTTCTACTAGAAATTAGATAGTCCCTCGCTTACACACGTAAACTCGCGACACCCGCTATCGACTAAATCTAACTCTACACTCAAAACCCTGCCACAACTCAGCCACTGAGTTGCGAATTCTCAAGCTACGCCACGTAGCATGTCCCCTAGTCACACGACTAGAAAATTAAAACGGTTTAAAGAAAGAATTTAAAAATGCTTTAAAAAACAATAACTAAACCCTAATTTATATGATTTTAAAGCCTTTAAAATTAAGGCCCAACAAAGAAAGGCCGACTGAAAACAAATTAATCCTTTCTCCTTTTTATTTCCAGCCCGACTCCTTGTTCGTGAAAATGCCGGCTTGCTCGTTTCTCTTTGCAAATAAATTAGGGTTTGTGAAAATTGGGGCTATCGACTTCAATATCTCGATTGAATGAATGGTTTAGCGTTGTTGCTTTGTCAATCGATGATCTCTCTGTTAAGCACACGGTTCCCCCAATTTTTGATCGAGTTGTCTGAGTGGTATGTGATTTATCTCTTTGCTTTTTCTGATTTGCTTGCTTAAACTCGATCATCGTTTGCCAGTGATGATGCTGGGTTTATATAGTTTTCGAAATCCTATTCTTGCGTTCGTATAAAGTCATTTGAATTTGTCAATAATTCTGCTCGGCCACTTGATGATGTTTGAACGATTGATGATTAATCTTACTTTGTCAAATTCGTATCTTTCACGTTTCTTGGTTGACACGGTTTTGAATTAATTTTTCTTCGAATTTGTTTCGTGGCCACCACAGCTTGTTTAATTTCTGACTTGGTTTCATTTTACTCCGGCCTTGACTTTGTTTGATAATATCTGACCATTGCTCTGATTTTTGCCTTGCCTTTCTTGTTGACTTCGACATGACCACGGTTTTGATTTTGTGAGCTCTGTATACTACGGCTCTGACCATCTATGTGTTTATGACTGAGCACCTTTTTGCATTTCTTTGATCTTTTGTTCATGCTGCAACTATGTTATTCACTGTACTTATTATAGTCACTGTGCACTTTGTAGCCTTGGTTACTGGTCGAGTTCATTTGTATTTGAACTACTCTCTGGAGTGGTTGTACACTTGTAGTTGAGTCTGTTTAATTCACTGTAATATGTATTCAAGTGTTCACTGCTTTGTAGTCTCTGTTTGATGTGACTTTGCTTTGACTTTGGTCGCTGCTGTGCATGGCTTGAAGTCTGGGCTTTGTGTCTTGATGCTCGGCCTATTGTGCATTTGTGTCATAATTTGTATTCTCTGATTCATTGTTGAATATGTTGGCTGCTGTGTTGATCTTGCTTGCATTGTCACTTGTATACTGCAGCTTGGTCTTGCCTTGGTTCTGGCCATTCCTTGTTGCCTTGTTGAAGTTTGATTGTGCTGTTTACCCGTGTACATGCTTCACTGTATCTTCATTCATGTTGGTTTAGTTTGTGCACTTGCTTGAGTTACTGCAGCTTGTAGTTTGGCTTTGATGTTGTACACTGTTTACTGTTAGTCGAGTTGAGTTGATCATGTTGCATTGTGAACTTTTGTGTTGGTTCCATTGTTGCATCTCTGACCTGTGCATTCCATTCTCGTTTGTTCATCCCTGTAGTATATGCTACTGTCTACTTGAGTTTGCTTTGATGCACTGTTGAATTTGTGTAGACTGTGCATTACACTTGAGTTGAATCCAGTTTCACAACTCGGGTTTGACCTTGTGCTGAAGTCGAGATTTTATTTATGTTGCACCTGAGTTGAACCCGTCTTTTTATTTGGGTTTGACCTTGTGCTCACCTGTCCCTGTAGCATTATCAAGTGTATATCGGTGTGCACGGCCTTGTGGCATGTACAGTGATACACTGTGCATGTCACATTGTTCGTGTGTGGTGAATTCAAATTTAAATGATGACGAACAACCCAAATAACTGAGGCAAATAATATTTTCAAAATCCATCTTTTATTTTATATTGCAAAAATATTTTATTTTCAATTTTACTGCGTTAGTGAATATTTTTGCAGATTGCTCAGATGCTGGATTCAAACTGGAATGAAGTTGAAGATTAATACGAGTGTGAGTGATATGTAGTGAGGTGAAAATGTAAAAATGAATTGTGATGTAATCAGAAATGTATTGTAATAGAAAATGTATATTTATAGTGAGAGCTTGAAGTTGTACTATTAAAAATTGTAATAAATATTTATTTGAATAAAATATTCGTTTGAATTCAAAATTTATGTTATTTATTTTATTCAGCAAATATTTATTTAATCTGTGAAAAATAAAATAGTACATTAACAAATACATTTAAACGAATGTATATATGTTTATTATCATCAAACAAAAATCATATAAGCGCATATTCAACATAAATATATTGGAGTGATTGATTTTGGAGTGATTGATTTCCCGCATTATATAGCGGATGAGACCCTATGCGCCCTGCATAATAGCGGATGACCCTTTATACCGCGATATCCCCCTCGAAGTGGGATTGGTATTTTTATATTGTGGTAACATCTGTGGATGCAGGAAAAAATAGGTTGGAGGGATCCAATTGGATTCCTTAAAATATTGAATTTGTTTTCATAATTGTGATATGATTCATTGATTATCTGTGATAGACTATTGATTATATTAGGAATTGAAAATATTGAATGCTATGGTTTGATTGAACATATTTGGGTATATTGAGTATCAAAAATATAAAGATTGTATTTTCGAAGGGAAATAACGAGAGATAAGTAAATAATTATAGAGAATTTGGATAGATTAATGAATGAATTGGAAAGGATAAAAGTTAATTTTTAAATTTTAATAAATAAATTCCAAGTATGGGAAAGGAGATTTTTGAATTAATGGGAATAAATGAATTTTTAAAACTTAAGTGATATTATTTAAAGGAATAAGGATTTATTTTTAAAATTCAATTTTTAGAATAGTTTGGGAGAGATAAAGAAGAATTTTGAAAAAGTATGAAATTGGTATTTTCATTTTAAATAAGATTTTAAAATCATAATAAAGAAGTAAAATCTGAAACTAATGTGTTTTGAAATAAAATTGAGGAAGTAAAAGAATTTATTTTAAAATGGAGTAAATTTTGCATCGATTTGGAAATTGATTTAGTTTTTGAAACTGTGATTTAAAAAGAGGATGAGACCATGCGATTTATAAATTGGGTTTATAAAATGAAATAAGATATTAGTGGATATTTGGAAGTATAAATTCCCGGTAGGAATTTATAAAGCAATGGTAATTTTTGAAAAAAATAAATAGTGGTTTTATTTTTAAAGGCGTGGGAAGGAAAATTTATGGGGTGAGACGTAAATTAAATTGGGATAAATCAAGAAGGATTTATTAACTGATTAAATGGACTAATTTAGAATGGAAAGTGTATTTTCTTGAAATGCCAAGTATGCTTTCAAAGCAGATTTTCAAGTATAAGTTAGAGGTTTTAAAGTGGTTTTAAAAGAACGTTTTAGAAAGAGATTATTATTTAGTGGTTTTTAAATTCTAGAAGTAAATATTTATTAAGTTAATTATATAAGTAAATTATTTTAAAGGTTTTACTAGTATTATGATTTGAAAGATAATTATTTAATATTTATGCCTTATTGAATAACTTTTATTTTAAATTAGTTTTGGCTTAAGTTTTACATGGGAAGTCATTATAAAATTTCAAAACAAGTATTTTAAATTAAATGTTTTAAGTAGTTTTTATTTTAAGTGTTTTAAAGTATATATTTTAGGATAAAGCGATTTAAATTATTAAAAAATCTAAAGTATTAAGACTTGGTGATTTTCAGTGAAAATAAAACAATTGGGTGGAATTTATTCCGCGAGAGAAAAAGTGAATTGAAAACTATTTTCAAAGGATTGAAGTGTGCAAAATATCTTACGTAGATATTTTGAAATAAATAATTTGGAAATTTTTTAAGGACTGATGGATGTTTGTGGATATTATTTTATAGTTAAATAACCAACTCTCAATATTGGCCAATGCGTTGATCGTTTCGAAGAGACCGGGATCAGGATTAATTTTTCGAAAACCACTTCGATCTGGTTTGAACGTTTTCATGAGGAAGACAAGAGCTTGGAATTGAAGATGGAGCAATGAAGTGCAAGGGATGAATGCTACTAATCTTGAGGGTGATTCCAAAATGGATATAGTAGGGGTAGTGCCTTCGGTTCCGTTCGGACCCGTAACGGACTTGTATGGACGAATGCTATCAAAACATCGTCAGAGGGACGATGAGCATTCTAAGTGTATGTGTGCTAAAAAGGTAACACATAGCCTCGAGCCTCAACAACCGGGAATGACTAAAACAGGGAAGGTGCATCAAGGCAAAGTAGCTAGCCACCAATTAGGGTAAGGTCATCCCTGTCTAGATGTTCCTTTTATTTCAGCTATGTGGGCGGTTGCTGATCTCAACCACGAGGTGATCTTATTCGAACAATCTAGTAAGGGGTAGCTCCGGTTTTATGTAGCAGGGGATCAATGTGGATCCTCGGTACTCCGATCTAGACCAGGTACTGTGACAGGTGGTACCCTATTAGCCCTGCCATTGATGGAAACCCAATCTCCAATAAGTGCCTTCGGACTTGTTTGTATACCCATCATGCTGGAATTTAATGAATGTAACAATTTCGGCTATTTGAATAAGTATTCGTATGTAGACACTACTATAATATCAGTGGATTTGATGCGAAATGTTTTTGTTATCGTAAGGTAAAAACCCGACATTTTTATTTGTGGCGTGTACGAGATACCTTTGATTTTAAAGGATTTTGAAAACTTTAATAATCCAGTTGGGTGTGTTTTCTCACGCTGGTTTTCCAGACCGATTTGGTGTTATTTTATTATAATCCTCGGGTCAGACCGAGTATTATAGAGTACAGATTCTTGATGGATTGCTATAGAGCTCAGGAGATGAGCAGAATGGCGAGACGTATCTCACATATTTTATGTATATTCCGCTATGTATGGTTGCCTGCATAGTCATCTTTTGTGAGGACAGGTTATGATAATTATCCAGTTGTGTGCTATGAATTTGTTTTACTCTGATGATGTAATGTATTTAACAGATACAGTTCTTTTGAATAAAGTTTCAGTCATTTATCTATTATATATTGTTCCGCTGCGATTGTGAGATTCTGATGTTGTTTTGTTTTCCATTTTCTTCTTCTACTCCTTCTTTCCCTTACAGACTGGTTTTCTGGCATTCGATTGTTCGACATTTAATACAATGGACGTATTGATGTCGATTTTCGGGAGTCGAAAAATTGGGCCATTACAGTGTCCGTCTCTTTGCAAGATACCAAAACCCATTTAAAAGCCGTTAAATGTATCCTAAGATTTGTTAAACACACTTTAGACTATGGTCTATTTTACCCTAAAATGATTCATTTGTTTTAGTCTCGTATTGTGATGTTGACTATGCCGGTTATAAATCAGACCGAAAAAGCACAAGTGGAACTTGTCACTTTTTAGGACTTTCTCTAGTTTCTTGGTTTAGTAAAAAGAAAATACGATATAACTATCAACAACTGAAGTAGAAGATATCTCTGCTTCTTTGGCTTGTTCTCAAGTTATCTACATGCAACAGACCCTTAAGGATTTTAGATCAAATATTTCAAAATCACCAGTTTATTGTGACAATACAAATGCAATAAATTTATCCAAAAATCCTACTCATCACGCCAGAACCAAACATATTGATATCATACACCATTTTCTCAGAGATAATATAAGTAAATAGATTATTTCTCTTGAATTTATCAGCAATGAGAATCAAGTAGCTGATATTCTGACCAAACCCTTGAATTAATCAACCTTTACTAAATTAAGAAGAGAACTGGATATATTTTCAACAACTGAGATATAGAATATAGATATAGTAACATATATATTTAAATAAAAGAGAAAAACAAAATTGTCAAAATTTTCAAAGGGATGTCGACATGCCCCTACACCACATGTCGGCATACAATGGTCAAATTTGAAATTTTGATTTTCCCTCTAAATCAGTTCGGTGGTTATATAACCACAATATTTCGAATTCATCTGTATTCTCACTTCATTTTCTCTGTAATAAAGTTCTAAAAATACAAATCAATGACCTCCTCTTCTTAATCAAACCGAAATGCAACCATTACCTTCCCTTCTCCTAATTCTGGTCCATTCCAACATACTACATTGGCTCGAGTAATGGAGATCGAGGAAATTATGAAGGATTCTCTGCAAATGCTAACTGAATTACAAGTCATGCAAATAAGGATGGCAAAGGAACAAGAGAAACAAGGCATGATTCTTAGAAATTTGAAAAAATTACTAATGGATAATCATATTGAGCCTGTTGTGATTGAAGATGATTCCTCTGACATACGTATTCATAATCCATTAGAGGACGACGAAGAAAAAGAATAAGAAAAGGAAGAAGCGCAAATGGACAAGGACGATAATGTTGTTTGCGTTGGTGAAGTCTGTTTTGACAAAAATGGTAATTTGGTCAAACAACATGGAAACTTTTGTCTCCATTACCCTAATTGTTTGATTTGTAAGTCACCAATTGTCGAGGACTCTTATTAGATTGTTATTATATTAATGATTTTATATTTTGTGTACCTGTATATATCTATGTCTATGTTTCATATATATGTATATGTATATGTATATGTATATATATGTATATGTATATATATATATATATATATATATATATGTATGTAATGTAATATCATATGTAATAAAATTAGATTTATGTTTCACTTATTATACTTCATTATTAGCATTTAGTTCCATAGTATTAGTTTAAGAGGGAGTTATGTAGTTCAGGATTAGTTTTTGCTGATGACAAAGGAGGAGAATTATAAAATAGGATAGACTGTTAGTTAGGCTTAGATTAAGGGAGAGTTAGTAGATTAAGGGGGAGTTGTTGAAATAAGGGGAGTCAGAGTAGAATCTGAGTTTAGTGGAATATATTTTATAAACATAGGTTGTCATCATCAAAAAGGGGGCGATTGTTAGATCCTCAGATGATGGTTTTGATGACAACAACCTTAGGACTTGTTATAATATATAAATACTAATATCTTTGTCTATATATATATATATATGTATATATATATATATATGTATATGCGGTGTATGTATATGTGTATGTGTGTGTGTATGAAAGTACCGAGAATGAAGACTGTACAGTATAGAGATTCAAGACTGACGAATTCAAGATTGTCGAAATCAAGACTGAAGACTTATGAGTATCAAGATTATCAAGAGTTTAAAATATCAAGATAAGTAATAGAGTCTAGATTTATGTTAAAACTTCATAATAGCATTAAAATATTTATTATGATTTCAATTGTGGAGTGGAATCAACCTTCTCGCTTTAATAGTGGGATGGAATCCACGACCTTCTCTAGTGGAATGGAATCCACGAAATTTTCAAAATGACTTATTTTTAGTTTTTTTTCAAAACTATCCTTTTAAAAAAGACATCTCTCTCTCGGTTTAAATATTTTAGCCTAAATTCAAAAACTATTTTTAATCATATTAATTTCAAAATCATTTATTATTTTTAAACTATCTCCTGGTTTTTATGTTTTAGCTTTAATCTCAAAATATTTAAATATTTATTTTTTATTACTTTTATATTTCGTAAGATCACTTTCCAAAGGTTTTTATTATCATAAAGTATATTCAAAATAGTTCACATAGTTCGAAGATTATTTCGACAAACTTTAGAAAGAAAATCTCTTTTAAAACAAAAATCAATTTTCAAAAAATACTAGGGGATGTCGACATGCATATACCCCCCATGTGGACATGGCAGCCGTAGATTTTAAAATTCGAATTTTCAAAAGAAGTGTGTATTCAGCATAACCTTTCATGAATGGACATGACCGTTATTCTCCTATATATACCAATAATTTTCAATGAATTTTCAGTTAAAATTTCTTTGTTTTCTCTCCTCTTTCTATTCCATTTCTTATTTCAAACATTCTTAACAAAACTCTGCCAAAATCCTAAGTGAATCAAACTCGATCGTCTCTAGTTTGATTCTCTGGCACTCTCTCCCAAAGATCTCGGTGTTATTCTGAGTTATAGAATCATTTGTAATCAAAAATTGAGCGATCAAAGTGTATCAAGTCTCTCTTTGTCAAAGTTTGATTGGAATGATGTGATTGTGGCTCGTAAATCAATTGAGTGTGATTGTAGCCTAAATCAATTAGATGATCTTGCAGCCTGGTTAAATCAAGAGAGTTTGCCCTGGACTCGGTGACAGGAGGGTGTATCTCATGGCCTTGAAATCGAGGTTGTAATATCGACATTATATTTGAAAAGAAATTTGCAAAAGAAATTATGCGGGACTGGATGTTGGGTAACTCCAAACCAATATAAAATTCCACTGTGTTCTTTCCTTTACTACTTTTATTTACTATTTGCATCTGTGTCTGGTTCTGTGATTCTCTATGTTTATGAATTGCATCTGTTTGGGTTTATTTTGAAAAGATTTCAAAACGATTCATAAAATTAATTAAACACTATTCACCTCCCCTCTAGTGTTAATTCTTCCTTAAGATCCGTAATCACATTTCCTTCAAGCCCAATATCTAAGTCACTGAATCCCTATATCTGACATGTCTCGGTCTGACCCGAGTATTATGAAATAATAAATGGCTCAAGCTATCTCTAAATATAACCAGGTGAGATCATGAAATAAACATGTATAATACTTAGGATATAGTAATTACTATATAATATGCCACATCCAATAAAAAGGAATCAATACCAAATCATCATGTCACAAAGTTGTCTCATGCCTATCAACGACAGTTATATCAATTATGGTGATAAGGTTATAAACTCAAAAATCACAAGAATAGAAGAGACTACATAAAAGGAATCGAACTCTAGAAAATATAAGATTGCATGAAAGCGAGTCAAAACAAGAGACTAGCTTAAAAGCGAGTCAAAACAAGAAACTAGCTTGAAAGCGAGTCATAGACGAGCACATCGCAAATCAATAACTAAAGATGTGCACATCGCAAATCAACATAGTAGACAAGCATATCGTAAGTCAACACAATAGACAGCCCATTGCAAGTCAACACAATAAATGGGCTTAAAGCATGCCAAACTATAACTGATCAATACTGATCAAAAGTGTTATATACTTCCCAATAGTAATCGCTCAAGTAACTCCCGTGTGTCCAATATCACTCGGTATTACTTCAATATTTGCTACAAGTTAATATATTCCACTCACTCAAATATTATATAAAATAAGTCATATAGTTAATTGGTAAGGTGATCCCGGATATCCCATACCACTCATGACAACCAAATCGTTTAATAATAATTCATAACTCATAGAAGCAAGAATTTGCAAGAAAGCAATACTCAAAAGTCAAAAAAGAAATCTAAAAAGGCATAAATAGCCAAAGACGAAGCACGATAAAATGCTAATAAGAAGTTATAGTGTATAAATCAAATATTTATATTTGACAACATATGGAAAGTTATAAAAGTACATAATATATTTTTAATCTTCTTCCTTTAAAATCCATAAACTCATGTGTTGTGTCAGGATCCGATTCTTCGACTCCCGAATATCGACATCAATACGTCCACTGTATCGAATGCCGATCAGTCGGATGCCGGAAAACCGAACACTGAGGGTTTAAGAAAGAAGAAAAGGTAGAAGAAGAGAGAAAAAGATAGAAAATAGAACGGGACGGAAAGAAAACAACAGAACACAAAATCAAAATCTCGCAATCCGCAGCGGAACAACATATAATAGATAAATGAATAATATTTAAACAAAGAACTATATCAGTTATTACATTTCATTACATTACATTACATCAGAGTGTACAAATAACAACTAACAGCGGAAAAGAAATACTATATACTAGTAAATACGCCATGCCATCCAACTTGCCTCCAGCAACTCCTGAATTCCAGAATATCCTGATAAACCTTAACTCTTGACTGCCCGTGTGGAAATTGGTGGGCACCCAGAGTTTAGGAAGGAAAACAATAAACTCCGAGTCAGTCATGTGACTGGTGTGAGAACTCAAAACAGTTTATTTATCTTTAAAATAAAAATTAGAGGAATATTTTTAAAGTCAATTCGCTATGCTTTTAAAAATGAGACTACCATAAGGCCTCCCGCACACACACACAATGCAAACGCAGAATCGGAGGAGATTTCTCCTTATGATAGTCAAAGATGCTTGATACACATTAAAAAGAAACATTTTATATTATTACTAGTGCATAGTGTAGAAGATATTTCGAAAGTAGAATATAAATCTTAGCCAGCATAGACATTTCGAACTATGCCTACTATAGCTACCATCCAAACAGTGGGGCGCCACCATAAGTGAATGATAGGTTCTACAACTAATACCGTACAAGATCGTATTGTTTCTTTGGATTTCCAACGAATGGTCAGGCCAAGGAACTTCCCATTGCCACATGAGAACGCCTCTGGACGGACGTCCCCAAGAACCAAACCGGATCTCTGCCAACACAAGGCCGGGTTACCCCTAACCCATTAACAAATGACACGAGTATGCCATCCCCCGGTCCTTTGGGACCTTTAACCGAGCGCTTGTAATCAACATCACACCATAATAATAAGTGTTTCAACATGAGTAAGCATTTGGGCTCCATACCATGATACCACCCTTTTCCAGAAGGAAATGCACACACCCTAAAGGGAGCTACCCCTCATAACCTTGCCGCATCATTCCTGTTTTGACCATTCCGGGGTGTGAGGCTCGACGAAGTCTCGTCCACAAAGCCACGCTTTATACAAAAGCTGTGCTTTGGGTCAAAAAATGATCATAGAAATGATCACCAAGATAGACAATCAAACAAATGATCCTATCACAAATAATCAACCCAATGATCATTTCACAGCAACTCTCAGCATGTCACATTACCAAATTGGGAATATATTGCTAATAACCTTCAACTATATAACCTCTGAGCTCGTACGTCTCAGAGAAGGGTGTTAAGCTAAGAGAATAAATTCTCCGCCCCCAACAGAAATATATTTGAAAGAAATCGGCTTTATATCTCAATTTGTAATGTCAGACATACTATCCATACAAGTCTGTTCCGAGATCGAACAGAACCGAAGGCACTTACAAAGAAGTCCTTGCAATCCGGATAATCTCTAACCACGTCCGAATTTCCCATCACATATGGAGATCTCTATACCGGGGATCAGCCAGTGTAGAGACAATCAACAAGAAACCCTTTCGTTTTCGAAAATATCCGGTCTTCAACACCGATCTTCAAATGCAATTCATAACGACGTATCACATATTCGGAATGGGTTATACGACCCCAAGGTCCTTTCCCGGTTAACCCGAATAGTGAGCGCTTATTTTTAAAAAAATAAGCGTGGCATTCAATTTCAAGCAAATCACAACAAATACCTATTTAAAGGTAAATATTGATAGTCGGTTATTGAACTATCAATAGATATGCACAACATCACCAGATTCCAAATAATTTTCCAAATTATTTATTTTCCATAAATATCTTTACAAGATATGTATTTTCAATTCTTCAAAAATAAATCAATATTTATTTTTAAACGAATTCCAAGTTTCATTTTTTTAAATTCCATATTGAATTTACATTTCCAAAATAACTATGAATATACGATTTCCATTCGATTTCTAATATTCATTTTCAATTTATCTCCAAAAAGATAAATTCAAAATATTCACTTAATATTGGAAAAACATTTCCATACTTATTAAATAAGTAATTCACAATCTTTTTATTTTCTACACTTAGAAAATATTCAATATACTCTAATCAAAATTAAGTATATATATCATTCTTTAAGGAAATCATTCTCTTAAACATATTTATTTGGGCCAAAACGAATGTTGCGTAAAACATCGTTACGACAACCCAAAATCACTAGTATAGGGATTCGAAATTAAAATAGATATATAAATCCCAATACTATAAAAACATTTCCTTTCGGAAATCATTTACTATAACAACAGTGTTATAGTCTACCATTTCCTTCTGTTTCTAGAAAACGTTTATTTCAACAATGAATGTTGAAATCTATGGTTTCGATAGTTAATACATTTTAAAACATCTTTAGATCGTTTTAATTCTATTTAAAACATCACATTCAAAACCATTTCTTTAACATGTTATTCACTATTCAAAAACGTGAATATACTTGTTAACCAATTTCATCATTTCTATATATTTTGTTTTACAGGATTATTCACTGTCTAAACGTGAATATAACTCCATTAATAAATTACAACAATTTTACTTATCAAAATAAGTCATTGCGGACTTATAAAACAATATTCATAAATTCCATTTCTATTTATTTTACAACAACTTCTTCTTATAAATTTCCTTTATTAACTTATTCGATCTATAACTCAATTATATACCGAAAGTCCATATTATAAGTTAAATGCTCATAATTTATTTGTTTACCAAATTTTTCTTTTAACTTCCCAAATTATAAATCTTATAACTTATAAGATTCATTTATTTATCCAAAATCTATTCTCTAAATAACTTTATAAATTTCATTTATAAAATTCCATTTATAGCTTCACCTTATAATTTTATAAATTTCATTTATTTATGAAATTCATTCACAATTCATTCTAACACTTATAAAAGCTCGTTTTAAAATTCAAATTTATTCTAATTTATAAATATCCGTTTTATAAATCTTTTATATGGATAAATTTATATTATTCTTTTAAAACGTCTTCCAACTCCTTTATAATTTCATCATTTTGATTTATAAAATAATCAAATTTCATAAATCCTATTTTTAAACTTTTTATAATAAATTCAGAAATCCCAGTTTAAACTATTTTATAAAATCATTAATCCACTATCTTCAAAAATCAACTTTTAACCGTATTTCTCAAAAATCATAATTTTTATAATATTAAAATTATAACGTTTATTTATTTAAGATGAATTAATTCCAAAAATATTTTTATAAACGTATACTTTCAAAAATCACTTTAGAAATCCCTTAAAAATCAAAATCGTTATTTTTAAACTTTAAAATTTGATCCTATGATGCAACACATCAAATAGTCAATCACGACTTTCAATCATCATATATCGATATGATAAACAATCAAATATCACAATATCTAAAATCAAATAAATATTTGTAAGGAATCCAGTTGGATCCCTCCAACCTGTTTCCCTGCATCCACAGACATTAGCACAATACCCATTCCACTTCGAGGTGGAATATCGCGGTATATGCGATTTATAAAATATTATCCGCTTAGTAGGCGGCGCAATAGGGTCTCATCCGCTATACAATGCGGGAAATCAATCAACTGCAATATATACATATGCCAATATATATATATATATATATTGCTATATATATAGATATATCCTACTATATCAAATATCACAACCAAACACAATCAATAAATAACTGCAAATCCAACTTTTAAATTTTTTGAGTGAGAAGTTCTCACCTTAGCTTTTATTTTGCAATCCATTTCCCTCTTGACTCGTTTTCACCATTTTAGACCTTGTATAAATATTTACACAATTTATTAATATTCGAACCAATCAATAACCAATTTTCGTTCTTGATTGTTTAATTAATCAATAGTTTTATTTAAACCACTTTCTTCTTAAATAAATTTATTTTAACTAATTTTCCTTTTATAAATTTAAATCAACTAATTATTTTACTTTAAATTAATATCTTTAAATCAATTTCTTTTAATAAATTTATTTAACTAAAAATTTAAATTTTAAACTAATTTTATTTAATTTATTTACTCAACCAATAATTTCATTTAAAAATTCAAAATGTGATTTTTAACTAATTCCTTTAAATTTTAAACAGATTACTCCTAACAAATTTGTCTAGTTCAAATTAAACTTCAACTAAATTTACTTTAAACCAAAATCTCATTTTCCTAAATATTTCAAACATTTTGCTTATATAAATTTCTTTAATATTTTAAAATTCCTTTGTTTAATAAATTATTTTAATTAAAAATTTAAATTTGAAACAAAATTTACTTTAGGAAATTATTTTCAAAATAAACTAGTAAATTTATAATGTATTCATTCATTTATTTATTTTATTTATTTTTACTAATTATCTTATTTTATATTAATATCTTCAAACCAATTTCTTTTAATAAATTTGTTCAACTAAAAATTTAAAGTTTGAAACTAAATTCCCTTAAAATAAATTATTTTTAACCACTAAAAATTAAATAGGTTAATTTAAACCAATTTCCTAATTTCAAATCAGGATGTTAAAATTTTAATTTTTAACTTATTGTAAAAATGTAAATACTGGTTTCATATCATTATTTATTATTTTTAAAATAATTCGAGAAGTTAAGAATGTACATATCTATTTTATTTTCTTTCCCTGTTTATCGATATCAGATTAACACAACTGGACTAAAAAGAAACTCATAAAAATTAACATTTATACCTTCTCTCCTATCGAGTAGCCACCACCGGCCGATCGAACACCAACCTTCAAATCGAACAACTGTAGCCTCTTCACTCGCCACTACCTTGACCACTGCCCTGGCTGCCGCCGCCGTCGCTCCTTCGAATCGCCCCAAATCGCAAGACCCCTTCATGAAACCCTAGACGCCGACGCTTCATAAATCGCGACACCCTAATCGCCGCTCGAGCCTCCACCTGGTCGCGACGCCTCGGCCTACGCGCGCGCGTGAGCTCACGCCTCCCCCCTTCAAGAACCCCTTTCTCTCATACAAGCCAATCCTTCTTCGTCGCTCCCCCTACGCGGCACTAGACCCATCGCGCGCCGCCGCTGCCTCGAGCGCGCGCCTCCCTTGTTCGAGCGTTAAGCTCGAATCGGCTTCGGCCATTATAAATTTGTTCGTTCTCTTTTTTTTATTTGAATCTGAAGAGGGGGGCCGAGATAATTATATTCGAATGAGGTATGCGTTACACGATTTATTTCGTGAATTTAGGCGTGATCCTAGGCGTGATTAAAGGAGATAACGTGGTGTCTGTTGACAAAATTTAATATTTAAAATTAAATCGAATTCGATTGAATTTTCAACGCGTTTACATGTCGTATGCTCGCACAACAACTCCGAAAAATACGAAATTTGAAATCCGAGAATAATTCAATATTACGGACCCAATGGAACTGCTTTCGTCGAATTCCGAGACTGTGCCTCGGACGGCTATTTTTGAATATCGATTCAAACGATATAATTTCAAAACTGAACAATTCACTTTCAAATTCAATCCTGAAACTTCTATTATCTTCAGTATTTTCAATATGAATTCTACAAGCCTTTAAAATATTTTTAATTGGCTTAAAATTGAAGATTCAAATTTTTATTCAACTTCAATAGATTAAATTTATAATTTAATCGCTAAATTCATTCTGATAATTTGAAATTCAAATCAAACCATCATTCAAATATTTAAAATTAATTATATATTTTCAAATTAAATTGTTCAAAATTCTGGGTCGTTACAATCTTCCCCCCTTAAAAGAATTTCGTCTCGAAATTACAAGTTAAGAAGAATGCCCTTATCCCGTATATTTTTTTTTCACAATCCAAATAGTTTTATCAACTTTCTAAAACAAATCTTTTTACTAGAGATTCATTATCATTTCAACGAGCTTTCCAACTTCAATTATAGGTTTCAATCAACATTGTTCTCCTAACAATTCAAATTTAAATTCAAATTCAAATTTTAAACTTTCAAATTTTCTCAAAAATTTTCTAACACCCTAAATTTTCAAAAAATTTCGCCAGCGTCTCCTTTGCGCGGCTAGCTCGGTACGACTACAAAATGGCACCACGGCCCCTCAGAATCAAAAAGAAAAGAGAAAGCCAAGTGGCTGGAGAAGAAAATCATCAAATCTCATACTGAAATTGAAATACGTACCTTTTTGTCGAGCAATTCAATTTTTATCTTCGAAATCAAAATCCCAATTCCATTTCTTTTAATACACTTGTATATCCTGCTAGTCATAATATCCAATTCCGACATTCAAACCATTTTGCCAATTCTATTACAAAATTTCCAATATATGCTTCTTATACATTTTTACTTCACTATTGAAGTTACATATTTATTTTCATTCAATTTTACATTTCAATCTCATTTGAATTCAATTCACAATTTCAATTCTATTTGAATTCAATTCACAATTAAATATTGAATTCTAACGATTAACTTTCATTAGCTAATTCATATTACTACTTTAAATTAGTTTCATTCACTAATTCTTTTCAATTTGCAAATTTCGAAATCGATTTTTCATTAACTAAAATTTTCCAACAATTTTCAAAAAAAAATTCTAACTCCCAAAATTCACGAATTTTTTTGGCAGAGTCTCCTTTGTACGGAGGAGCTTTTGCAATTTTACAATATGTATAAATATATATACATCGACCCACACGGTCGGAAAACAGAAAAACAGTTCATATTTCCTATTTTTATTACGTAGGCGTACCTTATTAGCATTTTTAAGAAAAGCGGCTAATTATTAGCTTATTGCGCAACCCAAAATACAGCCAAACGGCTTCCAAAACCTGCACTTACTTAGTTTAAACACGTGAGTGACAAATATAAGAAATCTATTAACATTCCATTCGTTTTCAATAACAAATATATAGATTTCATTCGCAATACATTCAAGATAAATTCCATTAGCAATACATATGGTTTTAATTCATCTTTTAGTCGCTTACGACCAATTCACATGACATTTCCATTAAATCAAGTGGTTTACAACTCATTTTCTTCATTCTATTCATTTCTAAGCAAAACGAATTCATACTATTTTAATTGATTCAAAAATCAATTTTATTTGCTTCCATTAACTCATATAATTTGTTTGTGTCAAACGGCAATTATTTCTATGCAAATTTAATGATATTCACTTAATCATTTTAAATTTCAATTTCTATATTCAATTCATCTTGAAATTACTTAATTACTAACAAAGGGAATTTCAATTTATTTCTTTTACTTACTTGAATTTATATACAAATTCAAATTTATCTTCAAAATTAGCTCACGACTAAACTTTTAATTTAACCAACTCAAATTCCAATTCATTAGTCCATGAATTTATAATTTATCAAGTTAGTTTACTTGAATTCAATCCATTTTATTTCTTATTTAATTCCATATAATAATGATAATAATTTAATATTATTACTTCCTAACAATCATGCAACCATATACTATAATAATTCATAGAAAATCTTTTCTTTTCTATACAAAAATAGTTTTGGGCAAAATTATCTTATTTACCCGATTCAAAAACAATTTTATATTCACTAACAAATACGCGCTCATATCTATTATTACACTCAAACTCATTCTAGAGTACTACTGACTCTATCTCTAATGAGTAACACCCAACAGAGCCATGGTTGTCACTTAACCATATGCTCTGATACCACATTGTCAGGACCCGATTCTTTGACTCCCGAATATCGACATCAATACGTCCACTGTATCGAATGCCGATCAGTCGGATGCCGGAAAACCGAACACTGAGGGTTTAAGAAAGAAGAAAGAGGTAGAAGAAGAGAGAAAAAGATAGAAAATAGAACGGGATGGAAAGAAAACAACAGAAGACAACATCAGAATCTCACAATCCGCAGCGGAACAACATATAATAGATAAATGAATAATCTTTAAACAAAGAACTATATCAGTTATTACATTTCATTACATTACATTACATCAGAGTGTACAAATAAAAACTAACAGCGGAAAAGAAATACTATATACTAGTAAATACGCCATTCCATCCAACTTGCCTCCAGCAACTCCTGAATTCCAGAATATCCTGATAAACCTTAACTCTTGACTGCCCGTGTGGAAATTGGTGGGCACCCAGAGTTTAGGAAGGAAAACAATAAACTCCGAGTCAGTCATGTGACTGGTGTGAGAACTCAAAACAGTTTATTTATCTTTAAAATAAAAATTAGAGGAATATTTTTAAAGTCAATTCGCTATGCTTTTAAAAATGAGACTACCATAAGGCCTCCCGCACACACACACAATGCAAACGCAGAATCAGAGGAGATTTCTCCTTACGATAGTCAAAGATGCTTGATACGCATTAAAAAGAAACATTTTATATTATTACTAGTGCATAGTGTAGAAGATATTTCGAAAGTAGAATATAAATCTTAGCCAGCATAGACATTTCGAACTATGCCTACTATAGCTACCATCCAAACAGTGGGGCGCCACCATAAGTGAATGATAGGTTCTACAACTAATACCGTACAAGATCGTATTGTTTCTTTGGATTTCCAACGAATGGTCAGGCCAAGGAACTTCCCATTGCCACATGAGAACGCCTCTGGAAGGACGTCCCCGAGAACCAAACCGGATCTTTGCCAACACAAGGCCGGGTTACCCCTAACTGGGTAACAACTGACACGAGTACGCCATCCCCCGGTCCTTTGGGACCTTTAACCGAGCACTCGTAATCAACATCACACCATAATAATAAGTGTTTCAACATGAGTAAGCATCTGGGCTCCATACCATGATACCACCCTTTTCTAGAAGGAAATGCACACACCCTAAAGGGAGCTATCCCTCATAACCTTGCCGCATCTTTCCTGTTTTGACCATTCCGGGGTATGAGGCTCGACGAAGTCTCATCCACAAAGACACGCTTTATACAAAAGCTGTGCTTTGGGTCAACAAATGATCATAGAAATGATCACCAAGATAGACGATCAAACAAATGATCCTATCACAAATAATCAACACAATGATCATTTCACAGCAACTCTCAGCATGTCACATTACCAAATTGGGAATATATTGCTAATAACCTTCAACTATATAACCTCTGAGCTCGTACGTCTCAGAGAAGGGTGTTAAGCTAAGAGAATAAATTCTCCGCCCCCAACAGAAATATATTTGAAAGAAATCGGCTTTATATCTCAATTTGTAATGTCAGACATACTATCCATACAAGTCTGCTCCGGGATCGAACAGAACCGAAGGCACTTACAAAGAAGTCCTTGCAATCCGGATAATCTCTAATCACGTCCGAATTTCCCATCACATATAGAGATCTCTATACCGGGGATCAGCCAGTGCAGAGACAATCAACAAGAAACCCTTTCGTTTTCGAAAATATCCGGTCTTCAACACTGATCTTCAAATGCAATTCATAACGACGTATCACATATTCGGAATGGGTTATACGA
Source organism: Allium cepa (assembly GCA_030765085.1). Lineage (NCBI taxonomy): Eukaryota > Viridiplantae > Streptophyta > Magnoliopsida > Asparagales > Amaryllidaceae > Allium > Allium cepa. The sequence continues at coordinate 424,628,128 of CM060937.1, forward strand.
CCCCAAGGTCCTTTCCCGGTTAACCCGAATAGTGAGCGCTTATGTTTAAAAAAAATAAGTGTGACATTCAATTTCAAGCAAATCACAACAAATACCTATTTAAAGGTAAATATTGATAGTCGGTTATTGAACTATCAATAGATATGCACAACATCACCAGATTCCAAATAATTTTCCAAATAATTTATTTTCCAAAAATATCTTTACAAGATATGTATTTTCAATTCTTCAAAAATAAATCAATATTTATTTTTAAACGAATTCCAAGTTTCATTTTTTTAAATTCCATATTGAATTTACATTTCCAAAATAACTATGAATATACGATTTCCATTCGATTTCTAATATTCATTTTCAATTTATCTCCAAAAAGATAAATTCAAAATATTCACTTAATATTGGAAAAAAATTTCCATACTTATTAAATAAGTAATTCACAATCTTTTTATTTTCTACACTTAGAAAATATTCAATATACTCTAATCGAAATTAAGTATATATATCATTCTTTAAGGAAATCATTCTCTTAAACATATTTATTTGGGCCAAAACGAATGTTGCGTAAAACATCGTTACGACAACCCAAAATCACTAGTATAGGGATTCGAAATTAAAATAGATATATAAATCCCAATACTATACAAAACATTTCCTTTTGGAAATTATTTACTATAACAGCAGTGTTATAGTCTACCATTTCCTTCTATTTCTCGAAAACGTTTATTTCAACAATGAATGTTGAAATCTATGGTTTCGATAGTTAATACATTTTAAAACATCTTTAGATCGTTTTAATTCTACTTTAAACATCACATTCAAAACCATTTCTTTAACATGTTATTCACTATTCAAAAACGTGAATATACTTGTTAACCAATTTCATCATTTCTATATATTTTGTTTTACAGGATTATTCACTGTCTAAAACGTGAATATAACTCCATTAATAAATTACAACAATTTTACTTATCAAAATAAGTCGTTGCGGATTTATAAAACAATATTCATAAATTCCATTTCTATTTATTTTACAAAAACTGCTTCTTATAAATTTCCTTTATTAACTTATTCGATTTATAACTCAATTATATACCGAAAGTCCATATTATAAGTTAAATGCTCATAATTTATTTGTTTACCAAATTTTTCTTTTAACTTCCCAAATTATAAATCTTATAACTTATAAGATTCATTTATTTATCCAAAATCTATTCTCTAAATAACTTTATAAATTTCATTTATAAAGTTCCATTTATAGCTTCACCGTTATAATTCTATAAATTTCATTTATTTATGAAATTCATTCACAATTCATTCTAACACTTATAAAAGCTCGTTTTAAAATTCAAATTTATTCTAATTTATAAATATCCGTTTTATAAATCTTTTATATGGATAAATTTATATTATTCTTTTAAAATGTCTTCCAACTCCTTTATAATTTCATCATTTTGATTTATAAAATAATCAAATTTCATAAATCCTATTTTTAAACTTTTTATAATAAATTCAGAAATCCCAGTTTAAACTATTTTATAAAATCATTAATCCCCTATTTTCAAAAATCAACTTTTAACTGTATTTCTCAAAAATCATAATTTTTATAATATTAAAATTATAACGTTTATTTATTTAAGATGAATTAATTCCAAACATATTTTTACAAACGTATACTTTCAAAAATCACTTTAGAAATCCCTTAAAAATCAAAATCGTTATTTTTAAACTTTAAAATTTGACCTTATGATGCAACACATCAAATAGTCAATCCTGACTTTCAATCATCATATATCGATATGATAAACAATCAAATATCACAATATCTAAAATCAAATAAATATTTGTGAGGAATCCAGTTGGATCCCTCCAACCTGTTTCCCTGCATCCACAGACATTAGCACAATACCCATTCCACTTCGAGGTGGAATATCGCGGTATATGGGATTTATAAAATATTATCCGCTTAATAGGCGGCGCAATATGGTCTCATCAGCTATACAATGCGGGAAATCAATCAACTGCAATATATACATATGCCAATATATATATTGCTATATATATAATATATCCTACTATATCTAATATCACAACCAAACACAATCAATAAATAACTGCAAATCCAACTTATAAATTTTTTGAGTGAGAAGTTCTCACCTTAGCTTTTATTTTGCAATCCATTTCCCTCTTGACTCGTTTTCACCATTTTAGACCTTGTATAAATATTTACACAATTTATTAATATTCGAACCAATCAATAACCAATTTTCGTTCTTGATTGTTTAATTAATCAATAGTTTTATTTAAACCACTTTCTTCTTAAATAAATTTATTTTAACTAATTTTCCTTTTATAAATTTAAATCAACTAATTATTTTACTTTAAATTAATATCTTTAGATCAATTTCTTTTAATAAATTTATTTAACTAAAAATTTAAATTTTAAACTAATTTTATTTAATTTATTTACTCAACCAATAATTTCATTTAAAAATTCAAAATGTGATTTTTAACCAATTCCTTTAAATTTTAAACAGATTACTCCTAACAAATTTGTCTAGTTCAAATTAAACTTCAACTAAATATACTTTAAACCAAAATCTCATTTTCCTAAATATTTCAAACATTTTGCTTATATAAATTTCTTCAATATTTTAAAATTCCTTTGTTTAATAAATTATTTTAACTAAAAATCTAAATTTGAAACAAAATTTACTTTAGGAAATTATTTTCAAAATAAACTAGTAAATTTATAATGTATTCATTCATTTTTTATTTATTTATTTTTACCGATTATCTTATTTTATATTAATATCTTTAAATCAATTTCTTTTAATAAATTTGTTCAACTAAAAATTTAAATTTTGAAACTAAATTCCCTTAAAATAAATTATTTTTAACCACTAAAAATTAAATAGGTTAATTTAAACCAATTTCCTAATTTCAAATCAGGATGTTAAAATTTTAATTTTTAACTTACTGTAAAATTGTAAATACTGGTTTCATATCATTATTTATTATTTTTAAAATAATTCGAGAAGTTAAGAATGTACATATCTATTTTATTTTCTTTCCCTGTTTATCGATATCAGATTAACACAATTGGACTAAAAAGAAACTCATAAAAATTAACACTTATACCTTCTCTCCTATCGAGTAGCCACCACCGGCCGATCGAACACCAACCTTCAAATCGAACAACTGTAGCCTCTTCACTCGCCACTACCTCGACCACTGCCCTGACTCGCTGCCTCCGCCGCCGCTCCTTCGAATCGCCCCAAATCGCAAGACCCCTTCATGAAACCCTAGACGCCGACGCTTCATAAATCGCGACACCCTAATCGCCGCTCGAGCCTCCACCTGGTCGCGACGCCTTGGCCTACGCGCGCGCGCGCGCTCACGCCTCCCCCCTTCAAGAACCCCTTTCTCTCACACAAAGCCAATCCTTCTTTGTTGCTCCCCCTACGTGGCACAAGACCCATCGCGCGCCGCCGCTGCCTCGAGCGCGCACCTCCCTTGTTCGAGTGTTAAGCTCGAATCGGCTTCGGCCATTATAAATTTGTTCGTTCTCTTTTTTTATTATTTGAATCTGAAGAGGGGGGCCGAGATAATTATATTCGAATGAGGTATGCGTTACACGATTTATTTCGTGAATTTAGGCGTGATCCTAGGCGTGATTAAAGGAGATAACGTGGTGTCTGTTGACAAAATTTAATATTTAAAATTAAATCGAATTCGATTGAATTTTCAATGCGTTTACATGTCGTACGCTCACACAATAACTCCGAAAAATACGAAATTTGAAATCCGAGAATAATTCAATATTACGGACGCAATGGAACTGGTTTCGTCGAATTCCGAGACTGTGCCTCGGACGGCTATTTTTGAATATCGATTCAAACGATATAATTTCAAAACTGAACAATTCACTTTCAAATTCAATCCTGAAGCTTCTATTATCTTCAGTATTTTCAATATGAATTCTACAAGCCTTTAAAATATTTTTAATTGGCTTAAAATTGAAGATTCAAATTTTTATTCAACTTCAATAGATTAAATTTATAATTTAATCGCTAAATTCATTCTGATAATTTGAAATTCAAATCAAACCATCATTCAAATATTTAAAATTAATTATATATTTTCAAATTAAATTGTTCAAAATTCTGGGTCGTTACATGTTGATTGACTAAAACATATATATATATATATATATATATATATGTATGTATGTATGTATGTATGTATGTATGTATGTATGTATGTGTGTATGTGTGTATGTATGTACATACATACATATATACATGTATATGATAATAAGTCATAAATCTGAATTGATATTCAAGTGTATACAGTTATATATGTGGTTATTCAAATATATGAAATCGACAGGTTTATAAAATATGCCAATAAGTTTATATATGTATGTTATATTTAATAAATTATAAATGGAAATTCCACAAGAGTATTATGCTAACAAATCTTCAGATATCATTGCAAACAACAAAAGAGAAATGAGCCAAGAAAATAGGAAACCAATGGTGCTTTTCCTTGAGCCGATTAGCTCCAGGTTTCAGCCACCTGTCTACCAATGGAGTCCCCTCAGTCGATCGACGTCGACTATTGCTAGAGCTATTCAGCTCCAGGAAAGCACCATGGTGGATGCTTCAACGATCTCCAACGATGGTACTTTGTTCTAAGAACATGAAAATGTTTTCAGAAACATGCATGCAACCATAGCAACACAACAATGCATCATAATATCCAATATAAGCATCTAGTTTTCAAATTTTACAGAGATATGATTTCAACAAACAATACTTCTTAACCAAATCAATTCAATTCAATACTGAAATCATTGTTTTTATCTAACTATATAAGCATGCAGTCAATTTAGAGAGAGTGCTAATGATTTATCTCCTTGATTTCTTAAGATAACTTGTCAAACACCAAATCCTACTTTGCTTTTATAATTTCAGTAAACCCTCGAAATACCTCAACCTAAAAGAAGAACAACAAGAACCAAACACTATAAAACTGAAATCAACCGGTTTAAAAGATATAATAGGGTTTGAAATCATCACCTTGATTTCATTGGAATTTCTGGAAATTTATCCTTATTTTAAGTTGATGAACGTGCTCCCGTGGTTTATGAGAGAAAGAAGATTTTTCATTATTTTCCCATTTATTGTAAAGGTTTTTGAACATGAAGTGGGGAACATAAAGGAGAGTTTTCTCCTTAACGTATAGCCTTTTGGGCCTTGGATTATGATATTAAACCCACTAAGAAAATGTTAATTTTTATTTTCCTTTTTAATTCCTATTCTTCTACCCTTTTAATTTATATTTCTTCAAATAATTTGCAAAGAAAAATTTCTAATCAATACTACTAATAAATTTCTAAATTCATCCATTATATTTTCAGTACAATATAATAAATAAAATCCTAGTATATAGAATTCACATTCTTAAAGAAATTTTCATCTTCCATAAAAGAGTACCTATTTAAATTTCTCCATATTTTAAATTTATCATATAGATCTCTAATTTAAATCATTTTTTATTTTATTAAAGTAATTTTAAAATCACGGTTGTTACTGACTCCCCATATTAAAGAAATTTCATACTCGCAATTCTATTTCAGAGAATAGTTTGTACATATATATTACTATTAGTAATACATTCATTTTAAAATACACAATAATACAATGATTAATCATTAAAACAATCTCATATTAGATTTATTTTCAAACTAACTCATAAACTTCCACATTACCTTCTAGGTTTGGCATGTATTGGGATTTTCATTAACTCATCAAGTAAAATAGAGTAATCAGACAATTATTAGATCTTTTATCGATGGTTTCTTGAGCTTAGAAATATCTTCCTTGCTCATAATTTATTATTAAGAACTATGAGTTTTACACAGACTTATTTAGATGAGATTAACACTTGCATAGAAAGTTAAAATATTTTCCAAATGTCAAATTTTCGTAAAATTTCGGAGTAATCTCTATGGTACAAAGTATATTCCAAAAAATCACAACTTTCAAAACACAATAAAATCCATGATATTTTTTTTCTACAAAAATTTGCATTTATAACTATAAAAAAACCATTTAACTAATTCAAAAATATTAAAACATACTTATATATCACCTGCATAAGGATTTGTAAATCCTTTGTATTCCAAAGTACTTTCCAAGATTTTAATTCCCTTCAATAACTTCTTATCTTGAAAATTTTAATATTAAGTAAAAATTAACCCACTCTAAAATATTTTAAATTTCATATCCACTTCTTGAAAACTCAAAATTTATAAGATTCATCCATTTTTGTGGAAAACAAATTATGAAAGCTAATGAGTTCCTTTATCTCTAATTTTAATCTCAAAATCATTTTTAATCCAAAGCAATTTATTTAAAATAAAATTTCAAAAATGATTTTGTTAAATTCAAGCAAACTTTAACATAGATAAACCTTCTTCTAATATAAATTTCTCAAAAATTTGAGCCTTCTTAAATGATGCAAATATTTTCTATTTTAAGAAATTCTCTTAATATGAAATTCATTATTTAGTTTTTCATCCTTCTTCGTATATTCATTTCCAACAATTACTTTTTTTTTCCAAATCCTCCTTCATTCTTTACTTTTTAAGTAGGCTCTATTAATATAAAACATTCTTTCAAATTTAGCATATCAATTTTAAAAAGTGTTTGTGACGCCCCACCTCTATACCCACGCTAGCCAAGAACACTACGGTGTAGTGCTGTCAACTAGCACGGAGAATAAGGCTATTGAGGAGCGGTCATCCATGTGATTGCTTATCACACGGTGGCTATAAATAATCTTCGGAAACAAACATAGAAATAAGCATAACACAAATCAGTCACAGACATCCATATCACAAAGGCGGAAGAAGATATGAATACATAACTAACCCATGAAAGTGTACATCAGAGTAGTGGTCAAAAAGATCCACAATAATACAAAAGAATAGCAACACGTGCTATACAAAAGAATACAACTATGAGTCTATATCTCAAGTGTGTACAACAAAAATTGCAAATCTAAATAGTTAGCCAAAAGTCAGAGTAGCAAATCCTGGGAAGAAGTCAAGCAGAAGCACCTGTAACATTTCGGTCTGACCCGAGTATTATTTAAGAAAATAATAAACGGATCAGTCTAGCTATAAATATCAGATGACATGGTATAAAATAAAAGATGTGGCATAAACATAAAATATCCATACTGACATACTACTATAAGTATACAAATGATGATCAACAGAAGATCAATCAATAAGAGATAAATCAATATCACAAGAATCTTCTCAAAGATCCAAAGAGGGCATCATACCCTAAACTTGTACTCATAACAAGTCAATGACATAAATTCCAGAAATCAACACAATAAATCCAGAAATCACAGAAAAAGGGAAAGAGGCCTATCACATGACGGTCCGAAGACCATGGGGAGCTACCCCATATGGGTGAGTCGGAATCACCCAGATGAGGTCTAGGCTAACCAAAAAGCAAAAAGGTATGTGTGAGTGGAATCACACAAATGGTGTCTAGCCTAACCTCGCAACAAAAAGGTATGTGTGAGTGGAATCACACAAATGATGTCTAGACTAACCTTGCGGACAAAGAGATATGTGTGAGTCGGAATCACACCCATGAGGTCTAGTCTAACCTTGCAAACAAAGAGACATCGCACAATTGCTAGTCTAAATTATAAAATGATCGTCATGATCAACGAGAAGTGTCAATTACACTAAGCTAGTAAAAAGTTTATCTTCATGTCCCATAACCACTTGCTTAACTTAAATATTTACGAACAAACTGTAAATCTTCACTAGAAAATTGTCACAAGAGGTTCAATCGAACAAGTCCAAGAATTAACCGACGAAGTGAACAAAAGCGTTTCATACCACTTGTTTTACTAAGTCGTTTAATTAGATTTCTCATCCGAGTGAGGTAAAGGTTTGTATATACTAGTAGATTGGAAAACGGTTTAAGAAAAGAGTTTTGTTATTGAAAATAGAGTTGAAATCATTTTGTTGAAAGAGTTTTTATATTTACTACTAGTATTGAAACCTTCATATTTCTAAAGTTGTTATCCCACCTTTTTAGCAAGGCCGTGATACCATAAAATCGACCGAGAAGCCCAAGATAGTTTGTCTCGAAGAATGGTCAACTCAGCATCTCAACAAAGCAAGTTTTGTTGAATGTTTTTCAGATAAGATCCCCTATGGAGGGGGGTCCAGGGGGGTGGCAACCCCCCAAGGTGGGGGTGCGGGGGCAACACCCCCGCTACGGGGGCAACACCCCAAGGTCAGGTCGCGGGGGTCCAGGGGGCAGTGCCCCCGGCGGGGGTGTGCGGCATGCCCCGTCCAAAAAGGTACGACCTAGTGAAGACCTAAGGGAGGATAGGATCGAGCGACCTAATGGTTGCGACCTAGGGGCTAAGGGGTCAAGCGACCTAGTAGTTGCGACCTAGAGGTGTTCGCGAGTTAGCAGAAGCGAGCGACCTAACAGAGGCGAGTGACTTAAGGGGTCATGCGACCTAACTGGAGCAACCCTGTGGTCATGCGACCTAACTGGAGCAACCCTGTGGTCATGCGACCTAACTGAAATGGCCAAGCGACCTAACAAAGGCGAGCGACTTAAGGGACTTGCGACCTAACAAAATCACAGGCCAAGCGACCTAACATTTTAAGGCCGAATGACCTAATTAAACTCGCGACCTAACAGGGTACACGACCTAAAGGTATAAAGGTCATGCGACCTAACGGTATTAAGGTCTAACGACCTAAGGGAAATAGGGTCACGCGACCTAGAGGGCTAAAGGTCCAACAACCTATAGTAAATAAGGTACAACGACGTAAGGGTCCACGCGACCTAAAGAGGGTATGCGACCTAACTCAGTCGAGCGACCTATCTGAAGGCCGACCTAAATCGAACTAGAACGAGCATTTCAAGGCCAAACGGCCTACGACCTACGACCTAGTGCCGAGCGACCTACGACCTATGACCTAGTGCCGAGCGACCTAAGGCTGTAGAACGATTTAAAGCCAGAAACGAGCTACTTGAAGGCCGAGACTTTTCCACGCGAACGACCTAGCATAGGCAGAACGACCTATGTGCAGAATTTCACCAAAACACTAAAAATTGGAGTTTTTCGCCAATCCAATCCAAACCAAATGCAAATGTACATGCTAAAGTGATGGGGAATCATTCCCAACAGTCCAATATAGTTATAGACTAGAATTGTGAGATAAAAATCTCACCTTTGGGCCAAAAATGAATGAAAATGAAGCTTTGAAGCAAAGCAAGAATCAATCCACTTTAATCTCAACACAAGAAGCTTGAATCCAATATCTTCTCTTTGAATTTGGAGTTGAAAGATGGATTTGAAGTAGAAGCCTAGGTTTGGAGTTTTAGTTTCCCTTTCCACTCACCATCAATGCTTGAGCTAGAGTTTGGTAGGAATTTATGAACAGTGAGGAGAAGGATAGAAGTGGGCTTGAGTTATAATGGCTAGACTAACCCAAAGTCCAAAGTGGAAAAAGTTAGTGAAATTTCACTAACTTCAAACCTATCAATGTTTATACTTAAAAAAATTATAAACGACATTTCGAACTCAATGGAAGTGGTCTCGAGTCCTAATTCGACCGTTTGCAAAAAGTAGCTTTTCAGACCAATATCCGAATAACGATAAAATATTTAAACAAAATATTTAAATATATAATCGATAAATATGCGGGTTGTTACAGACTCCCCTCCTTAAAGAAATTGCGTCCTCGCAATATATAAGATGGAAATAAAAAGTAACAACCATAAAAGCATATTATCACAAAAGAAATATGAAATAAGAAGTTCACCTCATTGAGCACTAGAAAGTAAGTCCGGATGTGTTCGCTCGATGAATTCTCTAGATTCCCAAGAACAATCTTTAGAGTTTGAGGACCATTGAACCTTCACAAGAGGAATATCTTTATTTCGAAGTCGTTTGACCTCCGAAGCAATAATTCGAATAGGTTGCTGCTCATAAGTTAAATTTGGCGAAACTTCAATTTCTTCCACAATACCAGGCTCAAGAATAGAATCGGAATCTCGAAGGCATTCCCGTAATTTAGAAACGTGAAACACGTCATGCATGGCAGAAAACTAAGCTGGTAATGAAAGGCGATAAGCCATGGAACCAATACGTTCAGTGATAGGAAATGGCCCAATATATCGAGGCGCTAACTTTCCCGACCGACTGAAACGTACAACACCTTTCATAGGTGAAACACGAATAAAAACAAGATCTCCAACAGAAAATTCTAATTTCCTTCTTCGATTATCGGCATAGGATTTTTGTCTACTCTGGGCTTCTTTCATCCTATGTCGAATAAGTTCAATCTTTTCTGTGGAATCACGAATAAAGTCTGGACGTAAAACCAGCCTCTCACCGGCCTCAAGCCAACAAGAAGGAGATCGGCATGGCCTTTAGTAGAGTGCCTCGATAGGTGCCATACCAATACTAGATTGGAAGCTATTATTATAGGAAAATTCGACAAGTGAAATATGATCTTCCCAACTTCCACCAAAATCAAGCACACAAGCTCGAAGAAGATCTTCAAGAGTTTGATTCACACACTCGGTTTGTCCATCGGACTGGGGGTGATAAGCTGTGCTAAAATTAAGCTTCGTTCCCAAAGCTTTTTGAAGACTCTTCCAAAATCCACTAGTAAACAATGGATCACGATCGCTAACAATAGAAGTAGGAACTCCATGCAATTTAACAATTTCTTTGATAAAGAGTTTGGCCAAAAGAGGAATGGTGCGGTTAGACTGAACGGGAATAAAATGGACGGATTTAGTAAGTCTATCAACGATCACCCATAAGCTATCATGACCCGAACGAGAACGGGGAAGGCCATCAATAAAATCCATGGAAATTTGGTCCCACTTCCACATTGGAATTTCTAAAGGTTGCAATAACCCACCAGGCCTTTGATGTTCGGCCTTAACAAGTTGGCATGTCATGCAACACTTAATAAAGTTAGAGATGCTGGATTTCATTCCCTCCCAATAATAAAGTCGCTTCATATCAGCGTACATTTTACTGCTACCGGGATGAATGGTAAATTTAGAACGATGAGAATCTTCTAAAATATCTTTATGAAGATTTCCAATATTTGGTACGATAAGTCTACCAAATTTCCGAATGCCGCCACGAGAATCAATATCAAAGTCTTTCAAACCTTCAATATCAATTCTATCCTTAATATTTTGGCCAAGAAGAACCAGTTCAGGATCTAGCATTTGAGCTTCAAGAATGCGGTCTAAGAGAGAAGGATGAGCCTCAAGGCTACATAAAACAAATGATGAGCATAAATCGGATACGCGCTCTCGAATCTCACAAGTGGATAAGACCTCGAGATCGTTCCATTCGGATATCATCATAGAAACAACTGCTTGTTGCTTACGGCTAAGAGCATCGGTGACACGATTACCCTTACCGGGGGTATAAAGAATATCAAGATCATAAGGAGCAAGGAACTCGAGCCAACGTTGTTGACGTAAATTAAGTTCCTTTTGAGAAAATAAATATTTCAAAGACTTATGGTCCGTGTAAAGAATAAATTTCTCTCCCAATAGATAATGACGCCAAATTCGAAGGGCGAAAATAATAGTCGCGAGTTCTAAATCATGTGTGGCATATCTAGTCTCGGCCGGCTTCAATTGCCTAGAAGCATAAGCAATAACACATTCTTTTTGCATAAGAACGGAACCCAAACCAAGTCGACTGGCATCGGTATAAACAACAAATTCTTGATTCCCTTCGAGAATATCGAGAATAGGAGCATCGGAAAGGAGTTCTTTCAATTTCTGAAAAGAGGCTTCACATTTGTCCGACCAAATGTATTTAACACCCTTCTTAGTCAAGCCAGTGAGAGGCACGACAATCTTAGAAAAGTCTTTAATAAAACGACGGTAATAGCCCGCCAATCCGAGAAAGCTACGGATTTCAGTCACACTCTCAGGTCTTTTCCAATCTTGAATCGCTTCAATCTTTGAAGGATCCACGGAAATTCCGGATTCGGAAATAATATGACCGAGAAACTTCACACGAGATTGCCAAAAGTGGCATTTAGAAAATTTCGCCTTTAATTGATTACTCCTAAAAGTTTCCAATACAATCTGAAGATGTTTCTCATGTTCCTTCTCGGTTTTTGAATACACAAGAATATCATCAATGAATATGAGAACAAACCGATCGAGGAAATCTTTGAAAACTCGATTCATGAGGTCAACGAAATAAGATGGAGCATTCGTTAACCCAAATGGCATAACAAGCCATTTATAAGATCCATATCGAGTACGGAATGATGTCAAAGGAATGCTATCCTCTACGATACGAAGCTGATGGAAACCGGTAGCCAAGTCCAATTGTGAAAAGACCTTAGCACCACTAAGCTGATTGAATAGATCATCAATCCGAGGTAAAGGATATTTATTTTTAATGGTAAGATCGTTAAGCTTGCGATAATCAACGCAGAGCCTAAGAGTACCATCGGATTTCTTTACGAAAATAGCCGAAGCTCCCCAAGGCGAGGAACTAGAGCGAATAAATTGCTTCGTCTCCAATTCGGATAATTGTTTGCGCATCTCTTCATTTTCCTTATTGGACATGTGATAAGGAGGACGAGTAATAGGTTGAGCTTCAGAGGTAAGATTAATTCTGAACTCAATTGCTCGCTTAGGTGGTAAACCTAAAACGGGCTCGAATATGTCGGAAAATTCACGGACAACGTGAATTCGAGAAATGACGTCTTCCTCCTCCTCATCATCATCGTCTCGAGGATTTAAAGAATATAAAGATGCAGTCAAAGAAGAATCCGAATCTTTAAGAATAATAGAAATCTGATTTATAGATTGCAGATGTCCGAGATAAATAGTCCGCTCATGACATAGGATATGAGCTTCATAACGGTTAAGCCAGTCCATACCCAATATCATTCCATGGCCTAAATAACGCATAACATGCAAATAGGCTAGGAAGGAAAAATCGCATAAAATAATCTCCACATCTTTACAAAGCAAACTAAGAGTTGCGGATCCACCAACAGGATTCGCAATTTTTAAAGAAGTCATTAATGCAGTAACACTTAAGGAAATAGTGTCTACCAGTTCCTTTGATATAAAAGAATGGGATGCACCCGTATCAAAGAGAACTCTAATAGGTTGATCATGAAATAAAATAATACCATCAAGAATGGAGTGAGAAATACCTTGGCCACGAGATGTGTTGCCAGGGGCTTGAGCCACATTCAACTTTCCTTCCTTCTTGCCTTCATGTTTGAGGCATTGATGTATGTAATGATACGGGCTCTTACAATAGCGACAAGATTTGGGCTTAGAGCACTTATTCACAAAATGATCCCCAGTCCACAGTTGAAGCATATCGCACCACTAGGAGAAGGAGACTTTGCCGCAGGGGTTGCTTGCTTACCCTTTTTGTTGGGATAAGGGCCTTTGAATCTACTAGGCCTCCTTTTGTTGTTGAAGTTGGGTTTGGAAGCTACTACTTCAACATCACTTTCTTTATCAGCCTCTTCCAAACGAAGAGCGATATCTATAAGTTGGTCGAAAGGAACTTCTAACTTTAGAAGTAATGGCTTCTTGAGGCTTTTGTTTAAGCCATAAACGAACCTCTGGTTCTTCCTCAATGGGGTGGTGATGTATTCAACCCCATATTTGGAAAGCGACTCAAAGGCTGCGACGTAATCAGTCACAGAGGACTCACCTTGAGCAAGGTCTATAAAGCGTCGAGCCAGAGTTACCTTCTCTGCTTCTGGTACAAATTTTAACTCGAAGCGTGTCCGGAATTGCTCCCAAGTAAGGTCCGCTTCGTTGACTTCAAAAATAAGAAGTTCATACTAGTCTAATGCTCTCTCTTGGAGCATACTGGAAGCCACCTGAACACGGTGAAGATCGATGAGATTCACGCGAATGAAGATTCGATCGCAGGTCCTCAACCAAGCCTAGACCTTGATGATAGTTTCAGAACCTTTAAATGGCTTCCCATCCAGGTTGGTGTAATCATTGCACAAACGTGAAAACCCAGATTTAGGGTGAGTAGGTTCCGGATTAGAACCAATTGCTTGAGCATTCGTGACAAGGTCAAGAAGTTGCTGGGTAGTCATAAAAACTCCATCTTGGGGTGGAGCACTAGATGGTCCAGCTCTGGGACGACCAGGTCTAACCATTTCTCTTCCTTATGAAAGAAAGAAGAGAAAGAAGAAGATTATTCACTAATGAATATCAAGCAATCTTGCTAGATAAAACAAGGAATCATAAAGGATATAGGATGAATCAGTACGACGACTCGAATTAATCCTAAGACATAACTCCTAAGGTGGACTTAGGACGATGATCCTTGTTAAGTTATTCTACATTGTTCCGAAGTTTGGCTTTGATACCAAGCTGTGACGCCCCACCTCTATACCCATGCTAGCCAAGAACACTACGGTGTAGTGCTGTCAACTAGCACAGAGAATAAGGCTGTTGAGGAGAGGCCATCCATGTGATTGCTTATCACACGGTGGCTATAAATAATCTTCGGAAACAAACATAGAAATAAGCATAACACAAATCAGTCACAGACATCCATATCACAAAGGCGGAAGAAGATATGAATATATAACTAACCCATGAAAGTGTACATCAGAGTAGTGGTCTAAAAGATCCACAATAATACAAAAGAATAGCAACACGTGCTATACAAAAGAATACAACTATGAGTCTATATCTCAAGTGTATACAACAAAACCTGCTAATCTAAATAGTTAGCCAAAAGTCAGAGTAGCAAATCCCGGGAAGAAGTCAAGCAGAAGCACTTGTAACATCTCGGTCTGACTCGATTATTATTTAAGAAAATAATAAACGGATCAGTCTAGCTATAAATATCAGATGACATGGTATAAAATAAAAGATGTGGCATAAACATAAAATATCCATACCGACATACTACTATAAGTATGCAAATGATGATCAACAGAAGATCAACCAATAAGAGATAAATCAATATCACAAGAATCTTCTTAAAGATCCAAGGAGGGCATCATACCCTAAACTTGTACTCATAACAAGTCAATGACATAAATTCAAGAAATCAACACAAGAAATCCAGAAATCACAGAAAAAGGGAAAGAGGCCTATCACATGACGGTCCGAAGACCATGGGGAGCTACCCCATATGGGTGAGTCGGAATCACCCAGATGAGGTCTAGGCTAACCAAAAAGCAAAAAGGTATGTGTGAGTGGAATCACACAAATGGTGTCTAGCCTAAACTCGCAACAAAAAGGTATGTGTGAGTGGAATCACACAAATGGTGTCTAGACTAACCTTGCGGACAAAGAGATATGCGTGAGTCGGAATCACACCCATGAGGTCTAGTCTAACCTTGCAAACAAAGAGGCATCGCACAATTGCTAGTCTAAATCATAAAATGATCGTCATGATCAACGAGAAGTGTCAATTACACTAAGCTAGTAAATATAAAAGTTTATCTTCGTGTCCCATAACCACTTGCTTAACTCAAATATTTACGAACAAACTGTAAATCTTCACTAGAAAATTGTTACAAGAGGTTCAATCGAACGAGTCCAAGAATTAACCGACGAAGTGAACACAAGCGTTTCATACCACTTGTTTTACTAAGCCGTTTAATTAGATTTCTCATCCAAGTGAGGTAAAGGTTTGTATATACTAGTAGATTGGAAAACGGTTTATGAAAAGAGCTTTGTTATTGAAAATAGAGTTGAAATCATTTTGTTGAAAGAGTTTTTATATTTACTACTAGTATTGAAACCTTCATATTTCTAAAGTTGTTATCCCGCCTTTTTAGCAAGGCCGTGATACCATAAAATCGACCGAGAAACCCAAGATAGTTTGTCTCGAAGAATGGTCAACTCAGCATCTCAACAAAGTAAGTTTTGTTGAATGTTTTTCAGATAAGATCCCCTACGGAGGGGGGTCCAGGGGGGTGGCGACCCCCCAAGGTGGTGGTGCGAGGTTCGACCTGCCCGGTCACGTCGCGGGGGTCCAGGGGGCAGCGCCCCCGGCGGGGTGCGGGGCGGCGCCCCGTCCAAAATGGTACGACCTAGTGAAGACCTAAGGGAGGATAGGATCGAGCGACCTAATGGTTGCGACCTAGGGGACTAAGGGGTCAAGCGACCTAGTGGTTGCGACCTAGAGGTGCTCGCGAGTTAGCAGAAGCGAGCGAACTAACAGAGGCAAGCCACTTAAGGGGTCATGCGACCTAACTGGAGCAACCTTGTGGTCATGCGACCTAACTGAAATGGCCAAGCGACCTAACAAAGGCGAGCGACTTAAGGGACTCGCGACCTAACAAAAGCACAGGCCAAGCGACCTAACATTTTAAGGCCGAACGACCTAATTAAACTCGCGACCTAACAGGGTACACGACCTAAAGGTATAAAGGTCATGCGACCTAACGGTATTAAGGTCTAACGACCTAAGGGAAATAGGGTCACACGACCTAGAGGGCTAAAGGTCCAACGACCTATAGTAAATAAGGTACAACGACCTAAGGGTCCACGCGACCTAAAGAGGGTATGCGACCTAACTCAGTCGAGCGACCTATCTGAAGGCCGACCTAAATCGAACTAGAACGAGCATTTCAAGGCCAAACGACCTACGACCTACGACCTAGTGCGAGCGACCTACGCCCTATGACCTAGTGCCGAGCGACCTAAGGCTGTAGAACGATTTAAAGCCAGAAACGAGCTACTTGAAGGTCGAGACTTTTCCATGTGAACGACCTAGCATAGGCAGAACGACCTAAGTGCAGAATTTCACCAAAAACACTAAAAATTGGAGTTTTTGGCCAATCCAATCCAAACCAAATGCAAATGTATATGCTAAAGTGATGGGGAATCATTCCCAACAGTCCAATATAGTTACAGACTGGAATTGTGAGATAAAAATCTCACCTTTGGGCCAAAAATGAATGAAAATGAAGCTTTGAAGCAAAGCAAGAATCAATCCACTTTAATCTCAACACAAGAAGCTTGAATCCAATATCTTCTCTTTGAATTTGGAGTTGAAAGATGGATTTGAAGTAGAAGCCTAGGTTTGGAGTTTTAGTTTCCCTTTCCACTCACCATTAATGCTTGAGCTAGAGTTTGGTAGGAATTTATGAAGAGTGAGGAGAAGGAGAGAAGTGGGCTCGAGTTATAATGGCTAGACTAACCCAAAGTCCAAAGCGGGAAAAGTTAGTGAAATTTCACTAACTCCAAACCTATCAATGTTTATACTTAAAAGAAATGTAAACGGTATTTCGAACTCAATGGAAGTGGTCTCGAGTCCTAATTCGACCATTTGCAAAAAGTAGCTTTTCGGACCAATATTCGAATAACGATAAAATATTTAAACAAAATATTTAAATATATAATCGATAAATATGCGGGTTGTTACCGTGTTCTTCCTTTATATAAGTATTATAAACTTCATATTTAAATTATTTTATCATCGACATTTCTTTCTTTAAAGAATTGTTTTCCATCAAAATGAAAATCCTAAAAATTCAACTTTTGTTCAGCTCCTAATTTCTTTCAAGTTGAATTTTCGTATTTTTAAATTTAAGAATTGGAAAGCTAACTTCTAATGGGAAGTTGTAAAAACAAAGGATTTTGTAACGACGGACATTTTTAAACATTCAAAAGTATTAAACTAAATAAGATTTTTAAATAAAATTGATAGGAATAAAAAATTAAGATTTTATTGATACAAATTAGATTATATTACAAATTATGAGCTTAATTAAAATTTCTATTAATGACATATGTTTGCAATAATATAAGGATGATAACAAATGTTAGCGTGTATTTTAATAATATTGGTTTGAATGATATTAACAATTGTCTGAATGTAAAACTCCAATTGATTGGAATAATAAATGTTAATAAGAAATAATAAATGTTTCTTTATTAAAAAAGAATCATATGTTTATTTATTTAAAATGTTTGGTAGCTAAAAGATTGATTTCAGAGATGATAAACTATTATTTGGTAAGAAATGTATAATACCTGTTTGTATCCAATAGTGCATAAACATGTTTAAATCACTATTTGATAGGAAATAATTTTTCTATTTCTCATTACATTTATTTAGTCCATTTTGTTATTCACCTTTGTAATCAATTGAAATTAATGTAATTGAAATTATTAAATTGTAAGTTTATAAGTGTAACTAAACGTGGCTTATGTTTTGTGAAAATATTAGAAAAGTTTGATTTAATGAAAAGAAGAATGTTTATATCAAATAAAATGAATGTTTCATTTGTCAATGTAGATTTAATTTCATTAGAGTAAAGAACAGAATGATTTGTTAAAAAAAAGAAATATATTTATTTATTTGAACGCTGTTTTAGCATACAGATTGATTACAAGAATAGGAATATAATTTAAGTAAGTTATTTGTTACTGTGGTGTAAAACAACAAATTTATAAACATGTTTAAATGACTAAAGGAAACAATTGTCCTATTTCTCATCCATTTTGGTTTATCTATTTTGAAATTTAACTCTGTTATTGATTGCAATTAATGTAATGGAAATATTTCGATTAAAAGGAAATAAAACGTTGATTGCAATTAATAGATTTAATAAAAGAAATGTATGTTTTGTGTTAAACAGAAATGGTGCTTTGATGGAAATAAAAGAATTGAACGTTTTCATTTTTAAGGTAAGTATAATTTTATTAATTGTGCGTAGATAAAAATTTATATGTGTACAAATTGAGTATTATGTGAGTGAATGAAATTAATTTGGTTACGTTTCGAAAAAATTTGAATTTCAAAATGTGTATGTGGTCCCTTCATTTCTTTTTTATTTATTTATTGCATGTACATTTTAAAATAGTTACCTCATTATTAAAACTTGGTCCGTTCATTTCTCCTTCGGTTTAATGCCTAAGCCTAAATTTTTAGGCTATATTTAATTCTTTCCATCTCCTTTTTGGTTATAAATATTTTTTATTTTCCTTTGGTTTGCAAATTTTCTCATTCCTACATACATTTCCTTATGCATTATCAATGCCTAAAGCATTTAAAACTAAACGTGCATTTTGTCCCTCCACCTTTGTTTCCTTATTATTAAATAATCTATAATTTTATTTCTTCATTTGCATTTTAATTCTCCTTAACACCTAAATTCTCATCTTTCAATACTACGTTTTAGGGCTGTTCATATTTTACTTTATTTCATTTCCTAGTTTGTTTATATGTAACAACCCGGTATTTCGTACCGATTAATGATCGTCTTTGGACGATAATTTTTCTTAACTAATTTCCTATTGAAAATTTTAAAATTTGAATTAAAATTCTTTTCATAAATTTGTTTAAGAATTTTTTTGGGCTTTAAAAATTGTTTTGGCCCATTTCTTTTGTTGCCGTGGTGGGTAGCAAAGCTTAATAACCGGCCCCCCCTTTTCTTTAATTTTCATTCATTCGAAACCTAAATTAAGAAACATACGAACGAAATGGCGGCCCCCTTCTCGTTCGCCCCTCTTTTCAAAAATTAGGGATTCGTTCAGCTCCTAGGTGCCTCGACTTCGGCTTGCTCGATCGAATGATGGGTTTCGTTGCTCGGCTTCTTCTAATTGGTCGACAAGGTGAGTAATCTTTATTACTCACATCTAATACTTGCTTAGTATTGTGTTCATGTTGTTCAACTTTGTTTCGATGTTGAATTCGTTTGATTTTGGTTTATTTCTTTGCTACTTGCTTAGTACGACATTGATTTTATGTCGTGATTGCCATGACTTTGATTTTAGTTTGAAACTACTGCTTTGAACTCTTTGGCATTCGAATTGATTCTGTTTGGCCTTCGGCAAATTTTGAAATTCATTTCTTGATTAATTAATACCGGCGACTTTGATTTTTTTCTGGTGATTTTTACTTACTGCTTCAATGACTTCGGACCTTCGAAGCTATTTGATTTCGACCCTTCATCGTGTTGCAATCTTTAACTTGAGTTAGTTGCTGTTTCATAAATCAAAGTCTATAGCTTTCCATCTATAGGCCGTTGTCTTGGGTTTCAATGCATTCATATATGTCTTCACTTCCATGTTGTTGCGTTGTATCTTGACTGATCAATATTGCATTGTTGGTTATTCACTTGACTCAGTTGAACTATTACTTGTTGTCATCTTTTTATGGCCTGCATATGTATTAAGTGCTCACCGATTTCATGCGAGTATTTCCACCTGACTGTACCCAGAGGTTGACTGACTTCCAGTTTGCTTCGAGATAGTTTTGTTGCATTGTGATCTTGTGGTGGCTGTATTTTTAGTTGCAGTTGCCCTTGTATCCTTGTGTGCCTTATTGCTGGTGCTTTGCCTTCGTGGCTCTCATGTTCATGTGTGTCTGGTCACGTGTTCTTGGATTTGTATATTTTTGGGTTCATCCCTGAGTACTGTTCGATCTGCTATTTGCACACTGCTTTTGCACTGTGTCTTGAACTGCCACTTGATGTTGTCGTTTGGGTTTCATCTCTGGAGTATATATGCATTCCTGTCATACTTTTTGTACATTTGTTACTGAGTTCTTTTGGTTTGGGTACATATGCCTAGTTCACTTTTAGTTGCTGTAGTGATGCATGTTCTTTATGTATCACTGCATATGCTATTTTCCATGTTATCGACTGGCTTGGCAGTTGTGTTGAATCATGATAGTTGTGATTTGACCATTGCCTTTTGTAATTGCTAATAGCATGCATATGTATACATGTTTATGCAGCTTGCATTTGAGTTATAGTTTTGAGTTTATTTGCCTCTGTTGGGTACTGACTCTCTATGTTCTTTAATGTTGTGTGTTGTGGTGCCATGTTTGTGGTGCTCCCACCTTCATTTTGATGACTTCATGTAATTAATTCATCTGCACATACCTGTGCCATTTCTCTGCATACATCTGCACATCATTGTCATGATTGTTGATGTCTTGTGTTGGCTATTTGGATTAAGCCAATCTCTGTAGCCTTTATTGGATAGTTGCCTGTACTTTGGGCTTGTCTCAATGATGCACTATGTTGTTTCATATATTGATGTTAGTGTTGCTTTGCATCACTTCTACTTCCTGTATCATTATATGGTTTGTAGTTACACATGTTTATATGGGCACTGCCTATGAATGTTTCACTGCGTTCATCTGTATTGATCATGCTCGTGCCTGCACCTCGCTAAACTATCTAGTGCGGTAGCATTTTGGTCTTTGCAGTTGCATTTTTGATTGTGTTGTCTTGGGCTTGTGTAATACTTTGTCGAATTCGTTTGCGTTGTGCTACCTAGTTTTTCTAACTGTGCAGCCTTACCCCCCCTGCTGCATTCGTTTGATTGTTGTATTTGGGTTTTCAGCTGCAGTTTGTGGTCATCTTTTCGTGACCACTTGGGCATTTCTTTGCCTTGTTCGAATTTGTTTGGTTGCCGTTGCTTGAGACAGTCAACCAATTCAATTCACTTGGTTGAAACTTTTCTCTACTGTCACTTGTTTATTGCATTTGTTGGCACTGTGAATTCTTGAGCATTGGCCTTTATGCCTTATTGCTATTTCTGTATATGCTGTTGTGGCGAGGCAGTGTACGCGTGCGTGCACTGCAGCCACTCAGTATCGACATTTTGAATTGATATTTGAATTTTCATTGATATTTTTAGTACATCATCACTGTAGTGGCAAGGCAGTGCACGCAAGCGTGAACTGCAGCCACACGGTATGGTTTTGTGATATTCTATTTTGCTTTGATTTATTGATCTTTTGCATATTCCATATGCTGTAGTGGCGAGGCAGTGCACGCGTGCGTGTACTGCAGCCCTACTCGATTTAATATTTTAATTGATATTTCAATGGTTTGAACTATTTCTTTTATTCAATTCAATATTCTGAATTTCATTCTGATTTGGTTGAATTTGCTGATTTGTTGTTTAACACTGCTACGTGTTATATTTATCGTTATCCGATTCTTTATTTAAGGATCGGATAGACGAAATTTATTGTGACTATCGTTTATTCATTATTTAATTATTATTGCTTCTGTGCACTAATAACTGAGTTTGAATTAGACTGACCCGAGTATTATTTTCTTTTGAATTTAATACTCGGGTCAGACCGAGTATTTCAGGTTGTAGATATTCTGCTTTGGGTTGCTGCTAGAGCTATGAAGTTCTTTTATATCTTTTGGAGTAGTCGTCGTCATTTGTAGTAGTCTGTATAATTGTATAGGAAGATATGTATTCATGTATATTATATACGTTAATGTACTTGTATATGTAACTTCCCGAGTCGACTGTTGTAGTTGTATCATATGTATTGTATCAAATGTATTGTAACTGACATCAGTTATTGTATATATGAGACTTTCTGTTTTATTTGTGTTCCGCATTATCTTATCTGTGTAATATTTTATGTTTACTGTTCTAAACTATTACGAACCATCGTAGTTCGTTTTATACTGGAATTGGGGTATGTCGATGGGAGAAAATAAATCAGAGATGAAAAATGAAAGAATATATATATATATATACCACTCCTATCGAGATAACCAATACTAGTGTAAGGCCTAACTATTGATGGCCGCTCCTCAACAGCCTTATTCTCCGTGCTAGTTGACAACACTACACCGTAGTGTTCTTGGCTAGCGTGGGTATAGAGGTGGGGCATCACAGCTTGGTATCAAAGCCTGAGGTTTAGAACAAATATAAAACATAACTTAGATGGAACATATGTTACAACTATTTGTTGACGTTTTATTTCTCATATTTGCTTATGATTGTCTTTGATTGTTAGGTATGAATTCCTAACGCTTATTCATATGCATTTGATTTTGATTCTTGTGTTTTCGGCTTTGATTTGATTTAGTCGATGATTGATTTTGTTCGAATCTCAGCGATTCCGAACTTGATATTTTATGTTTTCCTCGGCTTGATTTCCATTCGACTTCGGTCACTTTGTTTTTGAGAAATTTCTAAATTCTTGATTTCCAAGACTCTGACTTGGTTTGCCGTTGAGTCCTTTGATGATGATGTTGAATCGTTTTGTACTCTATTATGGCCATTAATTGTTGACTTCGACATTGACTTGATTTTTATTTTTTTTGTTGAAGTCATTTATGCATTTATGCTCGTTCTTCTTTTTTTTCCAATTGTTAATCGATTCTTTTTTTCCGATTAGTTGTTATCTTCTTTGTCGACTTTGATAACTTCTATTTCTAGGATTTTTTGGATATTCCTACTTTGATGGATTTAGAATCGAATTCTTTGGATTTTATTCACGTCTTCGAATGTGAACTTTAGTGAATTGATTTGGTTTTCAAATTTAATCGATTCTTGTTAATTCCCCGATTTGTTGCTATCATTTATTAGCAACTTTGATAACATTTTCTTCGGAATTTTTGTGAACATACCTTTGGATGGATACAGTATCGATTTCTTTGGATTCTATTCACATCTTTGTATGTGAATTCTTGTGATTTGTCACTTTAAAAATATAAAGGTTTTCTATACAGTAGTAAATATCAAAACTCTTTCAACAAAATGATTTCAACTCTATTTTCAATAACAAAGCTCTTTTCTTAAACCGTTTTCCAATCTACTAATATATACAAACCTTTACCTCACTCGGATGAGAAATCTAATTAAACGGCTTAGTAAAACAAGTGGTATGAAACGCTTGCGTTCACTTTGTCGGTTAATTCTTGGACTTGTTCGATTGAACCTCTTGTGACAATTTTCTAGTAGAGATCTACAATTTGTTCGTAAATATTTAAGTTAAGCTAGTGGTTATGGGACATGAAGCTAAGCTCATATATTTACAAGCTTAGTGTAATTGACACTTCTCGTAGATCTTGACGATCGCTTCATGAATTAGACCAGCAATTGTGCGATGTCTCTTTCATTGCAAGGTTAGGCTAGACACCATTTGTGTGATTCCACTCATACATACCGTTTTGCTTTTTGGTTAGCCTAGACACCATTTGTGTGATTCCATTCACACATACCTTTTTGTTTGCGAGGTTAGGCTAGACACCACTTGTGTGATTTCGCTCACACATACCTTTTTGCTTTTTGGTTAGCCTTGACCTAATTCGGGTGATTCAGACCCATCCATATGGGGTAGCTCCCCATGGTCTTCGGACCGTCATGTGATAGACCTATTTCCCTTTTTCTGTGATATTGATTGATCTCTGGATGATTATGACGATCATCTTTGTGATTTAGACTAGCGATTCTGCGATGTCTCTTTGTTTGCTTTCTGGTTAGGCTAGACACCACTTGTGTGATTTCGTTCACACATACCTTTTTGCTTTTTGGTTAGCCTAGACACCACTTGTGTGATTTCATTCACACATACCTTTTTGCTTTCTGGTTAGGCTAGACACCACTTGTGTGATTCCATTCACACATACCTTTTTGCTTTTCGGTTAGCCACCATGAGATAGCGTCTCGTTTTGTATTGCACGTGTTGGTGATTTTTCATGCTCACGTGTAGGTGAGTTTCCATGCTCCCGTTCTCGCTTTGCGTTACACGTGTTGGTGATTTTTCATGCTCACGTGTAGGTGAGTTTTCATACTCCCATTTGAGTTTCCATACTCCCATTCGAGTTTCCGTACTCCCACTTGAGTTTTCATACTCTCATTTTGTGATATCTGGATTTCTTGTGTAGATTTCTAGAATTTGTGTTTTCTGGATTTCTTGTGATGATTTCTAGAATTTGTGCTTCACCAATTTTCGTGATTTCTATTGATAAGTTTTATCAATTTTTGGTGCATTGGTGAATTCGTGTGTTATTGACTTGTTATGAATACAAGTTTAGGGTATGATAACCCTTCCTATCTTTGAGAAGATTCTTGTGACATTTTTGATGAATGAAAATTCATTGGTATTATATTTTGATGCCAATTATTTCGATGAAATTTTGACGTATTAACTTCGATAACCATCAATTTTAAAATGAATTTTCAAGCGGTTATCCCGCAATGCTGATTTTGTTATCCGTTTTTACGGTATTTCGAGAAGTGAAATTTCCTTGTCGAAGTTGCTACTGACGTTGCTATTTTAATCACGTGTTTTAAAAATTTGTTATTCTTCAAAATTATTTCAAAATTAAAATTTAAAATTGTTTTCAAAATTTTTACAGTTTACGCTTTCAAAAGAATGAGGAAGCGATTTAAACATTTCAGGAAAATCGAGGACTATGACCCCTTTCTTTTACTGATTCGCTTAATTCCGGACTTGTCCGTTTGAGAATGTGAAATGTTATTTTTAAAATACACAATTATGCACTTTCAAGAAAACGATGAAATGAATTAAACAATTTAGTAAAACTCGTGGTTATGGGTCATGTGCGTTTGCTATTTCGATTAATTCCGGACTCGTTAATTGAAAAGTTTGTGATTTCTGATTATCGTTTTGATAATCGGATGTTGGCAATTTCTGATTTATCGTTTTTGATAATCAGATATTTGTTGTTTTTGATTATCGCTTGTGATAATCAGATATTTGAGATTTAATTATCGTTTGTGATAATTAAATATTTGTGATTTAAGATTTGATTATCGTTTTTGATAATCGAATATTTGTTGATTTAAGATTTGAGTATCGTTTTGATAATTGAATATTTGCTGATTTGAAATTTGGTTACCGTTGTGGTAATTCCTGATTATCGTTTTTGACAGTTAGATATTTGTGATTTTTGTTTTCTAATTATCTTTGTTGATAATTAGATTTTGTTCTCTCCTTATCGTATCAATAATTAGATATTGATGTTTCGTGATTTCTGTATTCTGACTATCTATTTGATAATTAAATTTTGTTGAGAATTTGTGAATTTCTTTTATGAAATTAAAAGATTTCTTTGGTGTGTATATAGTACTACGCCGGGGTACCGGCTCAATTTTCCGCTATTCATGACGTTTTCCACGTCTTCCAATTACGGAAATGCCTTAGGGATTTCCGATTTTTATTCTTGAGCAACCTTCTATTCACATCATTGCTTCGGGGGTGTAGCACCTTCGAAATAACGATGTTTTTCTTGCGGAAGTTCAATGGTTCTTGTAACAACCCTGAATTTTGAATAATTTAATTTGTAAATATTTAATTTATTTTAAATATTTAAATGATAATTTGACTTAAATTTCAAATTGTCAGAATAATTTGGCGATTAAATTTTAGAATTTAATCTAGTGAAAAGTTGAATAAAATCTAAATTTGACTTTAGAGTTGAAATTGAATATTGAATTTGTATTTTAAATTCGAACTAATGACATAGAAAAAATAGTTTGGATTTACGAATTATTTTTATGTAAATTTATAAATTGATATTGATAGTTGAACTGCAAAACGTTTATATGTTATTAAAGGAAATGATTTACAAAACAAATTTGAATTTATAATGAAAAAATGTAAAAAAATAATAATATAACATAAAATAAGAAAAATGAAAAGAGTACACTGCCTTATACTTTCATCAGCTACAAACACGCCATTATTTACGCTCTTAACTCACGCCTTTCATCACGCAAAAATCACGATCTCCTCCCCTTCTTATTTTCGCCATTCCTCTTCTCTTCACTTTAGAAAAAAATGAAACGAATAAAATAAATTAATGGCGGCCATGAATCTTCGTTCGTCCCTCTTCCCTAAATTAGGGCTTCTTTGCGTTCGGTCGTCCTCGTTGCTCGCTCGTCTTCACAATTAGGGCTTCAGCTTCAATTCGTTCGCGACCGCTTCGGTGAAAGGTGAGTGACCCTCACATCTGTTTTCATTCTCAGTCGTTTGATTTAGCTATCATTTTGATGATTTCTCTGTTGATTTTTTTTCATTGATTGGTTCGATTCCTTTTTGTTGGCTTCGGCCTTTGATATTGTTCGATTTTGCTTCTGTGATATTTTTAATGGCTTGGCCTTGATTTTTTTTTTGGCCCCAGTGAGCTTCGTCTCTGGCCATCTTTGTATTCGTTCCTGAAGCATTGATTTGGATTCTTGATAACTATGGCTCGTTGATGTCGGTCCCTGTGACCACATCCATGGCTTATAGTTTCATGTGATTTTCGAAGTTAAATTTTTGGAAAGAAAAGAAAATAGAAGAAATTGATTTTTGTTGGCTTCGGCTTTGCTTTCACTGATGTGTGAATTTTACTATAGTCTTCATTTTGTAGCTGTCTCATACTTCGATTTGTAGATGACTTGTTCATCCTAGTGGTTTCCTTTTGACTTTGGTCATTTGTGACATTGTCACTTCTGATCATCCCTGTAGCATGCGTAACTTTCACTTGCTGTTGTAGCTGCCGAGTACTCTGGTGGCTGACTATTCTGTAGCATATCTCTGATTCATTTGTGTTTGTTCATTCATGATGGCTTGTCCAGTTTTTGTTACTTGTTTAACTTGATTTGGTGCCATTCACTTCTGCACTGTGTCTTGTTTGATTTTGATGAAGTGTTACTGCATATTACTTGAGTTGTTTTGAATGTGGTCTTTGATGTTGTACCTGTTAATACTAGAGGCAAATTATATGTCCCAGTTCACTGGACTTGGTCGCTTGACGCATTTTATGCACATGCTCTGGCCAGTTGACTGTGATTTGCTTAGGCTACATACTTCAGTTTGGTTGCTAGTTAACCATCTATTCGAACTATTATTATTATATCCTAAGCAGTTATGAATTTGGGAAAAGATTAATGGTAGCCATTCACAATAGTGTAAGTGGAAATATTTAGTTGTATGCATCACGTATCCTGCCCTTACACAATAGATTGTTGTGCACTTTCATTTTGTTGCACTGTATTATGTTATTATTGGTATGAATGCAAAGCCTTGGTTGCCAGGCCATTTGCGTTTTGGCCAAGCCACATTAGTTTGGAAATTGTTACAGATATGTAGTAGTGATACCCTATTTCTGCTGTCCACCTGAGTTGTAGCTGCTGTCCACTGAGTTGATCATTGAAGTGATACTTCATTTATGTCTCCCTGTATATGTCATGCAGTTTGCTCTAGTTCCCTGTCTTGCTCATAAGTGATATTCTCATTTATGTCTTCACTTATGCTTGTCTAGTCTGGTACTTGTACATTTTTAAATTTTGATACATTTCAGTTTTGTTAGCTTCAGGATGTACATGTAAGTTTCGAAAATCTGGAGAAAAAAAATGGGTAGTCTTACATGTTGAGTATTTAAATTTTGGCATGATGAGTTTTGGAAGTTTGACATGTACATGCCTGTACCTATTTCCAGTAGCCTAACCTTTCATGCATATATAAACAAGTACTTGCATGTATATGTTAATAACTTTGTACCAACTTCTATTTGTATTTTGGCTTTGAATAAGAACAGAGTATACAAACCTGATACATGTATTATTTCATAGATTATATTGCTTGGCTAAATTATACAAAACATAGTGAGTAATTGTTAAGCTTCTTGCCCTTGACCTGTAACTTGAATATCATGATGGCACTTCACGTAGTATCTGTTATGTGTAATAATATTGAACTGCTTCATGTTTCACTGTTTTGTTAAACATGATATTCTCACTTTCACTTAGTCACTGCCTATTTCAAATTGCATATTGATGTTCATTTGACATCTGTTTTGCTTCGAACTCAAATCCATTGTGCATTATTGTTATACTCGAACCTTTTGTATGCTGTCCATTGCACTGAGCATTACTTTAGATTTAAAGTACCTGACCATGTTGATTTCCTTTGAGGTCTGGTGCCTTCATTTTTGTTGTATTCTTCCATTTGACAACTGTTGTTTCACTTGAGTGTACATGCATCTTGGAGTCAGTTTCCTTGTAGTGCTTTCATTCTTGAAACTATTTGGATTTCTGGAATTACTTGAGTTTCATTGTGCAGTGATATTTTGAATTTTGGTCGAGGCCGTTTGTACTTGCGTTGAATCTGATTTTGATTTGACCTTGTGCACTCGAGTTGGCGAGGCAGTGCACATGTATGTATGTGTGTACTGCAGCCACGCCGTCTTGATTTTATTGGTATTTCTTTTGCTTTGATGCATTGATCTTTTGTGCATTTTATACTAGTGGCGAGGCAGTGCACGCAAGCGTGAACTGCAGCCACACGAAGTTAACGTTTTAAAAATATGGCGAGGCCGTATACGCGTGTGTGTACTGCAGCCCTACCAAATCTAATGTTTTAAATGATGTTTTCTTTTTGATGAAAATTGTTATGTTGACAATTCAATATATTTTGAACCGATTTTGATGATTTTGTTGTAAATTGCCGTTTAGGCAGATTTTGATTGTTTTCTAAATTATCTTCATCAATAATCCCTTCATCTATCCTCATTGATAATTTGAATCTACTGATTTGTTGTTTAACACTGTTAAGTGTTGTATTTACCATTATCCGATTTCTTGTTAAAGGATCGGATAGGTAAATTTATATTTGACTGTCATCTAATTGCTCTTTGATTATTATTGCCTCTATGCACTAATAACTGAGTTTGAATTAGACTGACCTGTGTATTATTTTCTTTTGAATGTAATACTCGGGTCAGATCGAGTAATTTTACAGCTTGAAGATTTTCGGGCATCGAAGTTAGAGAGAGAGGGAAATTGCTTCACTTTAGCTTTTCGAAGAATTTTTGTACTTAAAGATATATTCCGCTGTATTAAAATCTGATGCATTGTACAAACTCTGATATATGTATAACAACTCATTTATGTAAAATATGATGATTATTTGTTGTGATTCTGTGGCTGATTCTGTTTAAACTCTATAAACTGACTAACAGTCCGTCATTTTGAATGTCTCAAGTTGGTTTAATTACCGACTGGAGGCGGTCAGAACGGCGGGTCGTTACAGTTCTCAAATCCTAAGGATTGCACTTAGGAATCCTGAGAATTCATCGAGCAAACACGTTCAGGCTTACTCTTTCATGCTCTCCATAGTGAACTTCCTATTTCGAATTTCTTCATCTTGTGATGATATGCTCTTATGGTTGTTACCTTTTGTCCCATTATTCCTTATGATTGCGAGGACGCAATTTCTTTAAGGAGGGGAGTCTGTAACAACCCGGTATTTCGTACCGATTAATGATCGTCTTTGGACGATAATTTTTCTTAACTAATTTCCTATTGAAAATTTTAAAATTTGAATTAAAATTCTTTTTATAAATTTGTTTAAGAATTTTTTTGGGCTTTAAAAATTGTTTTGGCCCATTTCTTTTGTTGTCGTGGTGGGTAACAAAGCTTAATAACCGGCCCCTCCCTTTTCTTTAATTTTCATTCATTCGAAACCTAAATTAAGAAACATACGAACGAAATGGCGGCCCCCTTCTCGTTCGCACCTCTTTTCTAAAATTAGGGATTCGTTCAGCTCCTAGGTGCCGCGACTTCAGCTTGCTCGATCGAATGATGGGTTTCGTTGCTCGGCTTCTTCTAATTCGTCGACAAGGTGAGTAATCTTTATTACTCACATCTAATACTTGCTTAGTATTGTGTTCATGTTGTTCAACTTTGTTTCGATGTTGAATTCGTTTGATTTTGGTTTATTTCTTTGCTGCTTGCTTAGTACGACATTGATTTTATGTCGTGATTGCCATGACTTTGATTTTAGTTTGAAACTACTGCTTTGAACTCTCTGGCATTCGAATTGATTCTGTTTGGCCTTCGGCAAATTTTGAAATTCATTTCTTGATTAATTGATACCGGCGACTTTGATTTTTTTCTGGTGATTTTTACTTACTGCTTCAATGACTTCGGACCTTCGAAGCTATTTGATTTCGAACCTTCATCGTGTTGCAATCTTTAACTTGAGTTAGTTGCTGTTTCATAAATCGAAGTCTGTAGCTTTCCATCTATAGGCCGTTGTCTTGGGTTTCACTGCATTCATATATGTCTTCACTTCCATGCTGTTGCGTTGTATCTTGACTGATCAATATTGCATTGTTGGTTATTCACTTGACTCAGTTGAACTATTACTTGTTGTCATCTTATTATGGCCTGCATATGTATTAAGTGCTCACCGATTTCATGCGAGTATTTCCACCTGACTGTACCCAGAGTTGGACTGACTTCCAGTTTGCTTCGAGATAGTTTTGTTGCATTGTGATCTTGTGGTGGCTGTATTTTTAGTTGCAGTTGCCCTTGTATCCTTGTGTGCCTTATTGCTGGTGCTTTGCCTTCGTGGCCCTCATGTTCATGTGTGTCTGGTCACGTGTTCATGGATTTGTATATTTTTGGGTTCATCCCTGAGTACTATTCGATCTGCTTTTTGCACACTGCTTTTGCACTGTGTCTTGAACTGCCACTTGATGTTGTCGTTTGGGTTTCATCTCTGGAGTATGTATGCATTCCTGTCATACTTTTTGTACATTTGTTACCGAGTTCTTTTGGTTTGGGTACATATGCCTAGTTCACTTTTAGTTGCTGTAGTGATGCATGTTCTTTATGTATCACTGCATATGCTATTTTCCATGTTATCGACTGGCTTGGCAGTTGTGTTGAATCATGATAGTTGTGATTTGACCATTGCCTTTTGTAATTGCTAATAGCATGCATATGTATACATGTTTATGCAGCTTGCATTTGAGTTATAGTTTTGAGTTTATTTGCCTCTGTTGGGTACTGACTCTCTATGTTCTTTAATGTTGTGTGTTGTGGTGCTCCCACCTTCATTTTGATGACTTCATGTAATTCATTCATCTGCACACACCTGTGCCATTTCTCTGCATACATCTGCACATCATTGTCATGATTGTTGATGTCTTGTGTTGGCTATTTGGATTAAGCCATATCTCTGTAGCCTTTATTGGAGAGTTGCCTGTACTTTGGGCTTGTCTCAATGATGCACTATGTTGTTTCATATATTGATGTTAGTGTTGCTTTGCATCACTGCTAGTTCCTGTATCACTATATGGTTTGTAGTTACACATGTTTATATGTATCACTATATGCTAGTGCGTGTACTGCAGCCCTACTCGATTTAATATTTTAATTGATATTTCAATGGTTTGAACTATTTCGTTTATTCAATTCAATATTCTGAATTTCATTCTGATTTGGTTGAATTTGCTGATTTGTTGTTTAACACTGCTACGTGTTATATTTATCGTTATCCGATTCTTTATTTAAGGATCGGATAGACGAAATTTATTGTGACTATCGTCTATTCATTATTTAATTATTATTGCTTCTGTGCACTAATAACTGAGTTTGAATTAGACTGACCCGAGAATTATTTTCTTTTGAATTTAATACTCGGGTCAGACCGAGTATTTCAGGTTGTAGATATTCTGCTTTGGGTTGCTGCTAGAGCTATGAAGTTCTTTCATATCTTTTGGAGTAGTCGTCGTCATTTGTAGTAGTCTGTATAATTGTATAGGAAGATATGTATACATGTATATTATATACGTTAATGTACTTGTATATGTAACTTCCCGAGTCGACTGTTGTAGTTGTATCATATGTATTGTATCAAATGTATTGTAACTGACATCAGTTATTGTATATATGAGACTTTCTGTTTTATTTGTGTTCCGCATTATCTTATCTGTGTAATATTTTATGTTTACTGTTCTAAACTATTACGAACCATCGTAGTTCGTTTTATACTGGAATTGGGGTATGTCGATGGGAGAAAATAAATCAGAGATGAAAAATGAAAGAATATATATATATACCACTCCTATCGAGATAACCAATACTAGTGTAAGGCCTAACTATTGATGGCCGCTCCTCCACAGCCTTATTCTCCGTGCTAGTTGACAACACTACACCGTAGTGTTCTTGGCTAGCGTGGGTATGGAGGTGGGGCGTCACATTATATATACCTTATTAGCTTTTCATTTGTTTCCATCTTCATTCTTTTAGTCATATTTCATTTTCTAATCTCATCTTCTGTAGCTTCATTTTCAAATAAAACTTCCATCTCATTTTTTCTCTCTTCACCTTCCTCCTTCCTTTTTCATTTATTTCTTCCTTAAATCTCATTCTTCTCTTTTTTTGCTTCATTTTTAATCATTTTTATTTCTTCTTCTTCAAATCTTCTGCTTCTTCTTTTTGAAAGCTTTCTTCTCTTTCAATTCTTCATCTTCTTTGAATTTTCTTCTTCTTTTCCAAACATTCTTCTTTTTTCCAAATCTTTTTCTTCAAATCCAGATCTATAACAACTTCTCTATCTCTTCCAAAACATTTTAAAAAAAGATTAAGGTAGAAACAAACAAATAAAAAGGAGGAAGTAGTAGCGGATCCAAATCCGACTAGAAAAGGGAAATCCAGAAGGTGAGTGTTTAAACTCACTCATGAAATACTAAAATTTTATTGCAAGTTAGACCATGTCATATAGTGATAATTTTTTTATTGTTGGTTTGAAAATTTATTGATATTTAATTTGAATAGCTAAATTCCAATATGTGATGACTAATAATTACCGTGACATGTTATTGACTAGGTTGATTTGTTGAATTGATTGATTTGAGCGTTGATTGTATGTTGTGATCGATGCTATTATGATTGAATGTGTAGTAGTTCATTTATTTGATATATCCTTGTTATCACCCTCTAGTTTATTGTAATTATATAAGTTTTCATATTGATTATTTGCACAATGAATAAAGATATAAAACCCATGAATTTCAAGTATTTAAATCAGAGGAAAAATAGTATGTTTAGATTTACTATTTGAACCATAAAAATGATTTTGAGATGCAAAACGTCGTTACCTTATTTGAAAGTTTTTAAAATTAAATTTTGAAACATTAGTAAGTTTCCATAAAATTGAATATCGAAACTTTGAAACATTTTTATAAATCATATCTCTTGAACTATGAAATTTAACTGGGAATTGTTCTGTAAATTTGTAATTTACTAGAATGAATCTATTATGAAATCCATTTTATTTTGAATATGGAAACAATAACATTTCCAGAAACTTGAACCTTCAAAAATGTAGTTATCTGCATTCCTTATTACATCTATTTTTGATTTAATTTGCATAAGAATTTTAGTTCTGACTCGAGTGTATTGTTTTTGTTTGCGCTCGGGTCAGCCTGAGTCTTTCAACATTGAAGACTATTTTCTGGTGGACGAAGACGAAAATTTAGTATATTATTGCTATTTATTATTCCACTACATTCTATGTTCCGTTGCATTATCTATTTATTTATGATATATGTTTAACTCTGATTTGAATTTGTAAAAGTGTAATCAAATGTTATTTGTAAAACCACTTCATGAACTACTTATGTGATTATTATATTTTGTCGTTCCGTTGCGAGATTCCGTATTTTGTTTTTTCTTTTCTTTTTTTCTTATTTACCCCATTAACAATCCTTCCTTTTGAATGGTTTGATTCTGACATGTGTGGTTAATTGTCGATTTGAACCATCCAAAAAGGTGGGTCATTACAGTTGGTATCAGAGCTTTGGTTTAGACATGCTTTAGCCTGTTGGGGTTAACTCATTAGGGATAGGGTAGTAATACCCTAGAATGAGTTGTCTGAGTGTATATACGAGAGCGTGTATTTGTTAGTGTTATAAAAATGTTTTGTATAAATTTGAAATGAAATTATTTTTCCTAATATTATATGATATATATAAAGGAATAGTATTTTATGACTAATATAGTTATTTGTAATGTGTTTGATTTATGAAATGGTAATATTTAATTAATATCATTTTTGTTAACTTGTTGTATTTAATCAAATTATAAACATTGGTTAATTATTGTTGATTGAATTAATGGACTAAACATTAGTTTAATAATGGTGTATTAAAGAGAATAAAATGAATAATTAGGATATTTGTTATGAAATTGAAATGTTGTTGTGAATTTTGTTGTTTGTTGACATGTATTTTCGACTATTGAAAAAAATGGAATATTTGGATATTTTGGACAACCAAAACCTTTTGAATTAATACATGAGTGAAACTTGATAATTGGGTTGAATTATATAGTTGAATTGATAACCTTAATTTTAAAGCAAGTAAAACAAGTTTTAATTTGTTATATCTATGTTTAGTAATTGAATAGAATTGGAACATACATTCTTAGCATGTAATGTAATAATATACAAGTGTGAACTTTAAGCCCTGGGATCTTTAAATTGAAATTGTGATTAAGAAAATGTTGTAAATGAGATTAAATTGAAAAAATATGTTTATAAACTTAATTGCCATTTTTGAAATGTGTCATAAATAACTTGAAAGGTAAAGGTGAAACTAAATATAATAAGCAAATATGAATTAAAAGTGAAATGATTTCAAATAAAGCCAAGACTTGTAAATTGTTATGAAATAAATGGATGTTCCAATAAATGGTTATAAATAAAGTTGTGATAACTTTAAACTCGAACAATGTCTTATAAAAAGGAATTAAGTTTAATAAATTGGTTATAAACATAAGAAAATTCCTTACGAAATGATTTGCAAATAAATGTAGTATTAAATGAGAAATATTACATGTGAAATGAATGTAATTTAAATTAAAGAGAAATATAATCAATATTATGAGAATGGATATATTAATGTTTATATCAAAAGGAGAAATTCTATGAAACAAATATAAAGTATGAAGTTGATTTGAAAACTATTGATTTGGAAAGGTACTCAATTTGAAAGCGAAATCTTATATAATCGAAGTCTATATATGTGTGATTTGATACTATTGATTTTGGAAAGTATTTAATTTGAAATGGAATCTTATATATAATGGACTTTATATAAGTATGGTATTTGAAATCGATTTGAAAAGGTACTATATGATACATATTTTTGAAGTAAAGATATGGAAAGTGCCTTTTGCTTGATATCCACTTTATGGCCACATTATGGATTCATTCTATTGATATTATTCTCTTTGATTTTGGTTTTCCGGATGTGTTACTCGAGTGTCCTACCATGACGTAACCCATGGTCGTTTTTTTGGGTAGCTAATCCGTAAGGCAGAGATTGCTTAAAGGGTATGGATGTTTCCTAGGGGATCCAGGCGTAACCATTGTTATGCATCTTGCGGTATACCAATTTTGTTGTCGTGGCGTAATCCGCAAGGCAGAGATTGCTTAAACGGTATGGATATTTCCTGGGGGATCTAGGCGTAACCATTATTATGTATCCCGCGGTCCACAGTTTTAGTTATCATGGTGTAATTCGCAAGGCAGTGATTGCTTAAAGGTAATGATGTTTCCTGGGGGATCCAGGCGTAACCATTGTGTATCTGCGATCCAGGTGATTTGTTTGGATTGTACTTTCCGTATTGGTTTAGAAAGTTTTTCAAGTATTTTCGTTGGGTGTTGAAACAGGTCTACTAAGTACTTGGAGAATTCTAGCCTTGCGCCTGATCAACGCATGGCCAGAGTCTGCAAGAACGAGGATAAACCTGTTAAGACATCGAGTTATAAAAGTATTTTGATGAAGTATTATATAAAAGATATTTTGGTCATTTTTTTTCTTTTCTAACTTTAAAATGTTTAAAATATTATCTATTTATGTACAGCATGGTTTATTAGTGTTGTAAATATCGTGAGAAATTATTAATTCAGCAAAACATATTTAAAGTAAATGATTATTCATTTATTAATAATGTTTGAAAAGTATCTTGAGACAAAATTAATAAATTTATAAATAATGGATTTAAGGGTTTCAATAGCTTCTTTGTAAATATAAGTAATGAAGTAAATAATTATTTTCAAATAGTTTATATATATTTACAAAGACGTTATTCAAAATATTTAAATGGTATTTAAAATGAAGCAAGAAATTTTACAAATGAATTTTTGAAAAGTATTAAAGTATTAAAGATGATTTATTTGCAAGTGAAGCTTCCAAATGAATATTGCAAGTAAAATTTATATAAGTTTCTTTGAATGTAGAATTTAAAGATATTATATAAATGGAAAAAAATTGATTTGTGAAGTTTATTTATTGTAATGTACTTGGCAAATAAATTTGAATCTCTATTTTGCAAGTATAGTTTGGAATATTTAGTTGATTTCAAAGTACTAATAGTAAATTTATTGGTTCATTTACTGTTTGAATTTTTGTATTAAACCATAATAAATTTTTTTCCATGATTTGAATATTCATTTTAAAACAAGTGCGTAAAATTAATTATGAAGATATGAAATTTGAACTTTGATTTAGAAATTTAATGTAAGATTTGAGTATTCTATTAGTTTCAGTTTAATAATCTTGAGTTTATATTTATTTATAAATAACGAGTCTAATAAATTATCGGATTTAAGGAACTTTATTTTAAAGTTTACTATAATGTTTTGATATAAATTTCTAACACTGTTTTAGACTTTTGAAAAATCTTTGCATAATGCTATGAGGATGTTTTAAATATATCTTATATTTTTACTAAGTGAATGAGGTTAAATGTTTTAACTGAATTTTTAGATATGTTGAAATATTTCTTTTCTCTTCAAGAGCAAATACCAAAAACTTGAATTTTTATTCAATAACCGAATGGAGTGATAAAAATAAGTAGGACAGCAGAAGCTTAAGTAATTTTCTTTTTTGAAATGATTCATTAATGACATAAATATTTAATGGAAACCAAATTATGTAAGTGATTGATCTTTATATAAATAAATGAATAAAAGGTAAATGATTGAAAAAAACCAATCGAATAAACTTAAATGAATTTAAAATTCTTGTTGTTTGGCTGATGGTTAGTTTGGGAAAGAATACTTCTAGTTGTTTAGGTTGTTTGACTAATATATTAAGTAATTATCTAAGGCTGTTGAGCATAGGGTACACTTGATAGTTTATTCATCACCTTGCACGATTTAAGGTTTCTGAACTAAACAAACCATTGGCTTTGGTTACTATGGATGTATGATGGATTCTTTGGTTGCATAAATGGTTTTATTGTTTGTTTGTATATGTTTTTTTTTTTGAAATATGATATATATATTGTAATTATTAATATTATTGTTTTTCGGACCTCTCTGTACAAAAGAGACTCTGTCGAAATTTTTCGAATATTTAAGACTTCGAATTTTTTTGTAGAATTTGAGTTATTTTTTTTATTTTTATTAAACTTAAATATGTAGGTATAATTGTTTATAAATTGGCTGTTTAAATAAAATATAACATATTTTTGGATTCCTTCTTGTTTCTTTTCGGGGACGAAAAGTTTTGAGTGGGGGAGATTGTAATGACCGACATTTTTAAACATTCAAAGGTATTAAATTAAATAAGATTTTTAAATAAAATTATTAGGAATAAAAAAAATTAAGATTTTATTGATACAGATTAGATTATATTACAAATTATGAGCTTAGTTAAAATTTCTATTAATGACACATGTTTGTAATAATATAAGGATGATAACAAATGTTAGAGTGTATTTTAATAATATTGGTTTGAATGATATTAACAATTATCTAAATGTAAAATTCCAATTGATTAGAATAATAAACGTTAATAAGGAATGATAAATGTTTCTTTATTAAAAAAGAATTATATGTTCATTTATTTAAAATGTTTGTTAGCTTAAAGATTGATTTCAGAGATGGTAAACGATTATTTGGTAAGAAATGTATAATACCTATTTGCATCCAATAGTGCATAAATATGTTTAAATCACTGTTTGATAGGAAATAATTTTTCTATTTCTCATTACATTTTTTGAGTCCATTTTGATATTCACCTTTGTAATCAATTGAAATTAATGTAATTGAATATTTCATTAATAAGATAGAGAACATTAAATTGTAAGTTTATAAGTGTAATTATACGTAGTTTATGTTTTGTGAAAATATAAGAAAAGTTTGATTTAATGAAAAGAATAACGTTTATATCAAATAAAATGAATGTTTCATTTGTAAATATAGATTTAATTTCATTAGGGTAAAGAATAGAATGATTTGTTTAAAAAAAGAAATATATATTTATTTGAATGCTATTTTAGCATACAGATTGATCACTAGAATAGGAATATAATTTAAGTAAGTTATTTATTACTGTGGTGTAACACAACAAATTTACTAACATGTCTAAATGACTTAAGGAAACAATTATCCTATTTCTCATCCATTTTGGTTTATCTATTTTGAAATTTATTTTTGTTATTAATTGCAATTAATGTAATGGAAATATTTCGATTAAAAGGAAAGAAAACGTTGATTGCATTAATAAATTTAATAAAAGAAATGCATGTTTTGTGTTAAACAGAAATGGCGCTTTAATGGAAATAAAAGAATTGAACGTTTTCATTTTTAAGGTAAGTATAATTTTATTAATTGTGCATAGATAAAAATTTATATGTGTACAAATTGAGTATTATTTGAGTGAATGAAATTAATTTGGTACATATCGAAAAAAATTGAATTTCAAAATGTGTATGTGGTCCCTTCATTTATTTATTTATTGCATGTACATTTTGAAATAGCTACCTCATTATTAAAACTTGGTCCGTTCATTTCTCCTTCGGTTTAATACCTAAGCCTAAGTTTTTAGGCTATATTTATTTTTTTTCATCTCATTTTTTGTTATAATTTTTTTTATTTTCCTTTGGTTTACAAATTTTCTCATTCCTACATACATTTCCTTATGCATTATCAATGCGTATTTAAAAATAAACGTGCATTTTGTCCCTCCATCTTTATTAACATATTATTAAATAATCTATAATTTTATTTCTTGATTTGCATTCTAATTCTCCTAACACCTCATTTTCATTTAGTTCACATCTTTCAATACAACGTTTTAGGGCCGTTCATATTTTACTTTATTTCAATTCCTAGTTTGTTTGTATATACCTTATTAGCTTTTCATTTGTTTCCATCTTCATTCCTTTAGTCATGTTTCATTTTCTAATCTCATCTTTTGTAGCGTCATTTTTCAAATAAAACTTCCATCTCATTTTTTCTCTCTCTTCACCTTCCTCCTTCCTTTTTCATTTTTTTTTTAAATCTCCTGCTTCTCTTTTTTTTTGTTTCATTTTTAATCTTCTTTGTTTCTTTTTCTTCTTTTTGAAAGCTTCCTTTTATTTTTCAATTCTTCGTCTTCTTTAAATTTTCTTATTCTTTTCCAAACATTCTTCTTTTTTCGAAATCTTTTTCTTCAAATCCAGATCTATAACAACTTCTCTATCTCTTCCAAAACATTCTAAAAAAAGATTAAGATAGAAGGAAACAAATCAAAAGGAGGAAGTAGTAGCGGATCCAAATCCGACTAGAAAAGGGAAATCTAGAAGGTGAGTGTTTAAACTCACTCACGAAATACTAAAATTTTATTGTAAGTTAAATCAGGTCATATAGTGATAAATTTTTGATTGTTGGTTTGGAATTTTTATTGATATTTAATTTGAATAGCTAAATTCCAATATGTGATGACTAATAATTACTGTGACATGTTATTGAATTGGTTGATTTGTTGAATTGATTGATTTAAATGTTGATTGTATGTTGTGATGGATGCTATTGTGATTGAATGTGTATTTGTTCATTTATTTGATATATCACTGTTATCACCCTATAGTTTATTGTAATTATATAAATTTTCATATTGATTATTTGCACACTGAATAAAGATATAAAACCCATGAATTTCAAGTATTTAAATCAGAGGAAAAATAGTATGTTTAGATTTACTATTTGAACCATAAAAAAGATTTTGAGAAGTAAACCGTCGTTACCTTATATGAAAATTTTCAAAATTAAATTTTGAAACATTGGGAAGTTTCCATAAAATTGAATATTGAAACTTTGGAACATTTTTATAAATCAAATCTCTTGAACTATGAATTTAACTGGGAATTGTTCTGTAAATTTGTAATTTACTAGAATGGATCTATTGTGAAATCCATTTTATTTTGAATACGGAAACAAGAACATTTCCATAAATTTAAACCTTCAAAAATGTAGTTATCTTCATTCCTTAATACATCTACTTTTGATCTAATTTTTATAAGAATTTTAGTTCTAACTCAAGTGCATTATTTTCCTTTATGCTCAGGTTAGCCTAAG
Source organism: Allium cepa (assembly GCA_030765085.1). Lineage (NCBI taxonomy): Eukaryota > Viridiplantae > Streptophyta > Magnoliopsida > Asparagales > Amaryllidaceae > Allium > Allium cepa. The sequence goes on from CM060937.1 coordinate 424,669,126, forward strand.
TTTTTCAGCATTGAAGACTATTTTCTGGTGGACGAAGACGAAGATTCGGTATATTATTGCTATTTATTATTCCACTACATTTTGTGTTCCGCTGCATTATTTGTTTATTTATGATATATGTATAACTCTAATTTGAATTTGTAAAAGTGTAATCAGATGTTATTTGTAAAACAGCTTCATGAGCTGTTTATTTGATTATTATATTTTGTCGTTCCGCCGCGAGATTTTGTATTTTGTTTTTTCTTTCCATTTGAATGGTTTGATTCTGACATGTGTGGTTTATTATCGATTTGAACCATCCAAAAAGGTGGGTCGTTACAGATTTTGTATTCTTTTACTTAGAATATTTTATCTTACCAGACTTCTAATGTCAATTTTGGCATAAGAAGGTATGCTTTTAAGGACAAGTTATCTCTGAAAGCGAGCTTGCAGTTGATCTTAATATAGTTGTTGCAGTACATGATTGGAAGGTGTCGAGGAATGCAACCAAAGTGACTAATTTCCTTGGTCTGGCAGGCTATTATAGGAAGTTCATTAAGGACTTTGCTGACCCACCTTACCAAGAAGAATTAGGTTACCTCGTGGGGCGCAAAGTGTAAGGATGCTTTTATCAAGATAAAAGAGGCATTGACTAGTGTACATGTTATAGTATTACTCGATGGTATGAAGGCATTCATAATGTATACTAACACTTGCTGTACAAGGTTGGGTGTACTCTTGACGTAGAAAGGGAGAGTGGTGAGCTATGCTAAACGATAGTTGAAAGTCTATGAGAGAAACTATACTACACATGATCTTGAGTTGGAGTCCATTGTCATTGCATTCAGGTCATGAAGACACTATCTTATAGAAGAGTGGTTTGGGCTGTATATGGATCATAAGTTTTTGAAGTATTTATTCCCCCAAAAGGATTTGGATTTAAAGAAGAAAAAGTTGGTGGAGTTTTTGACATCATATGACTTCGATATCTCCTATATTCCGAGCAAGGGAGATGTTGTAGCCAATGCCTTGAGCAGGAAGCATGTGGTGTTGAGTCCTTTGTTCTTAAAGTGGAAGCATTTGAAATGTAAGATCATCTTTTTGACCCTCGAATGTCGACACAAATATATCCACGGCATTCACGTACCAAGCACCCAGTGCCGGAAAGGTAGAACGTTATGGTAAAATAAAAAGAAGAAAAATAAACGAACAAGAAAGAGGAGAAAGAAAACATCAGAATCTCACAGCGGAATGATAACACATAATATCAAAATAATCTATTAGAAAGAAAACTGTTTGTATACAATAATCAGAGCAAACTAACCTATCATCGGCATGGATAATTATAACTACCCGTCCTTACCATTGTTGATATATTTAATCAAGGTAATGCGGTGGAAATAAAAACTACAGTAGGCAATTATACATCTTCTCTCTAAGAGCTCCATTGATCATCAATAAAATATGGAAATATACACGGGGCTGGCCCGGGCATTATAAGATAAAAATACCCGGATCACTCTGGTAAATCAGCATGAGAAACTCAAGTCATTTGAATTATTTAATGTTATAAAATCTTTCAAAATAAAGGTATCCTATAAGACCACATTGCAGATAAACATAGACAGTACGATAACCAACTATTTCATAAGAAAATATAGTGATATTTTAATAATGTCTAAGGTGTTCAAAATAAGTATAAATATAGCTGAAATAGTTACGTTGATTACATTTAACAACATATTTAGGTGTATAAAAAGCCACTAAGGCACATTCATATAAATGGATTTTCCACGGAGACCTCCTCAGTAAACTAAGACCGATCACTTATAACAAGGATTAGAAAATACCTTCCGACATCGTATATATAGATAAAATATAGCATAAGGTAAAAAAAACTGGGCCATCATCCGAACACTCTCATGACTAATGTGTACCAAATGTCATCAACTCTCCATGCACAACATACCGATAAGCATACTATGGATATGAAGTTAATGTACCCCTCATGGGTCGGCTAAACCCTAGGATCATGCAGCCTATCCATGTTTAGTTATTTTTTCAATGCCAAGGCTACGTTTGGCATCTTCAACACGAATCATCAATAGTCGCACAGATAATGAATCCTACATGGACTCCATCGACTTAACGGAATTAGGAACCACGCTTGGACTCCATCATTCACTTCCAAAACATAGAACCCGTATCTCAGTCTTGAAGTGGTTCTTGATAAGTAGAACACTTACCGATCCTGGTCACTCTGAGACTGAGTTAATGAACTTGGTCTTTATTCAACAATGATGTAAATGATTGCATAAGCGAAATAATTCCCGTATACTCTCCATAATTATGTAAACATACCAGAACTATCAATTCATCCAAAGCATGATCAAGTAACATAAATGACTTTTAATCCCTTTTTAACTAATTTATCCTTTATTAATTAAATACCCTTTTTATCGGTATAACATCTTTTTAAATAATAAGTCTTCTTTCATTAGTCAAAACTTCCTTTATTAACTGATACTCCTTTATTAATTAAAACTTCCTTTATATACTTTTGTGTGTGTGTATTTAATTTCTCTTTATAAAATATATATACTTGTACTCTGCTATAAACTTATAATCTTTTCAATACTCAAGAAGTATTCATGTACTTATCTTAACGATATGCATATTTACAAATCACTTAACAAAGTTTTTTTCCTTACTTAAAATATAATCAAAGAGGTTAAAAACAAATGTTACTAAAACATTGTTACTATAAACCTATGCTCTTTTATAATTAAACATGTAACTTTTTCAATCATTTTATAAAAGATTTGAATACCTGTTATTATCTTTAAAATATCATTATTAAAGGTCTAGTTATATTTACAATATTTTTTCACTTTAGAATATAATCCGAGGGTTTAAAAACAAATGTTACTAAAACACTATTTACAACAACCTAAAACACTTCTCATTTAATCATTATCTTGAAAATCGTTTTTGAAGTTTTATTTACATTTAAAATGACTTAAGAAAATTGTTATTAAACATTTGTCACAACAACCGCAAATCATTTCATACTTTATAAACCTTTCCCTTTAAACCCGCCTTTTAAAGCTTTAATTATATTCAAGGGTTAAAGACAAGTGTTATTTAAAGCATTGTCACAACAAACCCAAAACATTCATTATACTTAAACTTTTAGTATTCATTGTTAAATATCCAATTATAATCCTAAGTATAAATAATAATAAGGGTTAAAAAAAAATGTTACTACAACATTGTTTACTACAACCCAAAATATTTATGTGTTTATCATTAACTTTAAAACATTTCTTCATAGTTCAAAACATATCCACACTTATTAATTAAAGTAATATACTTTCGAATAATTCCAAAATACCAGTTATGTTAACTTAAGTTTTAAAATCCATACTTCTTTTGTTATATTTATTTATAAAATACTTAACTTATTATTTAAAACTTATATATATATATAGAAATATCTTTAAATTACATACTAATATGTTAAAAAATGTAAACTACTTAAATATATGACAATCATTTGTATAGAATATTAGATAAAAATAAGGAATTTCGAAATAAAAAGAAAGGTTAAATTAATTTTTTTTAAAAGTCAGTTAGTTTAAAAATTTATAATTAATTATTACAAATATATTTAAACTTGAAACTAATTTCAAAACAATATATTATGAGTTGGAAAACAAACTAAAAAGATTTGAGAAAAATACATAATTTAAATATATTTTTTAAACAATTTATATTTTCAAAAAATAATGCATTTCTGCAAATGCTGCCAAAAAAATTCGCAAAAGCATAGAACTATTTCAGAAGCAACGACAACATTTCAGAAGTGCTACAAAAAGTCAAAGCTGTTCTTTTAAGGTGAATTTGCTGCAAATTTGTACCTAGTTTTCGACGCATTAACAAATGATTTTAGATCCATTATTGTTATAATTGTCAATATAATTTGGGTACTTGAAAACCTCAAAGATAGATCCCAATTTTTTTAATTATATTATAAAAATTTGTGAAACAAGGTATTTTATCGAAGTGCTCATATAGCGACAATTTCGCTATAACTTTTGTCTCCTCGTTCAACTAGCTATCAAATGAATTAAGCTTCAAAACTTTTACAGTAAGAATAATATATTACTAACTTATTAAAAAGGTAAAGAAAACTCTAAGAAAATTTCTACAAAAATAAACGTTGTTTTCCAAAAACAAGTTATTTATAAGTATGATATAGCGACCTTTTTGCTTCAAACTTTCTTAGCTCTGTTTATATTTTCTATAACTTTTCAAAAAAATTTACTTTACTTTTCCAAACCCATATTTAATTATATAAATCAACCAAAACAATTTTTATCAAAACATGTTTTACATCACCACTTTTCACAAGTTAAATTTAATGGATTTCAAAGTGCGTTTGTAGCGACTATCGCCATATAGACAATTCCATATTCAATTCAATATTTAGTGTCATTCCATTTTTTACACATATATGATTTTAAAGTCAAACCATATCACTACTAAAAATGTATTAACATATATACTAATAATTATGTCCATTTTAGATGTTTAAATGTGCTTAATTTAAACAACATAATTCTATTCTCTTTAAGGCAACTACTTTAACAAATCATATGCTTTTGAAAGCATATAATAAATGGTTATAAATTTAAGCAGTTAGTGTCTATTATTAGCAACAAGAATTAATATCAAGGAATTAACTTCATTCAAAATGAGAATAACTCAATTTTATCAAACCAAATCTCTTCCTATCAACATTCAATCATAACCAGACTTCAACTAACATATCCTACTTCAACAAGTCATCACTAAAGCAGCCTTTTCCCATAGAGATCACGACCCAAGCCCTCCCCCTCTCTTCCTTTCCCATGGCCATATGCCACCATCCCCTTTTGCTCACGCGATCCCCTTCTCACCATCATAAAACCCACGGCCTTAGCCTCCTTCCTTCTCCCAAAAGCGCACAGCCTAAGGCCAAAAAGAAGAGGAGAAGAGAGAGTGAACACATATGTAAAAGAAGAGGATTAGTTATAGGAAATGAAGTGAGTATGTGCGTGTGTGTATTTATAGACTTAGGAAACGAGTGGAAAAGATGTTAAAAACCCATCTCCTTCCAAGCTAAAGAACATGCACACCATACCCTTACACATCCATACTCTTACACACCATAATTCCCTAACTAATGCCATAATTTAGAGGTCCTTAGTACTTTTTGTCTATACTTACTTTTACTAATTTGACGCTTAGTTTAATTGATTATTTGCTTAAGAAGATGTAAGATTTAATTCTTATTTATATATGCATATGATAACTTAGTAGTGTACAACTATCTAAACAACTTTTACTTAACAAAAATTTGATTTTTAACAAAACGTTCTCCGGTCACACTTTCAATATTTATTCAAAGTGTATATTATTGTAAACACATTTCAAAAATAATTTTTCTAACATTAATCATTAATTAAAAAGTGTTTAACAAGGTTATAAAATCATATTTAATCACACTAAACCTTAGGCACTAATAATTAAAAAATTCAGATATTTAAATACGAAATGTTAAAAATTCCAGGTCATTGCATGGAGTTTATCTCTATGTTTGATTATCGACCATCATCAGACATCACACTAGGATTGTTAGTAGCTTTAGATGTGCAACCTACACTTATGGACCGAATTGGATCAAGTCAGAAGCATGATAAGGAGTTAGTGGAAATTTTTAAGAAGTTTAGTATGGAAGAGTAGTCGAATCATTTGAGGCATTATACCATTGACTCGAAGGGGTGCTTACCAAGAGATGATATATTATGCATTTCTCTTATTTATGGATTTGATTGACATGGTATTAGCCGAGTCTCATCGTTCTGAGATGACCATTCATCCCATACCATGACATGAAGAGGGTCTTTTATTAGCTTGGTATGAAGAAGCATGTGGCAGAGTATATGGCCTAATGTATGACTTTCCAAAGGGTGAAATTGGAATAGAAGAAGCCGAGAGGGTTGATGCAACTGTTAAATATTCCATAGTGAAAGTGGGAGAGTATTTTTATGGATTCCATCGGTGGAATATCTAGGAGTAGGAGGGGAAATGAGTGATTTGTGTCATAGTCCAACGACTAACAAAATGCACTCATTTCGTTCCATTTAGGAGTGTGAGGACTGCTACATATTTGGTGACACTATACGTAATGGAGATGGCTAGGTTACATGGAATTCCTTCTAGCAGCGTGGGCGACCAAGATCCCCTTTTCACCAGCGAGTTTTGGAGGAATCATTAGGAGGCGTTGGGCATTGATTTGAGCTTGAATACTGCCTATCAACCACGGATGGATGGATATATGGAAAGAGTGAGCCGAGTGTAGAAGGGTTTTCTTCGGATGTATATCTTGGATTTTGGAGGATAATGGGATCATCACTTGCCATTAGTAGAGTTTACCTATAATAACAGAAATAAAGCAAGTATTTGGATGACACCGTTTGAGGCTTTATACGAGAGGTTTTATATGTCACTGTCTTGTTGATGGGACACTACAGATAGGATTATTCTTAGACCAGATAGGGTGAGGGAGACATTAGAGAAAGTAGACTTGATCCACAGTGTATCGTCCACCTATTTTGAGGCTTGAAACTAAGTGCTATGGATGCCACAATCATCTATAGTATTAATTTCTAGTAACAAACTGAGATCAGTTAATAGTATCCTTAACATCAGAAGCATAAGAATATAAAAAATTTCAAGCAAAGTTTAAAGCTAAACGTTTCCATTACATTAATGAATTTCCATATTCATCGCATAATCCCAAACACTGCACATGTTCAGATAAATATGATTATTAAAAAAATACTCCAAGAGCGACATATAAAGATGCACCTTGGTTGATTAGAGTTAACTAGTAATAGATAGACTTCTACATAGCTCTACCTCCTGCACGGCTCCAAAAAGCTTTATTCTTAAAAGCTAGAAACCTTACTCTCAAACTACTTAAATGAGTACCCAAGAGTGAAAGGGGAAAAGCAAAAAAATTAGGTGAGACAAAAAGTCCAGTGTGGATAATAATATGCCATCTCAGTTAACAGATATCTAGTGAGACCACGCCGCTGAGTAGGACAGGTTTCCCCCTCACTAGTATCCTCTAATAATATGTCTTTTATAATCCTAGCACCTGCAGCCACAATGGTTAAATTAGACAATATAAACAATTATATGCATGCATGCCACCTATGTAATCTTGACCAATATGTCTAAATAAATGGACCATCCATCACAACATTTTAGTTTTCTTATGGTAAGTGCAAACCTATATGGTTGACTCGGGACTACTAGATATACCAAATTCTCCAACTTACTATTATTAGGAAACTAGATGGTTTGTCCAAACTTAATATTTATATGGTCACTCTAATCCTAATGGTTTTGTAGGCCAACTCATAACCTATCTCATCTTTTTGTATTCCTTTCTGTGTGTAAACCTACTTTTAGTCTTACCCTTGATGTAGCCCTACGCGCTGTCATTATGGACTAATATTAGCTAAGGGCTAGTAGTTGAAGTATAGGGTGCGACCTTACACACATTCAATTTTCTAATCTCTGAGTCAATTCATCCGATCACAATTTATCCAAAGGTGATAAGAATATCCTCTCTAGTTAAATTCTAGGCTAAATACCCTTTATTTTTCTTTGTTACCAATTACTTTATAAATGATTTAACCTTTGAAATCATACTTAAAACAAAGAAATTATAGCCCTTTACTTTATCTGGAATATTATGTCAAGATATATATGCTTTATAAAATAACATTGGTGAATTTCAAAATTACTTAAAGGTTGTTGCGCCTCAAAACCTTAGCCTATGAAGCCATTTACAATAAAACTATTTATATTGGTAAAGTGTGACCTTAATATTGCTATATGAGTTGTCCCCCCTTCTATATCAAAATCATGTTAAAGCATCTGATTTATAAAACATAAGGGCGTAAGGTTAAAACCATTTACATCATATATCATAAATACATATAAATCGTCGAATATAAGCGGCATAGTTATGAATTTGCATAATATAAAACTTAAATCTTGGTGACGTGGGAATGTTGAAGTTAAGGCTAAATGGCATCATCGCCGTGCAAAATCAATGTCAAAAATAGCCTATAAGGCACTATAGTCAAAACTCTACGACATAAGAAACTGGCGGCATTGTTGCCGTATAAAACCAATGTCGAAAGTAATAATAGCGACATTGCAGCCATAGTATAGTCAATGTTGAAAAGTTAAACTAGCGGCATAGGAAACATAGGGCAGCAATATCATAAGAAGTTGATATTGAAACTGACGGCATCATTAATGCCGACATTGATAAGTGGCATGTGGCATTAATAGGCAGCATTGATATACGGCATTGAAACATGCGGGATAGCCAATGTCACAAGCATCAATGTCGACATCAAAACTATTCTTCCCACTTAAACTAACATTGGTTCATTGCATACCACTGGGTTGATATCGTATGTATCTCCACTGAATGACGTCGAAAAGTATAGGATGAAAATTGTAAATTTTCTATATAAAGTAATTTATTTTACCAACTCCTATTCTTTGTCAAATTGTTAGTGGATAGTAACTATCTTTACCAATTCTTTTCAAAAAAACTGCCATGGATCATATTTCTCATTCCTAAAATAATTTAGAATCCAATAATTTTATATTAATATTTTAATATAATCATTAAGCTTTTCTATCTTGATAAATTCATAACACATTATAAACGCTTGGGAAAAATCCCTAAAAATCACAAAAAAATAATTTATAAACTCTTCAACATATAAAAATTTTAGGGTTGAAAACATTATTTAATTATTTTTAATAATTAAAACCTGAAATAGATCATTTTCCTCACTTAGGAAATTCATAAAATATTCATACTTGTTTGAAATTATGAAATTAAAAATCCACTTCTAAAATAATGTATCTTACATCAAACCAAAATTTCAAATCATTTAGGTGTTATATGATAGGTTTCACACTTAAACCTATTAAATAATTTCATAAATAAATTTAATAAATTATCCATAAGCATATAATCATCAATCATTCACATCGTGGCATAATAACATATATAAGATTCAGGATTAATTATAACGCTGAACATAAATAAGCAAACTTGAGATGGACAATCATTATTCACCTTGATTAGATAATGAAACTTAAGACTTGAGTGTTGATTTGGTTTTCTTAAGCTTTCTCTTTGATTTCTTAGCCTTTTCTTCTTCTTTAACCTCCTAACAATGGCTGCACTTCTTATTCTTTAGTTTGTACGGATGAATGTAAGGGAGGAAATGAGAATGGAAAGGTATATGTTAAGGAAATGTAACATTTTCCTATTTTTCCCCTCATATAAATCCTCCTTCTTATTATTGTTCTAGAAACTCTAATTAATTCATTAATTAAGGCATGACCTATTATATTATCAAATCTCAATCTTTTTATCCTCTTACATTATTTAATTTAATTTAAATATCTTAAATAATGTTAATCAAAATAGGGCATATTACACATAGGAGTATGAAAACTGCGTAGGATAGGTAGAAGTCTTACGCTGACAAGAGGCGCATGGAGTTCGAGTTCACAGTGGACGACATGGTTTAGTTGAAACTCTAACCGCTTAGGCTTGTTATGAGATTTGGTAGTTTGGAATGCTAACATCAAGGTTAGTGGGGCCTTTTTCGATCACTGGTAGAGTTGGTAAGTTAGCATATAGGATGAAATTTCCTGAGAAGTTAGCGAGAGTACACGACATTTTCCATGTGTCACATTTGTGAAAGTGTCTGCACGATAAAGCCACTGTAATCGAGCCGAGTCAGCTAGAAGAGGTGGAAGTAGAGAAGAAGTCACTTTGTCGTGTGCCCACTCGTATTCTTAAGCATTGTATAATGCGACTTCGTAATAAAGTTATTAAGCTTTTAAGGTCCAATAGGGATACGATCCAGCAGAGAGTACATGGAAGCCAAAAGAGAGGATCCGAGCTACCCATCTACAACTCATTTCTGGTACATTTCCATTTTATTCAAATAAGTGTAAACTACTTATGTGTCAGGTTTAACTTAGTATACCCCATAGGTCAGGACAATTGGATGTTATGAATGGTTGCGAACATGTTATTAGGAAATCTTTTAGATGATGGATGCTAATGGATGTAATTATTAAGTTAATTTTTGCACACTTATGCAAATATATTTTTGAGTTGGCATACACTCACACCATCACTTATTTTATTTCATTGAATTATATACATATGGTTGTTGCATATGGATTAAGTTGTTGCACATACATGCAGAAATGTTAGTATATTTATATAGGATTTTGCATACAATTGGATACATGGCATAAGCACTTAGATTGACCAGATCAGGTAATCGCCTAATTTTTGCATTGGTATATGTTCATATACATTTGATCCTATATGTACGTAGTGTATTAGAACTTGAACTAAGGACATGATTGCCAATGGTTGATGGACGAGTAGATGGTTGTGATTTAATGTTACACTTTTCCATTATTGGAGATTTCGAAGGATTAAATTTAAATATAATAAGGATAAAAATTGAATTTTTATAAACATCTGAACCTAGCTATGAAACTTACGGTGTTGCGTTCGTTGCGATCTTCTAGACAATTCCATATATAGTGTTTTAAAACCAGAGCTAGTATAAAAAAAGTTATTAATGTTTGAAAGTTCTCAATCAAAATTAATTAAATAATTGATTAAGGAAAGAAATATTTTAAAGAAAGTAAGCTCTATCGATCGATACCATGGTCTTGATCGGTTGACTCCTAGCGGTTAATCGCTCCAAACCTTACCGTTGATCGATCACATATATCGGGCTAGAGTTTTGAGCGGTCAAATGTTCCAGATTTTATAATATTGTATCTAATGGTTGAGATTAGTTTCTACCCTTATAAATTGAATCCTACGCTAATTGCCAGAACCTGATTCATTAATGGTATGTCCAAACTCTGTCAATCCTCAAATTAAAGTTTCTTCAAACCAAATTAAAATTAAATTAGAGAAATTGAAGAAGAGATTAAATCGAAGCAAATCAAGAGGAGATCTACAACAAGCAAAGAAGATTCTAAGCGCATTACGGAGGGGATAGCTTTTTTTAGGTGAGTGGGTTCATGATTAGTAAGATGATTTGCATATAGTTAATTTTATTACACTCTATCTGATCTAGAATTGTTTAAATTGAATTGGAAACACTGTTATTTAGATTGGGAATTTAACAGTGCTTATAATCTATATGAATATGATCTCTTTCTTTTGATCTAAATCAGTTAGATAAGAACTGATCTAAGCCGAATATACCTTTTTTGTCAACTTAAATATGAGTTAATACAACATTTTTGATGATAAAACTAAATTAAATATAAATTTTTGGGGAATTGTAAAGTGTCGATTCATAAATTTTGGTTCATTGTAATAAGGTTTACCGCATGCCAAATTGTAAAAAAATTATACTGTAATCGTTTTGCAAATGATGATGATTAACAACAAACAAATGATGATAATCAATAATTTAAACCACAGAAATACCCCGATCGGTCGACTGTTCACTAGAATCGGTCAACAGCAAGCAATCGACTGGTTCGCTAGAACCGGTCAATAGCGAGCGATCGGCCACTCTACTGACCAGCTGTGGATCAGTTACCTAATTCTTGGTACAACCTGAACAATGAACTACGACCCAAGTTATTAATTTAATCTAATATTATATATATGGATGTTTGTATAGTAAGGAAGTTAGTTTCCTATATGGGCGAAATGAGGACTATATGGAACGGATGGATGTGTACAATGGCCAAGATGTTTGAGCACTGTTTATTGGGCATGGTTAACTTTCGACTGGGGTCATGCTTTTGCAAATTGCACTCTTAGGAGGTTCTACGGTGTATGCGCACACTGATTATGATATTTGGAGGAGTATGAGGTACAAACTGGGCGGACATGATATTATGTTGTTGATGGATCCCATTATGGTGCAATAAGAGGCATTATGTTACCATTGAGAGGTAGATATGGATGTAGCAGACATCTTTAGAGTGAATCAGCATTGCCAGCTCCCTTTCATGTGTAATTAGGAGGCGTGTAGCCGTAATTTGGAAACATGGTCCCGGGGTTGATATTGTAAATAACCCAATCTTGAAGTAATTGTAGTAGCCATTAGCCGGATCGCAGTGACATTGGGCTCAATTAGCTGTTCAACTCTGAGTATAAGCCTTTACAAGTAGTGGTGTAGGTGTTTTAGGTGTGTATAAAACAATACTCTTAGGTTAGTGAGACTTTCCATGGTAAAAGTTTCACGAACACAAGTATAACATTGTAACACTCCGTAAAATCAACCACAAATAAATAAATTGGATAAATTAATTTAGACAACATAGGATTAAAAATGAAAACTTTTAAAAGTTAGAATTTGACTATGAAAGTTATGTTGCTGTGTTATAGAAAAATTATGGCCAATTTTCATATATAATATGTTGAAAGCGGAGCTCAAACGAAAAAGTTATGGATGTTTGAAGTTTTTGGATTCAAAATAATTTAAACAAAATTCGAATTCAAATAATCAAATTATTCTTAAATTTGAAATTTGAGGGTTAACAGTAATTAGACTTGGGGGTCAAGTAATCATTAAAATTAACGTTAATGTTGAAAATTAATCAAGGAATGAAATAAATAAAACAATGGTAGAAAATAAATGGTACATACCAAAATAAACGGACCTGTCGACCACTCACTAGGATTAGTCGTCCGCCTACTGTAGACCGGTCAACCGGTTGACAAGGGTGGCGGCTAGGGTTTTGTCTACATGAATGGTGTGGATTTTATTATTTTAAACTTACTTAAATCTGATGGTTCTTGAGCATTTGAACCACTATAAATAAGAGCCTAGCCCCTTCACTTTTATTCATAAATTATTTTGGGAACTTAGTGAAGCTCTTGATGTTCATCTCTTCTAAGATTCAGAAAAAATCCATTAGGGTTTCAGGTGAGAAATCCAATATATCTATTTTGTTCTCTATTTATTTTCTCAAACTATTCTCCTCCAAACCTCTAATTTTCTGAATCTAATGTATATACAAATCCCTTGTTGTATATTTCAAAAGATGAGATCCGATAGAGATTATTAAAGGTGTATCAAATATAAAGGAGGCAAAACTACGGATATACAATGAGTGTTTAACGATCCACTATTTTGGACCATTCAAATCGACAATAAAACCATACATGTCGGACTTGAATAATTCAAAACAATAGATTGTTGATATAATTTAGAGCAAATAAAACCAATAACAATATCGTAGACACAGAATATCAGAATAACTTGCAGCGGAAATAGAATAACCATAGTAGTTCATGAAGCTACTACATACATAGTCTCACAAAACAAATACAAAATACTAGAGTCTGAAAGCAAATACAATAGAAATCCACTAATACTTAAGATGAATAGAAATAACTGAAATAGAAATAGATAGAGAACTAGATAGATAGATAATCTCCAGCAATTCTCTAGCTCCAGAAGGTGAAATCCAAAGCTGTGATACTCAGGCTGACCCGAGCGTAAAGCAGAACACAAAACACTCGATTAAGGACATACATACTTATAAAATGTAAATCAACTCAAGTGAACTGTAATAGAAATATACAAGTAACTTTAAGGATGCTTGAGATCGTCCATCCTTTTAGGATCCATTAAACTATTTACTATGTAGTAATATACGCTATTATCATAATGTCTAAAGTAAAGTAAACTATATAAAAATAGCGTTAAGGCATTACCGATACCCCCTTTAACCCATTTTATAGTGCTAATAGTCTATACAGTACCGTAGTATCTCCAGATCGGGAGGCTACCAGAGGATACTCCATAGGTACAACACAAATCAAACTCGTAGAAAGCGCTAGGGTAGGTGACATGGCACAACTAGGCAATACCAGGGTAGATATACCAATTGCACTTCCGGACTGGTGGTAACGCATAACAGCCACTACTGCCCCCTCGATCCACACTCCCAAAAAAAATCAAAGGGTGCACCTAATCAATCACAAAGAAATAGAATGGTATCAAAGGAGTGTGTCCGATTACAGGAGCTACCTCATTCGCCCATCGATTGCTCCTATTTTAGCCACCTTATGCCAACTCACAGGAGTCGGGTCCACATATATACCTCATATTGGATCGTCGCCACCATCCTACTTCATTCTGGAATCTCCACCGCGTACACAGTTGTTAAAGTGGTTTTTGGAGTTGGTAGAGAGTATGACAACTTCCAATCCCGGTCTCTTTAACAACCAATCGTTATTTAACCCATGGTTATTTTTTTTTCAAATGGTTTATCCTTTCAAAATCAAGCATATTCATTTCAAAACCATTTAAATTCAATACCATTATACCTTCAAAATAATCTTCATTTTCCAAAGTTGTAACACTTTCAAAAAAACTATAATCTTAGTCATAACACCTTAAAATATAATAAGTTAGAAACCATAACACTTTGAAAATGTGACCTTTATATAATAGCACTTTGAAAATGTTACCTTTTTAGAAATAGTAGCACTTTAAAACTAACCTAAAGTTGCATAGCAATTTAAAAGCATAACTTAAAATAGCATAGCATTTTGAAAATGCTACAAATTTTACTAAACATGTTTAAAACATATTATCTTCAATTTTATCATAGTTTTTATAAATTCTATTTTTTTATACAAAACATATCCATTTCATAAATCAAATCTATCACTATTATTAGGTTAGATTAAAATCCCATATTAAATCAAATTAAATTATTAAGTTATGTTAAATTTTATATCATAGATAAAATCTTTAAATTTAGTTTAAACCGTTTATTTACTTATAAAATTTTAACTTATTAAAAAATTAGTATATATTATTTAAATCATTTAAACCAAAACATAAGTTAAAATTTTCATATATTAAAATTCAAAATACTTCATAATTTTTTAGAAAAACTATTATTAAAAAAATTAACCATGGGTCTGTATAATATTTTCTAACCTAGGTCAAGTGATACAGATATGTATCATTTCAATCCATAAAATATAAAATCCTGGGTTTTATCATTTCAAACCCGCAATCCCAAGTCAAATAAAACAAAAACTACCCGAGCCTAACATTTCAGCTCATAACGATTTTTCCCTATTCTAAAGTCCGTTTGGGAATGTATCATTTCAACCCATAGTGAGGGAACTTGCAGTGTGAGAAACAAAATATAAAATAAACAAAATAACATATCATGTCATGTGATAAAACAGGTATGATATAAGGTGATAACATCATATAATATCATATCACAGGCATATATGAACTACTATCATCATGGCATATCACTGCTACAATTCCACAACTCATCAGTTTACTATAATAAAAATACGTAGTTGAGAGTGATAAACTCACCTTCTTTGGCTGGAGATGAAAATTCAAAACACAAGAACAAACCCCCGAAAAGCATGACAAAGCAGAATCAAGCTTGAGTGGAAGTAGAGCCAAGATCCAAATCTTGTAAACAACAAAATACAACATATCTAAGCAATTATCTATATAAAAATATAGATCAAAACAAAGAAAAATGGTAAATCAAGACCATGTGGGCTCGACCACTTGCAAGTAGGCTTGACCATCTTGAAACATGGTTCGCCCATGATGTTTTTGAAGCATGCTAGGCACTGCTAGAATGGCATAGGGCACAGCCATAGGTAGATGAAAGGATGGCAAGGCAAAACATCAAGGTGAACGCAAAAAGACAAGGCACAAGTGCTTTTTGGGTTCGGCCTAGTCTCAATGGGTTCAGCCCTATGTGCTAAGGCTTGGGTCAAGTGGTGCAATGGGTCAAGGCACTTGAATTGTCACGGCTAGAGGAGGAGGTGATGGTCACGGCTAAGCAAAGGAGGTGGTGGCCGAGGCATAGAGCAGAGGAGAGATGAAGGTGTGGGATCAGCTGGGGTTTAGGCAATAGGATTGGTAATTTTGGTCATGGCAAATCACAGCCATAGGATGGTGATGGTGATGGTCGATCATCATAGTGGTGGTTTGCATGGAGGTGAGGTTGGCTAGAGGAAGGATGAGGCCGAATTTGATAAGGAGAAACAAAAAGAAAAAGAAATAAAAGAAGAAGAAGGAGAAAGGAAAAATTACTGTAAATTTTTGTTCAAGAAAGTGAAAATGGGAAAGAGAGTAGGAAAGGAAAGTTTTGTACGTGAATGACAAATGGAAAGACTTCTTTTCAAATGAAAGGGCAATCAAGTGTCTCTTAGGAATTTCCTAAGCCCAATAGCAAAGCCCACTTCCAAAACAAGCCAAAATTCAAGCAAAATCAAGCCCAAACCAAAATAGAAAATAAAATACTGAAAAATATTTGTGTGCAAAATGCTGAAACTTTGTAGATTTAAAAAGTATAAATCAGAATTTGATGAAATAAAAAGCATAGAGAATGTTAGAATCAAATCCAGCTTCAAAGAAAAAGAATAAAGATTTAAAATTCAAATTTAAAATTTTCAACTGAAAGTCAAACTTTGGCCAAAGTTGACCAAAATTCAAATTTCAGGAAAAATCTTTATTTTATTATATTTGGAAAAATAATTCTCAACAAATCCCAAAATTTCATTGTAAAATTTCAAAATTTCAAAATTTTAATGATTTAAAATCAAAGTTTCAAATAAATTGTATTTACAAATATTCATAAATTATGGGTTGTTACAGAGTGGAAATCTTACTCTTCTATTTTAGTAGTTAATTAGTATAGTTTGGGTTTGAATATACTTGAGAGAGTTTTGTTTGCGAAAACATCATATTATAAGCCTCCAAACTCTTTCAGTGCGAAATGTCAATTCTAGATTGGAATCTTAATTATTAATGGAAAAAATAATGGAAATTGTTTTGATTCGTAGTATTGATAATTTTACATTCTATTCCATTCCTTATTCTTCTATGTTGAATTTGATTAAAGAGTTCTGATTAAAGACTAGTGTGTAAAGTACAAATTTATTCGTCGTTTGCACCGCTTATTCTCGTGAATTAAATAGAGATTCCTTTGTTTATTTTTATGTAAAAAAGGAGCTAGATGTAGCGTAAAATTGAAACTGTAAATTTCTATTATCAATAATCCATTATTTGATGCAATAAATTGAGTTTAAATTTAAACTGTATATAAGTCTATTAATTTAAAACTTCTAATATGGATATTGGAATTTTGGTGTTGTTGAAAAAATAAAATAAGACTTGTATAATTGTTGAAAGAATTGACATTTAAACGCCAGTTTAGGGCGTATGTTCCATACGCTTAGAAATTACTAGGCACGCGTGCGTGTGCACGCGTGCGTGTGCATATGTGTGTGTGTTTGTGTGTGTAATAAACAAATCATTATAACGTGTAATTGCATAGTTAAATAGATTATTAATTGTAATAAATCCCCCTTAGGAAGGTAATGCGAAAAGGAAGCTTTCTTATAAGGCCTTGATTATGGAAACATTGAGATGTGTGTTAATATATGTAGACGACGATATAAATTGTTACCAAGTTATAGGGATGTAGAGTCAGTCAAAAGAACACGGAAATATGCCCAGCTAATCTGGTTACTAGCAGTGTAACTTTGGGGCCTTATAATATGTAGACGTTGAGATGTGAGACATCGCCAATAATAAGTAAATACGATGATGCAAGGTTAATCTCAAATTCTATAGACTTAACCTGCTCGACTAATCTGGCTACCAGCACCTACGAATAGTCGGACTAATATAAGACGTCACCGTGGGATACAGGTCATAATACGAAGGACTTGCTTAAGAGATTTAAGGTACTAAGTGGTTGTACGAGGGCCCACGTCTTCTCTATGTTGTAAATAGTAAAAGGTTGGAGTTATGGTTGGGCACGGTAGATGATACATTGGAAAATGTCCCGCTTCAATATGAAGTATTAATTAGCTGAAGAGATTCTGTGCAATGCCAGCTAGATAGATACTAGTGAGGAGTCCACCATGGGATAGGTAGTAAAGGACGTAGACCTAGCTTAAATAAGGTGTTAAATGTTCAAAGTCTGCCTAATTCCCATTAAAAGATATTAAGTGACTTAAGTACTATTTCTTATATTGATAGGTCATTATGGACAATAGTTATGGGTTATTGGGTTAACGGCAAGTCGGCTATGGGCTTAGATTTGGAAAGCCTTTTTTATCTATGTCTAAAAAAAGCCATTGGGCTTATATTTGAAAATACTTATGATATAGTAAGAATATGCTAATTCAATTATACTGCCCAAGTACTAATATTATAAGGCTCGATATTTTTATTCATCAGACATATGTTGTTTTGATTCCCTCCTTATTACAACACAGGTTAAGAAAGGGGATGCTAAAGGTGAAGACGTTAATGAGACTTATGACAGTATTCTTTTTATATGCTTGTTATTTTCTATAGTTTTTGATGTACCCATGAAATAAAAATGATATTGTAATTTTGGAATATTGTACCACGGATATGTGATAGTGATTATGGATATTTTTTTATGGTTTTCAATGACATTTTGTAGTTTTAGTAAAATGGGTAATGTTTTTATTGTTATGTTTTATCCTACCACCATGAGTTTCTTAATACGTAGATAAATAGCTCTGTACTGTTCTTTATACCAACCAACAGCTAGTTTTAGAATGGGTCTAAGTTTTGATTGCCTTTCCTAGGAAGGAATTTAGGTCCGTTTCGAGGCAGGTTGTTGCATTTGGTATCAGAGCCAAAATTACCCGATCAATAGGGTGGTATGCTTATTAGAGGCATATTTCTTGTATTTGAAAATGTTTTACAAAAATCCTGCCACATAAATATATATATATATATATATATATATATATATATATATATATATATATACTTATTGTAAACGTACGCTAAACAGTAGGCAAATCTTTACTTCAACATATAATCCTATCTAAGAGATGTAAATGGAAAAGATTGTAACTCCAAGGTTAATAAGGCAATAAATTACGATGTTACACCCCGAGACTTACATTAACAAAGAGAATTACTTAGTAATTCGGTCTGCTAATGCGGAGAATAGGGCTGGTTAAGGGTGACCATCATAGTATTGCATTAGATAAGAGTAAAGTATGTCGATTTAGTGCTCGATTTTTTTTTCCATTTCATCTCAAGTATTCGACATACTTAATTCCTATCTAATACACTACTATGGTGGCTACAGGATCGATTCAAAAACAAAACATAATAACAATATCAGTCACGAATCACAGAACAGCAGACACAGATGATACACATACACATCTACATCAAATGTATTACAATATGTCACAAGTGGTATTATAACCACAGTATATACGTACATCCCTATAAAAGAATATATACATCACAAGGTTTCCAAGAAAAAACTACTATACAAAAACTATGCCACCTATCTAAGGTCGAAGGAGAATTCCAAAAGTAAAGCTAAGGTCCAAATATCCTTAACCTGCAACTCGGTTTGGGCCTGAGTAATAAACACACAGGTCAAGCTAAGTAGAAAATAAAATTAGCTAGCTATAAGAGGGATATAAGTGCATAAGGGAAATCTCCCTTTAATTATAAAGGAATAGTACAAATATGGTTCAATTACAATGCCATGGTATAGATTCACAAAGGGTTGTCACATGAATAGATTTAGTTCATCATAAGAAATTCATACTCAAGGACATTCAATATAAATATAAGTAACCATACAAAAGCCATATGAGAAAATCATATAAATTTCCAAACTAGGAATATCATGGAACTCTAAAAAGAGTTCAAATCTCATAAAAATGAAATCACCATATATACATAACATCTTATTTGGCTCTAGGCTATCGATGTAACAAAGATATCTCAAAAATGGTGAAATCGTAATTAACTCAGAAAACTCGTGGTGACCGAAGTCACATAACTCAAATGACCCGAAGGTCTATAGCACTGGCATACTCGTGGATGTGTCACAAACTCTCAGATAGGAACCTAAAAAGTGTCAATATGCATCATATACCACACGTTCGCACTAAATGGTTTACTAACCGATAGCTAACTACACATCATAAAAAGAAATTCTCAAATCTCAGAAATCTCAGAATACTCATATATCTTGCCTCTTATCATTGACAAGTGTAAATAAATCTCATAGTGGTTTCTCATAAACAATAATTCCCGAAAAGGAAATCTCATCTCAAGACTCATCTCGTCTCATCGACGAGTAAAATAACACATATAAGAGGTTCTCATCTATTGTTACTTCTATAATAGGAGATCTCGAACCTCTCAACTCGCCAAATATTGGCTAACTCGGATAATTCCTATAAATAGGAATTATAAATCTCAAAATACGCCATAAAATGGCAAATCTCAATTATCAAATAAAAAATAGACTTGAATGGTTTCGGTCGTACAAGTCCAGAATTAACCAAAAAATTAAAGTCACATATGCCATACCATGTGTTTTACTAAATCGCTTAATTCACTTTCTCAGACGTCCGAAAGATGTAAAATTAGTATATATTATTTATAAAATAATTTACTTGAGAAAACTAGATTTTCAAAATAATTTTTCGAAAACACTTTGTAAGCATTTATTTGAAAATTCTCCTTATTATAGGAAATAAATATATTTTAAATAATTAAAAATAATTTAAAAATATTGGAGAATATTTATTTCAAATCCATCTAATTTGTAAAATTATTTCAAAATTTTATTTCAGTAAAAACCACTAAAATTCAACATTAAAAAACAACTCAAATAATCATCATTCCAGGACTCGGATTGATCATGACTGTGACGACTGCCCATGACTCCCGCACGAAACAAGGGAATGGTGCGCTGAAAAGTGTGCCAGGCAGCCATGGACAATAGTCAGGATAAGGTAAAACAGCAGACTCTATCGTATTACTCACAGCGCATGGATAAAATACAATAGAAAATATACATAGTGAAGCTCTATAGAACAGAAGTCTCATCATATAAACTCATAATAGTTTTATACAATCATCTGAATAGTCAATACATCAAGCCTCACTACATAACACTCAGAGTACCAATCAAACAGCGGAACATCTAGTACATATAGTAAGAAAACAATATGCAAAAGCCTCCAGCTCGTCTTCGTCATCAACAGCGTTGGTAGCCAAGAACAGCACCTGTCACCTGCTACCTAGTCTGCCCATCCCAACATGGATGAACAGCCCAAGGTAATAAGGGATGAACATAAAACCTTGAGTCAGACAACAGTCTTAGTGAGCAGTAAATTAACTATCAAACATACCAAAAGAGCATAAAGGGTAAAAGGAATAGGAACTCAACCCTCCCACTCCACCTCATTCTACAGTGATAGCCCCCAGACACACTAAACAGAAGTAATCATAGCAATTCAGACATTCAAAGCAAAGTAATTATCACTCGAGTCAAGGTCGGTGTTTTCCAAGTACAAACCCCCAAGGCCTAAACCAAGATCAGATAAGCACCTTGAAAACATCGCTCTTGACCCAAGCGACGATACAACCATACATTCAAACATCCATGACTCTGGCCATCATTGTTATCATTGCCTTGATTTACCGTTAGTTGAATGACCGCCTGTCAAGGGCTAATGGTAAACCCGGTTCTAGACATAACTCCGCACGTCGTCGCAGCCCGTGCCTAGGAATTTTCACAACTACCCAGAGTACTAGCACGTCGTCGCAGCCCGTGCTTGGAACGTCATCGTGACCCGTCCCAACGTACTCTTGCTTTGAGCATGCTAGAACCTTCAACAATGATAAAATCTCAGCCTTCTAGTCATCCTCCTCGATGACTATTCCCATACTAGCTCAAGCGCCTCTCAAGCTAACCATTATCCACAAACTCGGACCGCATCACCGAGTTATCAACATGCTTGGGATGATCCCGTCTGGATTAAACCAAGGCTTTCACACATCATGCTTTGCTTCATCGCATCATAGCAAAGTCCCATCTCAACATCATGGTTTGCCTCATCGCATCATGGCAAAGTCCCATCTCAACATCATCATCAAATCTATCTATATGAGCTTCAACATCCGCTTCATATGCCACAAGCAGCTTTCCTTATTCAAGAGCCTTTCCACTTAGCTTTTGAATCATCTTCGACCAACTTGCCCAAATCAAGTTATCGATCAACTAATCAATCAAATCAAACATTAATCCAAGCAATCAATCATTCAAACAAGATCCAAATAAACAATTACAACAATGATGGCAATTTCGTAAATAAAGAGTCCAAATCTAACATGCAATCTAACAAGCATGAATCATGAACAATATCTCTACAACTCGATGAATAACTTGCATAAGTGAATATGTAGTAAAATAGGTGCTGAGTCATCATTAACAATAGATCTACATGCAGACTTAAGAAAATACACGAAATCACTATCTTTAACACATAAACAAACCACCGATCCAATATACTCCTTTGGGTCCGTGTGAGAGATAACCACCACTCATCGAATCACCTAAACACCTCAAAAGATAACAACTTTAGATCTGGACAGCGAAGAACTAAGCTTGATCCGGCAAAATCTCGCTTCAATCGATGAAATCTCCCTTCAATGGATTGAAATCTTCAACTTTGGCTCTTGGATCTTCGATTTGATCTTCAATTTAGATGGAAGGAATCACTAGATTAGAGTGGAGAAAAGAAGTGAAGAAGTGTTGTAGTCGAGCTCTTAAAATGGCAGCACTTCGTCGCTTCAAAATCCGGTGCCAAAAAGTGAACCAAACCCCTCTATTTATAGGCTGAAAAAACCCATGAGTCGTCCGCCCCTATGAGTCGTCCACGACTCACCATGGCCACGACCTACGACTCAACCATCCACGGCCTAACACACCCTGCACAACACACACCACTCACGACCTAAAACACATGCGCATCCACTTCAAGCCTACCTAACGACTCACGATTCAACGCACATGCCTTAACACGGCTCAACACGACTCACGACTTAACCCTTGCCGACCTAACGACTCAGCTACAAAGTCATCCCCTCTCAGCCGCGTCCCTACCTTAAGTCCCAAGTTGCCTGGACGACTCAACTACCAACCGACTCAACTACCCACGACTTAGCGACTTACCATGAGTCTAATGACCTAACGACTCAAGACTTAATCATAACTCGTCCACGACCCAACTACACTAAGTCGCTCGAACGACCCTCCCACCTTAAGTCGTTAACCCGCCTGGTCCCCTATCCTGTTTAAGTCGTTAGTTCCCTTGAGCCGTTAACCCCTAAGCCTATCTTCCTTAAGTCGCTCCACGACCTAACTATAACACGACCTAACCCCTTAAGTCGGTCAACTGCCTTGGGCCGCTAACATCTATAGGTCGTTTGCTTCTCTGAGTCGGCTACCTCCTTAACTCGGCCACACTTATGAGTCTCTCAACCACTAAGTCGTAACTTCTATAAGTCGCATCACTCGACCTAAGCACTACATGACTCAACTCCGAACGACTTAAGCTTAGGTTGACTCATACTCTAAACGACTTAACACCATCAACGACTTAAAGTTGATAGTTTTACGATCTTTCGATCCGTAAAAATACGGGTCGTTACATTCTCTCCCCCTTAGGAATTTCGCCCCCGAAATTCCAAACAAACAAGAGCAACCAAAACTATTCTGCATCCCTACCATCCATAGCAATCAACAAACCATGCATCCAATTACTAGCCTAGCATGCAGAATTCTAAGACTAGAACAAGTTACAAATTCGTGAGATGTCACGACACCTTAGGGCCATACCTCGAAGAGTTCAGGATGTGCTGCCTTCATCCTCTCTTCCTCCTCCCATGTACAGTCGTCAACATCATCACTCCATTGTACCTTGAGCAACGTAATCGTCTTCCTCCTAAGCTGTTTCGTGTCAGTTTCCACAACACGAAGCGGCTTACGAGGTCTCGTAACAACTGGATCAACCTCCAAGTCTTCATAGCTATTAGCAGAAACCACTGTACTTGGGTCATGCACATACTTCCGTAGATACGATACATGAAAAACATTGTGCACACCCGCCATCTTTTCTGGTAACTCTAATCTATAGGCGAGCTTTCCAATTCGCTCGTTAATTGGGAATGGTCCAACAAATCTCGGAGTCAATTTTCCTTTCTTACCGAATCGAATAACATTCTTCAGTGGAGAAATCTTCACAAAAACCATATCACCTATGTCGAATTCCAAATCCTTACGACGCTTATCGGCATAACTTTTCTGACGATCTTGGGCTTCCTTCATTCGTCGCCGAATGATCTCTATACAATCCGAAGTCCGTCGAATCATCTCTGGCCCAAGTATCAGCTTTTCTCCTGTTTCCAACCAACATGTCGGAGAGTTACACGGTCTTCCATACAATGCCTCATATGGTGCCATACCAATACTGGACTGATAACTGTTATTATACGCAAATTCCACCAAATGAAGATGGTCTTCCCATGATCCTCCGAAATCTAAAACACAAGCTCTCAGGAGATCTTCCAAAACTCGGTTGACTCTCTCGGTCTGACCATCTGTTTGGGGGTGATAAGCTGTACTTAAACACAACTCAGTTCCCAAAATTTCCTGGAAGCTCTTCCAAAATCCACTAGTGAACAATGGGTCTCGATCGCTCACTATACTCTTCGGAATACCATGGAATCGAACTATCCACTTAACATAAAGCTCAGCCAACTTCGATGCAGTCCTAGTTGATCGAACAGGAATGAATCTTGCACTCTTAGTCAAACGATCTACGATGATCCAAACCCCTTCATTTCCTGCCCTGGTTCTAGGTAGACCATCGATAAAATCCATCGATATTTTCTCCCACTTCCATGTAGGAACTTCTAACGGCTGAAGCAACCCACTTGGCTTCTTTTGCTCGGCTTTTACTAACTGGCAATTCATACATTTGAAAATAAAATTTCCAACATCCTTCTTCATACCTTCCCAGTAGTAAGTCCTCTTCATATCCTGATACATCTTATTTCCACCTGGATGAATTGTCAACTTCGAGTGATGACTTTCGCTCAGAACTTCATCTCTCAATCCTTCTATATCAGGAACAACTAGTCGTCCTTGCTTCCGAAGCCAACCCTCTCGATCGACTTCGAATCCTTTATCCTTTTCTGGATTCAATCCAGATTCCAAATCGCGGATAATCTTGACAAGCTTATCGTCTCGCTTTTGGCCCTCGCCAATTCTTTCTACAAGAGTAGGTCTTATCGATAAGTTTGCCAACATCTCAGGTTCCAATTCACATCTAGGCCTGAAATCAAATCCAGCCAAATACTCAAGACTCTTCCATTCCGAAAACATGGCTCCCAAACCTGCATGTCTTCGACTTAACGCATCTGCCACTGCGTTACCTTTTCCCGGAGTATAGGCTATACCAAAATCATATGATGCTAAGAACTCTAGCCACCGTTGCTGTCGAAGATTCAAATCCTTTTGGGAGAACAGATACTTCAACGACTTATGATCTGTAAACAACTCGAATCGAACTCCCAATAGGTAATGTCTCCACATCTTCAAAGCAAATACAATTGCCGCTAACTCTAAATCATGAGTCGGATAATTCCTTTCATGCGGCTTCAATTGTCGACTCGCATACGCAACAACTTTATCTTTCTGCATTACCACTGCTCCAAGTCCAGTACCACATGCATCGGTATAAACCACCATCTCATCATTCCCACTTGGAATAGTCAAAACAGGAGCACTTGTCAGCTGCTCTTTCAGGATTCAGAAAGCTTGCTCACACTTATCATCCCATTTGAACACTTGGTTCTTTTTCGTCAATCCTGTTAACGGTGCAGCTATCTTGGAAAAGTCTTTGATAAACCGACGATAGTATCCTGCTAATCCAAGAAAACTTCTCACATCAGATGCATTCTTAGGTCTAACCCAATCCTGGATTGCTACTACCTTAGCGGGATCAACCGCTATTCCATTTCCAGAGATAACATGGCCTAAGAATCTCACTTCACTCTTCCAGAAGTGACACTTCGAAAACTTAGCCCTCAGCTGATGTTTCCGCAAGATTTCCAAGACAATACGCAAGTGCGTCTTGTGCTCTTCTTCAGTCCTGGAATAAATCAGAATGTCATCCACGAACACAAGTACGAACTTGTTCAACTGATCTCTGAATACTCTATTCATAAGATCCACAAAATATGTTGGTGCATTGGTCAATCCAAATGGCATTACCAGCCACTCATAAAACCCGGATGGTGTCCTAAAAGCAGTCTTCGGCACACTATCCTTAGCCACTCTCAACTGGTGAAATCCCATTGCCAAATCCATCTGATAAAACACCTTAGCTTCGTGAAGCTGATCAAACAAGTCATCTATTCTCAGCAATGGATACTTGTTCTTCCTAGTCACTTTATTCAGCTCACGATAATCCACACACAACCTCAACGATCCATCCGCTTTGGTTGCAAACACAACTGGTGCACCCCATTCGGACACGCTACGCCGAATGAATCCTTTCCGTAAAAGGTCATCAACTTGCACCTTCAACTCTTGCTGCTCCCTAGGCGCCATCCGCCTAAGAGGCATCACAACTGGTCTGGCTCCCTCAACTAGATCGGTATGAAACTCGATCTCCCTATGCGGCGGTAACCCTTTGACCTCTCAAAGACATCATCAAATCCATTCACAATAGGCACCGATGACAGTCCATCCCGTGGAACAACCAGCGAATACATGAAGCTCATGAAGACGCCTTCCTCATGCTTACATCGTATCACAACCTTTCGCCCTTCCACATTCTCAACTGTCACCTCCAGCCTCTCACAATCAATCCTTGCCGCATACTTCCTAAGCCAGTCCATACCCAAAATAATTCCGAACCCCACAAAGTTCAGAACAAAGCAATCACAAACAAAAGAGCAATCATGACTCGACACAACTAGACCACGGCATATCATACACAAACAAGACGAACCCCCAACTGGATTAGTCACAACCAATGGTCTATCAACAATATCCGGTTCCAAACCCAACCGGTCTACCAGATCATTACAAACAAAGGAATGCGACGCTCCAGTATCAAACAAAACCCTAACTGGAACACCACAAATGGAAAGAGTACCTTGAACCAGCACGCTCTTTCCTTTCTCATCAGCAGTAGGAGCTTTCAAAGATGATGGCACAGCCCCCAAAGCATAGGCTTGCACAATCTGCTTGTCCTTCCTCGGTTCCGGACAATCCCTCTTGAAATGCCCCGGTTTGTCACAGTTGTGACACTTCGCCGGCACTCTCGGTTTCTTGCAATCCCTAGAGAGATGACCCTTCTGCTGACAGTTGTAGCAGATCACTTCACCCTTTGGCTTCTTCTGGCCATCCTTACCCTTCTGCTGCTGCTGCTTCCTCTTCTTGTTTCCATTTTGCTCCTTGGTCACAGCAACAGCAGATCCCTCCTTAGGAAACAGATTCTCATGCCTGAGAGCTTTCTCCACAAGCTTCTCAAATGGATCGTCCAAATGATCCACCAACTGCATCCCAAGATAAGTGTCCAAGCCTGTCACAAACTTCTCATTCTTCTAATAGGGAGAATCAATATACGACCGAGCATACTTGGACAAAGCTTCAAACTCAGAAACATACTCAAGAACTGGTCTTCCACCTTGCTTGAGTTCCACAAACTTCTTAAACAGAACAGATTTCTGAGCTGTAGAAATGAACTTAGCTTCAAATCTGACTTGGAACTGCTCCCAAGTAATCTCTTCCTCTGGAGTATCAATGGTGATAGAGTTCCACTAATCAGAAGCTCTCCCTTGAAGCTGCCTTGATGCAAGCTTCCTCTTAGTTGCATCCTCAATTCCCAAGTCACCAAAAATCCTTCTACAAGCATCTATCCATCTCTGAACTTCTATGGTTGATTCTGTTCCTAAGGAAACCTTTCCTCCAAGAGCAGTATAATCCTTGCACAACTTAGCAAAATCCACTGGTTTTGGAGCTTGAACTTGAATGCCAACATCTACTGATGATCCTGAAGTTGGTATCCTTCTCATGATCGAAGTCATCATAGCTTCGAACATTGCAGCATAGTGTAGCTCCCCCAACAGCACGACTTTCCCTAGCACCTCGTCTCTCACTTCGACTCATCCTTATTATCTACAAAAAGGAATGATTTAGAACACCTTGAGAAACAACTACATAAGGAGTTCAAATCCTTCTAAACTACTATATTATATATAGTAATCATCCATCAAAATACAATTACGTCTCTCATACGTAGTTACGTCAACGAGCGTTGGCTAAAATCGATTAACCAAAGCTCTGATACCAAATGTGACGACCGCCCATGACTCCCGCACGAAACAAGGAAATGGTGCGCTGAAAAGTGTGCCAGGCAGCCATGGACGATAGTCAGGGTAAGGTAAAACAGCAGACTCTATCGTATTACTCACAGCGCATGGATAAAATACAATAGAAAATATACATAGTGAAGCTCTATAGAACATAAGTCTCATCATATAAACTCATAATAGTTTTATACAATCATCTGAATAGTCAATACATCAAGCCTCACTACATAACACTCAGAGTACCAATCAAACAGCGGAACATCCAGTACATATAGTAAGAAAACAATATGCAAAAGCCTCCAGCTCGTCTTCGTCATCAACAGCGTTGGTAGCCAAGAACAGCACCTATCACCTGCTACCTAGTCTGCCCATCCCAACATGGATGAACATCCCAAGGTAATAAGGGATGAACATAAAACCTTGAGTCAGACAACAGTCTTAGTGAGCAGTAAATTAACTATCAAACATACCAAAAGAGCATAAAGGGTAAAAGGAATAGGAACTCAACCATCCCACTCCACCTCATTCTACAGTGATAGCCCCCAGACACACTAAACAGAAGTAATCATAGCAATTCAGACATTCAAAGCAAAGTAATTATCACTCGAGTCAAGGTCGGTGTTTTCCAAGTACAAACCCCCAAGGCCTAAACCAAGATCAGATAAGCACCTTGAAAACATCTCTCTTGACCCAAGCGACGATACAACCAAACATCCAAACATCCATGACTCTGGCCATCACTGTTATCATTGCCTTGATTTACCGTTAGTTGAATGACTGCCTGTCAAGGGCTAATGGTAACCCCGGTTCTAGACATAACTCCGCACGTCGTCGCAGCCCGTGCCTAGGAATTTTCGCAACTACCCAGAGTACTAGCACGTCGTCGCAGCCCGTGCTTGGAACGTCATCGTGACCCGTCCCAACGTACTCTTGCTTTGAGCATGCTAGAACCTTCAACAACGATAAAATCTCAGCCTTCTAGTCATCCTCCTCGACGACTATTCCCATACTAGCTCAAGCGCCTCTCAAGCTAACCATTATCCACAAACTCGGACCGCATCACCGAGTTATCAACATGCTTGGGATGATCCCGTCTGGATTAAACCAAGGCTTTCACACATCATGCTTTGCTTCATCGCATCATAGCAAAGTCCCATCTCAACATCATGGTTTGCCTCATCGCATCATGGATAAGTCCCATCTCAACATCATCATCAAATCTATCCATATGAGCTTCAACATCCGCTTCATATGCCACAAGCAGCTTTCCTTATTCAAGAGCCTTTCCACTTAGCTTTTGAATCATCTTCGACCAACTTGCCCAAATCAAGTTATCGATCAACTAATCAATCAAATCAAACATTAATCCAAGCAATCAATCATTCAAACAAGATCTAAATAAACAATTACAACAATGATGGCAATTTCATAAATAAAGAGTCCAAATCTAACATGCAATCTAACAAGCATGAATCATGAACAATATCTCTACAACTTGATGAATAACTTGCATAAGTGAAAATGTAGTAAAATAGGTGTTGAGTCATCATTAACCATAGATCTACATGCAGACTTAAGAAAATACACGAAATCACTATCTTTAACACATAAACAAACCACCAATCCAATATACTCCTTTGGGTCCGTGTGAGAGATAACCACCACTCACCGAATCACCTAAATACCTCAAAAGATAACAACTCCAGATCTGGACAGCGAAGAACTAAGCTTGATCCGGCAAAATCTCGCTTCAATCGATGAAATCTCCCTTCAATGGATGGAAATCTTCAACTTTGGCTCTTGGATCTTCGATTTGATCTTCAATTTAGATGGAAGGAATCACTAGATTAGAGTGTACAAAAGAAGTGAAGAAGTGTTGTAGTCGAGCTCCCAAAATGGCAGCACTTCGTCGCTTCAAAATCCGGTGCCAAAAAGTGAACCAAACCCCTCTATTTATAGGCTGAAAAAACCCATGAGTCGTCCGCCCCTATGAGTCGTCCACGACTCACCATGGCCACGACCTACGACTCAACCATCAACGGCCTAACACACCCTGCACAACACACACGACTCACGACCTAAAACACATGCGCATCCACTTCAAGCCTACCTAACGACTCACGATTCAACGCACATGCCTTAACACGGCTCAACACGACTAACGACTTAACCCTTACCGACCTAACGACTCAGCTACAAAGCCGTCCCCTCTCAGCCACGTCCCTACCTTAAGTCCCAAGTTGCCTGGACGACTCAACTACCAACCGACTCAACTACCCACGACTTAGCGACTTACCATGAGTCGTTTAATGACCTAACGACTCAAGACTTAATCATAACTCGTCCACGACCCAACTACACTAAGTCGCTCGAACGACCCTCCCACCTTAAGTCGTTAACCCGCCTGGTCCCCTATCCTGTTTAAGCCGTTAGTTCCCTTGAGCCGTTAACCCCTAAGCCTATCTTCCTTAAGTCGCTCCACGACCTAACTATAACACGACCTAACCCCTTAAGTCGGTCAACTGCCTTGGGCCGCTAACATCTATAGGTCGTTTGCTTCTCTGAGTCGGCTACCTCCTTAACTCGGCCACACTTATGAGTCTCTCAACCACTAAGTCGTAACTTCTATAAGTCGCATCACTCGACCTAAGCACTACACGACTCAACTCCGAACGACTTAAGCTTAGGTTGACTCATACTCTCAACGACTTAAAGTTGATAGTTTTACGATCTTTCGATCCGTAAAAATACGGGTCGTTACAATGACTTTTTCTCAACTATTGATAGATTAGAGCTCTTGAAAATCATCTCAAATTTGCATCAAAAAAAATGACAAAACCATAGCATTTCAAAGGAAAAGGCTGCGAGGTAAAGTCACAAAAACGAAGGCATAAAGGCTAATATTAGGTCGACCATACTCTTCCTCAGGTCGACCACCAGGTCGACCTTGGGAACGCTATGGTCGACCACGCATACGGGAATTTATTCCTTTTGGCTCCAGGTCGTTTCTCAAGCACGATTCAATCTTTGAGAAAATTTTTAACATAGCTACAGGTTGTTTCAGGAAATGAAAATAGACATGCACATAGAGTGACATTCAAACTATAACCTAGAAAATATCTGACAACATTTTGGGGAAAAAAAAGAGATACAACCACTTAAAGTGGCAATCAGAATAAAATATAAACAGAGAAAACTTCCTATACAGTAATCGATTTAGCCAAATTTCTTAAAGGAAATTCATTTTTTAGCTAGCAATTTGTGAACTTTAAAATCACCTTAGCAAACTAGGAAGATTTTGTGCGATTTCATGATGAAGATGATGATTTTGGTGGAGAAATGATCCTCAGTAACCTATAAAAGTTAGAAAAGGGACATGCAAAAGAAATAAAACAGGTTACAGGCAAATTCATATCAAGCTCATGGAATTTTTATAGTATTGGTTGTGATTACCTTTCTCTTTTCTAGTTTTGAAGAATTTTCTCGTTTGAGTGGAATTGAGTTTTAATTAGAGGAAGCCATTGTTTTGCTCATTTCCCTTTACTGTATATTTTTGTTTGAGAAGAAGATAAGGAAAAGAGTACGTACTGTTAATTTTTTCTCATACAAGAAGTTTCCAAATATTGGGTTTTGGATTAAAAATCCTATCCAATAAGCCTAACTTAAAATACTTAGTGAAATATTAAGAAATGAACACTATTTATCCTATATTATCACTATATTCACATATTTCTTCATTTTAAGGCCAACAAAAATATTTACAACAAATGTATGTACATAAAATTGTTATCTTAACAAAATAAAATTTATATTAACAATAAAAAGTTATTTTTAACAATAAAACCTTATCTTGACAATATTACACAATTACACTATTTTACCACAAAAACACCTTTTTAATGTAATAATCATTACAAAATTATTTTCTGGCCAAATAAATTATAACAATCATCTTAACTCTATTAAAACAAATCAATATTATTTTTAAACAATATTTCATCTTTTAACTTACTAAAATACATAATTTCTTCATATTTCTCCTTTTTAAATCAATAAAAGATTAACATTGATAATGCTTTCCAATATTGTTGTATTTACCCTAATAAAATTGCAATTTGATTATTTTCTACTCAAATTCTCAAAATACAGTTTTTAAAACTTTATTTTTATTACTTTAGATTTATTTCAATAATTTAACATTGAAATACATCACCTAATTAATTTGCTAGCTCCAAACAAATAAATACCCAATATTTCAATTTATTTAAACCAAATACTTAACCAATCAATATTTAATCCCATATTTATACCCAAATAAATAAAATAAAGTTCCAAGCTTTATTTTTCTCATTTTATTTACAAAATTCATTGTTTATTCCAAATAAACATTTCAAATTTCAAATTATATTTAACTTACAATATTAAATTATAACTTTCATTATAATTTAATATATATTCAGGTAATCTTCAAACCAGGGTTGTTACAGGCTCCCCTCTTAACAAAATTGCGCCCATGTAATTTCTAGAGAAAAGTTTGTATTCGACATATTAATTTCATCAATCAAAGGAAGGATAGATAAGCACGAGATCAAAATTCCTCACTCTCTACTCAAGACGAAAGAAGACCAAGATA
Source organism: Allium cepa (assembly GCA_030765085.1). NCBI lineage: Eukaryota > Viridiplantae > Streptophyta > Magnoliopsida > Asparagales > Amaryllidaceae > Allium > Allium cepa. Next base: position 424,702,156 of record CM060937.1, read on the forward strand.
AAATTACTCGGTAAATTCAATGATTTTCCTAAGCATAAATACTAGAACTTGCGAACCAATAAATTTCTTGAGCAATACATCATGATTTCGAAATATCTCACTTTCGAAACTAAAAAACAATGGTGTGCTACTCAAAAATCTATCTGAGGAGATTTATTTTACAAAAGTTTCTCGAAATAGAGTTGGGATTTTAGCATCACATTCTCTAAACTCTAACAACAAGCTGATGACTTTCCGTATGTCACTATGGAAGAAGCCATACTGATACTAAGATAACAACAATTGAGGCAAGAATACTCGATGAGAGATGGTTACTTCAAAGATAGCCCCCACTTAAACGACGCAAAATGCTGTTCATTAAACTATTGCACAAAGGCAAAACAATCACGATGAACACAATAGATACAAATTTCAATTTTACAATCAAATTTTATTAGAGTTCGAAATTCATTATCTTCAAAACCATAATTTAAATATTTGTTTACAATCAAACTTCTTAAAGTTCCAAAACTCTTTACTTTTAAATTCAAAATATCAATTTTCAACACTTGGAAAATTTCCAAACTCCTTCCTATAGTTCTTATAAAATGACAAATAATTTCAATCTTGTATTCCCTTTTATTCCAAAATTAATTTTTTGAAAGAATTTTATAATTTCATTTTAACAATTCTTAAGATAAAATTTTAAAATTTACAACTCTTTATTTTTAAATACCCAAATTCTCAAAACAAACTTTATCTTTAACATGTATAACTCATTTTAAAACATTCAATAAACATTTATTTTTCAAAAAAAGTATTATCTCATCACAATAAAAACATAACAATATTCAAACTCATTCATTTCAATTATCATAATGGCATTACCTCGCCATTGATTTTTAACAAATAACCTTATCAATTGGCTGCAGAGTTGACCAAATAATCAAAACTGCCTTGCCATTCATCTAATCCCACTATTGGTTCAATGGCTGCATATGCCATCCAAAGTAAAATTGAATTCTCAAATCTTTTTAATTTATTTCCAAATTTAATCTCATTATAACTCAATTTATCATGTCTGATTGTCTCACTACAGCGTTTACGAAATTTCTATCGATAACGTTGATCAGGCGTATCGACAAGAATTCTTAAAGCACTCGATAGACAATCCAACAAAAAAATCATCTTCTATAAAAGAAGTACCTCATATTTAGTTCTCAAAATTTTCTTTATTTATCCCAAAAACCAAATCCAATTTCTCTTAGAAATATACCTTCAATTTCCTGAAAAAATTGAAAACACAATTCATTACATATATCTAAAATCAAAAACACAAAAAGAGACTCATCGAGATATTCCTCGAATGCTCGATTCACAAGATTGAAGAAATAGATTGGAGTATTCGTCATTCCTTACACTATAACGAAATACTTAGAAAACTCATAACGAGTGCGGAATGTGGTAAAGAAACAATATTCTCTGCAATATGTAAAAATGAGAATCAGTGTAGGGTCAAGTTAAAGAAAGACCATAGAACCACATAATAGATTGAATAAGAAATTAGCAAGATATAAGGGTAAGGGTAAAATATCTTCTTGAATGAGAGGAAGAACACTTAACAACATATCATTATTCCGAATGAAACAGTATCATAAAGCCTATCAATAAAGGAGTTCTTAAGAAGATATCTCAAAAGAGGTAAGAATGGAAAATGTTGAATAAAATCAATGAATTACCTCATTTACTTTGTGGGATCCACGTGGAAGGATGACCAAAAGGCTAAGAATCGAGAATGAGGTCAATACAACACTCGATTGCCTAATTTTGTGTCATACTCGAATGGACTTACTGAAATCAATAGAGTCATAATAACGGGAATTCTAGATATATCATCAACATCTCGATACTCAAAGGTGACTATAGAGACTTCATAATCATAATCAATATTCTAAAGACAAGAAACAACGGAATTTGGATACCTAAATATAGGATCCCTTAAATCCCATAATGTGGCTTGATAAAATGCAACCACTCCATTACAGATTACTCCAAACTCTAGATAAAAAATAGCATGTTGATTCGCACGTAATGTTAACTACAAGGAACATCCTCAAAATTCTCATGCCAAGTATTGCAGATCCCCTTAAAAGGATTCGCAATCCTTAAGTAAGCAACAAGATCGGAGCATCTAATAGCATTAACAAATTTCTCTGATACGGATAAATGTCAAGCACTCATATTGAAAAGAATTCAAATCGAACGATCATGAAAAAGAATAGAACACTACCAGAAGCCTTCTCCCCATTCAGATTCTTCGAACTAGAACCTTTCGCTTTGTTAGGACATAAAGAAACCATATGTCTTTTCTTCTTACAATAGGCACATTAGCGTGGATGAGAACACTCTCTACCAAGGTGATCGTGAGAACCACAATTGAAGCAAGCTAAAACTCTAGCTGAAGAAGGAGCTGCATTAGGATGAAACTAGAATGGTCTTGCTTTTCCTTCTTCCTTGGAGGAAAGGATTAGGATCTTTGAAGGGGAAATTTCTTTTTATGCGGGTTCTTTCGAATCTCGGCCTTGTCACTATAATTCCATTCTTTTTCGACAGCTTCGAGGTGAAGTGCCGAATCTACAAGCTCCTCGAAGGTGAGCTTGAGCTGAAGCATAAGCGACTTTTTCAAATATTCCTTAGCTCCATATACAAACTTAAGACTCTTCTTATATGGTGTGCTAATAAACTCAAGCCCATACTTGAATAGGGACTCAAAAGAGGGATACATAATATAACACATAGGATTTACCCTGCTTCAAATCAAGGAAGCGACGGGAAAGGAAATTCTTGTCGGATTCTGGCATGAACTTGAGCCCAAAATGGTATCATAAATGCTGCCAAGTAAGAGTAGACTTGTCTATCGTGGAAATAAGGAGCTCGTACCAGTTTAGTGCTCGTTCATGCAACATACTCGATGCTACAAGAACACGATGATGTTCAGAGATCTCCATAGGAGTAAAGATACGCTCGCATGTTCGGAGCCAAGCCCAAACTCTAAAAAGACTCGGAGCCTTTGAACGGCTTTCTCCAAGATGGGTGAAGTTGTTGCATATTCGCATAAATGCGAATTTGCGCGGAGGAGAGGTATGAGTAGGAGTGGGAGGTTGAGTGCCCTAAAGAAGCTCCAGGATTTGGTCGGTCGACATATAAACTCCTTCGGGATGAGAACCACCGGACGGTCCCATCTCCGAAGAGTAACCACTACTTCTTTCAGCCTTTTGCTGAAAGTTAAATCAAGATAGGATTATTCACAGAGGTAGATATTAGCAATTCATATACATTAAATAAGGAATACTACGGAATTAAAATTAACATTCCTAGACATATTCCTTTCTATCCACCCCTAAAAGACTCAACAGATTAAGGTCAAGGTTGGGTTCAAATTGATTTGGGGATGACGTTTACACTTGTATTATATTTGATGTATAGTAATTGCATATACTTTTCACATTTTGTTCTGAATCCAGCTCTGATACCAAGCCGTGACGCCCCACCTCGATACCTACATTAACAAAGAGAATTATAGAGTAATTCTGTCAGCTAATGCGGAGAATAGGGCTGGTTAAAGGCGACCATTATAGTCTTGCATTGGATAAGAGCTAAGTATGTCGATTTAGTACCCAATTTTTTTCATTTCATCTCGAGTATTTGACATACTTAATTCCTACCTAATACACTAATATGGTGGCTACAGGATCGATCCAGAAATAAAACATAATAAAAATATCAATCATGAATCATAGAACAACAAACACAGATGATATACGTACACATCTACATCAAATGTAATACAACATGTCACAAGTGGTATTATAACCACAATATATACGCACATCCCCACAAAAGTATATATACATCACAAGTTTCCTAACAAAACAACTACTACACAAAAATTATGCCACCTATCCAAGGTCGAGTGAGAAATCCAAAAGTAAAGCTAGAAAAGGTCCAAATATCCCTATCCGGCAACTTGGTCTGACCTGAGTAATAAATACATCGGTCAGGCTAACTAGAAATGAAATTAGCTAGATATAAGAAGGATATAAGTGCATAAGGGAAATCTCCCTTTAATTATAAAGGAATAGTACAAGTATGGCATAATTACAATGCCATGGTATAGATTCACAAAGTGTTTTCGCATGAATAGATTTAGTTCATCATATGAAATTCATACTCAAGGACATTCAATATAAATGTAAGTAACCATACAAAAGCCATATGAGAAAATCATCAAAATCTCCATATTAGGAATATCATGGAACTCTAAAAAGAGTTCAAATCTCATAAAAATAAAATCACCATATATACATAACATCACATTTGGCTCTAGGCTATCGATGTAACAAAGATATCTCAAAAATGGTGAAATCATAATTAACTCAGAAAACTCGGAATGGCCAGATCCCCGATTGCAATGCCGAAGCAATGCTGCACGTTTCAAACTCTTATCCAACGCTATTTATAAATTAGGTACCTATCTCGTGGACCCGAAGGTCATACTCGTGGTGACCGAAGCCACAAAACTCGTGGTGACCGAAGTCACATAGCTCAAATGACCCGAAGGTCTATAGCACCGACATACAAGTGACAAAACCTTAGCATTTCAAAGGCAAAAGCTGTGAAGTAAAGTCACAAAAATGAAGGCATAAAGGCTAATATTAGGTCGACCTTAAGGTCGACCACACTCTTCCCGAGGTCGTCCGCTAGGTTAACCATGAAGAGCCTCAGGTCGACCGTACGATCAACATGGGGAAATCTATGGTCGACCTCAAGGTTGACCATGCATGCGGGAATTTGTTCCTTTTGGCTCTAGGTCATTTATCAAGCCCGATTCAATCTTTGAGCAAAATTTAACATAGTTATAGGTTGTTTCAGGCAATGAATATTGACGTGCACATAGAGTGACATTCAAATTATAGCCCGAAAAAGATTCGATGGCATTTTAGGGCTAAAACAAAGAGATACAACCACTCAAATTGGCTACCAGAATATGATATACACATACAAATATGAAGAAACAAAACCTCCTATACAGTAAACGATTTAGCCAAATTTCTTACAAGAAATTCAATTTTTAGCTAGCAATTTTTGAGCTTTAAACTCACCTTTGTAAATTAGCAAGATTTTGTGTAATTTCAAGATGAAGATGATGGCTTTTGGTGGAGAAAAGATTCTCGACAACCTGTTGTAATAACCCTCTTTTTTGGACAGTTTAAATCGACAATAAACCACACATGTCTAATTATCAGAAAAATATAGATCGTTACACTCTCCCCCACTTAAAACTTTTCATCTTCGAAAAGGAACGAGAAGGAGTTAAGAAGCTTAAAATAACTTTATTCAATCAATCAATTTATAAACAATTAAATTTACATAATTAAGTATTTTAAATAAAATATGCTAATTAATAAATCAAATGTTCATGTTCAAGTTTACTAAAGTTTGAAAATATTTTCACTTATCACAAAAAAATTCTAAGTCAAAAATTCACAGAAAATTTCAGCAGAGTCTCCTTTGTACGGAGAGGTCCGAGAGAAATAATAATATCAATAATAACTTTATATATATCATATTTCGAAATAAGATATCCCAAACCATGGGAAAACATTATAATACCACTATAAAACCGTAATCCGAAAACTTACCTATTTGGCGGGAAAATACGCTTTATTTATGAAACTAAAAGCAGTAGATGTTGCTTCCATAAACCTGTATTTCACTTATATAATCCAAAATAGAAAGAATTTATGTCTACAGTAAAGTAAAAGTATTAAAATAGCGTTAAGGCGTTACCCATATCCCCCTTAACACATTTTATATATTCTCATAGTCCATACAGTACCATACGCTTCTCCATAAACCGGAACTCACTCACGAAATATTAAAATTTTATTGGAAGTTAAACCTGGTCATTTAGTGATAAATTTTTGATTATTGGTTTGAAATTTTGATTGATATTTAATTTGAATACCTAAACTCCAATATGTGATAACTAATAATTATTATGACATGTTATTGAATTGGTTGATTTGTTGAATTGATTGATTTGAATGTTGATTGTATGTTGTGATTGATGCTATTGTGGTTGAATGTGTATTTGTTCATTTATTTTGATATAGACTTGTTATCACCCTACAGTTTATTGTAATCATATAAATTTTCATACTAATTATTTGAACACTGAATAAAGATATAAAACCTATGAATTTCATATATTTACATGAGAAGAAAATTAGTGTGTTTAGATTTGCTATTTGAACCTTCAAAAAAGTAGTTATCTACATTTCTTATTTCATCTTATTTTGATTTAATTTGCATAAGATCTTTTAGTTCTGACTCGAGTATTTTGTCTTTTCATTACGCTCAGGTCAGTCTGAGCTTTTTAGTGAATTGAAGACTATTTTCTAGAGAGTGAAGACGAAGATTCAGTGTATTATTGCTATTTTCTATAATTATTCCACTGCATTATTTGTTTATTCATGTCGTATAACTCTGATTTGAATTGTAAAAGTGTAATCAAATGTTATTTGTAAAGTAGCTTTATGAACTGTTTATTTGATTATTATATTTTGTCAATCCGCTGCGAGATTCTTTGTATTGCTTTTCTTTCTTTTCTTTTCTTTTCTCATTTACGCATTAAAAATCCTCCCTTTTAAATGGTTTGAATTAGACATGTGTGGTTTATTGTCGATTTGAACCGTCCAAAAAAAGTGGGTTGTTACACCTGTAGATGCTAGAAAAGAGACATGAAAATGAAATAGAACAGGTTACAGACAAATTCATATCAAGCTCATGGAATTTTTATAGTATTGTTGTGATTACCCTTCTCTTTCTTGTTTTGGAGAATTTTCTCTTTTATTTGTAGCAACTTTTGAGTGGAATTAAGTTTTAGTTAAAGGAAGCCATTGTTTTTGTAAAGGCCCGAAAATCCGTACTCCTTTGAGCTGGCAACATTCCACAACCATCCAGCCAAAGGGGAACAAACTTTCGAATCTTTATGGTTGAAGAAGAAGAAAGAGGTAAAAGGAGAGAGAAAAAGAGAGAAGAAGAAAGAAAAGAACAACAAAAGAACAACAAGAACAATAAATAATATCAGAATCTCACAATTCGCAGCGGAACAACATATAATAGATAAATGAATAATCATTAAAACAAAAGAACTATACATTTTATATAGTACATCACATCACATTAAATTTCATCATCAGAGTTTACAACAAACAAACAGCGGAAAAGAAATACTATACAACATAGATACAATAAATAATAGACTACGCCATCCAGCTCGCCTCCAGATATCTGTAGCAACACCTGAATCCAGAATGACCTGATAACCTAACTCTAGACTGCCCGTGTAGAAATTGGTGGGCACCCAGAGTTTAGGAAGGGAAAAATAAACTCCAGATCAGTCATGTGACTGGTGTGAGAACTAAAACAGTTATTTATCTTTAAAACAAAGAATAAGATAATTTTTAAATAAATTCGCAATGCTTTTTAGAAAATGAGACTACCATAAGGCCTCCCGCACACACACACAATGCAAACGCAGAATCGGAGGAGATTTCTCCTTATGATAGTCAAAGATGCTTGATACGCATTAAAAAGAACATTTGATATTATTACTAGTGCATAGTGTAGGCAAAATTCATTTCGAAAATAGAATATAAATCTTAGCCAACATACGACCATTATCGTATGCCTACTATAGCTACCATCTAAACAGTGGTGACCACCATAAGTAAATGGCAGGTTCTACAACTAAAACCGTACAAGGCTCGTATTGTTTCTTTGGATTTCCAACAAATGGTCGGGCCAAGGAACTTCCCATTGCCACATGGAAACGCCTCTGGAATGACGTCCCGAGAACCTAACCGGATCTCTGCCAACACAAGGCCGGTTACCCCTAACTGGGTAACAACTGACACGAATATGTCATTCCCCGATCGTAACCGATCTATATCCGAGGATCCCCGATTTCCAACAACCACAAAGTAATAAATTTGCAGTAACCACATAGGTTAAGTATATGGGCTCCATACCATGACACCACCTCTATCCAGAAGGAATGACATACACTAAAGGGGTGCTACCCCCTAATAACCTTGATGCATCTTTCTTGTTTTGACCATTTCCGGGGTGTGAGGTCCGACGAAGTCTCGTCCACAAAGCCACGCTTTACAAAAGCAGTGCTTTGGGGTCAACAAATGATCAAAGCAATGATCATCAAGATAGACGATCAAACAAATGATCCTATCACAAATGATCAACACAATGATCATTTCACAGCATCACTCAGCATGCCACACTACCAAATTGGGAGTATATCACTAATAACCTTCAACTATATAACCTCTGAGCTCGTACGTCTCAGAGAAGGGTGTTAAGCTAAGAGAATAAATTCTCCGCCACCAACAGAAATATATTTGAAAGAAATCAGCTTTATATCTCAACTTGTAATGTCAGACATACAATCCATACAAGTCTGTTCCGGGATCGAACAGAACCGAAGGCACTTACAAAGAAGTCCTTGCAATCCGGATATTCACTAATCACGTCCGGACATCCCGTCACTAAAGGTGATAAAACCTCTGTACCGGAAATCAGCCGATGCAGAGTAACTCGACGGTAATCCATCCGTTTTCACAAATATCCGGTCTTCAACACCGGTCTTCAAATGCAATTCATAACGACGTATCACATATTCGGAGTGGGTTATACGACCCCATGGTCCTTTCCCGGTTAACCCGAATAGTGAGCGCTTATTTTTAAAAAATAAGTGTGGTATTCAATTCAAGCAATCACAACAAATACCTATTTAAAGGTAATTATTGATAGTCGGTTATTTAACTATCAATAAAGATGCGCAACATCACCAGATTCCAAATAATTTCTCAAATTATTTAATTTCCCAAAATATCTTTATAAGATATATAATTTTCCACACTTCAAAAATAAACAACGTTTATTTTGAAACCAATTTTCCTTTTCCATTTATAAATTCCATAGTGAATTTATATTTCAAAATATCTACTGATCCACAGTTTCAATAGATTTCAAATATTCAATTCCAATTTATCTTCAAAAGGATAAATTCTTAAAAACATTCCATTTCATATTGGAAAAGCAATTCCATACTTATTTAAAAGTAAGTGATTCACAAATATTATTTATTTTCACAATTTGAAAATATTCGATATACTTAAACCATAGTTAAGTATATATTTCATTCTTTAAGTAAAACATTCTCTTATTCACATTTATTTGGGTCAAAACGAATGTTGCGTAAAACATTGTTACGACAACCCAAAAACACTAGTATAGGGATTCAAAATTTAAAATAGATGTATAAATCCCAATACTAGATAAAACATTTCCTTTCGGAAATCATTTACTATAACAACAGTGTTATAGTCCACCATTTCCTTATTTTTCTCGAAAACGTCTATTTCAACAATGAACGTTGAAATCTATGTATTCGATACTTAATGCATTTTAAAACACCTTTAATCTTTTTTAAATTCCATTTAAAAAAAATTCCTTCCCCAAAATGTATCCATTTTCTTTAATAATATATTCACCGTTCAAAATAGTGAATGTAACTCCTTTAACAAATTCTATATTCAATTTATCAAATTCCATTTATTTCCGAATTTATAACAATGTTTATAAATTCCATCTCTATTTATAAACTTCAATTTACTAATCTCTTTTATTAAATCCAATTCAATTTATATAACCCAATTATAAACCAAAATCTATATTATAAGTTGAATACTTAAAATATTATTTATTTACCAAATCGTTCCTTTGAACTTCACAAATTTTTAAATCTTATTACTTATAAGATTTCTTTATATATTTTCTTTCAATTTCAACTTATAAAAATTTCTTTTATTAACTGTTTCTATCAGTATCTATTTAAATGCCCAAAAGCCAGTTTATAAGTTAATTTCCTATAAAACTTTTATTTTCAACATCTATTCATTTGATAACTTTCACAACTTATAAATCTATAAATTTTAATGAAATTCATTTTATACATCAACTCAACACTTAATAGACTCGTTTCATAATTCCAATAAATTTAATTTATAAATATCAATTTATAAAATCTCTCATATAACTATTTATGATAATTATTCAAAACCCAAATTTAACTATTTTATAAATCTATTTATTTTAAAATTTTCCTTTTGGGTTATATTTTATAAAAGTATTAATTTTTATAACATAAAAACTTATATGTTTATTTATTTTAAAGTGAATCAATTCAAAAATTAAATAAAACATATACTTTGGAAGAATCACTTTAAAATCCTTTTTAAAAAATAAAAATCGTTATTTTTAACTTTAAAAAATGAATCTGATGATGCAACAGCATCCAACAGTCAATCACGTGAACAACATCATATACCGATATGATAGTCAACAATCATCACAATATTTATAAACAAATAAATATTTGTGAGGAATCCAGTTGGATCCCTCCAACCTGTTTCCCTGCAACCACAGACGTTAGCACAATACCAATCCCGTTTCAAGACGGGATATCGCGGTATATGGGATTTTATAAAATATTATCCGCTTAATAGGCGGCGCAATAGGGTCTCATCCGCTATACGAGGCGGGAAATCAATCAATTGCAATATATACATATGCAAATATATATATATATATATTGCTATATATAGTATATCCTACTATATCTACTATCACAATCAAGCAAACAATCAATCAACAAATTTTAAATATAACTATTTAAAATTTAACAAACCCTTTTGAGTGAGAAGTTCTCATCTTTGCTTTTATTTTTCCATCCAATCCATCTTGACTTGATTTTTCTTGATTTATACCTTGTATAAACAATTTTATATAATTCGTTAATATTCGGATAAAATCGAACTATTAATTTTCACTTGATAATTTAATTAACCCGTGATTTTATTTTGACTAACAATTTCCTTTTAACAATTTGATTTAACAAAAATTTAAATTTCTTTTCATCCAATTAAATTTTTAACAAATCTTCTTTTACAAAAAATATTTTTCTTTACTGTAACTATTTTTTTCTGTATATATATTCAATTTAATTATACTTACGCCTTACTGTAAAAAAATAACTGATATCTTAAATTAAAAATTTAAACCACCTTAAAATAAATTTTTAAACATATCAATGTTTTGGATTACCTGAAATATACAGGAATTCCAAAATCGCGAGTTCAACCCTCGAACGAAACTGCTGCCCACTCGTGAGCTTCCCCAGATCTGGCCCCCCTTTCGACAACGCGAACCCAAGCTATTTTGCCTTCAACGCGAGCACGAGCGCGCATCATCTTGAGTTTCCCCTCCCCCATGTTCTCCGCCTTTGCTCGATTTAGCCTCCAACAGCAGTGGCGACTCACGAGCCACGAATACCTCTAGCCGTCCCCCACGCGATTCCACCTCGCGTTTGCCCAAAGTCGCCGCACGCCCATCACCCCTTCTGACCTCGCGACGCCCCTTTGTTTTTTTTTCGAACGAAAGAATTAGGGGAGCGGCCATTGTTTTTCGATTTTGAACTGAGGAAATATGAATTGAAGCTGCGTGATAATTTAAAATGATGGGCAAGTATCGGCATTACAAAATAGAACGACATGATTTTTGAAGTACGTGATTTAACTATTGGTAGGGCAGCGGCTGCAGGAGTAGGGTGGCTGATGTTGACAATTTATATGTTTAAATTCAAATTGAATTTGATTCAAATCCCATTGCATGTACACGTCGTGTGCTCACATAACAGCTCCGAAACATACGAAACTTGAAATCTGGTAATAATACAATATTACGGACCCAATGGAACTGGTTTCGTCGAATTCCGAGACTGTATGAAAAATGACTATTTTTAAATATCGATTTAAACGATATAAATTCAAAACTGAACAATTCACTATTAATTTCAAATCTGAAGCTTCTATTATCTTCAATATTATCAATATGAATTTTACAAGCCTTTGTAATATTTTTAATCAGCTTAAAATTGAAGATTCAAATTTTCATTCAACTTTCAATAGATTAAATTTTATAATTTAATCGTCAAATTCAAAGCTATATTGAAAATTCAATCCAAACTATTATTCAAATATTTAAAATTAATTAAATATTTTCAATTTAAATTGTTCAAAATTCTGGGTCGTTACAACCTTCCCCCCTTAATAGAATTTTGTCCCGAAATTGCAAGTTAGGAAGAAATGGTCCTTAACTGGTTTACTGTTTTCCACAATTCAAATAGTTTTATCAACTTACTAACCTAAGTCTTTTTATTAGAGATTCATCATCATTTCAACTAGCTTTCCAACTTAAGTTATAAGTTTCAACAATATTGTTTACTTCACAATTCAAATTTAAATTCAAATTCAAATTTTAAACTTTCAAAATTTTCTCAAAAATTTCTAACACCCTAAATTTTTGAAAAATTTCGCCAGCGTCTCCTTTGCGCGGCTCGATCGGTACGACTACAAAACGGCACCACGGCTCCTCAGAATAAAAAAGAAAAGAGAAAGCCAAGTGGCTGGAGAAGAAAATCACCAAATCTCATACTGAAATTGAAATACGTACCTTTTTGTCGAGCAATTCAATTTTATCTTTGAAATCAAAATCCTATTCCCATTTCTTTTAATACACCTGTATAACCTGCTAGTAGTAGTATCCAATTCCAACATTCAAACCATTTTGCACATTTCCTTTACAAAATATTCAATATATGCTTCTTATACATTTTTACTTCACTATTGAAGTTACATATTTATTCTCATTCAATTTTACATTTCAATTTCATTTGAATTCAATTTAACTTCTGAATATTGGATTTTTATCTTTCAATTGCAGCTCTCATTTATAATTGATTCATATTAGTTTGAATTAGTTTCATTCACTAATTTACTTCAATTTGCAATTTATCAAGTTTCAATACAAATTTTAGTCGCTTTCATCAAATTTTACATTAAATTCAATGGCTTACAATGCAGTTTCTTGATATTCGATTCATTTTTTTTTAAACAAAACGAATTCATATTCATTCTAGTTTATAACTAAATTAAATTGATACCAATTCAATTTATTTTAATTCTACTTCATTTGCAATTGATTCCATTCAATTTTGTTTACATTCCATATTCATATTCATCTCGAATTTACTTAAGCTAGTTCACTTCAAACTCAAGTTCATTTCCTTGTAAACAATTTCCAATTTCATTTATTTGCGAATGTAGCTTCATTTGTTCATTCACCGTTTCATTTTATCTCAACTTATTGAGTTCATTAGATTAAATTCTCGAATTTACTTTTATCCAAATTTATTCACTTATACATACTTTAATTTAACTCTATTCTTTAAATTAAATTTATTCTATCAACATTTAAGTTGTATAAGTTATCAACTCATTTATTATTACAAAAATATTTTAAATAGGATTCCAGAGTCTTTTTTCAACTTTTTTCAAAACCATTATTGAAAATAATTCAAATTATCCTTTGAATTTCCAAAACCAAACCCAAATTTTCCAAACAACTTTCATTTAAAATATTTGGCAGCAATTCCTCTTTTGGAAACCCGAAAATGAACATCGATAATGCTGCAGTCATTACCGAAGTTATTTTCCAGCGACCGAAAAGAGTTTAGAGCTTTTATCTCTTCAAAATACTTTTCAAAACTTTTGAAAATCATTTTCAAATCAAAAAGGAATTTAATTTCTAAAATTTCCAAATTCTTTCAAAAACATTTCCAAAACTTCTCTGGAATTCTATTTCCAATTATAAATCACATTTATAATTTTCATTCTTAAACTTCATTTGTATATGGTTTTTATTTTCTTATCTTTGAAGTTATGATTTCAATTTCTTATTCAATTTCAATGGTAATAGTTTTAATGTTATCAATTCCTAACATCCAAGCGTCCATATACATAATTTACAGAAAACCATTCCTTTTATATACGAAAATAGTTTGGGAAAAATTATTTCGTTTACCCGATTTTTAAAACAATACTGTGTCGGTTTATCTTGTTTAAGAGTTTAGAAACCCCTATCGACACAGTTAGCTAGACTGCACCGACCAGAATCTATAAACAATCAACCGATAAGTCAACGCAATACAAAAAAATTTCATATTCACTAACAAATACGCGCTCATATCTATTATTACACTCAAACTCATTCTAGAGTACTACTGACTCCATCTCTAACGAGTAACACCCAACAGAGCCATGGCTGTCGCTTAACCATATGCTCTGATACCAAATGTAAAGACCGGAAAATCCGTACTCCTTTGAGCTGGCAACATTCCGCAACCGTCCAGCCAAAGGGGAAAAAACTTCCGAATCTTTATGGTTGAAGAAGAAGAAAGAGGTAAAAGGAGAGAGAAAAAGCGAGAAGAAGAAATAAAAGAACAACAACAGAACAACAAGAACAATGAAACAATATCAGAATCTCACAATTCGCAGCGGAACAACATATAATAGATAAATGAATAATCATTAAAACAAAAGAACTATACATTTTATACATTACATCACATCACATTACATTTCATCATCAGAGTTTACAACAAACAAACAGCGGAAAAGAAATACTATACAACATAGATACAATAAATAATAGACTACGCCATCCAGCTCGCCTCCAGATATCTGTAGCAACACCTGAATCCAGAATGACCTGATAACCTAACTCTAGACTGCCCGTGTAGAAATTGGTGGGCACCCAGAGTTTAGGAAGGGAACAATAAACTCTAGGTCAGTCATGTGACTGGTGTGAGAACTAAAACAGTTATTTATCTTTAAAACAAAGAATAAGATAATTTTTAAATAAAATCGCAATTCTTTTTAGAAAATGAGACTACCATAAGGCCTCCCGCACACACACACAATGCAAACGCAGAATCGGAGGAGATTTCTCCTTATGATAGTCAAAGATGCTTGATAAGCATTAAAAAGAACATTTGATATTATTACTAGTGCATAGTGTAGGCAAAATTCACTTCGAAAATAGAATATAAATCTTAGCCAACATACGACCATTATCGTATGCCTACTATAGCTACCATCTAAACAGTGGTGACCACCATAAGTAAATGGCAGGTTCTACAACTAAAACGTACAAGGCTCGTATTGTTTCTTTGGATTTCCAACAAATGGTCGGGCCAAGGAACTTCCCATTGCCACATGGAAACGCCTCTGGAATGACGTCCCGAGAACCTAACCGGATCTCTGCCAACACAAGGCCGGTTACCCCTAACTGGGTAACAACTGACACGAATATGTCATTCCCCGATCTTAACCGATCTATATCCGAGGATCCCCGATTTCCAACAACCACAAAGTAATAAATTTGCAGTAGCCACATAGGTTAAGTATCTGGGCTCCATACCATGACACCACCTCTATCCAGAAGGAATGACATACACTAAAGGGGTGCTACCCCCTAATAACCTTGATGCATCTTTCCAGTTTTGACCATTTCCGGGGTATGAGGTCCGACGAAGTCTCGTCCACAAAGCCACGCTTTACAAAAGCAGTGCTTTGGGGTCAACAAATGATCAAAGCAATGATCATCAAGATAGACGATCAAACAAATGATCCTATCACAAATGATCAACACAATGATCATTTCACAGCATCACTCAGCATGCCACACTACCAAATTGGGAGTATATCACTAATAACCTTCAACTATATAACCTCTGAGCTCGTACGTCTTAGAGAAGGGTGTTAAGCTAAGAGAATAAATTCTCCGCCACCAACAGAAATATATTTGAAAGAAATCAGCTTTATATCTCAACTTGTAATGTCAGACATACAATCCATACAAGTCTGTTCTGGGATCGAACAGAACCGAAGGCACT